>OZ012738.1:413893117-414493117 GCA_963859935.3 Lathyrus sativus | reverse complement strand
TCGACATCTCCGACCATACAAAGCCTAAAATGCTCTTCATGCTCCTCTTGAGACTTAGAGTAAATCAAAATATCGTCGATGAATACAACCACAAAACGATCTAACTGTTCATGAAAAATACGATTCATGTATTCCATAAACACACCCGGCGTATTAGAAACCCTGAATGGCATCACGAAATATTCGTAATGGCCATACCGTGTCCTAAAGGCTGTCTTTTGAATATCCTCACCTTTCACACGAATCTGGTGATATCCCGATCTCAAATCAATCTTGCTAAAAACACGTGCACCAACCAATTGGTCCATCAAATCATAAATCCTTGGAAGCGGATACTTGTTCTTAATTGTCACCTTGTTCAATTGTCGATAATCAATGCATAATCGCATACTCCCATCCTTCTTCTTTACCAACAATACCGGAGCACCCCAAGGAGAAACACTTGGCCTTACAAATCTCTTGTCCAACAAGTCATTCAATTGCTTCTTCCATTCTACCAACTTCGATGCCGACATACGATACGGTGCCATCGAAACCGGTCTAGTACCCGGAACTAGATCAATAGAAAACTCAACTTCTCTTTTCGGCGGTACATCCGTAATATCCTCCGGAAACACTTCTGGAAAATTACACACCACTGGGAACACATCGAGCTAAACTTTACTCTCCACCGACAATGACGCAAACAAACTGAACAATTTAGCTTCGTCTGCTAAACGTTTCTTCAACTCTTTAGTGGATAGGAAACTCACATCTTCATCATCTTCCAAAGAAGGAAACTTCACTAACTTGTGATAGCAATCTATATGAACTCGATTAAATTATAACCAGTTCATACCCAAGATTACGTCCAATCCCTCCAATGGCAAACACACTAAATCCATAATGAAGTCTTGACCATACATGGTCAAAGGACAACTTACACATACCAAAGACGTAGTTACTGACCCCGAAGCGAGAGTCTCAATAACCATGTCACCACCCTAAGAAGTCACGAACAAATTCAAACGCTTAGCGCACTCATGATAAATAAACGAATGAGTCACTCCAGTATCAACAATAGCAACTAAAGGCGTACTATTAATAAAGCATGTACCTTTAATCAAACGATCTGCACTAGTAGTGTCTGACCCAGATAATGCAAACACCTTTCCACCCGCTTGAGCTTGCTTCGGCTTAGTACACTTACTACTAATGTGACCCACTTCTCCACAATTATAGCATTTCACTACATTCCTCCTACAATATGTAGTAGCATGCCCAAGGCCTCCACAGTTAGAACATTTCACTACGGTCTTCCCACACTCAAATGATTTATGACCCAACTCACCACACTTGTAACACTTAACGGAACCGGAACCTCCTCCTCTAGATCTCTTATAAAAGTTTCCCTTATGCTTGTCCTTATCAACGAGTGTCACATAAGGCCCGTTTCTAGCTTGTTGCCTTCCCTTCCTCTCATTCAAACTTTTGTAATGTGTAGAACTAGCCTTGCTATCTTCCTCGAAGATTCTACAACATTTCGTCAAATCCGTAAACCTTCTTATCCTTTGATATCCCACAACTTTCTTAATCTCGGGACGCAAACCATTCTCATATTTAATACACTTTGAGAACTCAGCAGTAATTGCAGCATAGTGAGGATGGAATTAAACCAATTCCACAAACTTTGCAATATAATCCACCACGGGCATACTACCTTGTTTCAGTTCAAGGAACTCTATCTCCTTCTTCCCTTTCACACTTTTAGGGTAATACTTCCTCAAGAACTCAGTACAAAATAAATCCCAAGTTATCTCTTCATCATCCACCTCAAGAGCTTGACACATACCGACCCATCAATCGTCAGCTTCTTCCTTCAGCATGTGAGACCCAAGTCTCACCTATTCCCCTCCGTACAACCCATGCCTCTGAAGATCCTTTCAATCTCTTTCAACCAAATTTGAGCACAATCGGGATCAAATCTTCCTCTGAAGACCGGTGGTTGATTCTTCCTGAACTCGTCATTAGCATTCACGTTCGGCGCACCTTGCACCGCCCTAGCCATTGCTTCCAAAGCAGCAACCATCACATTGTCGTTTCGACCAGCCATATTCTGACCATTCCCAAAAATAACAACAAGGTTAAACAACCGTTCAACCAGCACAACAACAAGACAGACATAACTGACTCAACACTGGCTTTGATCACTTAATGTAACATCCACTTTCTATACCCCCAAGTAATCACATAAACAATTAGTCACATATTAAAATTTCGTCAGAGTATAATTATAAACATAGAATAAAAGAGGCGCGTCACATTACGCAAGAATTTAAAACATTCAACACCTGTTCAACAAATGATATGCAACAGTGGGGTAACTTTGCAACAGAGGAACTTAGTGCTTACACCCACATCTCAATATTTAGAATAAAAGCGGAAAATCTAAACATTGAATAACATCAAAAATAAACATACATACATATATATATATATATATATATATATATATATATATATATATATATATATATATATATATATATATATATATATATATATATATATATATATATATATATATATATATATATATATATATATATATATATATATATATATATATATATATATATATATATATATATATATATATATATCATCCAGTATGATTCAACAACATAAGTCATGTTTACATAAACATTCATCAACAAGATACATATACAAATGTATCACAAAAGAATCATGAACATCCTAGCTACCCGATGCTACATATCAGAGCCGACCGACCAAAAGAATGAAGACACGCTTCACAAAAATACCTCCAGCACACCTACTCTGCAATGCCTCATAGAGCACCATAAAATAGCAAAAGGGTGAGAAATATTATCATAATAACAATGCATATAAATATATATCTTAGCACATAAATACACATATTCTACATTCTCACCACAATTCATCACAACAACACTCATATACATCACAATGTATATATATATATATATATATATATATATATATATATATATATATATATATATATATATATATATATATATATATATATATATATATATATATATATATATATATATATATATATATATATATATATATATATATATATATATATATATATATATAACCAAGCATATCCATCATGCATACTTTCACAATTCTTTTCATTCCACCTAAACATACACATTTATGTTTATTCACCAATGCACAATTATAAAGATGATAGATGCAAATCATAGAGATCGACTCACGACTCTATGCAAATGCAATGCGGTACCGACTCAATCATCTCAAGTTCACTCAGGAACTTATTGGAACCATCGCTCGTTACCAATGTAACTCTCCGTCGGGCCTACGATGTTCACTCATTGCTCACACCTCACATAGGCACACAATGTTTATGGATTTCTCACACCTCACATAGGCACACAATCCGATTGCTCACACCTCACATAGGCACACAATCGTTTGTAATCATCGCTCACACCTCACATAGGCACACGACGTTACAACGGATTCTCATTAGAATCGCACAACACAAGAATGTAAATCATTATGCTTCACATACAAAATGACTCAAGACCCCCTTGAAATGCATACATATTTACAATATATTCATGCATTCATCTCATACTATCACATATAATCTATATACATTCACATCAATTACGCCAAAAGGAAACAAGCATCGCTTTACCACCTAAACGGCAACGAACTCTATCACAATTATCATGCATTTACATTTAATTTAACAATGCATTTATTTGCCAAAAGGCCACAATTCACAATAAATTCCACAATCTAAGTTTCACGCCATACAACTACCCACATCATATCATATAACAACACACAAGCTACACATTTCAAGAGAAGGTTTATCAACATCCGAGTCGAAAAATCGATGTTGGATGGGAAAAGAAAAAAAAAAGATGTTGTGTTGACATGCTCGCTAGGCGTGCAGAATGGTTTGCCTAACGAGTCCTTCGCTGCTTCACTCGCTCCAACGAGTTTTGGTCTTTATGATTCTGTCCAAGTCTGGGAGTGTTCGTTGGCAGCTTGTTGTGTGCTCGCCTAGCGAACACTTCGCTACCTCACTCGCCAGTGATTCGCCTAGCGAACACTTCGCTACCCAAACCCTCAATTATCCAAAAATGTCAAAAAGTCACGATTTCACCCGAATTCAATCAAACAAGTTTCAATAGTCTCGGCCTAACATTCCTCGACTAAACTATGCAATTTATTTCGAATTCTAACCCTGAAAACATCGGTTTCTATCGATTTTAACAATTCGACCTAAAATGGAAATATGTTGAAAACAACCAAAACAATCCAAACAAACACATACATAATGATATACATTGATGAGATAATAAGATTTCACACCCTTACCCGATTAAATCGATTCCTAGAAGTTGTTTTGAAGATTTCCAAGCTTTTCCTCTTTTTCTTCTCTTTTCTCTTCTTCCTCTTTCTTTCTCTCATTTTTCTTCTTTCTTTTTCTTTTTTGTCCTCTTTCTCTCTTATATCCTTCTATTCTAATTCTTTCTATTACTTTTTCTCTCAAAAAAATTTAATAATTCATTTTTCACAAAATATCTAACTTAACATTAATTGAGAAAATATCTAAAATACCCTGCAACCTAATTTCCCGAGAACTCTCAAAACGATAAAATAACCTAATATGCAAACATAACATCTTAACACACCAATTCCACAAATAAAATAATAATCACCCAAATAAAATAAAAGATTCAACAGAATGGGAAATCAGAATCGGGGCGTTACAACTCTCCCCCACTTTTGAAATTTTCATCCTCGAACATATTACCTGATTCAAACAACTCCGGATATGACTCTCGCATCCCACTCTCTAGTTCCCAAGTCATATTGCCTTCTGAAGCGCCTCCCCACGCTACTTTCCCAAGCGCAATATCCTTGCCTCTTAGCTTCTTAACTTCCCGGTCCAAAATCCTAATCGGTAAAGCTTCAACCGTAAGGTTATCTCTCACTTCAACCTCGTCCATAGGAATAACATGTGATGGATCCGGAACATACGTCCGAAGTTGCGAAATATGGAATACATCATGCAAATTCGAAAGATTCGGAGGCAACGCCACACGGTAAGCCACAACACTAACTCGTGCAGTAATCTGATATGGACCAATAAAACAAGAAGTCAACTTCTTCGACTTTATAGCATGACCCACACCCGTAACCGGTGTAACTCTCAAAAACACATGGTCGCCTTCTTGAAACTCAAGATATTTCCTTCTCTTGTCATGATAGCTCTTCTGTCTACTATGAGAAGCTTTCATCTTTTCCCGAATAAACTTCACTTTCTCTGTCATTTGTTGTACCATCTTCGGTCCAACTATCGACCTCTCACCGGTTTCATGCCAACAGAAAGGTGTTCGACATCTCCGACCATACAAAGCCTCAAATGCTCTTCATGCTCCTCTTGAGACTTAGAGTAAATCAAAATATCGTCGATGAAAACAACCACAAAACGATCTAACTATTCATGAAAAATACGATTCATGTATTCCATAAACACACCTGGCGTATTAGAAACCCTGAATGGCATCACGAAATATTCGTAATGGCCATACCGTGTCCTAAAGGCTGTCTTTTGAAAATCCTCACCTTTCACACGAATCTGGTGATATCCCGATCTCAAATCAATCTTGCTAAAAACACGCGCACCAACCAATTGGTCCATCAAATCATCGATCTTTGGAAGCCGATACTTGTCCTTAATTGTCACCTTGTTCTATTATCGATAATCAATGCATAACCGCATACTCCCATCCTTCTTCTTTACCAACAATATCGAAGCACCCCAAGCAGAAACACTTGGCCTTACAAATCTCTTGTCCAACAAGTCATTCAATTGTTTCTTCAATTCTACCAACTTCAATGCCGACATACGATACGGTGCCATCGAAACCGGTCTAGTACCCGGAACTAGATCAATAGAAAACTCAACTTCTCTTTCCGGCGGTACATCCGTAATATCCTCCGGAAACACTTCTGGAAAATCACACACCACTGGGAACACATCGAGCTCAACTTTACTCTCCACCGACAATGATGCAAACAAACTAAACAATTGAGCTTCGTCCGCTAAAAGTTTCTTCAACTCTTTAGTGGATAGGAAACTCACATCTTCATCATCTTCCAAAGAAGGAAACTCCACTAACTTGTGATAGCAATCTATATGAACTCGATTAAATTGCAACCAGCTCATACCCAAGATTACGTCCAATCCCTCAAATGGCAAACACACTAATTCCATAAGGAAGTATTAACCATACATGGTCAAAGGACAACTTACACACACCAAAGACGTAGTTACTAACCCTGAAGCGGGAGTCTCAATAACCATGTCACCACCCCAAGAAGTCACGAACAAATTCAAACGCTTAGCGCACTCATGATAAATAAACGAATAAGTCACTCCAGTATCAACAATAGCAACTAAAGGCGTACTATTAATAAAGCATGTACCTTTAATCAAACGATCTACATTAGTAGTATCTGACCCTGCTAATGCAAACACCTTTCCGCCGGCTTGAGCTTGCTTCGGCTTAGTACACTTAGTACTAATGTGACCCACTTCTCCACAATTATAGCACTTCACTACATTCCTCCTACAATCGGTAGTAGCATGCCCAAGGCCTCCACAGTTAGAACATTTCACTACGGTCTTCCCACACTCAAATGATTTATGACCCAACTCACCACACTTGTAACACTTAACGGAACCGGAACCTCCTCCTCCAGATCTCTTACCAAAGTTTCCCTTATGCTTGTCCTTATCAACGGGTGTCACATAAGGCCCGTTTCTAGCTTATTGCTTTCCGTTCCTCTCATTCAAACTTTTGTAATGTGTAGAACTAGCCTTGCTATCTTCCTCGAAGATTCTACAACATTCCTTCAAATCCGTAAACCTTCTTATCCTTTGATATCCCACATCTTTCTTAATCTCGGGACGCAAACCATTCTCATATTTAATACACTTTGAGAACTCAACAGTAATTGCAGCATAGTGAGGATGGAATTAAACCAACTCCACAAACATAACAATATAGTCCACCACGGGCATACTACCTTGTTTCAGTTCAAGGAACTCTATCTCCTTCTTCCCTTTCACACTTTCAGGGTAATACTTCCTCAAGAACTCAGTACAAAATAAATCCCAAGTTATCTCTTCATCATCCACCTCAAGAGCTTGACGCATACCGACCCATCAATCGTCAGCTTCTTCCTTCAGCATGTGAGACCCAAGTCTCACCTATTCCCCTCCGCACAGCCCATGCCTCTGAAGATCCTTTCAATCTCTTTCAACCAAATTTGAGCACAATCGGGATCAAATATTTCTTTGAAGACCGGTGGTTGATTCTTCCTAAACTCGACATTAACATTCACGTTCGGTGCACCTTGCACCTCCCTAGCCATTGCTTCCAAAGCAGCAACCATCGCATTGTCGTTTCGACCAGCCATATTCTGACCATTCCCAAAAATAACAACAAGGTTAAACAACCGTTCAACCATCACAACAACAAGACAGACATAACTGAATCAACACTAGCTTTAATCACTTAATGTAACACCTCCTTTCTATACCCCCAAGTAATCACAAAAACAATTAGTCACATATTAAAATTTCGTCAGAGTATAATTATAAACATAGTATAAAAGAGGTGCGTCACATTACGCAAGAATTTAAAACATTTAACACATGTTCAACAAATGATATGCAATAGTGGGGTAACTTTGCAACAGAGGAACTTGGTCCTTACACCCACATCACAATATTTAGAATAAAAGCGGAAAATCTAAACATTGAATAACATCAAAAAAAAAAAAAAATATATATATATATATATATATATATATATATATATATATATATATATATATATGTATATATATATATATATATATATATATATATATATATATATATATATATATATATATATATATATATATATATATATATATATATATATATATATATATATATATATATATATATATATATATATATATATATATATATATATATATATATATATATATATATATATATATATATATATATATATATCATCCAGTATGATTCAACAATATAAGTCATGTTTACATAAACATTCATCAACAAGATACATATACAAATGTATCACAAAAGAATCATGAACATCCTAGCTACCCGATGCTACATATCAGAGCCGACCGACCAAAAGAATGAAGACACGCTTCACAAAAAGACCTCCAGCACACCTACAATGCAATGCGTCATAGAGCACCATAAAATAGCAAAAGGGTGAGAAATATTCTCATAATAACAATGCATATAATTATATATCTTAGCACATAAATACACATATTCTACATTCTCACCACAATTCATCACAACAACACTCATATACATCACAATGTGTGTGTGTGTGTGTGTGTGTGTGTGTGTGTATATATATATATATATATATATATATATATATATATATATATATATATATATATATATATATATATATATATATATATATATATATATATATATATATATATATATATATATATATATATATATATATATATATATATATATATATATATATATATATATATATAACCAAGCATATTCATCATGCATACTTTCACAATTCTTTTCATTCCACTTAAACATACACATTTATGTTTATTCACCAATGCACAATTATAAAGATGATAGATGCAAATCATAGAGACCGACTCACGACTCTATGCAAATGCATTGCGGTACCGACTCAATCATCTCAAGTTCACTCAGGAACTTATTGGAACCATCGCTCATTACCAATGTAACTCCCCGTCGGGCCTACGATGTTCACCCATTGCTCATACCTCACATAGGCACACAATGTTTATGGATTTCTCACACCTCACATAGGCACACAATTCGATTGCTCACACCTCACATAGGCACACAATCGTTTGTAATCATCGCTCACACCTCACATAGGCACACGACGTTACAATGGATTCTCATTAGAATCGCACAACACAAGAATGTAAATCATTATGCTTCACATACAAAATGACTCAAGACACCCTTGAAATGCATACATATTTACAATATATTCATGCATTCATCTCATACTATCACATACAATCTATATACATTCACGTCAATTACGCCAAAAGGAAACGAGCATCCCTTTACCACCTAAACGGCAACGAACTCTATCACAATTATCATGCATTTACATTTAATTTAACAATGCATTTATTTGCCAAAAGTCTACAATTCACAATAAATTCCACAATCTAAGATTCACATCATACAGCTACCCACAGCATATCATATAACAGCATACAAGCTACACGTTTCGGGAGAAGGTTGATCAACATCCAAGTCAAATAATCGATGTTGGATGGGAAAAGAAAAAAAAAAGAAGATGTTGTGCTGACATGCTCGCTAGGCGAGCCGAATGGTTCGCCTAACGAGTCATTCGCTGCTTCACTCGCTCCAGCGAGTTTTGGTCTTTATGATTCTGTCCAAGTATGGGAGTGTTCACTGGCAGCTCGCTGTATGCTCGCCTAGCGAACACTTCGCTACCTCACTCGCCAGTGATTCGCCTAGCGAACACTTCGCTACCCAAACCCTCAACTATCCAAAAATGTCAAAAAGTCACGAAATCACCCGAATTTAATCAAACAAGTTTCAATAGTCTCGGCCTAACATTCCTCGACTAAACTACGCAATTTATTTCGAATTCTAACTGTGAAAACATCAGTTTCTATCGATTTTACCAATTCGACCTAAAATGGAAATATGCGGAAAAACAACCAAAACAATTCAAACAAACACATACATAACGATATACATTGATGAGATAATAAGATTTCACACCCTTACCCGATTAAATCGATTCCTAGAAGTTGTTTTGAAGATTTCCAAGCTTTTCCTCTTTTTCTTCTCTTTTCTCTTCTTCCTCTTTCTTTCTCTCCTTTTTCTTGTTTCTTTTTCTTTTCTCTCCTCTTTCTCTCTTATATCCTTCTATTCTAATTCTTTCTATTATTTTTTCTCTCAAAAAAAATCTAATTATTCATTTCTCACAAATTATCTAACTTAACATTAATTGAGAAAATATCTAAAATACCCTCCAACCTAATTTCCCGAAAACTCTCAAAACGATAAAATAACACAATATGCAAACATAACATATTAACACACCAATTCCACAAATAAAATAATAATCACCCAAATAAAATAAAAGACTCAATAAAATGGGAAATCAGAATCGGGGCGTTACAATGCACCTAATGAGTTTATTATGAGGATGATATTGACGCGTGCATCATGCATTCATATGCATTCCGGACTTTGGTCTAGTGTTTGATTCTTGTGGCTTCAGTCCTATTGTGCAGATGTGAAGTATTTTGTTGTGCTCCGGTTCTTATGTAGAAATGATCCTATTGATGGAGATCTATGGAGGGTTGATGGCCCAATGTCCATCGAACTTTGATGAATTGGTACCACATGCATGAGTCTTGTTGCATTTGCATTTATGTGACAATTTGGTGTAATTTATGATATTATGGTTTTTGATGTTTCCTTGATGATTATGATGATGAATATGAAAATTGCGTTATTTTATATATTGATTCCTATATTGATTATTATGAATTGTTTTACTCACCCTGCCTGTTTGAATGTTACCTCCACATAGGTAATGTGCAGATGACCAGGTTTAGCGGTGGATGTCGTCGAGGTTTTTTTGGAGTTTTTGACATTTTGATTGACTTAGAAGGTCTTGCGCCGATAGTGTAACATCGGATTGGGGTATTTGAGTTAAACCATGTTTTATTGATTTTTGTTATTTTGATTATGTTGTTGTGCGAGGAAAACTTTGGATTTGCCTTTTTGAGTTTCGCTTCCATTTGGGCAATTTTTGAGTAATTTTAGGAAAACCTGATGTTTACGGAGCATTGACTTTGATTTGAATTATTGAGAAATGTACGCCCTTTGAGGTGATTTTTATTATTGTTAAAATATTACTCTGATAAATGTGAATGATTTGCCATTATATTTTTGGGGTAGAAAAGAGTGTTACACCTAGTAGAGTCGCCATCTGTTGTACCTTGAAAAATATGATCTTCGTGAAGCACAAAACTAGGGTTTACACGATCACGGATGGACTTATGAGATTCTCCACCGAAATTTATTTATTCCACGAAGAGAAAGGGAAAATATCAAGAAAACCCACGGAGGAAAAAGAATAGGGTATGGTCATCGCAACCATGTTAGGTTCGAGAGTCGGTTATGTAAGGAGAAGGTACTAGCACTCCCTACATCCATCGTACTCGATGGGAACCATCTAAGTTATCTAGGCATGAAAGGTATTCGATATATTAAAGTTTGCTAAGGGAAAATGCATGAATACTTGAGGTAAAAAAGAAAGAATTTTATTATTGAGTTCGCCTGAGTTTTTAACACAGTGCCTACGTATCCCATAAGGAATCAGAACTTTGTAGTTCTTGTTGAATTTTTTTTTGTTTGTTGTGTGTTTTTTATGGACGATGTTAGGCAGCATGTCCTTTTTTGAAAAGTTTAAACGGAAAAGCCCGAAGGAAAAAAGGTTTGAGACGTGTTAAATATTTTTTAGATTTTTTTGAAAAGGGGTTAGATATAAGTTAAAGTATTTTTGGATTTTTTTCTTTAGGAAATCAATTTTAGTTTTAATAAAAATACTCGATGTACGATTGAGGTTTGAATTAGCGTAATGGCGATTATAAAAGACAACTGATTTATGAGGTAAGTAACCACTTGACGTTGGATCAAGGGTTTGAGAAAAAGTTAGGCCGATTTCTAGTCCCTAAGAGTGTTCCTAGTAAACAAAACCACAACCGAAAAAAGAGAGAAAGTGTGTGCATGAGGTTGACAGCGATGCTAAAAAGCAGTCGACTTACAAGTTGGAGTATGACTTGATTAGATCAAGAATTAGTTTTAAAAGCAATTTTGGCGTGAACAGAAATAAGATACGTGCACAATATTAACATCGTACATTCATAACAAATAAATCGGAAAAACTAAAGTAAAGAAGAGAGGTGCACGAATTATAATCAAGACGCAACGATGCGAATCAAATCCATGTATGCAAAGATATGCAAAGGCTACCACAAGAAATTAGACTGGATCTGAACATAACGATAACGACGTTGAATCATTGAAAAATAATATGAATTGAAATAGCAAATTGCTACCACATTAGAAGTCATCGCAAGTCAAATCAAGAAACTACGAGATAATAAAATTAAAGAAAATCACAAATTGAAAATCGAAACGCGAATAGATAAGCGCATAAAAAGCGGATTTTCGTTAGGCTAAACCATCGGACGCATGTACAAAATCGAAATGCAACAATAAATATGGAATATTGCACATAAATCGATAAAAAAAACACCACTAGCTTGCTGCCCTTAACGTAATCATCGCAAAAGGGACCAAAAATGGTGCGGATCCAAATTTTTCAAAAGGAAATTTTTTTTAAAAGTGCTAAAAAAATAAAAAATCATCAATATTACTATCACAAAAAATGTGATCATTGCAACTGGATCCAATCAAAATAAAGTGCCACGCATCATGCACATCAATATACAAACAGTATATCAACACGATTTGATTCAAATAATCTAAATAAAAAATAGAAATAACAATATATATATATATATATATATATATATATATATATATATATATATATATATATATATATATATATATATATATATATATATATATATATATATATATATATATATATATATATATATATATGCGCGCGTGAGAAACAAGTATATATAAGAATTATATATACTGTATAACAAGGAAACTGTATATATAATATATAATAAGTAATTTGCAATAAGATGATTACTAAACAAAAAGCATGCAGTGGAAAAACGTGAACAAGGACTTTACATGTTGCATCGTTATAGCTACTGTCATGAAGGTTTCTTTTTTATGTGTTATTGTTATTGATTTCTCCAAATCGAAACTCAGAAGAAGAAGCGTCTTAGAGCATAATTATCAGTCTAAATATATAGTTCTTACACTATTACTAAAGTGACTGTGTCAGAAAATAATGGATAATTGCATAATAACACAGTTATTTAGTTTGCAACCGTTGTCACATTAAGCAACGTTCCTACAAGTGTCACATGTGCATTTAATTAATTATTTAATTGGAAATGATTGTAAACAAATTTAATATAAGACATATTGTGATATTTAGTGGGACCCATTTTACAAATTTGATGAGTTGTATGGATATTTAGAAAATGTAGTTGTGTTGTTTAAATAATTTAAAAGTGTAATATAATATAAAAAATCATGTGGGTCCCATTTAAAGAACTAAAATGTGGTTGATGAGTGTGGATGCTCTTACTTCCAACCTTACCGTACTGCGCCAATATGCTTTTCTCTCTTCCCTTGTGATGCTAATATATGTATATATAGGTATTAAATTAGGGTTAACTAATAATGTTAATAATAAGCTCAAATAAAATAATATTAATTAAAACTAAATAAATTTTAAACAATTAATAAAAACTAATAATTTTATTTATTTATTCAACCAATTCATAAAAAAAATTTAAAAAAATGGAATTCAAATAAAAAATTCGGGCAACCAAGTGCTAAAAAAAACGAGCACACCGAAATGATCAGCGCGAAATAAACGACTCAGGAAAATACAGCATTTGGTCAGATTTTAAAATAAATTTTGACCCGTTAAAATGTCAAACTGACCAAAATGTGACGAAAAATTAAAATGAACACGTCAAGTTAAACTACATGAAACGTAGATTAATATAATTGACATTTGCAAGCTCAATTTTAAAAATTTTCATTCATTGATTTTACGTACATTTGAGATTCAGTTTGACTGGTCTGTCTGTAAATCCGAGAAATTATTTTGGGTGACATTTTAGACGCTATGCGATATGAAATGCATGCATATAATGCAAAGTGAATATAAATGAAAATTTTAAAATGCCCAGACAAAATTAGGGTATCTTGAATCAGAATCCATTGGTCATATCTTGAAACACTTGGCTGCGAGAACAAATACTGTCCATACTTGAAATCAATGCATTTGCACAAATTGGTTAGTCATGGTGAATACACGCACAAGATCCTATGACCTAAATTCTTAGAAGATTATGGTTAAAGACCAGATCATCTTACAGAGAGAAAACTTATAAAGGTAGGACAAATTTGGGGTATGACAATGATATTGGTAACAAAATGAAATGTCTATCTGGCTTCCTTGGCTTTTTTCATGCATGCTGACGCAGCTGACAGCGGTATGGCCGTTGATACTGAGGAGGTCTTCGATTTGGAGAAGAATATTGTTCCTATGGAGAGAATGGTATCTGACGCAGAGACCCAAAAGATTGCTGACTCTAAAAAGTTGAGATGCATGAGTGCTGAGGATGAGGTATCGGAGATTCCCAGATGGAATTACTTTGTCCCTCCAATTCATCTTGAGAATTGACAACTGATTCACTCTTACTAGCTGGGATGTTCCATGTGCCTTGAAATTTTCCGCTTTTAATGCCACTCTAAACAGCTATTACCAAGTCAGAGAAGTTTAAGATCCCACTGCTAAACAGTTTTTCCAGGTATAGGCCTTGCAAAGTATCCACGAATAAGTCAACCAATTCTCTATCTGAGCACACCCTCTGAAGGATTCATTTTCCTCTTGAGATAAGCCTAGCAACTGCAGGCAGCTGGGAGCCATGTTAAGATTGTAGTTATATTGCTTCACAAAGGAATTAGCTAGGTCTGACCATGATTGGATGTGGTTTCTCTCTAGCTACATGTACCAACTCGGTGATGCCCCACTTAGACTGTCCTAGAAATAGTGGATCATAAACTTGTCATTACAGACATGCGAGGTCATTCTTCTGCAAAACATCACCAATGCTACTTTGGACAGTTATCCCCTTTGTACTTCTCAAACTTCGGTGTCTTGAACTTTGGAGGTATTATAAAGCTAGGTACCAAACATATGTTCCAAGTATTCAGATTAAGAGCATCAAGGCCCTCTAGAGCATCAAGCTTATCTTCCAACGCACGTTATCTTTCCATAATCTCAATGGCTCGTGGGTCCTTGGTTTTCATCCTTGGGATCACCCCTTGGAAATTTGGCATAGAAAATGCAAAACTATGATAGTCTGTAGCATAAGAAAAGAGAAGTGTTCATCTCGTACAATGGGACATTCTTGCATAACCCGGTTCCCAACAGGAATCTGCACAGGCTGAGCTTGAGAAACACCATTCACTTGAGATGGAATGACATTCCCAGTGACTGAAGTCCTTTGAACATAGTCATCTCTATTTGCCAAGGTTGTCATAGCTTCCACAAGTTGATCCAACTGATCTTTCATCAATTCAACATGCCCTCTTGTCACAAGATGGTTCTACTCTCCTAAGTTCATGATCCTTCAAAAGCTACTTCAAGTCCACTGCGAGCATTGGGAAGTCAATTAGGTTATGCACAAAGGATGGATGAAACTCAAGGCTGAGAAATGCAAGCGAAATGCAAATGTGACGACATGCGCGTGCAATGCAAATGCAAGCAAAATGGTTTCAAGGAACTCAAAAGCAAGTTGTAAACATTTTGGAAAAACTGAAAAGTTTCATTTCATAAACCATGATCTCTATTGATTTTTGCAAAGGAATGAACAACTGAATTCATGAAAGTATGGATGAATGTATGCATAAACAAACATATACAAATATTAACATATATGCAAACAAACAAACAAGGGCCTAGGTTTGAGGATCACGAGTAAGAAGCCACAGTCTACCCATCCTAAAAGATGTTTACTAAGGGTTCTTGTATCTGTAAAACATGGTTCTAAATAGTTTCATAAGTCATCAACCCATATTTTGGATATTATTGACATGCCAATTAACTTGGGAATCAATAATATTCTCAATAAAGTCCCGTTCGAGTATAACATCGTGTATCAACTATTTTGGATTTACACCCTCATAGTCATCACACTACATCCTAAGAAGGCCAAAGTAGGGTAATGAGATATCTAAAGGTCCTCAGTCTCACAGGCTCCTAGGTCGAAAGTAATAATGCATTCACGATGGCTCGTTCATCATTATTACTCCCAAGAGGGCCTCAACTGAGCGGGGAATCTCAAGTCAAATTTTCTGGGATTACTCCCTCAAAGTCTCCTTGACTATACCACCCATCCTAAACATAAGTGCACTCAAGTCCGGGTATAGAACTTATCCTCACCACTTAAGGTAACAACCTTGCATAAAGAAGAACCCAAGCACAAAAGATATATATAGATATTTACAAATATACAAGTATGCTAGCAACCAAACATATAAAATAACACAAATACAAACAAGGTGGGCCTAACCCTCTTAGGGGAGTGAATTCCCCAGTGAATTCACCATTTCTGTTGCGGTGAGAGTTGAATATCAAGTTATTTAATTAACTTGAATCACAAATCTTGAAACATTCACCATTGAGCTTTGATTTATCCAAAGGAAAGGGTAAATATCGAAGAAAGCCGTAAATGCGCTATGTAACAACAAAGTTGACAGAATCTAAGGTTCGGGGGTTGGTTATACCTAGGGAAGGCGTTAACATCCTAAGTATTTGTAGTACTCTACAGGAACATCTTGTTAGTATTTGTGTTATGCTAAAGTTTTCTTGCTAAGAAAAAGATGCTAAGGTAAAGACCTAGGGATTTATTCTAAGTATGCTCGCCAAG
Source organism: Lathyrus sativus (assembly GCA_963859935.3). Classification (NCBI taxonomy): domain Eukaryota; kingdom Viridiplantae; phylum Streptophyta; class Magnoliopsida; order Fabales; family Fabaceae; genus Lathyrus; species Lathyrus sativus. The sequence goes on along the minus strand of OZ012738.1, from coordinate 414,476,314 downwards.
ATATCGCATATCGTGCCTATGCACCCTAAGTAGGATATTATCAGAGCATTCATAGTTCTCCTTACTAGGGGTGACGAACTCTTGATAGTGATCAAGGTTCCAAGGGGGAAGTATGTGTTCAAAACCATGACACTTACATGGAGTTAGACAACTCCAATCCTTAGGCTAGGATAAAAGGGAAGGAAGCATCCATGGCAAGACACCTACATAGAGCTAGGTAACTTTAATCCTAAGGCTAGGATAAAAAGGGGAGGAAGTGTCCATGGCAGTGACACTCACAAAGAGTTAGGCAACTCTAATCCTAAGGCTAGGATGGGAAAACTAAAGACTCTAATAAGGTCTTAAGAGGGTGGTAGGCAAACTAAACTAACCTAACTATGACTTACAAGTCAACAGAGGGTTTCTTTTCTTTTGGAATCTTTGATTAAGAAGAGATTTTGTATGCAAAAAGGAAGGAGAATCTATGGGAGACTGAATCCTAAATGTTGTCATGCAAATGACGGTCCTAAAGTTAAGATTGAACGGAAAATGCTAACCTAATGTTGTCATGCAAAGATTAAGAGCCTAAATCTATCCTACCTCGATCTTAATAAAAAAATTAAATCGAACTAGGAGATCCTAAGGGAACATATGAACATAAGCTAACAAGTAACCAAGATATATACACAAGCATTAGGATGAATCAATAAGAGAAAATAGGATCAAGTCATGAAAGTACCAGACACAAAATAGAATTAGGCAAAGAGAAATAATATGACAAAAAAGTGCATGAGTTAGACGAATAATGATTAAAACAAGACAATGAACAATTACACAAACAAGATAAGAATTGAGATCAAGATCAAACAGAAATAGTCAAGTCTCTAAGCTTAGGAACCAAGTCACAAGTCAATAAATTAATAGTTAAATAAATTAATAGAAATTAATTAACAAAAATTAAAAATCTAAGTAATCAAAGGGTAAAAACCTAAATATTTAAAATCTAAACACCAATTAAAATTAAGAGGATTAATTCACAAAAACTAAATAAGAACATATTTTTCAGGTTTTTAATATTAATGACTAAACTAAACAATCTAATAGTTACTATTAAGCAGTGTTTTAAAAACCAGACCGGACCGGCCGGTCGGACCGGGAACCGGCCTAGTAACCAGCCTGGTTTACTAGTTTGATCGTCTGTGTCATTAAACGGTAAAAACCGGGTAGGGCCGAGAAAAACCGGGTTTAGGGTTGGACCGGTTCTAATGCATTTTTTATTTTTTTAATTAAAATTTAAATGCAAAAATTATAAAAATTATAAAAAAAAAATTGTTTAAAATTAGATTATGTTACAATTATTTTGTAATTTTGTATTATTTTGTTATGTGTGATACATTTGTTTAAAATTTGAATTTAAATTATGAACTTGTGAATTTATGATATGATATTTTCAAAAAATTTAAGTACTAGTTATATTTTTTTAGAAAATGAATCATCCGGTTCGACCGGTTTTATATCTATATAATGACAGGTCTATTCAACCGAGTTATCCGATTTAATCTGGTTTAGTCATGCGGTTCGACCAGTGACCCAGTGGTTCGACCGATAAACCAATGACCAAATACCCTCACCGGTTCGATGATCGGTCCAATTTTTAAAACACTGCTATTAAGGTTGAAATAATTAACTAAAAGTTTTAAATAATGATTACAATTTAAAATAATAATTAACTTAAAATAATAATTAAAAACTAAAAAGAAGTAGTTAATTGAAAATTTAAAGAAAAAATAACAAAAGAATAGGAGTGAAAATAAAGAAAGTAGAAGTGAAAATAGTTTCTAATGGGCTTCAAAAGCCCAAGACAAATCAAAATTTAAAAAAAAAAAGAGTTAGAGAACAAAACTCATATTGGGCCTAGCCCATTAAACTTGTAAGGACAAAAGCATTCCAAGTTTCCAACAAACAACTCACATCAGAAACCCAAAAACAGATCCTCTGCTTTCTTCATTTCTCTCTGTCTCGCGAATTCGCTTCATCCTCTCGTTTCGAATTTCATCCGCCATCACTCTCTCTGTTCTCACGAGTTCTCACGGTGGTGCAATGTGGCGAGTTTGTATTAAAAGGTTTTCGTGAGAGGTGATAATTGGAAATGGAGGGGGTAAGGAAAAAGGGATTCGTTGGAAAATCAAGGTGGAGGGAGTGGTTAGGTTATGTATGGTGGTGAGCTTGTAAGGTTTTTGTGCTTCCAGATTCGCCGGAAAAAATGTGTCAGCGATAGCTTTCGGATGGCGGCGAGTGCAATGGTTATGTTATTATGTTGGTTTTGCAGATTGCAAATGCTAGATTTTGCAGGTTAAGGATTTAAGGGTGTAGGATGATAGTTGAATATGAGCTCTGTGGTTGTTACAGTGGCTGATTTAGTGATGGAGTTGTGAGGTTAAGTGTTAAGCAGTAGGAAAAATATGGTTGTGGTTCGGTATGGGTGATCGGTTCATATTGTGGAAAGTGAAGGAGATTTGTCGTCATGTTGTCATATTTTTAGATGCAAGCAGTTTTATGGTTGTGTAGGATATGAGTTGGTTTTCTGGCGGAAAGAATGGAGGAAGAGGGAGGCTACACAGTGGCTACTGTTTTTCGGGGAGTTTGATTAGTGTTGAAGTTAAGGTGGGAAGAAAATAAAAGGAGGTGTGGAGATTGTGAACTGCAGAAGGATTAATGGAGGGGTGGTTTCAAAAGGTATGCCTGTTAAACTTTTTTTCTCCTTTTTCTGATTTTTTCCGTTCTTCTCTTCCTTTTTACTCCATCAAAATTTGTCAATTAAGCTTTATGGTTTTGTCTAATTGTGTTGTGTTGCAGAAATTGTGAAGGCTTATGTTATGTTGTCGCTGTATTCTGCAGGCCTTGTTGTTGTAGGTTGTGGTGTGCAACGTGTAGTTGCGTGTGTGATAGCAGGATGCGCAGGTCTTGTGTATTGTTCGTACGATTTAGATAATTTTTTGCTTTGTGGGACAAACCTGAATATTGGATGACTTGCTGAAGGCTTTAGTCCGTGTCATTTGCATAACAGTAAGTAGCAGGTTTTGAATAATGGTAGCAGGGGTGTCTTGTGGTGGTGTCGGTGTTTTAAAACTGGACCGATCATCGAACTAGTGAGGGTATTGAGTCACTGGTTTATCGGTCGAACCGCATGACTAAACCGGATTAAACTGGATCACTCGGTTGAATAGACCTGTCATTATATAGATATAAAACCGGTCGAACCAAATGATTCAGTTTCTAAAAAAATATAACTAGTACTTAAATTTTTTGAAAATATCATATCATAAATTCACAAGTTCATAATTTAAATTCAAATTTTAAACAAATGTATCACACATAACAAAATAATATAAAATTACAAAATAATTGTAACATAATCTAATTTTAAACAATTTTTTTTTTATAATTTTTGCATTTAAATTTTAATTAAAAAATAAAAAATGCATTAGAACCGGTCCAACCCTAAGCCCGGTTTTTTCTGGCCCAACCCGGTTTTTATCGGTTTGATGACATAGACGATCAAACTAGTAAACCAGGCCGGTTACTAGGCCAGTTCCCGGTCCGACCGGTCCGGTTTTTAAAACACTAGATGGTGTGGTAGTAGCAGTAGGGGTTTGTTTGGCTTTGGACAAGGCTTCCTATATTTTTGTTCTTTATGATTCTTGTAAATGGACTTTGGACCTTTTTTTTTGTAATTTTTGCTTGTAAAGTGTATGGGCTTTTTGTAATGTAAAATGAATTAAGATTTTGTTGAATGTGGGCAATTTAATTTTTTATAAATGGATTTGGTCAATTAGAAAATTGGATTTGTTTAATGGATATTTAAAGAAAATTGAAATGGATGTGAGTAATGAGTTATGGATATGGATTAATTGGTATTAAAATGGATTTGGATAATGGATTTAAAAGTGGGTTAAGAAAAGAATTTAAAATGGAATTAGGTCATGGTTTAAAGAAAATGGATAATGGTTTGGATTAGAAAAAAGTGAAAATGGATATGAAAATGGAATTGGATAATTAGAATGGAAAATGGTTTAGAAATTGAAAATTTTGATTTATTGGATAAATGAATGAAATTGAAATGAGTTACAGAAACGAGTATGGTTAATGGTAGTGCGTATTCACACTTGAACAACACCTAAACCTTGACAATTGAACCCGAATGCTACTAGTATTAAATGAAGACACAACCTCGAATCCATCTTAAACTAATATTGATTGAACGACCAACCTGACGAATCTTCAAACCAATGACGAGAACCTGAACCACATAATCAGAACTTGCAAATAACTTGAAATGTAGCAACTGCTTTGACCTTTAACGGATCTGTACCTTCAAAAAATAACTTGAATTGACATGAAACCCTCGTTTGATGATCTTCAAGCACAAAGTACTGATCCATGACAAATCCATCTTTAGAATGAAACAGACTCCTCCTTCTTGACCAAAATCAGGATCACATCCAATTTGAAACTAAAACGATACCGCGCATAAATTGAACCTGCTAGCCTCGAATGAAACTCAATTGAATGACACTTGCCAATCATAAACACAAAGGATGAGAACCCCTACTCTTCCTACCTTGAGTGCATACTGATGAAACAATGACTTGGTAAGAACCAAAGCACCTGATTCAGAATCTTTGCCACAACGTGATAACCTGATACTGAAATAAACCACTTGTTTGACCAAGATTAGGTCAAACTTCCATAAAATTTCAAACCACACCGCACAGAACCTTGACCTGATAACCTTGTATGATCCTTGATTTAGTCTTGCAAGACCTGGGTCTCGAAGAACTTGTGATGAAGCCATATTGCACTGAATTATTGAGGAAGGGAGGCCTCTTGAGAGGAAACCCCAATTCACAAGTGAAACAAAACAAAGCAAAGTCTGATAATTTAGTTAGCTATGCATGAATAATTGACCTAGAATGATATGTAAAAGATCAAAGAATCTAAGGGTAAAATTTGGGGTATGACCTAGAATGATATGAAAAAGATCAAATAGAAGTGGCCATGGTGAAGAATTCCATAATGCATCATTCGAAGAGTTTTGTGAGGAAAATAACATCTTTCATAATTTTTCAGCACCAAGGACTCCTCAACAAAATGGAGTGGTTGAAAGTAAAAATTGATCCCTAGTTGAACTTGCTAGAACCATGCTAAGTGACCCAAATCTATCAAAGTACTTTTGGGAGGTTGTAGTTAGTACGACATGTTATGTAAGTAATTGGGTTATCATTAGATCAATCTTGAAAAAAGACTCCATATAAACTCGTCAAAGGAAGACATCCAAACATTGCTCATTTTCATGTTTTTGGATTTAAGTGATTTATCCTCAACAATGACAAAGACAATCTTGGTAAGTTCGATGAGAAATGCGATGAAGGTATCTTTCTTTGTTACTATCTCTCAAGTAAGGCATATAGAATTTATAATAAAAGAACTTTAACTATTGAAGAATCTATGCATGTATCTTTTGATGAATCTAACCCCTCTAAGGAGGGTATAATTGTTTGAGATGATGATGATATTTTAGAAGTACCTATGGAAGAGATTTCTAAAGGTGATAAAGTTGAACAACCAGAACACAAAGAGGAAATCATTCAACAAGAGCAAAATCAAAGTGATCTTCCTCAAGAATGGATAACCCATCATGATCACCTAATCTACTAAATTATTGGTGACATTAGAAAAGGAGTTTCAACAAGGGTAAATCTCAAGGATGATTGCTTGAATATGGAATTTTTTTATCCAATAGAACCTTCAAATATTAATGAAGTCTTAGAGGATGGAAAATGGATACTTTCCATGCAAGAAGAATTAAATCAATTCGAAATAAACCAATTTTGGTAACTCATTCCTAGACCAAATGGTAAACACATAATTGATATCAATTGGGTGTTTAAGAGTAAACTTGATGAGAATGGTATAATTGTTTGAATCTATGCAAGATTGGTGGCCCAAAGATACAATTAAGAAGAAGGAATCGATTTTGAAGAAACATTTGCTTCAGTTGTAAGGTTAGAAGCTATTCATTTATTACTTGCTAATTCTTTTTCATTAAATTTTCAATTATTTCAAATGGATGGCAAGAGTTCCTTCTTCAATGGATACATCAATGAAGAAGTTTATGTCAAACAACCTCGTGGTTTTGAAGAATTCAAGAATCCTTCACATGTCTACAAGTTGAGAAAGGCTATTTATGGCTTAAAGAAAGCACCAAAGGCTTGGTATAATAGACTTAGAAATTTTCTTTGTGAAATATGTTTTGAAAAAGTAAAGTCGATACTACATTATTCACTATCAAAATCAAACTTCATACTTTGTTAGTTCAAAACTACATTGACGATATCATATTTGAATCAAAAAATAAAGAACTATGTGAAGAATTTTCATTGATGATGAAAGGAGAATTCAAGATGTCCATGATTGGTGAGATGAACTATTTTCTTGAACTTCAAATCAATAAATTATAGAATGGTATCTTAACAAACCAATCCAAGTATTTCAAGGAACTATTGAAGAAATTTGATATGGACAATTGCAAATAAATGGCTACTCCAATGGGTTCTGGAACATATGTTGATCAAGACGATTTTGGTGTTTCTATTGATTTAACAAAGTATCAAGGTATGATTGGCTCTTTACTTTATGTAACGGCAATCCATCCTGACATAACATTTACTGTTTATCTTTGTGCATGATTTTAAGCAAATCCAAAGGAATCTCATCTCGCCTCCATAAAAAGGATCATGTAGCACCTCAAAGGAACAACAAATGCCGGGCTATGGTATCCTAAAGGTAGTATATGTGATTTGATTGGTTATTTTGACTCAAACTATGCATGTTGTAAAACTGGTCGAAAAAGCACAAGTGGCACATGTCATATCTTAGGAAATTATCTAGAGTCATGGTCTTGTAAAAAGAAAGCATGTGTTGTTCTTAGTACAATGGAAACAAAATATATTGCAGTAGGAAGTTGTTGCGCACAAAACATATGGTTAAAACAAAAACTTTCAGGATATGTCGTAAAACTTGGATGCATTCCCTTAAAGTGTGATAATACAAGTGCTATCAGCATAACCAAAATCTAGTCATGCACTTTAGAACCAAACATACAGACATCCGACATCACTTTCAATGAAATCATGTGCTTGAATGAGACATCGAAATTACTTTTATACCGATTGACGGATATTTTCACAAAACCATTAGCCAAGAAACCATTTTATAAGATTCGAAGAGAGCTCGAGAGTTTGAATGAGAATGACATTTAATTCAACTCAAAGTCAGCATTACACATATATATTGTTAATATAATGATTCTATTCAAACATTTATCAAGGTACATGTTTATCGTTCCTTTTATTGGTTAATCCACAATTTCTTGTGTGAATTAACAAGTTTTGATGATATTTCATATATGTTTTCATATGTGCATTATGATTGATTATAAAATGCTTATATTATGGATGTGTATGTTTGTTGGTAGTTTTAAATGCTTTGCCTTTCCATTATGCCAAATTTTCACAATTTTTTTCAATTTACTTTTGAGTGTAATCAGCTTCCATCTGGTTGTAACCGGTAACACCTTCGAAAATTCCTATTTTTTAAATTTTAAAATTAATGTATGGCGCTTTGTTGTAATCAGTTATAGCGTTTGTGTAAGCAGTTACACCTGTTAAAATAATCATTTTTCAAAATAGCTTTTAATTTCAGTCAAGGTTCATCCTCCCTCTCTCATCTTGGAAACCGTCACCACTTAAATAGTCCACTCACCACCCACAAAATCCCCACAAAAATATTTAATACCCACTCAATATTTCTTCTATAAAATTAAATACCCATCACTTTGACTCCATAAATGTCACCTTATCTCACCAAAAAAATATTCCCTCAAAGCTCAGTAGTCTCTTTCAACTTAGAGCATACATGGCACCTTCAAGGAAATACAAAGGAAAAGGAAAGGCATCTGACAACTCAAATGGTCTTGAACCTGTTAGATGCAATAAGAATTCAATAGAAAACAACTAACAGTACTGAGAATGACTTGTTTATTCTTTGTGAAATGCAGTAAATAAATAGGAAACAAAATGAACGTGCAGTAGCAAGTTACAACCCATTTCTAACTAAAAGTAAGGAAACAAACTTGACTTAATCAATTCAACAAACTATCCTAAAAGCTAGGTCTCTTATTTGACTAAATACTTATCATTCCCTCCCTTGAACTAGACTGCATTTGCAGCTAGTTAACATGTGGTAGTTCACACACTCCAAGCCCCTTTCTTAGCTCCCGAAATAGCTCCAATTTGAGCGGTTTGGTGAAAATGTCGGTTATCTGTTGCCTTGTACCACAAAACTAAAGCTGCACAACTCCATCATTCACTAGTTCTCGTAATAAATGGAAGCGCACATCAATGTGCTTGCTCCTGCCGTGCATCACCGGGTTTCTTGCCAACTTAATTGTCGAGCTATTGTCACAAAAGATGACAGTACTCTCACTGCCCATGTAGCCAATCTTCTTTAGCACCCTTTGCATCCATACTGCTTGACAACTACTTCCTGCAGCTGCAATAAATTCAGCTTCGGTTGTGTTTAGTGTTACGATCGGTTGCTTTCAAGAAGACCAAGTCACAGCTGCTCCACTTAGCATAAAAACATAACCTGAGGTGCTTCTTCTATATTCCACTGATCCAGCATAATCGCTGTCAGTAAAACCAATCAACTCATGACTTCCTTACCTTCTGTAAAGAATGTCGAACATTGATGTACCTTGCAAGTAATGTAGAATTCTCTTGGCTGCCGAATGATGAAGTTCTATGGGCCTTGACATATACCTACTTAATAAGCTTACTGCATACATTATATCCGGTCTCGTAGTGGTCAAGTACATCATGCTCCCAATCAGCTGCTTGAAGAATGAACCATCCATCTCAATACCATTTTCATCTTTGGAGATTTTGAATCCTGGAACCATTGGATTTTCAACGGAATTGCTATGCTCCATTCCAAAACGTCTCAACACTTCCATCACGTACTTCACCTGACTGATGAATATACCACCATTAAACTGAACTACCTCAATACCAAGAAAATACTTCCTTACCCAAGTCCGTCATATCAAATTCCTTCATCATGGACTCTTTGAATTAAACCATCATATTCTCATCATCTCCAGTATAAATTAAATCATCAACATACAAGCTAATGATTAAATGTTTACCTTGTTTGTTAACTTTCGTAAACAAAGTTTGCTCGCGGTCCTCCTTCCCAAAACCTTCCTTTCTGAAATATGATTCAATCCGGCTGAACCATGCTCGTGGTGCCTGCTTGAGTCCGTACAAAGCTTTTTTGAGCTTATACACCTTATGTTCCTCACTCTTTATTTCATAACCTCTTGGTTTCTCCACATACACGTTCTCAATTAACTTCCCATGAAGGAAAGCTGATTTCATGTCCAGCTGAAACACACACCATCTTCTTTGTGCTGCAAGTGCTAAAATCATCCGAACCGTGTCCATGTGAGCTACAGGAGCCTTGTGTTCCTGAGCATATACTTCTTCATAATCAACTATGTATTCCTGAGCATACCCTTTTGCGACCAAACGAGCCTTGTGTTTATCCACTTCTCTGAGCTCATTAAAAAATTTTTTGTACACCCATTTGACTCCTATTATTTTAGCTCCTTTAGGCAGCTCAATAAGATCCCATGTTTCATTCTTCTCAATCGATCTCATTTCGGCATCCATGGCTGATCTCCATTTCTCCTCCTTTACTGCTTCTTCAAACGAAATTGGATCAGAATGAACAACACTAGCAAACAAGGCTAAGTGATTTTGTATCTCTTCCCCTTCATATAAAAGACCATCACCAGAGACAAAATCATTCAAATATGCTGGTGCTCTTCTAACTCGGGGTGTCATCGGAGGAGTTGCTTCATCTTCTTTATTGCCATCACTGGATTCGTCCCTCCGGAGAAGCTACATTTTCTTCTTCACTACCATTGTCGAGATCCTCCACCGCTTCACCGAAATCCTCCACCTCTTCATCATTGCCATCTTTCCATTCCAGATCAAACCTACTGTCAGCTTCAGAGCTCCTCTCCCAGTTCCATTGTTCTTCTTCTTCGAAGATGACATCCCGACTAATTATAATCTTCTTAGAGATAGGATTATATAGTCAATATGCCTTTGATTCTTCACTTACCCCTAAAAGAACACAACAATGGCTTTTATCCTCAAGCTTTGTTCTCCGAGCATCCGGTACATGAGCATGTGCTATACAACCAAAGACTCTCAAGTGCTCGACTGAAGGTTTCACCCCACACCAAGCTTCTTCTGGCGTCATTTCTTTCACCGATGATGTTGGACATCTATTAAGAACATAAAATTCCAAATTCACTGTTTCTGCCCAGAGTTTTCTTGGAACATTCTTATCAACCAATAAGCTCCTCACCATATTCATCAAGGTTCTGTTTTTCCGCTCAGCAACTCCATTCTGTTGCGGCGTATATGCAGCAGTTATTTGCCTCTTTATCCCATTCGTTTCACAATATTCTTTGAACTCATTTGATGTGAATTCACCCCTACGATATGTTCTAAGACATTTAATGGGCAAACCAGTTTCTTTTTTCACAAGAGCTTTAAATAACTTAAAGTAAGTGAGTCCATCTGACTTAAAAGCAAGAAAATACACCCATGCCTTCCTACTATAGTCATCAATGAAGCAAATAAAATACCTGTTGTTGCCCTATGAAATTGGAGATATTAGACCGCAAATATCAGCGTGAATGAGCTCCAACTTTGATGATGCTCTCCATGTACTTTTATTTGGGATTACATCTCTATGTTGTTTCCCTTTCAAACAATCGCTGCACGTAATCTCACCCTTGGCAAAACTTGGCAAGCCTCTCACCATGCCCTTTGCTTGCAAAGTCTTCAACCCTTTGTAGCTGAGATGACCGAATCTTCGATGCCATAAATGAGCCATGTCTTGAATGATTACTTGGAGACACTCTTCATCTCTTTCCTTTTTAATTGATCGAGTGTTCGATAGCAACACAAACATTCGATTATCAGCCATGGTGGTTTTGAAAATCAATCCCTTTGTGTGGTGATAAATCCGACACATATTTGACTGCATCAGTACAGCCAAACCCCTTTCTTGCAGCTGCCCAACACTGAGAAGATTATTTTTCAACCCCGGTACGTAATACACATCCCGTACAAGGTGATTCACTGCTTTTACAGTCAACCGAACACTTTCCTTTCCAACAACATTCATGCTTGCATAATTCCCCAATCTTACCACCTTGTTGAACCCCTTTTCTAAATCACAGAAGAGAGATGAATCACCACACATGTGGTTGCTACGTCCAGAGTCAATAAACCATATGTCATCTCGATCACCTCCAAGCGTATCGGTATACGCCATTAGCACCATATCTTCTGATTCATCCAAATTTGCATAATTTGCTTGGCATTCGTACTGAAAGTGTCCAAGCTTATGACACTTGTAACACTCAACTGTTTCCTTATTCCTCGATTGGCTACCCCTGCCTCTGCCGTATCCCCGGCCTCCTCGAAAACCAGCTCTTCCTCTTCCTCTTCCACCATAGATCTCTTCATGAGTCACCTTCAAAGCATGTTCATCTTCTCCACGTACTTTGAACTTTTGCTCATGAATAAGCAGAGAGCTTTGCAAGGCATCCACGGATAGTTGATCTATGTCCTTGGCTTCCTCGATGGAACAAACAATGGAGTTCCACTTATCAGTGAGGGTTCTCAAAATCTTCTCAACGATCTTGACGTCACCCACATCCTCCCCATAATTCCTCATGTCGTTTGCAACCGTCATTACTCGACCAAAATAATCTATGATCGATTCACCCTGCTTCATTGCTAAGACCTCAAAGTCCCGACGTAGACGATTGAGCTGAGTTCTCTTCACTCGAGCATTGCCTTGACACTTCAACTTCATGGAATCCCATAGCTGTTTAGATGTCTCCTTTTGCGTGATTGTCTTCAGAATTGACTTGTAAAGCGACTGAAACAAGTAATTCTTAGCCTTCAAATCCTTCAGCTTCATGTCGTCCATGTTCTTTATTTGCGTCGTCGTCATCCCATCCCTACTTGTGGGCTCTGTGTAGCCTGATTCGACAACAACCCAATATTCCTTAGATCGAAGGAGATTCTCCATGACCATGCTCCAATGTTCGTAGTCACCGTCGAACTTCGGAATAAAGGTTGTTGCAAAGTTTGCTTCTGAACCCATCTCTCAGGTAACCGGCTCTAGATACCAGATTGTTAGATGCAATAAGAATTCAATAGGAAACAACTAACAGTACTGGGAATGACTTGTTTATTATTTGTGAAATGCAGTAAAATAAATAGGAAACAAAATGAACGTGCAGTAGCAAGTTACAACCCACTTCTAGCTAAAAATAAGGAAACAAACTTGACTTAATCAATTCAACAAACTATCCTAAGAACTAGGTCTCTTATTTGACTAAATACTTATCAGAACCTAACAGACCCAACAATTTATATGTGGAAAGGTTGGTTTCCACCCCTCAACATCAGATTGATTCCATGCTCTCTTTAAAAAATTGACCATTGACTACTCCGAAGTATGATAATCTCTCATCCTTTCCTACTTCAAGCTTTAAGTTCCTTACCCCTACTGCATCATCAAGGGTTAGAAGTACTCATTTTTTATTTTATTCTATAGTATCCTGATTTGGTTCGTACTTTTTAGTGCAACTTATCTATTGGAAATGGTTGTATGTTGAAATCTTGTGTAAAAGAAAAGAACATTGAGTTAACTATGAAAGATTTAGGGAACAGGATTGCTATGTTGACACCCATCTTTACACCCTACACCTTAATTACTGTTCACAAATACTTGAACAAATTCTCCAGAACATGGTTAATAGTGTGTATTTTATTGGTTAATGAAGTAGTGAAAGTGGTTAATAAATTATAGGTAAAATAATTGGTTAATAATGTAGATTTTTGTGGTTAATGCAACTGTGAAGTTGGTTAATGCGCAATCTTATATTTGTGTTATAAAATAAATTTTAAAAATAAAACTTTTTTTAAAAAAAAATTAATATTTTAAAAAAATATATTATTTTAATAAAAAAAACACTGTTCACCGTATAAATACGGTGAATAGTGCATACGGTGTAAGTATTGGGTGTAGGAAATGGTGTAGGAATAGCATTTTTATTTAGGGAAATGCTTAAAAGTCTCCTATGAGGGTGAAAGAATTTTGCAGGATTTTACTTATGACTTAGCTGATTATGAGAAATGAATCACATTAGCAGGTTGACTGGGCAAGAAATATATCACATGAGAGCCAGAAATTCTGGTCCAGCCCCAAACCGTCATACTTTATATTCTACAAATTTGACTGTTAGCGATAGGATGTTTCACTATTTCATCTGCTATATTCTCATGTCAAAGTTATATAACCACTCTCAAATAAATGACACTGAGATACAATTAATTTATGCTTTCAAAAACAAGTTACAAGTCAATTGGGCATAGCTCATAATGCATCACATGATCTCTTAGAAGAAACTTTCAGGTGGTCTACCTTGTGCTAGGTTAATTACTAAGATTTTGCAATATTATCGAATTTACTTGAATGGGGAATTAGGGTTTTAAATTAATTCTAAGGAGTGTGAAATAAATGTGGGGGATGCTAACAAGAACATGAGCATCTTCAAGGATAAGGATGGTATCTACAAGTATCGTGAGGTGGGATCTTCATTTTCATCTGCTCCTATGCCTGAAGGTGGTCCTTCCAACCAAATGATTTATGAAAAACTATGCCACATGGTAACCTTCATGACCCAAGAACTCCATAACATGTGTATAGAAATTCCCGACCTTAAAAACAACCAAAACCAAGAAGTTTGTGAGGAAGAATCGGAGGATGAAAGTGATTAAAGTGTCTTGCGTTGTGTCTATGTTTTCGTCATATGCTTATATTTCATTTTTATGATATATCTTGAACTCATGCTGTTTTTACTTTGTTTATGTTTTAATTCTAGTGTGTAACTTTAAGACTCAATCATTTGTGTTTATGATTAAGTACCTATATTATGTTTGTGTGTTGCAATCTTGTTATATATGTCTTTTTATGGATATTTTGCCTTATTTTTTATAATGAAAAAGGGGGAGAAGAATATGTTGTATTGTATGGCTGTGCTTTACTATCTTTTGCAGGAACATAAGTTCATAAATACAACATTGATCAACTAAGGAGAAGATATTATAGTAATGAGGAGTATTTGTTGTCGTCATAAAAAATGGGGAGATTGTGAAGAAAAGCTTTCACCGTTATATTTGTGTTTTGATGAAAAAAATAACATTGATCAAATGTATTATCAAAGAAGGAAAAAGCTCAAATTTTCAAGGAAAACATTTGTGTCAAAGCTTGATACTCAAGTAATCTTCAAAGACATTGGACAAGGATGAACTAATCTTGTGTAAAAAAGTACAAATTTGAATTATGCTTTGTATATTACTTTATAAGCTCGCAAAAAATTGCTTTTATCATATCTAATCATCTACACATGTCTTTAGAGGACTTAGAAACAGGTTATGCTATTACAAAGCTAACTTTTACATTTTCAAACAGTTGTAACTAGTTTCACAAAATCTAGATTACAGGCACGTAACTTCTATTTTACTGTTGAATGTTAAAACTGTAACCAGTTACACCATTATGGTAACCGACTACCACTTAACTAGTAGCAGATTTTCAAAACTCTTTTGGAATCCAACATTTTCTAAACTTCATTCATGAATCATGATAATGCTTCATGATTTTGCACTGCTTCCAAAAAAGGTGCATTTTTAATATAAATATTTGTGGTTTTTGAAATTCAAATTTTCCTCTTCCAATCAATTCAAATTTCAAATCTCTCTCATTTTCATCAAAGTGTTTTGAGTCAAAATTTCGTTAAACTTTCTACATAAATTTTAAAGTATCATCGAAAGTTTCATATTCAATTATGAGCACTTAAAGTCTTATATATTTTGAATTGTACATTTCGAAGGGAATATCAATTACTACATAATTGAT
Source organism: Lathyrus sativus (assembly GCA_963859935.3). Classification (NCBI taxonomy): domain Eukaryota; kingdom Viridiplantae; phylum Streptophyta; class Magnoliopsida; order Fabales; family Fabaceae; genus Lathyrus; species Lathyrus sativus. The sequence goes on along the minus strand of OZ012738.1, from coordinate 414,461,194 downwards.
TAAAGTACAAAACCTTTTTATAAATATTTAAATTCTATTTTTGATCAAAAAATTTTAGTGATCAATGTATTGTATTCAACTGAAAGTTGTGAGCATTCTCTTGTGTATTGTAGAATTAGAAAGCGGGTCCCTTTATGATCATGTTAGAAAGTTAAGAGAGTCGGGTGGATCAATTATAATGTTACTAACATAGTGAAATCTTTCACAGGGTGTGAGAGGACTAGACATACCCTTGTTTAGAAAAGGGGAACTAGTATATATCTTGGTGTCCTTTATTTTTCTGCATTTTATTTTTAGCACTTTAACATTTATAACATTTTCGAAAATGTAAGAACATCATTAGTATCACTCATAATCGAGAAACATTCAAAAATATCAGTTAATCTAATTTACCCCCTCTTAGATTACTTTCCATACTTACAATGATATTACTAAAGTTTTCCTCAATATTCTCAACAATAATGATAATGTCTCTAACCTTAAACATACTTTTATATGTCTTGGTAAAGGGCTTAGTAGGGGAGAGAGAATGGTAACCCTCGGAGAGGGTGGTACCTATACATCACCCACCACCATGCATCATCTCACCTTAGGTGTCCCTCGCTCTCTCTATAATGGGAAACATGGGAAAAGATATTCCTCAGTTATAGGGAAGTCAAGGTCAACATACTAGTCCATGTCTCCCTAGGAAATAGGTATTCAATAGTCCACACTATGCTAAAAAAGACCTTTAGCAGCGCTTTTTTTGGCCTTTACCAGCGCTTTAAAGCGCTGCCAAAAGTGGCGCTGCTAAAGGTAAAGACAACACTTTTTTTCAATAAAAAAGTGCTGCTAAAGGCTCCCTTCAGCAGCACCTTTAGCAGCGCTTTTTTAGCCCTTTAGCAGCGCTTTTGTAAGCGCTGCATAATTCCCCAAACCATCCCCCCCTTTAGCAGCGCTTTCATAAAGCGTTGTCTTAGACCCCACCTTTAGCAGCGCTTTTACAAAGCGCTGCCATAGCCCACCCTTTAGTAGCGCTTTTTACAAGCGCTGTCTTAGACCCCCCCCCCTTCCAAACCTATAGCAGCGCTTTTGTAGCGTAATGTTTGTGACCTTTAGCAGCGCTTTTTTGTAAAAGCATTGTCTAATGTCCCAGATTTTAAATTTTTTTTTTTAAAATATTCACCCTGTTTTGTATATTTACCAACAACCTGCTTATATTACACAAACCTGCTTATAATTCAGGCATTTATTTCAACACTTTGGCCTTATATATACAATTCAAAACTTTGGCCTTAAATATACAATTCAAACTTTGGCCTTATATATACAATTCAAAACTTTGGATACATTGTAACTCATCACTTTGTTCATAAACATTTTAATATACACATAAACCTGTTTAAATATGTTACAACAAAATTCGATCCTCAGAATTACAACAACACAAATACATTCAATTTACATATAATTACAAGTCTTCCAATCCGATAACTCTATACAATTCTCAACCCAAGAATAAATTGACACCATTCCTCTTTAATTTCTTCCAATTTTGCTTTCGTGTAAGTAGCACACTTGAATTCATCAAAATACTACATAATATAACAGATCGAATAAGATTTAATTTTAAAACTAATTACTCAGATGAAGTATCGGATAATTATCAAAATGAATCATATAACTTATATAATGAATTGATCCATACCATGACTGGAATCTCAAGTTGACCAGAAAGAATAATTTCCCTCATAAAGCGCAATACAAAATATCCACAGTCAATACTATTGCGCTGCCGAGGACACTGTAAATGGAAAAAACAAACGAACATTTATCAGGATATATAGTTTAAATAGTTTTATCAAGTAGAACCACTATAACAATCAAACATGCGAAAATATACCTCCACTCTGATCCAGTTGATGTTGTTAGCCTTGCTTTTTGGCACCGTTGCATCTCTTTGTGCTCTGAATATTTGTATAACTCTAACATAATATAAATGCATATTTAGAACAATGTCACATAATAAATAAAGATATATAATTAAAGACAACAGTATATCTCATCACTTACGTATCAACAAAGTTCCTCAGATTTTCATATTTTGTTGTATCACCATCCAATGAATCTATATAATACACTATTTCTTTCGTCGGATTAATTGCGATCAACAACCAATGTCCACTATAAAATAAGACAACAGTTTAGACGGAAATGTTATATAGAAAAGGAAAAATCGAACAATTATAATAAATGAATTTAGAATAAAATCTAACCCATGGCCAGTATTATATGGCAACAAGAACAACTTCTCCGTAGTCGCGCGCATAAATCTCTGCATTGTGTACTCTTTGACTGTATCCGGTGACTGGTCTATTATACGTGAGTTGACACAGCTAGTATATAAGAATGCGAATACTGAAGTCAATTCATTCGGGACCAATAACTTGTCATACAAGAACCTAAAAAAACATAATCAACATTAGAATATTCAGTTAAACGAGCAAATTTTAAAATGTTCAATTATTTAATTAAAATGGATCGAAGTACCTGACGTATGAATGCATAACACCGACACCCAATTCAGAATGGTTGAAAACCTGATCAAAATCCTCCTTAGCAATTGTTTCGGGATATTCAAAACCGAAAATACCTGCCTCCATGTGTATTTGACGGATGCCACCCTCAAGCACATCTGATGTTCCGACATATGTTTCAAGGCACATCCTAAATCGAGGAACAATTGTTTTTCTGGGAACCTTGGAAGTTTCAGGCATCTTACCCTTGCTGACTTGTTGCGACTGCTGATCATGAACCTAAAAGTCATATATAAGTTCAGTAATTAATGTATAACAAGATAGTCATGTAACTGTAGTAGTACCTGTTTCTTTGATGCAGCTGAATCGGTATCCCGCACAATAATTCTATCATCTTTTGATTTGGATTTTGTAGGAGTCTAAGATCATCATGTAAATAAGAAAATGTAGATGTAAGAATAACTTTCATGTATGGATCATAAAACATTTGAGTATTAAAAGGTTCAACCTACCTCATCATCTATGCAAATCAGATTTGCCGGCCATGCCACATACGCTCCTATTGCGTCTCCCACCACTGTTGCGCCTGAAATATCATTTGGTATAGGCAACAACGTACTCCCCTCTAATGCAATATCAATAGATACTTTCAAAAATCCAGAAGGGAGCGGTTTGTGGTGAAGTAAGTCTCCCAGAATGTTATGCATCTTTCCCTTGCCAACCATTCGATGAGTAGGTGACGATAAATATAGTCGGCAAAGTGAAATGCCCTAAACAAATAATGATCAGTTAATGTGTCAATTAAGTAAACAGTGCTAAATTAATTTCAATGTAATATATACAATTACCTCTGGAAGCTTCTACGGACAACCGATACTATCTTAGTCACTAGTAGCTTTACCCTTTGGAGCGCGTCTTTCCGACATGTATCTCTCCTTATCCTTCTGTAATTCACGGATTTGCGCTTTCAATTCCTCCAAAGTATCCATCACTTCTTTATTGGTTGGATTTTTTTTCTTTGGCTGCTTATACAGTTTGGATGGAGTGACACCAAATCCCTTACCCCTCACACGCCCAGAATACTCAGGAATATTCAGCACCCGACTCAGTAAGCTCCTGCAATCATCGTCCTCGGCGGGAGTTATGGTCTGGGACAGAGTCTCCTGAAATATAGATAAAACATATATAAATATATTACACACTTTTGATCAGTTACTGACAAAGATAACGTTGTACTTACACATTGTTCAAAGACTTGTTGAACTTCTTCCTGAACGACTCCATCTCGTCCCACACGGGCAGCCTTCCATACAACATGGTCCGGAAGAGATGTCGCATCACTCTTCTCCTCTTCCAACTACGCATTAAGACGGATAATAAAGCATTATATCCTATTATATATACTTACTATTTTCTGTAAATATATCATATTAAAGCATTTATATGTACTTACTATTTTTTGTTCTAATCGTGCATAATTAAGACATGTGTAAATAAGAAAAACATGTTACAAGTACCTTTAACATCTCTTTCTTTTTTTCCGTTGTAACGGGGTTTACTTGTCTCTTAACAACACGGACAGATGGATTGATCCAAATTCCCTCGTTATGATCATTTCTAATATATGATTCATCCGCTCTAATATTCTCATCTGGATCATCTATAATATAAGATTCATTCTCAACATAAACATCCCCCTTTTCTCCAATGTTATCATCGATTACTTTGTTGGAAAAAAGAACTATAGACCATTTCGTACTTGTCGGATCAGTGACATAGAACACTTGTTTAGCTTGCGTGGCTAGAATAAAAGGCTCATCTTTGTACCCCACCTTATTAAAATCCACTTTCAAAAAACCTGATTTATCCATTTGTATGCCACTATTATTTTCAACCCACTTGCATCCAAAGATAGGAATCTGAAATTTCTCATAATCAAACACCCAAATGCGCTCGATAACCCCATAATACGAGGAAATGTGCATTGCTTCGGTGACACCACTATTTTGCATTGTACTTTTATCATCTTGTTCCTTGGTATAAAATGTGTATCCATTAATTGCGTATGCGCTATAAGAAAACACATGCAAACTTGGACCATATGCTAAACATCTCAACCTTTCTGTTATTGAAGCGGGATCAGAATAAAACTTTGAAAAAATATGCTCCTTGAACCATGTTATAAAACTTCGATTGTGCTCACGTACTATCCAATTTTCATTTCTATTCAGATTTAAACCTCGGAGAACGTCCTTGTGCATTTCAACGTACGGCTCAACCTCAATGTCATTGTGCAGAACATACAAATGCACTTGCTCCCGTTCATCCCTTGAAACTGTCACAACTTTATTTCCAATTAACTGTTTACCATCTATTTTTTCAACAACATGAGATTTTGGGAGGCCAATGGATTGAACGTTGGACAAATATTCAGTACAAAACTCAATAGCTTCTTCAACAATGTATCGTTCAACAATACATCCCTCTGGTCGACTTCGGTTTTTCACATACCCTTTCAATATTTTCATATAACGTTCAATAGGGTACATCCATCTCATATAGGCAGGTCCACACAGTTGTGTCTCTTTCACAAGATGAAAAACTAGATGTACCATTATGTCAAAAAATGATGGAGGAAAATACATTTCAAGCTCGCACAAAGTAATAACTATTTCTCTTTGCAATGTTGGTAAGATCGCAGGATCTATCACCTTACTACAGATTGACCTAAAGAAAAAACACAATTTAGTTATTGCGCCTCTCACTTTTTCTGGCAAAATAGAACGTATACCTATTGGTAGAAAGTGTTCTATTATAACATGGCAATCACGTGTCTTTAAACTTTTTAACTTGAGGTCTTTCATAGAAACAAGTCTTCTAATATCTGAAGAGTATCCTTCTGGAACTTTAACTTCACTCAGAAACTTACACAATATCTTTTTCTACTTTCTAGATAAAGTATAAGCAGCAGGTGGTAGATATGTGCGGTTTCCTTTCTTCAAGGGTCCTAATTCATTTTTTATTCCCATTACTACCAAGTCCTTTCTTTCTTTAAGGCCATCCTTATACTTTCCTTGTATATTGAGTAACGTACCAATAACACTTTCAAATACATTTTTTTCAATATGCATAACATCAAGAAAATGTCTTACATACAACGACTTCCAATACGGCAACTCAAACAAAATTGACCTCTTCTTCCACCCACGCGTGACAAGCATATGAGCAAAAGGCTTGCCAAACCTAGTACTCACATCTTTCACCTTTTCAAAAATTTATTCGCCGGTCAATGTAGGTGGAGCTTTACGTTGTTCTGAATCTCCATTGAATGCTTTTCTCCACCCACGGTAGTGATGACTAGAATTTAAGAATCTACGATGACCAAGAAAGACATTCTTCTGACCAAATTCCAACCGCGTCCAATCTGTGTTTTCTTCACAGATAGGACACGCACATTGACCTTTAATGCTATACCCCGATAGATTTTCGTATGTTAGGAAATCATTAATTGTGCCAAACAACATCACCCTCAAATTGAAACTTTCTTTCCTATATCCATCATAAACCTCCACACCGTTCTCCCACAAACTCTTTATGTCTTCGATTAGAGGTGTCAGGTATACGTCTATGTCATTCCCTGGTTGTTTAGGGCCATAAATTAACATAGATAACATCATGTACTTACGCTTCATACATAGCCATGGAGGTAGGTTATAAATCATAATAATTACAGGCCAGGTGGAATGTGAGATACTCTGCAGACCATGCAGATTCATTCTATCAGTCGATAATGCCAAGCGAAGGTTTCTAGCTTCTTCTCCAAAATCAGGATAATCATTATCAATTTTCATCCATTGTGGTGAATCTGCCGGATGTCGATACTTCCCATCTACAATTCTATCATCTGCATGCCAAGTAAGGTGTTTTGCATCTGTTTCACTACGAAACATGCGTCTGAATCTCGGAATTATAGGAAAATACCATAATACTTTTGTTGGTGACAATTTTTTCTTATACCGAGATACACCGCATTTAAGACACTCATTTAATGATGAATATTCATTTCGAAACAAAATGCAATCATTTGGACAAGCATGTATATTATCATAGCTCATGCCAATAGAGCATAACATTTTTTTAGCTTCATAGGTTCGATCGGGAAGAACATTATCCTCCAGAAGCATCTCTTGAAGTAGGGCTAACAACTCTGTGAAACTTTTATCCGACCATCCATTACCTGCCTTTAAATTGTACAACTTTAATACCGCGGACAATCTTGTGAAAGTAGTGCAACCTTTATACAACGGTTTCTCTGCATCGCTTACCAACCTCTCAAACATCTTGGGACAATCTTGAAGATCTTCTTCAAGTGCTTCTGCAATCTCTTCGACTCGATCACAATCATATGTATCTCTACCATTGTCCTTTGAAGCACATGTCGTATTATTCCGGGGTTCAACATTCTCGTTACTTATCTCACCATGTAATGTCCAACATGTGTAACTTCGATCAATTCCATGTCTCATTAAATGAGATTCCAACTGAACGGCGTCAACTCGACGCCCATAACAGCATCCTAAGCAAGGACATGTGATCCTACTGGGGTCTTTGGCGTGTTCAACAACAAACTTAACGAACTTCGATACCCCATTCTCGTACTCTTTTGACAATCAATTACCAGACATCCATTTTTTATCCATACTAATTGAGTAATCTACACTAAACTATAAAAGTTAAACAAAACAGAGAATACCTGTAAGGAAATCACTAACTTCTAAGAATGCTACGCAATAGGATGCTTGGAAACGATCACAACTTTGCTCTTCACAGGTAACCCCTATAGCAGACAAAATATAAATTTTATTAAAATCATATTAATAATTAACCAAGACAAATCATATTAAAAATATTAGATAATCCACCAAAACAAATCATATTAAAATTACTAGATAATCCTTAAACCAAAATGACACCCTTACTAAACATTGAGAAATCCTAACTAAACATATAAAACCATAATAACATATATATCATATAAACATTGAGAAATCCATCATAATAACATAATAACATATCAACATATAAAACCATCAACATATAAAACCATAATAACATATAAAACCATATCATATAAAACCATCAACATATAAAACCATAATAACATATAAAACCATATCATATAAAACCATATTCATGTTGGCTACTCTCTTAAAAAATACGAATTTCCAAACTATTAAAAAATATGCTCTATCAAGTTACATTAATATTTTTAGCCATCATTATCTAATATTTTTGTTATATTCAAATTAGAAGAAAACTCATTTGTATGAGTGGTGCTAGATGAATTATCCATCTAACGTTCAAAATAACAACAAAATAAAAACAACATCAATCTCAATCCCAAAATAACAATAGAAAAACAATAACACATAAAACATTTTGAGTTTAGGCTTTTAACAACAACAACAACAAAAACAATAGTATACGTAACATATCTACACAAACCCAACAACATTAGTGTTAACATCATATCAAATATCATACTTGAACTCAAATTTACTTGCATGTCCTCAAACCTTCAATACTAAGCAACACTAAACACCTTCATTAAACCTTCAATAACTCAATAAAAACAACAACAACAACAACAACAATAATATTAAACCTTCAATGCCTCAATAATAACAAACTTTCGCATTGCAACAACTACATCAAACCTTCAATATCTCAATAATACAAAACCTTTAACAGCAACAATAATATTAAACCTTCAATATCTCAATAACACAAAACCTTTAATATCTCAGAAAAACCATCTATATCTTCAAATACCAACAATGGTGAAAAGATAAATAAACAAGAAAACCATAGTAAAACTTCACATACCTTAACAATGGTGGAGATGCAATGCAATGCAGACTCGAAAACAGACGGTGAACGGCGACAGCGGCGCAGTCCAACGGAAGAGGGCGACGGTCGACGACGGATGACGGCAACAGAAACTTTGAATAGGGCAAGGTCGTTCGCCAGGGGAGAAAGAAAGAAGAAAAGAAATGTACGACTGTTCTGTTTCTCTTAAAATTCTGGAGGGTATTTTAAAATTATAATACTAATACCTATAGCAGCGCTTTTAAAGGCCTTTAGCAGCGCTTTTAAAAGCGCTTTCATAGGGTGCCTTAGCAATGCCATATAGCAGCGCTTTATAGAAAAAGCGCTGCTAAAGGGGCCCCCTTTAGCAGCGCTTTTTAAAAGCGCTTTCTTAGAGTCCCCCTTTAGCAGCGCTTTTTAAAAGCGCTTTCTTAGGGTACCCCTTTAGCAGCGCTTTTTAAAAGCGCTTTCTTAGGGGGCCCCTTTAGCAGCGCTTTTTTAAAAGCGTTGTCTTTTGTAGAAAATTTTTTTTCTTTTTTTTTACTCACCCTTTAGCAGCGCTTTTTTAAAAAGCGCTGTCTTTGTGTGCGCTGCTAAAACTCATTTCTAGCGTAGTGCCACCCTTGATTGAGTGGGCAATTATAAGTCCCTAAAAACCCCTAGGACCATTATCCTCTATAAATACATTTCCCCTAGGGGTAAAAGATATATTATCATACCCTTAACATAATGCATAAACATAAAGCTTATCACCTCAGGTAAGTTGGCCCTGTCTTACCACCATAAACATCACCAAACAGGGCCTATCACCACCTTGAGCAAGCCCTAACCACCCTTAACTACAAAGGCATACGGGTATCCCCTACCTACATAGGGATACAACATATTCCTTTTTTTTTTACAAGTACAATGGCGTCCACCTTGAGTCCCCAGTAAAACAAACTTGGGCCGCACCTCTTTCATCATCATATTTTCCATATTCCCCCAAATATGTCCAACCAAACTCTACAATCCAGATTCAACACAATAGATGAAAGTTTCATCGTTGAAGAAGTTCCAACAGCTCCTAGAGGAAATACACCAGATATATGTTGATTGCGAACATAATATCCCCTAGGTTCTCCAATGGATAAAAGGGAGAATCAGTAATCAACATCACTTTTCTAGCAGTGATGTCAACGAAATACTTCTTCATGATAGTGACCTAATGGTCATCATTATGGAACACAACAACTGAGATATCAAGTGAGTCCTTATAGATCTTGGGAGCTCTGCTGGGGGTCCTATTCTGGGATTCTTTTTAGAAACTTTAGCTCGATCCTAACAATATCAAAATGTTTCAGGGTTCTTTAATAGGTTTTTCAAGTGGGCAGGTACAAATGATGGTCTATATAACCCTATAGATAACCTTTGGCGAATCATAAAATGCCAAGACTATTGAAGTCAATTACCCGATAATAGACACCCTATCTCCGTACAACATCATGCTAGGCCAAACTACCATAAGTTTGCTAGAGGAAGTTATTTCCACCAAGTACCAGGTCTTAAAATGCTTATTGCCTTGTGGGAAAGTGGGGACAGTTTGATTGGACCAGAAAAACGCTTAAGATTTTTATCAGAGTACCATGACGATAGAAAAGGAAGAGCTCGCCCTTATGGGTGCCCCCTCTTCGAGGCTCCATATACATATATAGATCATTAGGATGCTAGGCTAGGTGTGGACAACAAGAGACCCACGCTCACGGAGGACTTAAAGGAAGTCAAGATAGGCTCCTCAGCCCAACATGTGACAAAAATAGGCACATCACTTACCAAGGAAGAATAATGTGAGCTAGTAAACCAACTCATTAGAAACGTCGATTTTTTTGCATGGGCCCTCTCATCATCATCATCATTTCTATATTCCCCCAAATATGTCCAACCAAACTCTAAAATCCATATTCAACACAATAGATGAAGGTATCATCGCCAGAGAAGTTCCAATAGCTCCCAAAGGAAATACACAAGATATATGTTGATTGCGAACATAATATCCCGTAGGTTCTCCAATGGAGAAAAGGGAGAATCAGTAATTCACATCACTTTCCTAGCAGTGATGTCATCGAAATCCTCCTTGACGATAGTGACCCAATGGTCATCATTGCGGAACACAACAACTGAGATATCAAGCGAGTCCTGATAGATCCTGAGAGCTCTACGGTGGGTCCTGTTCTGGGATGCTTTTTAGAAACTTTAGCTTAATCCTAACATTATCAAAATATTCGGGGGTTCGTTAATAGGTTTGTCAAGTGGGTAGATACAAATGATGGTCCAAGACTATTGAAGTCAGTTACCTGATAATAGACACCATATCTCCCTACAATATCATGCTAGGCCGAACTGCCGTAAATTTGCTAGAGGAAGTTATTTCCACCAAGTACCGAGTCTTGAAATGCATGTTACCTCGTGAGAAAGTGAGGACAGTTTGATTGGACCAGCAAAGCGCTCAAGATTTTTATCAGAGTACCTTGACAATAGAAAGGGAATAGCTCTCCCTTATGGGTGCCCCCTCTTCGAGGATCCATATACATAGATAGATCATTAGGATCCCAGGCTGGGTGTGGACAACAAGAGACCCACGCCCATGGAGGACTTAAAGGAAGCCAAGATAGGCCCCTCAGCTCAGTGGGTGACAAAACCAGGCACATCGCTTACCAAGGAAGAAGAATGTGAGATAGTCAACCAAATCATTAGAAACTTTGATTTGTTTGCATGGGCCTCCTCAAACATGTTAAGGATAGACACTAGAGTTGTGTGCCATTGCCTTGCCATCAACCCTTCTGTCAAACTAGGGGCAAGAGGAAGTAGAAACATGGAAAGAGAAGAGAGCCACCATTTACGAGGAAGTAGGCAAGTTATCCCATGTCGGGTTCATCACTGAAACAAAGAATCCAACCTGGTTAACATAGTATTGGTGAGGAAATCGACGAACAAGTGGAGCATGTGTGGGGACTTCACTAACCTTATTTCCACCTATCGTAAGGACCCCTATATCTTTCCAGATATCAACCGCCTGATTGATGGGTCATTGGGCTATCGCATGCTAAGCTTCACGGACGCCTACTCCGCGTACAAATTAATTCAAATGGATCCCTGGATTCTCCCAAGACAAACTTCATGTTAAATCATTGCAACTACTTCTACAATGTCATATCACTCGGCCTCAAGAACACTATCGCCACCTACCGATGACTCATGGACAGTGTGTTCTCCCACCATATAGGATAGAACTTCGAGGTCTCTGTAGATAAGATGATAGTAAAAACTGTCGAAAGACTTAGACATGTTGCAGATTTTGAGGGTGTCTTGTAGTCTGTCAGAAAATACAACATGTGCTTGAATCTGCCAAATTCTCTTTTAGGGTTCAAGTTGGGAAGTTCCTTGGGTTCATGATAACAAAGATAGCCATTAAAGTCAATTCAAATGATTGTCGAGGGGGGGGGGGGGGGGGGGGGGGGGGGGTTATTAATATGAGAAACCCCGTTAATGTCAAGGAAGTGCAACAAGACTTATCCATAGAAATTTATAGTGTGACATAAACCTAAAAAAGAAAGGGGTGCAATTTTGCTTTCATGTATGGCTAGTGGCATAAACATATATATTTTTCTACTCGTATTATTTTTTAGTGGAAGTTTGTCTGGAATCTTTGGAAGGAGATAATTACAAAGTTTGGGTTGGCTGACATCCTAAACATAAGCATACGACGTTGATAGCTTGGACACATACAATTCACCACATTTGGATTGCAAAAAATGAGAGAAGGTTCAACACCTTTACCCATAGTGTTTATAAAACAGCGAGAACCATTATGGCTCATACTAATATTAGTTTGTCTCTCTCAAAAAGGCTGGATAGCGCACCGTCAAATAGAATTATTAGATATTTTGGATAGGTTACAAATTGATAGTCGATATAGAAATACTTCAAGAATCATTATGGTGATTTGGGAAAAGGCATTGTATGGGACAATCCAGGAGGCTTCTTAGATTCTTTCTCTACTAACCTAGATCAGGGTAGTGTACTTCACACAAAACTCATTTATTATGATAGAATTAGAAAATAAGACAACTAGAGGATAGCCTAAAATCTAGATTAAGTATGACTTCTTGGGAGCTATCCATTGCTGCATGAAGGAGATTATGATTGCTTGGGAACTTTGCAACATATGGGTAAATTGCAAGAATTTGAGTATAATGACAAGGTTTAATCATATCTACAAAAAAGGAAACATGTGTACATATATACTAGCCCTTCAGGGTCATGAGATGATGGATATTCATTGATGGGATTTGGTTTCTCCTTTCATTAAAGAAAATTTCCTTAAGGATAAGTTGGAATTACCAAACCATAGAGTTACTTGACTTATTTTGGGGTATGGGGATCAGTTAAACAAATTGAGAGGTAGGTCTTCTTACAATTTGTTTAATTTCTCTTGTGACTATTTTGTTTTCGTATTTTCTCTAGGTCTGGTGTAGCCCCCTTATATAAATATTCGGTTGGAAATTAATGAACAATTAATACCCGTGGGTGTTTTCAAATATGACAAAGTTAAAGAGGATAAAAGTGTCCCATAGACAAAAAGTGGAAATTGCCTTCAAATCTGTCTGAAGGAATTTTGGTTAGTTTTTGCATTAAACATCCACCAGTGAAAGTTGCGGCTAAAATTGTCTCGGGCTACTGAAAGTTTGAATTTCGAATTCAAAATATACAACACTTCATGAAGTGGTGCATAATGTAACTATAGGTGAACCATTACAATTTTATGTTGAAAAAGTGTTGTTTCATCAAGGGTCACAACCTTGTGAATCAACACATGCATGGCCTATAAAATCCTCATTCAGAATTCAGAAATGACATCAAAAACTAAATATTCTCTTGTACAAAATTCTAGACACTCTCCGCTACATAATCAAATTTTTGTCTGTCTTGTGCAAATTCGATAAAGACTGAATTATCCTGGGTATTCCTGTGTTGAAACTCTAAGACATATTTGAAAGTGTTTGAAATACTTTTAAGGAAAGTGATTTCATTCACGATTCTAGCCTCAGTCTATTTGATTTGAATTAATTTTTTAACAATCGTAAAAGTATTGCAAATAATGACAACCAAGACTTCCGTATCAAGAATCAAGAACAAGAATCAGTATTTCGGATCCGGGCATGTTTTATTATTTCTCATAAAAATTAAATTAGTGTAAAAACCATAATATTAAAATCTTAGATATAAAATTTAGTAACGGTTAAGATTTGAACCTTATTATCAATATTATGATTTTGAATAATAGTAAAATTAATATGAAAGCATTTTTGTTTTAGTTGATATGTACATATAAAAGAAAGTAATCAGACACTATTAGAAATACGTAGATTATCTGCGGAAAGAGTTCCACAACTATACCTGCGGCTTTATATTGTAAAATATTATTTCCTGCAAAAAACGTGATAACAGCAAATTTTGCAGAAATTTCTGAGATTTTTGCAGCAATTTTAGATTTAAAAATAAAATATACATTTTCTGCGGACTTAACTGCGATTTCCTTCGCAGTAATTAGTTATCCATTGAAACCACACAATTTTCTAAAAATACACGAATTGCTGCGAGATTTGCTGCGGAATTGGCTGTAAGCCTTTCTGCAACTTTTGCTGCGAATTGTTTAGTTTATTTTAATTTTATATTAAATCTTAGTTTTTTTTAATAAAATTTTATAATATTAATTGAGTTTTTTTAGTTATTTCTTAAAGAAAATTTATTTATTTAATACTTTTTTATTGTTGTAAAAATTAGAAAAATAAAAAATATAAGTTTATAATATAATTGATGTGTAATTCTTCAACTTATAAATTTTTTAAAATTTAAAATTTAAAAAGACTATAAAATGGTCACCACATAGTACAATTTTTTAGAAAACACAAATATGAAAATTGATTTTTGTTTAGTAATTGAAATTGAAAATGTATCAACAACATATTCTTGACTTATTAAATATTTACTTTTATTTTTAAGAAAATATTAGTAGGACATACCAAATGACATTATACGTGGCATTTCAAGTGTTTGGATCAATTTATTTTATTTTATTTATTTATGTTGTTTTTATTTTATTTTAGGACCAATAACTAAAAAAATTGGACATGCTAAAATCTACTTGTAGTTTACATACAATCTAAAAACACTAATTCCATTTAACAAACATTTTTAATCTACATAAAATTAATAATTTTATTGATAAGAGTGACCAAATATTTTTAACAACTAGTTTAAGAGCAACCAAATAAATATTTAAAAAAGTTGAAAGTAGTAATAAAGAAACTAAAAACCACGAAAGGCAAAATTGAAATTTAGGAAAGTGGAAAGTAAGAAAAAAAAGTTATTTGCATTTTAAAATAAGTGATTATTTAAATAAAAAGCACGATACACCAACCTCCGTCAGCAAACCAACACACGATGCAGTTCACCCTTTCTGTCATTTTACTTCAAGATTTCCACTTCTCATCATCCTATTCGTTATTTATCACAGGCTAATTTCACCATTCATCTTTATTCCATTTCCTCAATTCATATCAAATTGGAGTTTATATTTATTATTCTGCTCTTAGATTTGTTTAATTTCATCTTAATTCACACGTAAAACGATTTGCTTAAATATAAATTGGAGTTTACATTTATTATTCTAGCTTTTTTTTGTTGATTTGTGTTACTGTTATGATTGATTAATTGATGCAGTAGTTTTATGACTTCTAGCTGTTTGATGAAATGTACTAGCTGAAGACACTAAATGTAAATGGTCTTGTTCTTGTTTTTTGTTTACACTCTTTTTTCTGGCTTATTTCGGATTGTGATTTTGAGTTACTTAACTATTTCAAATTGTGATTTTGATTTTCTGGCTTTTTTCTGGTTGGTTTCGTGACTTGTTCTACTGCAGTGGTTATGTTCAAGCTTGGAAATTTATGATTCTGCATTGAAGTTGTTTGTTGAAAGTTCTTCTAGATCTACACTCCAGTAAGTACTTTTCCTCTATGCATAAGGAGGGTCTTCGGTTGATTCTGTGCATTATGTAAACATCATGAGATAGTTTTTCACAATATACATTCCCATACAAACTACATAGTTTTGTCAAATAAATCACTACCTTGTACATTAAACTTCTTCCATTTTCCAAATTATTATCAATGTGACATGTTAATATCAGTGTTGTGTATGTTCTTTGTGTCTACATAAGTGCTGCGACAGGTGCGATTTTCCATTTCTGAAAGTTCCTTAGTTATAATTGTAGTTCGTTGTTTGTTTCCATGTTTATCATTAAAAGTAAATGTGTAGTGGTGTCTGCCCTAGTGGGAATGTAGATCCAACATTAATACACAATATTTAAACTTGGTTCTGTTTGTTGTTTGGATTCAGTCAGGATGAATTAACTTTTAAGATTTTCTTTAGATTAATTAAACATTAATATATCTTTAGTCTTTACCATTGTATATGTTTGAATTTGTGGGAAGGTTTGAAATAGCCATAGAGCATTGGTTTGATATGGTTATTAAGCGTGGAAAGCTCCACTTCCAGAACATATTTGAGGTTAAGGGCTATCTGGATTGAATTATTTAACTTATCTACTAACATAGAGCAAATGAAGGAAACTTAAATTGTTTTTTCCAATACAAATTTACTAAAAGTGATTTCCTTAACATGTGCCCCAAGGGCACAAGTTAACATTACCCAACTTATTTTTGTAAACCCTTAATGAAGGAAATTTTTGAACTGTAAAATAACATATAATTGAAGGAACTTCTAGTGGTTTCTTATAAAGAATGATAGAGTTTTTATTTTCATAATTGCATTATTATTATATCTTTTGTTTTAATTGCAGGACTTTTTTAAACAAAAGGAATTTACACATTAGAGGAAGAAACATACATTTCTTTGTCATTGTTATTGCACTTGCCACCATAAAATGTGTATAGTTTTGGTTGACCATTCAAAGAATGGTTATGGTTGATACATGCCACCATAAAATTTGTATAATTTAGGTTGACCATTCAAAGAATGTTTATGGTTGATACATGCCAAAGATAACATGGTTATGGTTAATACACGCCAATGATAACATGGTTATGGTTGATACATGCCAAAGTGTTATCTGCAAGTTTTCTCATTTGATACATGTGTCAGTTTTGTTATTAAGATTGCTCTGTGGATGTTAGTCAACTGAACTCTTTATTGTCATTGAATTCTTTTTTGTTTCCAGAACTAAGATAATATAGTTGGTTGATTGATGTTGCATGCAGACCCTTGATGATGTGGTGAGATATTACCAAAATACATATTCGATGTTATCTCCGGCTAACGATCAGCTTTTATTGAGGCATGCTCATAATTTTCAGTTCAAAATAGTATTTTCAATAAATTTCAATTCATCCCAAATAATGATAATTTTCATTTGTTTTCCTCTTTTCAGGTGAATGATAAATTTGACCTCGTGCATGAGACCTTGTTTCTCACACTTAATCTTATAGACAAATATTTGGAAAAGCAATCAGTGGTAAGAAAGAAGCTTCAGTTGGTTTGTGCAGTGGCATAAGCATGGCTCAGGCTGTTTCGTTCCTTAGCAATTTCAAGCTCGGACATTATATGAAAATCCCTCCAAGGTCAATGTTCTTATTGCAAGTATATTTATTTTTTCAGCTATTATAATTGTGTTTGAAAGGTTTTACTATCATTTACCTTTCTTATATGTTATCTAATATATTTGTTGTGTTAAAAATTATTTAGTTCATTGGTACAATGCTTGCTGGAACTATCAACATTTGTGTAGCATGGTGGCTGCTAGAATCTGTCAAAAACATATGTCATGAAGTTCATTGGGTACAATGCTTGCTGGAACTATCAACATTTGTGTAGTCCGTGGACATGTCCGACTGACCGCGTTTTCTTCGATGCATCAGTTATTTGGGGTCAAGTAGGACCTAAGAGGATATTTGGTACTCTTGGAGCGTACTCAGGATTGAACTGGTTTTTCCTTGGAGGTGCCATAAGACCAATACTAGTTTGGCAATTGCACAAGACATTTCCACAACAGCCATGGATTCCGTTGAAAGAGTACTCTTGGGAGCAACCGGAATGATGCCTCCAACAACAGCATTGAACTACAATGCATGGATTGTAGTTGGAACCATTTTCAACTTTTTTTTTATCTTCCGTTATAGAAAGAAATGGTGGCATTTTTTTCTTGTTAACTAGTTTGAAACTTGCATTGTGTTTTGTTATTAATTTGGTTGGACAAGTGATTATTATTAACTTGATTGTGTCATTTTTCGCAATGTAATTTTAGAAGTACTTGTTATTGACTTTATAGTAATTTTTGGTTGCTTTAAAAAATTGAATGTGATTAGTGTTGTATTGACTTATTCAAATTAGATTTTTATTTTTATATTATTATTAATTTGATATTTAACAATAATTATAATATTTTAAATATGAATTAAACACAAATAATAATAAAAATTAAAAATCTGCGAGAGAAACTACTTGCGAATTTACCTGCGGATTTTAAATTTGCTGCGACTTTTGCTGCAAAACTTTTAATTATCTGCGGATTTTTCTGCGAATTCATCTATTTTACCTGCGACTAATTACTGCAACTTTTTTCTGCCATATTTTCCTACGACTTTACCTGCTAAATTAATTACTCACGAAGAATCACAGGATATTTTGTCTAAATCCGCAGGTAAATCCGTAGAAAAACAAAATATTTCGAGGTTATGCTTCCTGCATGTATACGTAACTAATACGAATGAAAGTAACAAATATATAAGTTGAAACATATACTGCATTCTATATCAATGAATCTGAATTAAAAACATAAATAAAAAATAAAAAATATTTATATTTGTATGAGTGCACTACATCATGAAACGAGCAATATACATATACATCAGTTTTAACTTTTATCATTTGCTGACAGTGCATTAATTTGCATACAATTAAAATTTTCAAGATAAATATATACATTGAAATGAATCTTTTACCAGTTTCAATTTTTTGTATTCAATTTTATGCACATATATTGAAAGTTTGAAAATTAATTATGTTAATGTGTTGAGCAGAAAGTATTGCATATAATCTCATATATGTGTTACAATAATAGTCATATACTGTTTGAAACAATAATATGTATATATAGTGTGTAGAATTATGTTGTTGTTATTATTAATTTTGAAATCATTTATAAGAAAATTTTGTTAATCACTAAAGTGATCAAATTTATTAAAGTTCATAACTTCAAATTATGCAATTGAATTTGAATTTGAATTTTATGTGAATAACATGTTTGTATTCAATGAGACTCATTACTAAAAGACATATAAAGATCATCTAAAGATGAATCATGACTTATATAGATCCTTGAATTTGAAGTGTAATGTAACACTATTGAATACTGAGATGTGGAACTTTGAGGTCCTTATCACTGAGGATAAGAAATTCGAGATTCCGACAACTAAAAAATCTTGTGAGGAAGGTTTTACACAGATTGTTAAAATACAAACCGGAAGTTCGTTAATAATGAAGAATCTTGTGAGGAAGATTCTTCATTATTGATATTCAAATTGCAAATTGTTTTTTTAGAGATGATGCTCTACTCAAGAAATGAGTAAAAAAGAAGCACCAAAAAGGAAAGTTATTTGCTTTGAATGCAGAGAAATATGACATGTTAAAAATGAATACCCTACACTTCAAAAGAAGAATAAATTCAAGAGTAAGAAGAGCAAAAGACATAAAAAACTTATTTTAAAAAAGGTTGACAACACTTTTTAAGCCAGGTTCATTGCACTTTTTATGTCAGATATGGTTAACCCACCTAACAAAATCTGTTGTTGTTTGAAATTCAAAATTCGTATTGCACCTATTAAGTCAGGTGTCTGTTAAACTGACTTAGCAAGTCCTGGACATAATTTAAAATTATGTCTTTTCATGAATCAATGTCATTCTAAACTATTGCAAACCTTCATGAAAATGTTTCAAACTTTTGCATCAATTCATAGAGGTTTTTTAGAATGTATTTAAGGTAAAATACATTAGCTTTCAAATTACCTCTTTCACTATTAATTTTTCACATCAATTCAAATAATTTTCTAAGTGTTCATTCTTTTAAAAAAAATGTTGAAAATTTTTGTTCAAGTATTAATTGTAATTGATCACCAAGTGTGCGGTGACTTAATTTGTAAAGAAAGTGTGTGTACTTTCTAAAGTATTTGCAAATAGAAAGTTGTATATTTTCTATTTGTTGGAGAAAGATCCTTTGAATAGGTTGATTCAAAGTCAACTATAGTTGTTGGTGTATTTAAGGAAATTGTGGCTTCAAGGGAGTCATCGTCTTCGAAGGACATTATCCAATATGAAATGGTTACAATAATGTCAAACCACACTTGGGAACTTGTTAATCTACCTAAAGGATCAAAACCCATTGGATGCAAGTAGGTATCTAATAGGAAGTATCATAGTGATGGTACACTAAACACCTACAAGGATAGTTTAGTAGCTAAGGGTTTTAGATAAAAGAAAGGTGTTGATTATTTTGACACCTATGCACTAGAAGCAAGCACAACAAAAAATTAGAGTTTCGTTTGCTTTCCTTGCATGACCTTATAGTTCATCAAATTAATGTCAAAATGAAATTTCAATATGGAGATCTCGGTGAGGAGATTTATATGGAGCAACTTGATGGTCATGTATTTCCTAGTAATGAACAAAAGCTTTGCAAGCTTGTTAAATTCTTTTATGGATTAAAATAATCACCGACACAATGACATTAAAAGCTTGACATTTTCATTGTATGATTCAGCAATTAATGGGGAGACATACAACTTGAGGGGAGATTTTTCAATCATTATAACAACATAAATTCAAATGTTTTGTCATCATCAAAAGGGGGATATTGTGAGGAATACTACATCTTATATCTAGTTCAATTTTGATGAAGACAAAGATTATCAAAGAAGAAAATGTTCAAAAGTGGCATGCACATTAATGACGAAGTTGATCAAGAAGGTTTAGCATATAAATTCAATTGAAAATTTCAGACAAGTGAACATAAATAAGGTGCTCATTACAATTTATATTATACTACTTTAAATTGCTCATAATTTTATCTCTCACTTCATCTAAAACCTTCTTGCATCATCATGCATGGTTATCTAAAAACATTCTTCATCTGATTCTTGTTACAAGTGTTTGTACACAAAGTTGTGTGAGAATATTGTGATAATTTATTTGTCTTCATGTTGATTATATGATTGATCATTAGCAACGAGATGAATTGAATTTTAGAAACAAAGAGGTTTCTAACTTCCACATTCAAGATAAATGATCTTGGACTAGTTGACACACTTTTGGGGATCAAAGTAAAGCGAAATAGTGGGGGTTATGAACTTAGTCAAACACATTATGTTGAGAAAGTGCTTGATAAGTTCAAACACTTACGCTTTAAGGAAGTGACCACTCCTAATGTAAAACTTCAAAAGAATGATGGATGAGTTGTGGTTCAATTCGAATATGCAAGTGCATACAATGTACTAGACCCAACATATCATTTGCAATTAGTAAAATGAGTAGATTTTACTAGTAATTCAAATGGTGAGCACTAGAAGGCCATCATTAAAATATTTCAGATATCTTATGAAAACCAAAAATCTTGGTCTCCATTATGGTAGATTTCTTGCCATGTTAGAAGGATATACCGATGCAAGTTGGATATCGTGTTAAATATAAAAAATATGCATTTGGGTGGATATTTACACTAGCAGCGGGTGGAATTTCTTAGAAGAGCAAGAAACAAATGTGGATCACTCTCTCAACCATAGAATCAGAGTTTGAGGCTCTTGCTTTCACTTGTGAAAAAGTTGAATGGTTGAGGGACCCTCTGTTGGAAGTTTCATTGGCTAAAGACAATGTTTCAAAGGTGTTTATACATTACGGTAGTCAAACCACTTTAACTAAAACATACAAAAAGTGTAAAATAGAAAGTCTAGGCAAGTAGGACTTAGACATTTTTTCATGAGAAAATTGATTAAGGATGTAACCATTCACATATATATATATAATCGAGCTATAATTTTCTTGATCCATTTACTAAGCCACTGGACAGAAACTTAGTAAAAAAAAAACAGCCTCGAGAGGCATGGGGTTGAAACTCCTTTGAGTAAGAGTTCCGACAACGGCGGCAACCCAATCTTACATTAATAGTAGAACATTAACCTTAAGATTCAATGGATAACAACAAATCGTTGATTTGGATGTTTGTCGAATATTTCGTGATAATGTTGACCTTTAAAATGAGGGTTAAGTTTTATTTAAACTCTTAATGAAGTTCAATACCAAGGGTATGTGTCTCATGGAAAATGATATAATATGAACTTCACCTATGTGAATTTTGAGATGGTTTCGTCTCAAAGTGAGAGTTGGAGTTTCTCTCATGAGACATTCATGAAAACAGAAAAGGCACATGACAATAAATAATGCTAGGCGAGAGATATGGGCGAAGAACCATTAAAGAATGTGTGTATGGTAATGTCGGTCTAATCACATGAGATAACAGTTCCAAGTATAACTACCTAACATTCTGATTAGGTTTTGCATTATTCTTACTAAGGTTGAGTTCAAATCGAAAGATACTTTACTATATTAACATTCTTTTATTTTCTTTTATTTCTGAAATTGGTCTTATCATTATTAGAACAAGTGGGGGATTGTTGGAAATTAATGAATAATTAATGCCCATGGGTGTGTTCAAATATCACAAAGTTAAAAAGAATAAAAGTGTCTCATAGACAAAAAGTGGAAATTGCCTTCAAATCTGTCTGAAGGAATTTTGGTCAGTTTTTGCACTAAACATCCACCAGCGGAAGTTGCGGCTAAAATTGTCTCGGGCTACTGAAAGTTTGAATTTCAAATTCAAAATATACAAACACTTCATGAAGTGGTGCATAATATAACTACAGGCGAACGATTGCAATCTTATGCTGAAAAAATGTTGTTTTATCACGGGTCGCAACCTTGTGAAAGAACACATGCATGGCTTATAAAATCCTCATTCACAATTCAGAAATGACACCACAAACTAAATATCCTCTTGTACAAAATTTCAGACACTCCTCGCTACATAATCGAGTTTTCGTCTGTCTTGCGCAAATTTGATAAAAACAGAATTATCTTGGTTATTCCTGCATTTCAACTCTAAAACATATTTGAGTGTTTGAAATACTTTATAAAAAAATGATTTCATTCACGATTCTAATATTGGTCTATTTTACTTGAATTAATTTTCTAACCTATTCTAGTTTGTATATATTTGATTAAGAAAAGTGACTGATGCAAATTCACCACTAATTTCATAAAATTAAAAAAGAATATAAAGAATTAATATTAATGTGAAACAAATTATATGAATTGAATTAAAATTGGAAACAACCCACCAGAAAATACTCTGGACAATTTAAGAAAAGCAATTATACAGTGAATTGTAAAACTTTAGTCTCAAATGAATATCATACTATCTATAAAATTTTAGTCTCTAAATGTAAAATCTATATACTATCTATATTTTATTTAATAATAAAAATCATAGAGTTTCCTAAGAATCTTAGAAGGCTTTAAAATAAATAAGTAAAACATATACTGCTAAAAAAATGTTGTATAAAAGGTACAAATATAGGGCTTTCTGATCCAACAACTCGTGATGAAATTTTCAGATGTTGTAATACAATTATTATTGGTGACTTTGTTATAGCTCAATACTTATTGTTTACATGTTTTTTTTCTTGTCTATCATGAAAGGTTATAAAAGAAATTAAGTGTAACCAAAAGGTTGATGTACACTATTTCTATTAGATTATTTTGAAATGATCTAAAAGACAAACATGACACATGAGTGTAAGGAAAAGAAAGAAGGATTTCTTGCATCTCCAAAATTTCTAAAAATATTCATTATAAATTGATATAAAAGTTTACATATTTACATAAAAAAAGTAAAAATATGACTAAACTTCTTAAATTTATTTATGTCATGTTCTTCTTTTTCTCCCTATTTTTTATTGTAAGAGATGTAAGTTCAGGTATATCATTTCTCTCAGCTTTTCATTTTTTTAATGCTTTATTTTGTATATAGAATTTTCCATTCTCTTTAATTAACACTCATCACTTTTTATTATACATCACAGCTGAATCTGTGTTGTGTATTGACGACTATGATTGTCAAGATTACTGTCTTTCTCCTTTCGTAGAAGTTTGTATCCATTCTCAATGTATCTGTATGAAATCATTCTAGCAACCTTGATATATAATTAATTATTTCTTAATTTAAGGCTTATAATTTTATTTACACGTCATAATTTTGTCTCTCTTATGATTAATTTAGATTACTTTAACCTTTCAATTTTCTTGATAGATGGTGAAATGTATCATGTTTTTTTTCTAGTTGAAATGTATCAATTATATTATATGTGCTATGAAATTAATCATAAAAACAATACAGTAAATATAGTAGGAAAGTAAAAACAATCATTTCTTTGATAATGAAGACTAAATTTTTATACTAGTTGGTTAAGAGTTTCACTTGAAAGTAAGTGCTAAAAATTGTGCAATATTTGACGAAGTTGTTGTTATGGGTTCACAGATCTCCATGAAATGGTTGTATCATCGCAAGAAAATGAGTAATATGTTAGTGATCTACAATTAAAAGGATATGAGATGTAACATATATATCTAATGTAACAAAGTATATGTAAGACTCATACCAAATATATTTGTCTATGTGAATAACTTAAATTGATATGTCGGAGCGTGTATAATTAACAAGATACACTCATGTTCGAATCATATTGAGATATGATATTTTACGATTAAGTAATTTTTCATTCTCTTTGAGATTTGAAATGATCTTATTCACATCTAATGATTTAACAATTCTTGGCGTAGACAATAGATCACATTTGTTCATATAGAAATATTTTATCACCTTTTCTATAAGTTTTTTGGTTTACAAAAATTTCTTTGTCAACGTGTTCAATTAGTATTCCTAGACAAAAATTTGTATTTCAAAAATTATTTAATTCAAACTATTTCTTTAACTGATTGATACTTTTGGAAAGCTCTTCAAGAATTCCAATAATATTTATGTCATCAACATAGATAATAATTATATAAAGTTATAATATAGCTATTTTTATAAAAATACAAGGACAAATAGATTCATTTATATATCACTCCCTTAGTAAATATTCACTAAGGCAACTATAGTTGTTTTAAGTAGTCTGTTCAAGATTCAAAATCATGTGTCTCAGGTAAATTAAATATTTTAAGTTTCATATAAAATTTACTATCAAATGAGCCAGACATAGAAGCAAATGTGCAAACTAACTCTTTCATGTGCTACAAAACTAATTAAATATCAAAAATTACTTGCAATATGTTTCCATCAAAATAATTCTTAGGTATTTATAAAAGTCTTTGAGCAACAAATAAAGCTTTTTACTTCCCAATTTTACCATTCTTTTGTTTCTTTTTTTATTTATTTATAAAAAAGCGCATTTATGTCCAATTGGTTTCATATCTTGAGGTGTTTGGAATATAGGTCCAAAAACTTGTCGCTTTTTCCTCACAAAAATTCATTTATGTCCAAATTGATTTCATACCTTGAGATGTTTGGACAACAGGTCCAAAAACCTATCGCTTTGTAAACTAAATTTCATTCGAATTCAACTATACTTTTTTATTTTGACAAATTCTAACTTTGTCCACAATCTTTAACAAACTTTGATTCATGATGTCTGTTGTCACTTCTACTTTTAGAGCTATATTATATACAAAAACATTGTCAAATTTGACTTTATTTTTTGTTCTATTAATTCAGATTCTAATATATTTCATTCATGATATAACTTATCGAGATCTCTTCTTTTCATAAATCTTAGGCATTTGATCAACTCTCCTGGAACTGAAATATAAATTGTGACAAATTTATCTAAGAATTTGCATATCCTTATTGAACATGAGACTCCAAACATAAGACAAAGGTGAATTGTGTTGGATTGAAAAATTCATTTTTAAAACAAAATATTTTACAAAATCAAAGTTTAAAACTCTTGTGTAAAACGAATAAACTAAAAGCAACAAAAATAAAAAAGTGAAATAGCAGTGGAAATAAATGATTGAACTTAAATAGTTAAGGTATAAGAGAAAACACCAAAACTATAGAAGTTCATTCTTAATGATGTGACATACTCCACTCTTTAAGAATTCTTTTTGAGAGTTTTGCACTACCTTAAAGAGATTTTAACATGATATGCCCAAGAACCTCCTTTACAAGATTGGAGTTTTAAGTACGAAGACCTCATTTACCAACTGAGAGCTTTTAGCATTGGCTAAATTTACGACCAATGGAGCGGTTTCACCATATGGATAATCTAACCAACCTATAGAGAGTTTTAACTACAGAGATCTCCCCAACCAAACATGAGCTTTTAAAGGTTTAACGCATAACAAAAAAAGAGCTTTTAATGGTTTAGCTCACAATCAAACAACTCATTCTTACAAGGAAAATATTACACAAGAGATAATACACTCTTGAGCAATTTATAAATTTTTCCTACACCAAAAACAATGATCCTCACAAAGCACATATTTACTCTTAAAGCACTAAGACAAAACTAAAATGAGAAAGAGAGATTTGCAGAAAAAGGGTGGAGAGTGAGAAACATGGATCAAAACTCATTTTATAGATTCTTTGAAATGATAGAGAAGTCTTCTATTTATAAAACATAGCATCATGTAAATTTGGAAAAAAAATATCATGGGCTAATTACACTACTACGAATAACACATATAACAATAGTTGAGAAAGAGATATAACCATAGTTAATGGTCAGTGGTAAAGTAGTGTGTGGTTGTAAGTGGGATACTTACATCCACAATCTATTGGTCGTGGTAATAAACTATAAAACCCACTACATATCGCCATGATTTTAATATACAACCGTAGTGAACACCCCAAAGGTCTTGGGTTTAATGCCCATTAACGCCATTTTTAGAGATTTATTAATCTGGATAGCACGCTAGATATAACCACAGTTGAAATAACCAACTATGCTGAAAATATTTGTAAATTAATTATAAATTTTTTGATTTTACAAAATTCCCAGTTATTGTGCCTGTATTTTTATGAATTATAAATACAGTAGAAACAACAATGCAAACCATTTGTGAACCAAACTCATTGTTGAAATAAAATGGATAAAAAATAGTATTACATTAAAACCAAAAATTTTATATTACATCAAAACCAAAATGGAAGAAATAACATCGTTACATCAAATAATATCTACGACATGAGGAATATGTCTTGTTTCTTGGTGTCTTGACTTTAAACACCTATACTTTTAAATAGTGATACTTTTTAATAAAGAACCTTATAAGTTATAACATACAATAAATTATGAATAAATAGTAAAAAAAATTTACTTATTAATGTTCTCATATGCCTTCTTTAAAGGTGAGAAAAACACAAGAAGGAGGTTGAATTGTGTTAGTTATTTCCGTCTTTTTTGAAAATCTCTTATCAGATTATGAATAGAAGGTTTAGAATGTGAATCAGAGTTAAGTGATTAGCAATGGATAAGAATAGTTCAAAAGCATAAAGTAAAAAATGAGAGACACAAGCAGTTATCCTAGTTCCTCCCACAAATTGAGAGTAGTCCAGTTCCCTTGTACTTACAAGATATTTTCACTATAACCAAACTAATTACAATTGCTCAAGCACAAAGCAAGAGACTTCCAATTCTATAACACACAAGTGAGAGACTTCTATGCTCAAGCAAACAAGCAAGAGACTTTCAATGCTCAAACACACATGAAAGATACTTATATGCTTAAGTACACAAGCAAGAGACTTTGAATGCTCAAGCACTTAGCAAGAGACTTCATAAAATCTAACTTACAATTAAAATATTATGAAAAATTAGACTTGATATGCAATTAGAGGTTTAGACAAAATACAATGCAGAAAGACTCTTTGAGACTTAAGAATTTCTAGAATATACAAGTGTTAAGAAATTCTACGTTAAAACTTGTGCTTTTTGTTTGACAGAGTAAGAAATCTTTGAATGTCAATGGCTCACTTTTTTTCTTCAAGTCTTCAGCTCCTAATATAAAGATAAAGAAAAGAGTCGTTGAATATTTTTCATAAGATAGTCATTGAGAAGGTTGATTTAGAGACATTGAGATGTTTCCTAATATGGTTTATATCGAAGAAAGCTTATTTAAAGTCCCTTTGCTAGGAAAGAAATCATTTGTTGCATCTCAGATATCTTTAGTAGACTTTTTTTCTTAAATCTTCACGTGATCAAAATCCTTGATCCTTGTGCTTACTAGATCTTCAAAGTCTAAATCTCCATAGGCTGACGCTTTAGAGTCTGAATTTTCAAATGTTGGCGTCATTCAGAGGCCAATGTTTCAGAGTTTAGATTTCCAAAGTATGGATTTGTTAATTTGCATAATAGGGGGTTCTGTTATCGTCTCCATATGAATTGTTCTGATACGAGATGCTCGTCGTTCAATAGTTTACCATTTCAAGAAAAGGGTGTTAAAGTTTGTTTCATAATTTGTCACAAATTAGTAGCAAAGATTAAATTCTAGATGTTTGATTAACAAAGTATGTCAAACGTAGTTTTCGTCTACCCTAACTAATACATATTCTCTTAATCTTGCATGTGAAGTCGGATACGATTAGTATCATCATGTATTCTCTCAATACCGTCTATGTCTAGAGCGATGTTGTGGGAAATACCATATTCATCGCTACATGATCTCTCCATATAACAACCAATATTGTAAGCTTTAAGTTCAACACAAAGCAAATATCAACCATATACTGATCTCTCCAATCTATGAATTGATAGATGAATATTTTAGGTCAAGCTCCATAAAATCTATGTCTAGAGTTTTATAAAACAATAATGGGTCATTAAGAACAAAAATATTCATCATATATTTATCATCAGTTGTTCACATAAAAGACCAATCAAAAGAAATACATAAAGCTAAGGTAGACTACCTCTACCTTTGATACAAAGGAAATTATATATCCATAACCATGGTAGCTTTCTTTACAAGTAATGAGAGAAGATGAATGAGCATCCATATCGAAGAATCGATCTGGGATGCGAATCCAAATTCTATTTGTGAAGAAATGTAGAAAATAGGTTTCTATGTGGAAAATGGGGTTACGTTCTCAAAAATGTGTGAAAAGTACATATATAGTACTTCCAAAATCTGTTAAGTTTGCCTAACGAACACCTTCTTCACACAGCGAAGTCCCGTTTTAGGAACATGAAGTTCCTCTAAATAGTTAAACTGCCCCTGAGGAAATATCTAA
Organism: Lathyrus sativus; assembly: GCA_963859935.3. Classification (NCBI taxonomy): domain Eukaryota; kingdom Viridiplantae; phylum Streptophyta; class Magnoliopsida; order Fabales; family Fabaceae; genus Lathyrus; species Lathyrus sativus. The sequence goes on along the minus strand of OZ012738.1, from coordinate 414,432,355 downwards.
GTTCGTAGTGCGAACACTTCTTTGCATAACAAACTTCTTCGCTACAAGTTCGCACAACGAACTTAGGATCCTTTTCCTACTGCCTCTAATATGGGATGGTTCGCTGGGGCTTCACTAGGAGCTCACACAGCAAACATTCGCTTTCACCTCGGTGGTGTTCGCATAGTGAACATGCTGATTTTTCTTCTTTTCTTTGGCTTCCTTGTAAGTTCACTTGTGTCTTGATCTTTGATAGTTTATGCCTATATCCTTCACAAAAACATACATATCAAAGCAACCAAAAGTATTTGCAACATAATTGAAAAATAATATGGAAACATGGAATAAACCCATTAAAACATAACAAATGAGTTGAAAAATGCCAAGAAATATGAATCAAAATAAGACATGTTTGGCATTCAAAAAACTCTCCCCAACTAGATGTTTGCTTGTCCTCAAGAAAAGTATGCCTCTTATTAAAAACAAGAGGATCTTCTCAAGCAATTAATTCAACCAAGAATGGATTTATGGCTCAAATTAAACATACAAATGTGAACAATCAAAGTTTACCGCTTCCTAGAATCGAACAATGATAAAAAAAAATTAGTTCTTAAACAAATGTCAGGCAATGTTTCAAATAACAACTAAATTCTCATGCTTGAATCACTCCAACACTCCCCTTGAAATAAGAATGAAGAAATTAACGCGTTTGCAACAGCGGGGCAATTTCACTCACCTGACAAACAATGCTAATAACAATTTAATTCATACATTCATCTAATCAATCAATAACGAAATCATGGAAGCAAGAGATCACTAAGGGCTTGTAAGGTTGTAGCTTGGTTAGGTTCACAACAAAGGGATATTTCTAAGGCCATGGAATCAAAGTTGCCAATGCAAATGAAACATTCACTCTACAAGGTTATGTGCACACTACAACTTCATCCACATTTTTTTTTGCAATTTTTCACTCTTCCAAACTTCATTTATGCACAGTATTCATTCTCTATTTTTCTCTTTCAAACAAGCATGCTTTTTCTTTTTCTTTTTCATATTCATATTCACAATTTTATTTTCTTTGCTTGTTTGAAATTTCTTAAAATTTTTAGTAACCTCCACTTTTCTTTTCACTCTCCCCAACTTGAGTTCAACCAAACCTCAAGTGAATGTTCCTTGCTTTTTATGGAAAGAAAAATAATTTAGAACAATGTTCAAAGGTTCAAGAATTTTTTTTTAGAATCCCACAGAATTTAATGATGAGGTATCTTTTAATTTATGTACATACATCAAGTTCATCAATAAATTAGGATCTAAACTATTAAGCTCAAAGGGGCTAGAAAATTCTCACTACTCACGGGTAAGTTACTTTTTTTAGATATGGTTGTGCTCAATATCAACAAATGCCTTGATCATTTCTAATGCTTCCAAAATAATCAAAATAATAAAAAATATTAAGCATGAATCAAATGTATTGAACAAAGTTTATCAGTCAGCCTAAGCATATAGTAAACAATGGAGGTTTCTCACAATTTGTGGCTATTGGAACCTAAGTGAAACAAGCATTCAAACAAAGTTGCAAAATGAAACAAAAATACACATTTGCACAAAGCACAAAATTCATTAATCATTCTAACATTCTAAAAAGTGGTACATTTTACCTTACTTGCATTTACATGTTCAAAATCCTATCATCACCATCCAAACTTGGGAGAATCTTCATTGAATACTTTTATCAAATAGAAACCAATCTAGAAGTTCTCAACATTCATTCATCAGAGAAAGAAGCATTAAATTCAAAACAAGCTACCAAACAACCATAAAAAAATATAAAGTTGAACATTCCTAAACTGGAGAATTTAACTCTAAATAACATAAAAAGAAACTAAAGTTGAACATTCGTAAACTAAAGAATTCAACTCATATAACAATAAAATTCCATGTGTAGAACACCAACAAAAGTAAAAGTACCCAAAAGTGGTACATAAATACATCATTCAAAATAATCCACAAAAGTAGATAGTGTACAAAAAGAAAATAAAATACAGTCATAATATAAATATAGCAATGTTCTAAAGCTTAACAAAAAACTTCACTTTGTAGCAACAAAAGGAAGTAGCTTAAGATCATGCCCAAAACAACAAAGTAACTAGTCCTCATCGGACTCAGTCTCCTCAGCATCAAACTCAACCTCCTCACCAAATCCTAAACCAGAATCAGAACCAACATCATCATCATCACCAGCCTCCACAATGTCCTTAGCCTCAGCATCATCATCATCACCAACCTCCTCAATGTCTTCAGCCTCATCCTCCTCAGTGTCAGCTACACTCGCCCTCTCTTTAAAAAATGGCTTGGCCTTAAGCCAACTAGAATGAGCTAGGAATTGCTCCCTAGTCATGATCGAGTGTTCTATCGTAGGCTCACGGTGTCGTAGCTACATAACCTGTATAGAATCATGAATCATGGCACGCTGAGTAGCCGTCATCCAATCCCGGTTATAGCTATAAATCTCCCTCTGAATCAAGTCAAAGCCCTGGAAATCTGCAACTCTAGAACCAGAAGTATCTCCTGCTTCTGTACCTATACCTACAATTTGTCCTCCTTTTGGGCTTACAAAACTTGTCCATATAGTTATCATTAATAATAACAAGAATATTTACCTGACGGCGGGAGGGTAACTTCACCCTCGAGTGCACACACAAAGCCATGATCAAGTATGGGAAAACCAAAGTGCAGTTAACTCGGGGCCCTTGATTTGATATCACTCTCCACTACCATATGCATCTCATCCGCGATGATCCGGACTACATCAATCTATGGATCGATCATGATACTATGGATCAAGTGAGACACTCGTATTGGTACAATAGAGGTATGCATGCTTGGCTTAATGTTAGTTAAGACTAAGAGTATCACCAGTTGTGCCAAAGGACGCATATAAGGCACCAAATATCGCTTCCACATCCCTATGTAATCTTAAGTCCCTATGATACTCATCTATCTAATTCTCCCCCAAAGTAAGAGGTTTTCAGTATCATGTTCCTGTCAAACTTCACCTCTCTTCCACATACTTCTGTGGTTAAAGAAAAAACCTCATCATCATTCGGGAGAGTGTTTGCATAGAACTCCCTCATAATGTCCAAATTATAACCGTCACATGGGGTAATTAACTTTTCCCACTTCTTCTCATGAAGTATCGGGGCTACCGCTCGGTAGGTTCCTTGGGGGTTAATGTTTAAAATTTTCTTCGAAAAGATGCTCCTTCTCTCAAGAGCAAGGTACCTAGTAGCTTCATTTGCCCCTCTGAAACACTCGGTATCATAAGAAATTGGTTGTTGATGGAGGAGCCTTCGGTCTTTCTTTTCTTGAAGGATTGGTTCTTGGAGGTGCCATCTACACAACACCAAACATAACCAACAAAAACATATGACACATTAGTAAACAAAGAAAGGTGCAAAATAACAGAACCAGAAAACATAGCGAAATAAAATAAATAAATAAATAAAAACAAATGATGCCATGTTCACCTTGAGTTCGCACTGCGAGAACCAAGCGAACATTCGCCTCAAGTTCGCACTGCAAACTCAAGGCGAACCCTGCGGATTTTGGAAATTTCAGGTTTTGCCTCTGCAATCTTAACACAATAACAACGTAATCCCTTCAATTCAATCAGTGTTATTCGGTTTTCATTAGAGTATCAAGAAAACAACAACAACCAAGTTAACATTGTTCATGCAAAGATCAAAGTTCTAAAAATAATTCAAACCAATTTCAACTTAACCTGAGCAAAAACATCTCAATCTCTCAAAAATTACTTCAGTTCAGTACCCATACAAGTATAGAAATACAAAATAATAATAATTACTCATGCAAAACATACTTATAAAGCTAGAAGGTATTTTCCAAATTTTTGCACATAAACCCTAACCACATGCTTTTTAAAATGAACAATGAATTTAACTATAAAATCAAACCTGGAATGAGTGGTTAAAGGGAATGGAAGTTGAATTGAACTTGGAAAATTTTTCTTCTTACTTGATACGGTTGAGAGAGAGACAAGAGAATATTTGTATGTTATGTGTTTTTGGAATGAGAAAGGCAAAAGAAAATGTGGGAAGACAAAAGGGTAAGTGGGAAAAAATTACCCCATAAAATATAGCTAAAAGCCATTGGGCCCAAGAAATTGACCCACCAAATAAAAAAAACTTAAGTGATGTGGCAGAAAAAAATGGGTTTTTGTTATGTTTTGCACAGTTTACAATGCGAACTTCCAGCGAGCATTCGCCCTAGGTTCGCACTACGAACTCAAGGCGGCTGGGACAGATTTTTCAAAAATTTTGTTCTTTTCTTCTCACTTTACCATAACATACCTATACTATTTTAATACTAAAAATGAAATAAAAATGAAAGGATACTTACAATGTTGGGGTGCCTCCCAACTAGCGCTTTGTTTAACGTCGGTAGAGCTCAATGGTCTGACGGTTGAAACCACGGAACTAAAAGCAATTGAATTAGCTTTCAGATGAAACTCACTACCATAAAAGGTCCTCAACCATTGTCATGAACAATTTTTGGTCCACTTTTTCTCAAGAATGAAAAATACCAACAAGACTTCATCATAGCATCTTCATCCTTTGTTTTTCATTACCGCTTCAATCTTTGCATCTTCGTCCTTATTTTTGTTGTTGCAACTCTTGAATCTTACTTTCTAACATGATAATCATCCTTCACTTGATTTGAATACACCACACCTTTGAAAAATGTAAAACAAACTTCTTCATCATTAGTCCTCACCCTCATTATGTCTTCATCAACATCAATTAACATTCTTGCGGTTTTCATGAAGGTTCTTCCAAGAATTATTGGTGTATCCTCATCTTCTTCTATATCCATGACAATAAAATCAACCGGAAATAAGAACTTGTCAACTTTCAATAACACGTCTTCAACAACACCATGAGGACGAGTCCTTGACTTGTCCGCTAGTTGCAAAGTCATGTTGGTTGATTTCATCTCCAAGTTCTCAAGTCTTTTCACCATGGACAAAGGAATTAAGTAAATACTAGCACCCATATCAACCAAATCCTTACACTTGAAATCACTACCTATAGTTATAGGTAGAGCTACTCTTCCCGGATCTCCTTATTTTCGCGAAAGAATGCTTTAGATGATAACACTACAATTTGCATTGAGCGAAATGGTTTATTTATCCGTATACCTCTTATTATTTATAAGCATGTCTTTCATGAATTTTGCATACTTTGGCATTTGTTCTAGAGCCTCGGAAAATGAAATGGTTATTTGAAACCGGATAAATATGTCCAATAACTTAGCATATTGCTTCTCATTGTCTTTTTTCGTATGAGCATTTGTATATGGAAATTTTTTCATTGGAAATTCACTCTCATTCTCATTTCCTTTCTTACTTTTTTTTTCTTCTTCTCCTCTCTTAACTTCTTTTCTACTTCCTCCTTTTCAACTAACTCCTTACATTTATTTTTTTCAACTTCTTCAACAGTTTCATCCTCCTTTCCAACTTCAACATTTTCACCAATTCCCACACCAATTGTTCTCCCACTCCTAGTAAAGATGCCTTTGCAATATTCCTTCAGATTCAATTGAGTATTAGTCTGAAAAGTTTCTATATGCTGATCGGCCAATTGCTTGGAAAATTTTCCAACTTGTTTTTCAAGGTTCTGAATTGCCACATCCGTACTCTTTTAAGTGGAGATAGACATTTGCATGAATTGGTTAAATTTTTCCTCTATCTTTAAACTTCCACCTTGGTTTTGTGGAGGTTGGTTGTATCTTTGATAGGGTTGACGGTTAGAAGCTCCCGATTCTTGTCCCCACCCTTGTTGGGAACCTTGGCTATTACATATCAATTGATAGCCTTGGTTATTGCTTTAATACAGTGGTCTCGATTGATAGCCTTGATTAAGGTTTTGATTCCACGTATATATTGCTTTTTAAACAACCAGAGGACAATATCCGGTAGGATGATCACCTTTGTAAAGTTCACAACTTGCTCTTTGTTGCCTTTGGTTGGAAATTTCTTGCATCTCGTTGATTTTTTATGGAAGTTTTGAAATTTTCTATGTCAACAATTCTACTTGTTGTGAAAGCAACTTTTTTTGTGCAAGAATGGTGTGATTTGTTCCTAACTTATTAATTCTCGAATTTATTTGCGAAGTACCACAGTTGTGTTGATCTTGATGATCATTTAGTTCCACCCAATCAATGATGGCAACTGCATCTTCTGCGCTTTTTGACATTAGAGACCCACCTGCCGTAGCATCCAAAAGAGTTTTATGAACGGGTTGAAGTCCGTTGTGGAGTATATGCACTTGAGTCAAGTCATCAAAACCATGGCCTTTGCACTTTCTCAACATATATTTGAATCTCTCCCACGCTTTGTTGAGAGATTTGCTTCCTCCTTGCGCAAATACTGAAATTGTCATCTTGGCCTTCAAAACCCGATTGTGAGGGAAGAATCGTTCAAGAAACTTCTCCTCTAATATGTTCCAATTCGTCATCATAAGAGTAGATTGGTCAAGATACCACTTCTCCGCCTTCCCAATTAAGGAATGTGGGAATAGCCTTTTGAACAAAGGTTCCTCTTCCACTTCCAGTGCTTTAGTTGCACCCGATACCTCGTAAAACTTTGTGAGATGAGTAAACGGATCCTCATGGTCCATCCCCGCAAAGGGATTTGCATATAAAAGAGCTAGGTTCCCGTTTTCATCTCAGAATACCTTTCATTGTTGACATTACGCGCGAGCTGAGTGTTGTGTCTTGGATTGTTAACACATGGGGTTGAAGCAGGAGGTGGTGGTGGTGGGGCTGACATGTCCGGTGTAACATTGGGTATAGATGAAGGATTTTCTCCGCACACTCATTTTTCTTTGGCAAGTTGCCTCCTTCGCCTAGTTTTGTTGTTGAGCCTACGCACAGTTGTCTCAATCTCGGGATAAAATAGAAGTTGATATGCAGGCAAACTTCCTCGCATAAACATAGTTTGTACACTTAACCAAACAAATCAAATAGCACAAGAAAAATAAACATATGTAAGAGATCACAATACAAAGATCTTAAAATCAATGAACTATTGCAATGCTTGCAATGTCAAACAACAATCCCTGACAACTGTGCCATTTTGTTAATTTGTAGAATAGGGGGTTGTTATAATCTCCATAGGGATTATTCTGATATGGGATGCTTTCCATTCAATAGTTTACAGTGTCAAGAAAATGGTTTTTAAAGTTTATTTCATAAATTGTCACGATTTAGTAGCAAAGATTAAATTCTAGATGTTTGATAACAAAATAATTCAAAATTAGTTTTCATCTACTCTAACTAATACATATTCTCTTAATCTTGCATGTGAAGTTGGATCCGATTAATATCATCATATATTCTCTCAATACCGTCTATGTCTAGAGCGGTGTCGTGAGAAATAATGTATTCATCGCTACACGATCTCTCAATATAACAACTAATATAGTAAGTTTTAAGTTCAACGCAAAGAAAATATCAATCATAGACCGATCTCTCCAATCTAGGAGTTGATAGATGAATATTTTTGGTCAAGTTCCATAAAATCTATGTCTAGAGTTTTACAAAACAAGAATGGATCATTAAAAACAAAATTTTATCATATTTTAATCGTCACTTGTTCACATACAAGGTCAATCAAAAGAAATACATAACGCTAAGGTAGACTACCTCTACCTTTGATACAAAGAAAGTTAGCTACCCATAACCAGTGTAGCTTGCTTTATAAGTAATGAGAGAAGATGAATGAGCATCCACATTGAAGAATCAATCTTGGATGCGAATCAAACTTCTATTTGCAAAATATCACTCTTTTGTGAAGAAATGCTGAAAAATGTGTTCCTATGTGGAAAATGGGGTTATGTTCCCAAAAATGTGCGAAAAGTACATATATAGTACTTCCAAAATCTATCAAGTTTGCCTAGAGAGCACCTTCTTTGCATATCGAAGATCCTTTTTAGGCACATGAAGTTTCTTTGAATAGTTAAACCACCCCTGAGAAAATATCTAAGTTCGTAGTGCGAACACTTCTTCGCTACAAGTTTGCACAACGAACTTAGGGTCATTTTCCTACTGCCTCTAATCCGGGACGGTTCACAGGGGTTTTTCCAGGAGCTCTCACAGTGAACATTTGCTTTCACCTCGCTAGTGTTCGCACATCGAACATGCTAATTTTTCTTATTTTCTTTGCCTTCCTTGTAAATCCACTCGTGTCTTGATCTTTGATATTTTGTGCCCAAATCCTGCATAAAAACACACATATCAAAGCAACCAAAGTTATTTGCAACATAATTGAAGAATAGTCAGGAAACATGGAATTAATCCATTGAAGCATTAAAAAATGAGTTGATAAATGTCAAGAAATATGGATCAAAATAAGACATGTTTGGAATTCAACAAGATCTTCATATGTTGGTGTCATTCAAAGTCTAGTATTTAGCTTCTGATCTTCCATAATCTGGACCTTTAGCTTCTCTTTGAATATTCATTCTAAGAACCTGTACTAAGTTTTCTTCAGAAATTTTAGTCTATGATCTTGCACACTTGAAAATTTGTTACTATACCCTATTGTTCTTTAAATACTTTGTTAACATCGAAACCTTAGATATATGGTACAAACCAGTTTTGTTCCAACAATCTCCCCATTTTTAATGATGAAAAACACAAGTATTTAAGAATAATGGTTGTTAATTTAATTAACCAATTGACATTAAGGTCTGAGTTTGTAAGTTCTCCCTGAGTCTAATAGTCCAACAGAGGTTTGTAAGCTCCCCCTAAGTTTTATCCAAGTTAATTAAATTTTATCATTAAAGCACAATAGGATAATTTTCAAAATTTAAGCAAATATTAGTTCTTAACTATTAGATTCACGTGCTTATATACTTATATATCTACTCCCTCTTTTGTCATCAACCAAAAAAACAAATAATAAAGAAGTAGAAAAAGATACTGAAGAAAAATAAATTTAAACCAAACAGAATAGTTGTCATATTGCATAAAAAATTTCAAGGAAATTAATAATAATGGATAACAAAGGGTGTTAAACCTAAATACTTGGGTATCTTCTTCAAAATATCTAGAATGGATTTGAAATCAAAACCCATAGCATCTTGCTTGGAAACCACATACTACAGTTAAGTATCCATCTTATCTTGCATATCAGCTATTGCAGCCGGCTTCTCCTTTAATTGCTCTTGCCACTGACTAGTATAAGCCACAGTCTCAGAAGTGAAAGACTTTAGATTCTACAGAAGTGAATCCATAGAGGTTCTGGGAGAATCCCACTTAGCAGTAACTAACACATTATCTGTATCATTTGGAAGGGGTGAAGGGATATGTGAGGTCATTTCTTCTGAGAAAGAAATAGCTATTGTCCCAGTAACTAACACATTATCTGTATCATATGGTTAAGGATGGTTTTCTGGTATAGGGGACTGTGGGTCAGAGATTTCTTGTTTAGGATGGGGTTCAAATGTAGGTTCTAAATGAGGGTTCAGGTTCAGCAGTGTTGGTTTGTTCTAGAAGACCTTGTTCAGATTCAGCTTCAGGTTGAAGTTGAGTTTGACCAAGTGTGTTTAGGTCTTCATTTTGAGCTTCAACTTGTGGTTGTTGTTGAGCAAGTTTTGGTTAAGGTACAAAAGATTTGGTTTCAAGGATTATAGTTTGAATTGGTGTAACATCTATAGGGTTGAAGTGTGATTCATCAGAATTAGAGCTTGAACTTGAGATAGATGATGGGAGAAGTTATGGTTTTGTTAGAATTGTATGGAATGTTTATAGGTTAATCTGGTTCAATTATGGTGTTTAAGGGGTATGTTATTTAAATTCAGAGATACACACTAGATTTTTATTTTCATATGGATGTTCTGAAGAGAACTCACGATCTAGGTGTTTTGACAGAACATCTAAAATAGATGATGTATGGAAAGTGCTTAGAATCTGAGCAATTATGTAAGATTCTAAATCATCAAAAGGTTTGGGAGAAGACTTTACAGGTTCTAAGGGTAGAACCATGTCATGTTCTGGTGATTGAGTGTGTTTAGAGGATTGAGTTGGAGAATTATGAAGGGTTGCTGTTTTCGTTTCAGGTCGAGGAACGGAAGAAGTTAAAACATTATTTGAGATAGGATGAGAAATCAAACTTGTGGTTGCAGTTTCTACAGCATCTGAAGCTTCTACAACAACTATAGCTTCAGTGGGGATGTCTTTTTCCATAGCCGCTTCAAGAGCCTGAGATTCTGAAGCACCAAAAGTACCCTCTGCATCCTTCAAAATAGCTTTTGTAGTAGCCTCTACTCGCAAAGTCCGCTCCATCAAAACATCAACTACAAATGGATTTTCCAGAGCTTTATCCTTCAAAGCATACATTATCAGCTTTTCTCCTTCTACAGCCAATTCATTCATCAATTCTTGAGCCAAATTATTTGTTTCCTTTGTCTTCTTGACCAAAGGAGAATTATCTTCCTCTTCCCCTTCTTCTTCTACTTCTTATATTTCTATAGGAAGAATCAACTTCCTTACTCTCTTTGCAAGAGCTGATTTGGCAGAATATGAAGTTATCTTCAAGGAGTTTTCCATGTGGATCTACTTCTAGTATTGGTAGGCATCAAGGCATTAGAAGATAGCACTTACTCTACCTTATTCTAAATAAATGAAAAAGTATTCTTGTTTGGTGGCTTTTGAACCTTGTTCTGATTTTCACATACAACCTGCTTCCTTTTCCTTGAAGGTTTGTAAGCATCTTTAGGAGAATTTGGAATGTCATCAAGAGACACAAGGACACCAATTTTATCTTTTTTCAGATTGATATACTCTAGGATCACCTTTGGATTATCCATTTTGGAAATATAAGGAAAATCTTCAAGGTAATCAGTCTTGCCACTTATGATACAAGAACTTTCTTTAGGCTTCACCACATCCTTCTTCTTGATAATATTCATATCAAGCGAAGAGCTAAGTACATGTCCAATAGAAAGATAAGGTAGAAAGGCTTGTGTATTTCATGAGCAAAGTGTTTAAATGCAACGGGACACTTTATCAAAATACCAAGAAGCTAATTCTAGCCTTCGTTCTTGCAGCAAGAAAGTTGCAGTCTTATTTACAGGATCACATAATCCTCGTAAAAACCAATTATTTTGTTAACCAAGTTCTAAAAAAACTATATATGGCGAAAATATTGGTATCCTAGACAATGTAACTCTCAAAATATGATGTCCCTTATGTCCTAATAGGAAGCGTCTAATCTCACTCTCTTGAAGATTTTGTGAGCGAATTTAGCTCGCCTTCAAATGAGGAGACACCCATATAGTGGACACTATGAGTTCATGGTGCATCAAACATGAAAGGGAGCAGTGCAGGAATATTCTTAGAAGGCCCTGGAGATATACTAATTGAGTAAGCACTGAACTTTTCATTTAAGGACAACAATAATCAAGAAGAGTATGAAGCTTTCATTGCTGGTATGGTTTTCACATAGAAATGAGAGCCTACAGATTAAAAGCCAAGAGTGACTCCCAATTGGTTACCAACCAAGTCCTTCGATAATGCCTAGCAAAAGTATCTTAGTTAATAAAATATCCACATAAGGTAAGAAGTATATTGATACATTTTACCTATTTTAAAGAAGAACATATACCACAAGAGAAGAACTCTAGAGCAGACCTCTTGTCTAAGCTCGTCAGTTCAAAAATGGCGGGGTTTAATAGAAAATTAATCTAGGAGACTCTTGTGGCCCCTATCATTAAGGCGAACGAGGTTTACTCCCTGGAGGTCACCCCTGAGTCAATCTAGATGTCACCCATACTTAGATGTATATAGGAGGATGAAATCCCGCAAGATGAAGGGAAGAAAGGAAGGTCTGGAAGCAGACCGCAAAGTACACCCTTTTGGCTAGAAAACTTTATACAATGGGGAGAGCCTCCTTGATGCTATGATATCTGGGAGAGAATGAAACCTCCTTATTCCCTTCCTAAGTCCATAAAGGGGCTTGCGGTAGTCATATTGGCGGGAGACCTCTCACTCACAAGTTGCTTAGGGTGGGATATTATTGGCCTATCTTATTAAAGGATAGTGTCGCCTTTGTCAAGATGTGCAATTAGAGTTAGAGACATGCTGACCTTCATCACCCTTCGGCTAAACTAATTCATTAAATGATGTCTCCATGGCCTTTCTACAAGTGGAGGATGAGATCTTAGGACCGTTCCCCCTAGCTTCAAGCCAACTAAAATTAAAAATAAAATAAAATGTCTAAAACAAAATAGATATACCCGCATGGATATATGATATACTCCTTGGGTATATTCTTAAAGCAATCTGAATTAACCATAATACCCTTCCTAATTCATATTTTTCATACTTCTTATTCCCACGAACTTCTTTTTCTAAAGGCCTATTCAGGAATGCAGACTTCATAACAAGTTGGTGCATCTTCCAACTTTTGTAAGTTATTATGGCCACAAGCAGTCAGATTGTTTCAATCCTAGCCACAAGTGCATGAACTTCATTAAATCATACTCCATGTATTTGAAGAAAGCCTTTTGCAACCAACCTTGCTTTATACTTGGCAATGTCACCATCTGGTTTCAACTTCAGTTTGTAAACCCACCTTACATCAATTTCTTTATTGAATAAGTTCTCAATCAACTCCTATGTATGGTTTTTCTCAATGGCCCTGAGTTCCTCAACTATTGTAGCTTACCAATTTTCATCGTGCAGATCTTGTATATGATTTATTGGTTCTACCTCAACCAACATGGCTTCTTTAATTAACTTACCATTTTATCTGATTACTTGATCTGGAAATCTCTCATAGTCATTCAGCCTATCTGATAGAGCTCTAGTTTTGCTTGATCTTCTAATTCCTTAAGTTCGCGCAGGCTCAGCTAGTGCAGCTTGTTCCTCACTTAGTTACTTTATCCCTTCAATATTTAAAAGCCCAAACACCATCTTATTCATATGTGAAATTCTGGCGTGCAAATCACAGATGTCCCAAGATATGTCGAGACATTGATCTCTGCATAACTAAACAAGGCCAAAAACAAGAACATCTAAATACTGCAAATACATTATAGTGTCATAACAGATGTTTCAACATCTACCAAGACGTATATTTTAGAACATAAGAGCAGACTGAATTTAACATAACAGAAACATAAAGAACACCAAGATATGATGACCCAGTTCGGTGAACAACAACACATACATCTGGGGACTACCAAGTCAGGAATGAATCCACTAATAGTAGTATTAATTTAGAGCTAAATTCCCCTGTTTACAACTCCTCACTTAATCCTTACCCAGTGCAACTTCTGTCTAGAAATCATCATCTAGACAAGAGAAACCCATCTCAATTCCTAAATCACCTTAGTGATATCTAACAGTCACAACCTCTGGTGACTGTAACAAACTGTTCAATTGAAAGACATCCCTCTCAATACAATATTCACTCGAGACTCTTGACTAACAATAATTCTTTAATTTGCTTAATAGCTTCATCTAAGAACAATATACAATTCATTACCTATAGGTTTCTGAATATGAAAAAATATATCTACCATAAAGTATCGACCGATACAAAGGGTGACTTACAACACGAGAAAGTACACGACTATAAAAATCCTAAACCCTTATAATTACTTTACAAGAATTCGTTACAAGGTCTACTCTCTTACTATGCCCTAGGTCTTGGTCTTCCTTTTATAGCCTTCAGTAGTCCACGGGCCTCGAAGTCTCTGTCCAATCTTTCCTTGATCCATGTTCTGATTGCACCTTACATCTTGAAACACATCTGCAACAAATCTGCTGCACCAGACCAAGATGTCGAGTCCACAATGCTAGGACATCTTGTCTGAAATATTCTTCTTTACAGATTTCTTCTTGTTGTAACATCTTGTACAACATCATGTTTTACTAAAATTTTCTTAAATCTTAGAGTCTTAAATCTCCCCCTTTTGACAAATTTTGGCTAAAACTCCTTTTACACAATAAACCCAGGAAGTATGTGTTGCACCCCAAATTTTGACCCCTTAGATCCTCATCATCATTATAGGATCATATTCACTTGATTAATTAACCTTAACCAATTTTCAGTTTATCTTTGTTAAGATGCAGATGAATTAGGGTTCCGTACTGTCAAAATCGAAACTTCGAGGATTTGATCAATCAATGTTTTGGATTGATACAACTTCAAACAAGATCAAGGATGATACATTGGACTAAGAATGAATGCAATTTGATGTGGTCACCCGGAGATTGAGAACAGTGCAATTTGAGATACCCGATTAGGGTTTTCGATCAGAAAAAGTCAACTGTAGTTTGAATTTTGATTCAAAGAGTATTTCAATGGTGGGATCAAGGTCCATTAAGCTCCTATGGCTTAGTAAAGTCCATCCAAAGAGTTTCAAGTCCTCAGGATGTCCGGATCACCAACGGGCGACTCGGTAGACACCGATCGATCGAATGGTTGACCGAAAAGTCAACTCTTCAACAATAAGGAATTTGACTTCAAGGGGTGAATAAAAAATGTTCCTCATATCATATTACACCTCCCCAAAAAATTTCATGACCATTGGATCAAGGTTTGAGAAGTAATTGCAAAAATCGGGAATTAGGGTTTTGAAAGGGGCAAGACCATAACACCTCAACCACACATCCAATTGGAGTGGTTCAAAGCTCATTAGAAAGCTCTTGGCAAATCCTACAAAATCCTCAAAGTGGTCCATGATCAAAAAATGCATAGAATTGGAGTTATAGACAAATTCATTTTTGAAGGGTAAATAACTTAGAAAAATTCTAAGTTATTTAACACTTGTAAGTGATTTTTTTCAGAACTTTGAAGGGTTTTTCAACCTAGTTCCATCAAGAATTTGGAAATTTCCAAAACATAAAAGTTGTAGAGCTACTTAAGGGCTTTCCAAATTATGGTAGAACTCCTCAATAGCATGTTTGAGCAGGAAGTTATGCACCATAGAAGTTGGGACTGTCAACACATGAAACCACACTCCAACACTTCCCCAAAATCAGCTTTTCACAACTTGGACTATCCTCAACCCTTGGATTGTAATTCAAACTGATAATGTGAGGTGTGGATGTGGATAAAACTAGAAAATGAGTTAGTTTGATAAGCATGGCAAGTTGATAACAAGTGGATATTAAAATAATCATTAAAACCATGAAAGAGAAACTTTTCAAGCAAGTTGGGCAGCTGCAGTCCCCTATCTTCATAGCCATCCCATCCTTCCCATCTCAACTGATATTGGCTCAGCATTGGTCCATGGAGCTGATGTGTTGGAGCTGCCACAAAGATTTTGGAAGATTCACTTGAAAAATCTCAAATCTCCCTCCAAAAATGGAAAAAACCAAATTAGCCCTCACCCTTATTTCTCCTATAAATAGAGGCCTCCTCTATGAACTCAAACACACCAGAGCAATATCATAACACCACAACTCTCACTCTCCTCTCATTCCTCAAGAATTCCAAAATCTTCAAAAACCTCCATTTTTACAAAAAAAACTGTCTTGAGCAAAACTCTGCTCAAGACCAGTTCCATCCCTTTCAAACCTATAAAAACCACCCATACAATCCTTAAATGTCATATAGAAGGTGTCCATACCTTTAAACCTTCAAAAACTATCAAATTTCCAAAAGTCAACTTTCACACTAAGAAAGTTTGACCATAACCCTCAAAACTTGCCAAATCTTGGTCCAAGCTGATTCTTGCTATTCTAACCATCCACACACCTCACATACATCATATTATAACTGTCTAAGGCATTAAAAACCAGCTGGAAATCCATTAACTCCAACTGTCTTGAAAAGTGGTTTGTTACTTCAAGAGGAAGCAAGCTTCAAGTCCTTGCCAAAGAAGAGGATCTCTGGGTTTCTAAGCTTCTTAGCTTGCTCAAGACTTGTCTCCAAGAGGTATGTGGCATTCACACCCTTTCTTGATTATACATTATCATGTTATATCATTTTGGCTTGATTTTGTTGAAAATGTACCATTGCTGCCCCATTTTAGTTCTTTGTCAAGAACTCATGGCTTATGATTATCTTACTTGTTTTGATAGTGTATTTTCATTTGTAAATGATATATTGGTGATGTGTTACAAAGATTGTACTTAGATATCATGCTTAACTTGTTCTTGAAGTTTTGGTCTATATGGTAGTTTTTAAGTATCCAACATTGAAATATAAGGTGCTTGCCCTAGATACTTTAGCTTTGGTCCACTAATGAGATTTGAATGATTTGTAAGTTGTTCATGACATCCCCCTGCCTTAGATCATGTTTGAATCTAATGTAGTTCTTGTTTTCACATTTGTGTCATTTTGTGCCATTTAGCTTTACCATTACCATGAATTGTATATTGGACTGTTTTGTGTTTGCTATTTTGTATCTCAAATGTTCTAAATCAGTTGTTAATGTCTATATGATCTCACTTGATGTTTAGTTTGGTTGGAATATTAAGAACATGAGTTATGAACCTTGAGGCTTGCTGTGAAATTCTTTGTTGGCTTTACTGTCAAAATTGGGTAGACATGTCATTTCTGGTTTGGAGTAGTTGATGCTTATTTTTAAGTGATAGACTCATTTGATAATGTGTTTTGAAGATGTGTATGGTGCCTATGTGCTCAAATTTCCATTATGTGTTCAAACTGTTTTGGTACCTTCACTTGCATTTTCAAATATCATGATACCACCAACACCTCATATTCTGTTTCAATTGCACTACACATGATCTATATGCATAATATCACTTCTTTACTCATTTGAAATGTGTGTATGATGTCTAAAGCCTCAAACTGCCATGAACTTACTTGTTGCCTTAATGAGTTGTTGTTTTTGCATTTCTTGAGTTTCAATATGCTCTTTTATGTTTGATGATGATTTGAATTGATTTGTGAGTATGAAAGTATCCTTTGACATGTTTATGATGTGTATGCATAGATTATATGATCTGTTTGCATCTAGCTTAATACTTCACTTCCAAAATGCATTTCCAAAGTCAAATACACCATTACTATGCCTTTTCTATTTTTGAAGGTATATGATTATTTCCTTTTGCATGAAATCATTATGTAACATGTTTGTGGCGTGTACATCTTTATCTTAGCATGGATTGCATTATTTTGAAAAACATTCTGGTTGCATCATCTTTGTATCAAAACTGTTTTGCAGTCACACCATTAAAGTGCCAAATTCTGATATGCTTGCTATGTGTGTGTTTTGTGAGTTAAAACAAACTTAGAATCATGTTTTTAATGTGTAAGTTTGATTTGTGGAGACTGATCTCATTTGATTTAGCATGACATTTTCAAAATGTATCACTTTGCATCAATATGCCATCATCATGTCAAATTCTGCTTTGAGCCAAAATGTGATCAAGTATGGGGCACAAATCCACTTATTATCATCATGTTTCTAGTCTGAGAGTTGTGTTTGTATGAGTAGATATCACTGGCCTCATGTTTCCCCTTTCAAAGTGCATCATCAAACCCAACAGGTCTTTTTTGCATATACACAAACTGCATCACCACTGTTTTGTTTTGATTGATCTATGAATGAGAATGATAAGATGTTTAGAGTTGGTAGGTTGTGTGCATGGATGAATTGAACACCTTCCATCTGCAGTTTGACAGCATCACACACTCATACCACTTTCTTTTGTAACTGGTTGCATCAGTTCTAGATTTGTTTGGATCTTAATCGAATTTGATGGGCAAGCATTATTCTGCCCACTGTAAGGATTTAGTAGCTTTGTTTGTTAACTGTTCTGGAGATATATGCATAAGGGTTGTTATCCTAAGGTTGTAACTTGCATATGTGAATGATTTAAATTGATAAATGATATAGGCATTATCATGTTAGGTTTGCATTTGTGTCAATAGCCTGTTTAGGATCAGTTGTAGGATTGTCAGCTTTAACTCAATTTGCAAGTTTGATTTGATGTCGGTATGTTTTATTGCTGTCTAGACCAGTCTGTTGGAATTGATCAAAGAATCTATCAGTTTTGCTGTGTGAGCTATTTTGATTGTTGATTTTGTTTCTACTCAAACTGTTTTGAACTTGTTATTGCAACTTATGTCACATTTTCAAAACCACCAACCACTTTGTGAATCAATATGAAATTGAACCCTTTTCTTTGAGCTTAATGCATAAGTACATACTTCATTTTTTATGTGCAAATTGAAATTTGTTTGGGCTGATCTTGAGATAAACATATGTTGTAATCATCTTTTTGCAAAAAAAACTGTTTTTTTTAAGAACATCCAATATGCCAAACTTTGCCTTGATGTTTTGTGCCTGATTTTGAGTATGATCATATTTAGTTTCATGATTGTAAGGTGTATGTATAGATTACAAGATCTGTTTTCATCTGGTACACCATTTCAATTCCAAAATGCATTGTTCAAGCTATAATTGCCATCACTATGTCATGTTTTTGTTTTGAAAGTAGTAAGCCTATTTTGTTAGCATAGGATTATCACTTAGCATATTTATGGTATGTGTGCATCATTGGCATAACACAAAATTGCTCATTTTGAAATTTCCATATTGTACCATAGAAACAGTTTGCATCTCATTTCATATTCATGTCATTTTTGCAACTATTGGACCAATTTTGCTCTACTCAGTTTGTGATCAACCTTAAGTTGTAAAATCATCAAAGAGCTCGTTTGTAACCTGTGTGTGATGAGTGCTTGACCTAAGTATCCTCAAAACCTGCTATGGAATTCTTTCTTGCATTTCAAAATGTCAAATTGCAGTTATTAGACCATTCCCATTTCTGTTTGATTAGCAACTTATCCATAAGCATGGAATCATTTGTGTATATGTTTAAAACTTGTTTGTGACACTGGCTTGACATGAATATACTCAAAATCTGTCATGAGTTCCTTATTGCATTTCAAAGAATATCATGTTGCATCTTGAAATTCAAAACACACAACTGCATGACACATTGTCTCTTTCTTGAAGTTGCCTTGTTAAAATTTATGAATGTAAGCATCAACATGTTTAGGATTGGTAGGCTGTGTGCATGAATGAACTAAACCCCTGCTTGCATCTTTGACAGCCTGCCCTCATTAATGCCACTTTTGCAACTCATATACCAATTCTGGATCTAGGGCTGCTTTGCTTTAATTTCTTGTTAGATTACTCTCAATATCTCATTTGTGATTTGCTCATGTTTTTTTTCAATCCTAATCACCCCTGTTTCAGTTCATGATCATCAAAATGCAACTCAAAGGACAATTTTGCATAAGCATTCGTGTTTCAATTTGTGATTGTTATCTCAAAATTTGGTTATGACCATTGTATTGCTCATGAAAAATCAGTCAAGTTTGACTAAAGTTTCATCAAAAAAGACTAAGATTTGATCAAGTTATGAATCAAAATGCATTCTTCATTTTTTCACTTGTTCTTGCTTCCAAGCCTGCCCAGAAATCTTGCCAACCATGCCATATATGTTTATGGGGGTGGCTACATCAACGGATGTATAGCCACCCTAGTGGTAAGAAGTTTGTCACCTAAGCGCCTTTCATCTGCATGTCCTGGGTTCGATCCAGGTGGAGGTCGAACCCTTTTGTTTTTTTTTTCTAATTTCCTTGTTTGATTAATTTTTCTTTTCTCTCTTCCATTTCCTACCAGCGCTCGCGTGTGGCTTATTGGTTGTTGTTATGTGCTGGAAACTAAAGGGCCTGGGTTCAACTCCCAGCTTGGCCCCTTTTTCATTTTTATTTTGTGTTATTTGTTTTATTGTTATAATTCATCAAAACTTCAAATATTTGTAACTTGTTCATATTTTATCATTTTTGGCCCATTCTTTTTACAACATGTTTGTTATAATGTCTACTTTTGTATGATGTGAAAATATTACTTGTTGTCATAATTTGTGATATACTTTTCCCATGTGGAAATTTGTTCATTTGTTGTGATTGGTGATCTGACTTACAGTTAAATTCCTCTGAGCATGATTGAAATTCTTGTGAGATCTTTATCCCCCTTGTTAGTTAACATGTTAGGGTACCCCTTTTGATAGCACCATAATCTTGTCCCAACCATCCTCCTAAATTATGAGGTTTAAACTGATTTAATTGTGTTTGATTGTCATCTATTCACATTGTTGTCACATTTACTATGCTTTGAACTTATGACATGACTACTTTCAAATTGTGATTTGTTCATATGATTGTTACTTCTACCATGCTTCAAATCTTTGTTAAGATATGCCCCAAATATTTGTTAAGATAATTGACTATCGGTTGTAAACCTTGATATCACTTGAAGTATATGCTTATTGTAATTTGCATGCTTACTTGTCTTGATCTTATCTCATATTGCTCATTTAAAGTCTTGCTTTGTTAAGTATTGTTTCCCCATGTGATGGAACTTTCTAGTTCTCATCCAAGTTGTCTCCTCTTCTCTCCTTCCAAAGGAAAAGTCTCTCTCTTTACCTTTGTGTCATTGGATAGCTCATTTACCCCTTCCTTGACTTTGTGAAGTCATCTTCAACCATAACTTAGTTATGTTAGAACATTCAAACCATTAGACTTTGCTTTAAGTCTAGAAGACCCACCTTTACTAGGAGTGTCCTTCAACTAGAACCCTAGGATAGAGTTTGTAAACTCTATGTAAGAATCATATCAATGATCACTTACTCCCCTCTTGAGTGTTATAACATAGATCTAGAGAGTTTTGTAAAACTCTATACAAGCATTGTTATGTTTGTTTCCCCTTTGAACCCTGATCATAATCAAGTGTTCTTCATCCCTTGTGAGGTGAACTACGATTGCTCTGATTCTATCCTAGTTAGGATACGTACGCAGAGGACGCGACGTCTTTGCGAGCAAACTTAGAAACTATCTTTAGGTTTTAACCTATAACCTTTACCCAATCCCAAACCTTAGCAAACATTTACCAAACTTAGCATGCAAACAAACAAAAGGTTCCTGTAGAGTACTACAGATGTTTAGGATGTGAGATACCTACTCGATGCATAACCAACCCCCGATCCCCGAATCTCTTAGCGTTGTTGTAACATCGCGCAAAAGGTTCTTTCTTTCTTTAGACCTTTCCTTTGGATAAATTAAAGTCCGGTTGTAATCTAAGAATTAAAGATTCAAGTTAATCAATAGCTTGGTATCACGATTCTCACCGCAACAAAAATGGCGACTTCACTGGGGACAATTAACTTGAGGGTTTAGCCTATTTTGTTTACTTGCATGCTATATTTGTAAATCTTTGCTTAACATGTATATTTGTCAATATATTTGTTTAATTGTGGATATTGGATGTTTGAGTGGTGAGACGGTCCTATACCCGGACTCGAGTGCACTTATGATAGGATGGTGGTATATTCAAGAAGGCTTATAAGGAGTTGATTCCCGACCAAGCTAACTTGAGAAACCACCGCTCAGTGTAGGCCCTCTTGAAAAGTTTAGTATTGTTGATCGAGTATTCGTGGAAACAATGCTACTTTCGACGAAGGAGCCCATGACACTGTGGACTTTTAGAATACACTTTACCCCACTTTGGCCTTATTAGGACGTAGTGCGATGACCATAAGGAAGTATTTCCGAAATAGTTGATACGCGATACTACACTCAGACGAGATTCTCTTGAGAATATTATCGATTACCAAGTGATTTGGGAAATTGATAATATCCGAAAGATGGGTTGATGACTCTGGGAACTTTGTAGAACCCGTTCGGCAGGTACAAATAAATCCACAGTACAAATCCTTGGGGATGGGTAGACCTTTGACTCCTTGCTTTGATCTTGAGCCTAGGATGTCTTTGTATATGCTTTGTATTTGTGAATACTTGTCTTTGTGTTATGTGTGCATCATCACATCATATCACCATAAGCATATCATGTCGCAACTAGTTTTGTAAAACTCAGTCAATCTCTAGTATTTTTAAAAGTTGTAACTTTTTCAATGATCAATGGAATGAGGGTTTTAACCTAATCAAACTTCTGAGTTTTGTAAAACCAGTTGCGTTTTTGCACTTGCATCAACATTTTACATATCATACTTCATTGCATTGGTCTTTTTGGTTCATTCTCTGTTCCGTTGACATCAGAGGGAGGATATCTAGCACAAATGGCAACAATGGAGGGACTTTTGAAAGCTCGGGAAATGCTGAAAGAGGACATCAGAATTCTCAAGTGTCAGATGAATTGGGTACTTGAGACATTGCAGAATATGATGAAGAAAGAGGGTCACTCTGACCATGTTGCGTCCAGAGAAACTAGGGATGCATTATCTCCGATGGTTCCTCAAACTCAAGGACATCCTCGACATCAACGAACAAATAACCGTCAATCGCGTCAGTACGCCTAACACTCAGTGTTTGTTCCTCCTCGAGCTTCTCAAAGCCGAAAATTGAACAAGAAGGATCATGTCAGGAAAGATAAGACTTGCGGTAGACAAACTCCAGTACCGTTAAGCAAACTTTACCCGCAATTGATTCAGAACTCAGTAGTGACTCCACGATTATCCAATCAGGTTCCAGGACCATGGCATAATGCGAACCTAAACTGTGAATTTCACAAAGGAGCCGAAGGACACAACTTGGATGCATGTATAGCATTGAGTTATCTTGTGCAAGAGCTAATCATTGACAAACGCTTGATCCTCGAGGAAGACCATCCAAGAGTGGAATGTGGATATCATACTGGAACAATAGGGCACCTAGTTGAAGAATGTGAATGTTTTAAACTATGACTG
This sequence comes from Lathyrus sativus, assembly GCA_963859935.3. Classification (NCBI taxonomy): domain Eukaryota; kingdom Viridiplantae; phylum Streptophyta; class Magnoliopsida; order Fabales; family Fabaceae; genus Lathyrus; species Lathyrus sativus. The sequence goes on along the minus strand of OZ012738.1, from coordinate 414,409,594 downwards.
CAAGAGTTGCTAAAACCTCAGGAGGATAAATCAAATGACAGTGTTACGATTCCTGAATCTAAAGGCAAAGGGCCCGTGAGACCCCTCATAATTCTATATCACAAGGAGCACGTGGTTGTTGAAGGTGTTTCCCCGCATGGGCCTAAAATTTGAAATTTGTTTTGTTAAACAATTTTAATTCCCTAAGGCTCGCAGCTGTAGACTGTTTCAGCATTTTGTTGTGTTTTCTCCGCATTTGTGTTGCTTGTAAGCTGTTGTTTATTTGAATTGGCAAGATTAAATGAAATGTTTGTGCATCTTTTGATTAAGTCCATTCGTTTCACTCTTTCTCTTTCTTTTCATTGTTATGAGATAACGAAAAATGAAAAAATTTCTTTTGTTTACTAAACTGTTGTTTAAAGCAAAGATTGGGGAGGATGATGAAAATTATATCCATAACTGTTGTTGATATGCTTTCTATTTAACTTTGCCGATGATGTAAGGCATTGTTTCAATCCCTAAACACTGGAGAAATAAGGAAGATAATCCCTCGTTAACCCCTTCGAGCCTAGAAGTAGGAGTTTTCTTTCTTTACAAAAACAAAACCTTAAATCTCAAACCTGGGGCGGGTAGTTCTCGGTTAACTTAAAGATATGTGCATACAAGACACTTTTCATATAAAGGTGGTGCACTCAGGTTTTCCTTCGTACACAACAAGAAAGTGTTGAAGATGCTTTTCAGCATAAAAGATGATGATGGTTCACCGTATCCATTAAACTAGGTAGTCACCTCCTTTCTAAAAAAAAGAGAGAAGAAGAAAAGTGAAAAAGAAAAAAGCCCGCTAAGTCAAAACCTATGAAGGAGACTTAGGCAAAAATGGGGCATCCCATTGACTGTTTAACCGAACAAAGAAGTTCAGACAAAGAAGTCGGGGATAAACAAAAGAGAGGAATGTTGTAAGAGTTATCACTCTTAAAAATCCTCAAAAAGCTATCAAATACTATAAGGGAGTTGTGACTATCCTAGGTTTGTGAGCCATCACCAACTATCATCAGTTCAATTCTTAAAGTCTGTAAGAACCTGAGTGTATAGTTTAAGTTAACTGAGTTTAGGATTGGAGTTCATCATGGAGAGTGGGTGGGACCAAATAACTTTGAGCCTTCATTCTTTGTTTCATGAACCGTAAACCAAGCCACGTTACAACCCTTAAAAGACTTAATTGAGGTAAGGTTGTTTTGAAAGCATATTACAGCAAGGTTGGATAACCTGACTCCTAATGATCTTTGTTAATTGTGTGTGTTCATCACTTTATCCATCATTTGTAAAATGATTGGACCACTTTCACTTTGATCACTTAATCACTTCTCCGTGTGTGTTTCATCAAAAAATGTTTTCAAAAGATTGCATGAATTTTACATTGAAAATTGCCAATTTTTAATGAACAGCATTGCGTGCAAAACAATCCAATATCAAAGGAATCCCAACAAGCGCTGTCAGTTAGGGAATTTAACTTGATAAAGGAAGCTCATCCTGGGGCAACCAATTTGAAGGATTTGTTAATCATTTGTTGTAACATTCAGCTAATTAGAGCCAACCAGGTCAAGATCAGATGAAACTCTCGATGAACAGTTTAGTCTGGGGCAACACTTTTGCAGTTACCAACTAGCAGGGGCAAGTTTGTTACCCAATCGTTACTTCCACAGTCTGAAGACTTTGTTTTGCAAGCACCGTTAAACTGGGGCAATCACGTCGAGATTTGAAAATCTCTCTAAGTGTTTCAAGACATTGAAGCATCTTTATGCCGTTTCTATTAAAAGCATCCTTATGACTTTTTCTCACAGACTGTGCAATCTGGGGCAGAAAAAGTTGAAGACTATTTGTCGCAAGAGCCGTTGCTCACTTGAAAAATGACTATTGTCATAATGGGGCATAAATGTTTTGTTCTCATGATGTCCTTTGTCAGCTCTCCAGTTAAGTTGTTACCTCAGTTGATCCGGGAATCTCTCGATGTAATTTTCCTTCAACAAAGAATTCAAACTCATGATGGCAATCCAAGTGAAGTCCTGAGGTTTTGGCCTAAGAAGATTACTCTCTCCCAAAGAAGGTGGTAACCTTGAAGTGGAATTGTTGTTCTTCATGATCATCCCTTTGATGTCCAATCTTGGTAAAGTTTGGTTGGGTCTCCGTGTCGAGATGTTTATTTCATCTCCTGTTTTGTTTTGTCTGTTTCGTCAGCATAAACATAAGCATGGCATAAAGCATAGCATCCGTGCATCGTTTCTATCTCTGGTTATTACTTGTTCCTGTTTCACTTTGGTTCCCTCCTCAGTGATTGGGTGTGTTGCCTCTCTCTAATAGAGTTGTCAACCCTTAAGCATAAAATGTTCGTCCTTTATCAATTCCCCACAGAGTTTAAATCATCGTGGATGATGGTTGCTTCAGTTATATTTTTCCATGATTGGATAAGGTAAGTCACCATTCGAGTTCATTTCTCAATGGTTGGAGTCTTGTTTGACAGTTTCTTTCTAGCTTGGTTCTGGATTGAACTTTGGTCCCTGTCGGTCGCTGAACCTACCTGGACGTGCATTTATTTTGCACTATCTATCAAGAAGAACATCTTACATTACAATAGAGGTAAGTGGCAGTCTCTTGGGAGAAGCTTAACCTTCATCAACGATAAATGGCAGTCTCTTCGGAGAAGTTTAATCGTCCTCAGCGATAAATGGCAGTCTCATCGGAGAAGTTTAATCGTCCTCAGCGATAAATGGCAGTCTCTTCGGAGAATTTTAATCGTCATCAACAGGTGAGTGGCAGTCTCTTGGGAGAAGCTTAACCTTCATCAACGATAAATGGCAGACTCTTCGGAGAAGTTTAATCGTCCTCAGCGATAAATGGCAGTCTCTTCGGAGAAGTTTAATAATCATCAACAAGTGAGTGGCAGTCTCTTGGGAGAAGCTTAACCTTCATCAACGATAAATGGCAGTCTCTTCGGAGAAGTTTAACCGTCCTCAGCGATAAATGGAAGTCTCTTCGAAGAAGTTTAATCGTCATCAACAGGTGAGTGGCAGTCTCTTGGGAGAAGCTTAACCTTCATCAACGATAAATGGAAGTCTCTTCAGAGAAGTTTAATCGTCCTCAGCGATAAATGGCAGTCTCTTCGGAGAAGTTTAATCATCCTCAGCGATAAATGGAAGTCTCTTCGGAGAAGTTTAATCGTCATCAACAGGTGAGTGGCAGTCTCTTGGGAGAAGTTTAACCTTCATCAACAATAAATGGCAGTCTCTTCAGAGAAGTTTAATCGTCCTCAGCGATAAATGGCAGTCTCTTTGGAGAAGTTTAATCATCATCAGCAGGTGAGTGGCAGTCTCTTGGGAGAAGCTTAACCTTCATCAACGATAAATGGCAGTCTCTTCGGAGAAGTGTAATCGTCTTCAGTGGTGAGCAGAAATCTCTTGGGAGAAGCTTAACCTTTGTCAATGATAAATGGCAGTCTCTTCGGAGAAGTTTAATCGTCTTCAGTGGTAAGTGGCAGTCTCTTGGGAGAAGCTTAACCTGCACCAGTGATAAATGGCAGTCACATTTGAGAAGGTATCTTAAGGATGTTGATGCACGGTTGTGACCAGGATTGTTTGAAAATCCAGTGGATACTGATATAAGTAATTTGGTGGTGACCAATCATATTTAAGGCCCGTTGGTAACTGACATCATGAAAATCCATGGACAACAAATATTGACAATTTGGTTGTGTATCATTCCAAACTAAGACACGATGGTTGCCATCCCAAGCTCAGGTTTTGTGCCTTGGGAAGATGTATTGTTTGATTCCAAGCACAGGTTTCGTACCTTTGGAAGAGGTTTGTTTCTATCCCAAGCACAGGTTGTGTACCTTTGGAGATAGATATATTGTTTGATTCCAAGCACAGGTTTTGTACCTTTGGAAGAAGTATTGCTATCCCAAGCACAGGTTGAGTACCTTTGGAGATAGATGAATTGTTTGTTCCCAAGCTTAGGTGTCGTACCTTTGGAGATGTATTGTTTGATTCCAAGCACAGGTTTTGTACCTTTGGAAGATGTTTGTTTCCATCCCGAGCACAGGTTGTGTACCTTTAGAGATGTATACTTTGAATCCCGAGTTCAGAAATTCCTAGAGACTAAAGTGGTTGCATTTGCATGAAGTGTTCTATATCCTAATGTTTTGAGGATATTAGTTTTTGATCCTAAGGTTTTGGGGGTCTTCGTCCAATCCTAATGTGTTGAGGGTTGTGTCTCTTCTATATCCTAATGTATTGAGGATGTTCAGCTTTCGTTCCTAATGTTTTAAGAGCCTGGGTACAGTCCTAACGTGTTGAGGGTTGTGTCTCTGCTGTATCCTAACGCTTTGAAGATTTTAGCTTTTGTTCCTAAAGTATTGAGGGATATATATATATATATATATATATATATATATATATGCTTCCTGTTTGCAGACCTGGTCGTCACCAAACTCTTGGAAAATCCAGTTCTTTCTAAATCCAGTGGTCACTGGCATTGCTTGAAAACTAATCGTTATTAGTCGGTCGTTACCAAATTCCCCAGTTTGAAGTCCTGTGTTTTATCAATATCGTTTGGAAATTCTCAATTGAAATTGGAACTTCGACTTGGTTGTCACCATATCCCCAGGAAGTCTAACGGTATTTAGCACTTTTTGGAAACCAAACTCTGGATTGGTCGCCACCATATCCCCAGTAAGTCTAGTGGAAACTAGCACTGCTTGAAGCTATTTGTTGTTCTGGTCATCACCAGTTTCCCCAGTTGAAACTTTTGATTTTCCAGTCGAGTCTCGGAGAACTAGTGGATACTAGTTTCCCCGGCGCGTCCGGTCTTGTTTCTAACCTTTTCCTGAAGATCTCGTTTGAACTCTTCGTTATAGGAAATTTCTCATCTGGTTATCCCCAGTGAGATTCGTGTCTCCGTTCCGTCTTTTCCCTGTTGAAGTTGTGCTTCCCCAGTGGATTTTTTCCCCAACGAAGTTTTCCTCAGTGGGTTTCTTCCCCATTGTCGTTTGCATTTCTTTTCTTTCGTTTCCTCAGTGAAGAATTGTTATCTTCCCCGGTGGGCTTCCTCATGTGGTTATCCCCAGTGAGGTTCGTATCTCCTTTCCCCAATGAAGGTATGTCTTCCCTGGTGGAATTTGTGTCCCCTGCTGTCGCTACTGCGAAAATCGGCGCCGGCTGAACAGAAGAGTCGCCACCGTGCGTTATTTATCCCACGGGAGGGAAAGGAAACGCTCGAGGTAAACCTACCGTAAAACGGGGAAAGGTATGGTCATCGCAACCAAAACCTGGGTTCGGGAGTCGGTTACGCAAGGGGAAGGTATTATCACCCCTCACGTCCGTCGTACTCGACGGGATCCATGCTTGTTTTCGGGTATGGATTGTTATTCTATCTACTCTACAGGTCAGGGGTTAAAAGAAAATAAAATGACTCGGCAAAGTATCGCACTTTATGCCTACGTATTCCCGTCTGGAACGAGAAATCAGAGTCAACGTAGTTCGCCTACCTACGGGAAAGGAGGGGAAGGTTGCTCGCTAGGATATCACATCCTATGCCTACGTACTTTCATACAGCATGAAAGATCAGAGCAAATGTAGTTCGGGCCACGTACGACACAGGCCTGCTTTGATTGTTTTTATTCCTTCTGAAAAAGGGTTTTTCCTGATTAACAGCCCAATCGGACAAAAATGACGTTTTGACGAGTTCACATTCTTTTACGGAAGAAGTGTCTTTTATTGTGTTTGAAATATTTATTGTGTTTTTCTGTTTGTTTTGAGAAAGAAGAGACAGAACTCTAACCTACGGTTGCGAAGGGAATTAGACTAACCTAATGTTATCATGCATGGGTCAAGACCTAGTGTCTATCATGCTCCTCTCCTGCACAAAGGGAAACAGAGATCCTAAGGGAATAGACGGAAACAGAAACAATAGCAGATATATACAGTAAAGCAGTAAAATGCATGGATGCAGCAATACAAGCGAGGCAAGGGAGTCCCACTCAACCTCGAACCTAGAAAACAATAGGCAAAAGTGAACAGAATTCACTTTCAACCCAACAGGTTAAACAGCAAACAATACAGTCAGGGAAAACCAATCAATACATCAAAAATAAACAGCAAAATAAACAGCCACAGCAGCTCTGCATCAACATCTGTCTTCAAGTCATCATCAATCAGCTACAAGCTTTAGCAAGCATCAATCTCCATCTCCACAGCCTTCAAGCAAGGTCTTGATTATCATTCTTCCATCTGCAATGGCTTTTCTTCAAGTCTTAATCTCCAAGAGGAATATCAATCAACAATATGAGATGAATGTTGAACAGTCAACTGCCTACCAAGGGTGGCTCATTAACTGTTAACATTATACAGATAATTTTCCCTCAAAAGTTCTATCTTTCAAACACATTCACTGATCCTTCCAAAGGAAGGAGGTGGATATTTGAAAGAGACTTTGAATCATAGAGAAAGAATGGAGGCAGACAAGGCCTTCCATGTTTGTGAATCAAGTTTTCTACTCTAGGGCTCTGACTAGCTCCTAAACCCTACACTCCTCAACAGCTGCCAGCAAAGGATGCTCCTCATCAACTCTGGAAGTTGGTCTTCAGGCTCTTGATCTCCAATGGCTTCATCAACAAGTCTTCAGCTCTCCCAATCCCCAAGCAAACCCAATACCCCACACAGACAAGAGAAATAACCCTAGAGAGGGCACACCACACAGTCAAGCAAATATAGACAGTATACTAATAGCAGTAGGGGAATCCTAATATTTTCTAAGGGATCTATTAACTACCCTTAATCCCTATAGTCCCATACCCCAAAGATTCAATATCTAACTCCTAAGGGAAATGAACTAATTCACCTATGTTATCACCTAACCCTAATTTTGATCATGTTATTCACACCTAAACAAATCACCTAAAATTGAGTCCTAAAAAATGTGAACTAAATTTTATATACAAGTTAACATTTTATACTAATCAACCTAAAAAGAATGGATTAAAAATGTCAAAGCATCTATTCAAAATAAAATTAACAAAATCATGCATCAAATTAAACTACTTAAAATGCTATTAAAAGAAAAATATGCTAAAAATACAAAAATGAAATGAAATATTAATTTTTTTATGGGATAATTTTCTTGACAAAATTATGAACAACATAAAAAAAGAACCAATTAAAATCATGCATTTTACAATTTTTTATGAATTTCCAAAGAATTAAAATTTTTGAAAGAAATAAAATGAGAATTAATTGGTTAGGGGTGCAGAAAGCATTGAAAACCAGTTAAAACAACAAACTGGGCCCAGACTGGGGGGCGCGCATAGTAAGCGCGTCTGGGCCCAATCAAACAGAAAATGATAACAAAAATTAAAAAAAAGCAAAACGGTGCGAATAGCGAATGTCTTAGTTCAAATCACATTGGGCCTGCATTAGGGGGGTGTCATTAGCATGAGAATTCAAAGCCCATCAGAAATTTTTAAGTGAAACGGTGCGTAGCACCCTCAGGGTTTCCCTCCGTTTTTCTTTTAAATCAAGGCCGTTGGATGAGGAACCAAGTCAAAGTCAGCATCACGATCGTGTGGCCAAAAGGTTATCTTCAACCTTAGAAACCCTAGGGTTTCTGAAACTTCCTCACCATGCGCGAATTTCCAGTTCTCTGTTCTCCATCAATTGTCCATGAAATCACATGCTATGAAAAGCAAACTTGGTCTATTTTCTTCCCTCTACACAACCATATCAATATCTCCTTCTGAAACTCACTCAACAATTGAACCCGATGAGTGCAATAACTCTGCTCCACCATTTCCGCCTGTGATCAAATCTCCCAATTCTCTCTAATTCTTGCCCTGACCTAATCTTCACCTTATGCTGATTAATTTGAGCTAAGGATCCAAGATTATCATGCATTATCCTATGAGTTACAAGCTCCAACAGATTTGGTACACCATGATCAACCTTCATGAAACCTCTCCAAACTCACCAAAATCAATCATCTAACTTATCCTAACAGATCTATACTAACAATTCCCTATAATTCTAACTAAATCATGCAATTCAAATGAAGATACCAACCTGGTGTGATGATGAAAACAGCTATGGAATCCTCTTGATCCAATGCTTGCAATGATGGGAAACTGATCAGTGAACTTGCTCTTGAGTTTTGTATGCAATGAATCTTGTCTAAGCCTCTTGGATCTTGTGATTGAAAAGCTCTTGCTTCTTGGATGGTTAACTTGAACAACACGATCCCTCTCCAATTCTACCCAATCCTTGTGTGAATTCTGATCTATGAGTGATGGTGATGATGATCCAATCAAGAAATGTGAAAATTGAGAGAGATTTTGTGAAGTTTGAAAAGCTTTTGCAAATTGGAAGAAAGGTGTGAAACTTGATATTATGAGCACAATGAATCACTAACCATGGCATGGGGCTCTTCAATTCAATATATAGATGAGATTAGAAACTCCTAGAACCTTGGAGAAACTTCCCATGCACACTTTCCCTTGGATTTGGATTATGTAACTTCATGTGTAAGTAACAATGCATATCTCTCAATTCTTGAACCAAACTCAAAATTCTACTTTTGCCAATGTTCTTAAAAAATTTTTTCCAATCAAAACGACCTATAATTTCACCTCATTTGGCCAAACTATGAAAAATCTCAAATTTAGGTCATTTTTCATTCATTAAATTCACCAATTTTGAAACCTTGAGCTATGAGTCTTTCCAATCTTTCATGGTCACTTTTCTAGACTCAAAATATCATTTGGAACAAGTTTGATGTTGTGAAGTTTTCCATTTGAAGCTTCCTTGTATGAGTTTTGGGCATAGGCTTGAAATGACCTGTAATTCTCAGATGACCAAAATACCCTTTTCTTGCCAAGACCATAAGTAGAGTTCCACAAATCATATGAAGGCATACCATACCATTATATAAATCTAAGACAATTAGGAACAATTCTTATGTTGACCAGAAATTCATTTGAAATCTCCTTGAGGGGTAAAAATTGCTTGGAAGTCAAGTCACTTTCACAGACAAAATTTCAGATACCTTAGATGACCTGTAACTTGCAAGGACCATAACTTGAGTTTTATAAATCTCCTTAATGTCTTCCACCACTAAAATTAAAGGTCTTGAGATCCTCTACAAGTTTCATGTTGGCCAAGGATCCATTTGAAGCTTGCATTTTGACTTATCTTGCTTGGAAATTTGACCTAAATCAGGGGATTTTACACAGAAACCCTAATTTAGAAACTCCTCTTCTCCTTGATTTCTCTTGAATTCTTCTTGGCACATAACCATATCCTTCTCTACATGTCAAATTATGAACCCCACATCTCTCCAATAGACCTTAATGCCCTCCAATCAATCAATTGAACTAGAGTTGACCCAGGGTTGACCCAGATGAAACCCTAGTTGACTGTCTTCAACTGCAACTCTTGTGATCATATCAATGACTTGCCTCCTTATCCAAATGACTTTCTAAGTCTCCCATGATGTCTAGATACTCTCCATGCTCAATTCACAGCTCACACCTTCCTTGTTGATCCTCAGATACCCTCAGATAGGAGATAGATGCACTGCTTGATCCATTGACCTCTTTCGCTTTCCAATTCTTTCTGATGACTTGAATGAGATTGAATTTGAATAATAACCTCTTGATAGGCTCATAGAGATGAGAATAATGATTGGTCCCTGTTGGATGATTTGCTATGCTATGATATGCAGATGATTAGGCTATGTGCATGACTCTATATGCAAATGCTAATGATATTGAAACATAAACCAAATGAATAAGGTTGAGAAAATTTTAGGGTGCAACACCTGTGTGAAAGATTTCCTTGAACAAGCATCCTTAGTCATGTTTGAACTACCTTGCTTACTTGGTCTTGAATCTTTCCCCAGTGTGTTGGACCCCTTGTGAGTGGTTACTCGTTGTATTGCCGTTCTTTTATATTTGCTCGTGTGTCTGCATCTGTCTTGCATTCAAGCATCATATAACATCATTTAGATTCATGGCATATTTGCATTTGTCCTTTTGCATACCATCGGATCTAAGGGACAAAATTTCTGGTTTGCTATATTTAAATACCTTTCACTACGATTCAATGAGGATTGTCATTTCTCATTGCCATCTAGTGAAGATATTTAAATAGGGGCATCTGTTGCACCCTAAATTTTGACCCCTTAGTTCCTCATCATCATTATAGGATCATATTCACTTGATTAATTAACCTTAACCCATTTCCAGTTTATCTTTGTTAAGATGCAGATGAATTAGGGTTCCGTACTGTCAAAATCGAAACTTCGAGGGTTTGATCAATCAATGTTTTGGATTGATCCAACTTCAAAAAAGATCAAGGATGATACATTGGACTAAGAATGAATGCAATTTGAGGTGGTCAACCGGAGATTGAGAACAGTGCAATTTGAGATACCCGATTAGGGTTTTCGATCAGAAAAAGTCAACTATAGTTTGACTTTAGATTCAAAGAGTATTTAAATGGTGGGATCAAGGTCCATTAAGCTCCTTGGATTAGTAAATTCCATCCAAAGAGTTTCAAGTCCTCAGGATGTCCGGATCACCAACGGGCGACTCGGTAGACACCGATCGATCGAATGGTTGACCGAAAAGTCAACTCTTCAACAATAAGAAATTTGATTTCAAGGGGTGAATAAAAAATGTTCCTCATATCATATTACACCTCCCCATAAAATTTCATGACCATTGGATCAAGGTTTAAGAAGTAATTGCAAAAATCGAGAATTAGGGTTTCGAAAGGGGCAAGATCATAACTCCTCAACCACACATCCAATTAGAGTGGTTCAAATCTCATTAGAAAGCTCTTGACAAATCCTACAAAAGCCTCAAAGTGGTCCATGATCAAAAAATGCATAGAATTGGATTTATAGCAAAATTCATTTTTGAAGGGTAAATAACTTAGAAAATTTTCTAAGTTATTTAACACTTGTAAGTGATTTTTTTTAGAACTTTGAAGGGTTTTTCAACCTAGTCCCATCAAGAATTTGGAAATTCCGAAAACATGAAAGTTGTAGAGGTACTTAAGGGCTTTCCAAATTGTGGTAGGACTCCTCAATAGCATGTTTGAGCAGTAAGTTATGCACCATAGAAGTTGGGACTGTCAACACTTGAAACCACACTCCAACACTTTCCCAAAATTAGCTTTTCACAACTTGGACTATCCTCAACCCTTGGATTGTAATTCAAACTGATAATGTGAGGTGTGGATGTGGAGAAAACCAGAAAATGAGTTAGTTTGATAAGCATGGCAAGTTGATAACAAGTGGATATTAAAATAATCATTAAAACCATGAAAGAGAAACTTTTCAAGCAAGTTGGGCAGCTGCAGTCCCCTATCTTCATAGCCATCCCATCCTTCCCATCTCAACTGATATTGGCTTAGCATTGGTCCATGGAGCTGATCTGTTGGAGCTGCCACAAAGATTTTGGAAGATTCACTTGAAAAATCTCAAATCTCCCTCCAAAAATGGAAAAAACCAAATCAGCCCTCACCCTCATTTCTCCTATAAATAGAGGCCTCCTCTATGAACTCAAACACACTAGAGCAATATCATAACACCACAGCTCTCACTCTCCTCTCATTCCTCATGAATTCCAAAATCTTCAAAAACCTCCATTTTTACAAAAAAAACTGTCTTGAGCAAAACTCTGCTCAAGACCAGTTCCATCCCTTCCAAACCTCTAAAAACCACCCATACAATTCTTAAATATCATATAGAAGGTGTCCATACCTTTAAAGTTTCAAGTCCTTGCCAAAGAAGAGGATCTCTGGGTTTCTAAGCTTCTTAGCTTGCTCAAGACTTGTCTCCAAGAGGTATGTGAGATTCACACCCTTTCTTGATTATACATTATCATGTTATATCATTTTGGCTTGATTTTGTTGAAAATGTACCATTGCTGCCCCATTTTAGTTCTTTGTCAAGAACTCATGGCTTATGATTATGTTACTTGTTTTGATAGTGTATTTTCATTTGTAAATGATATATTGGTGATGTGTTACAAAGATTGTACTTAGATATCATGCTTAACTTGTTCTTGAAGTTTTGGTCTATATGGTAGTTTTTAAGTATCCAACATTGAAATGTAAGGTGCTTGCCCTAGATACTTTAGCTTTGGTCCACTGATGAGATTTGAATGATTTGTAAGTTGTTCATGACATCCCCCTTCCTTAGATCATGTTTGAATCTAATGTAGCTCTTGTTTTCACATTTGTGTCATTTTGTGCCATTTAGATTTACCATTACCATGAATTGTATATTGGACTGTTTTGTGTTTGCTATTTTGTATCTCAAATGTTCTAAATCAGTTGTTAATGTCTATATGATCTCACTTGATGTTTGGTTTGGTTGGAATATTAAGAACATGAGTTTTGAACCTTGAGGCTTGCTGTGAAATTCTTTGTTGGCTTTACTGTCAAAATTGGGTAGACATGTCATTTCTGGTTTGGAGTAGTTTATGCTTATTTTTAAGTGATTGACTCATTTGATAATGTGTTTTGAAGATGTGTATGGTGCCTATGTGCTCAAATTTCCATTATGTGTTCAAACTGTTTTGGTACCTTCACTTGCATTTTCAAATATCATGATACCACCAACACCTCATATTCTGTTTCAATTGCACTACACATGATCTATATGCATAATCTCACTTCTTTACTCATTTGAAATGTGTGTATGATGTCTAAAGCCTCAAACTGCCATGAACTTACTTGTTGCCTTAATGAGTTGTTGTTTTTGCATTTCTTGAGTTTCAATATGCTCTTTTATGTTTGATGATGATTTGAATTGATTTGTGAGTATGAACGTATCCTTTGACATGTTTATGATGTGTATGCATAGATTATATGATCTGTTTGCATCTAGCTTAATACTTCACTTCCAAAATGCATTTCCAAAGTCAAATACACCATTACTATGTCTTTTTCTGTTTTTGAAGGTATATGATTATTTCCTTTTGCATGAAATCATTATGTAACATGTTTGTGGTGTGTACATCTTTATCTTAGCATGGATTGCATTATTTTGAAAAAAATTCTGGTTGCATCATCTTTGTATCAAAACTGTTTTGCAGTCACACCATTAAAGTGCCAAATTCTGATATGCTTGCTATGTGTGTGTTTTGTGAGTTAAAACAAACTTAGAATCATGTTTTTAATGTGTAAGTTTGATTTGTGGAGACTGATCTCATTTGATTTAGCATGACATTTTCAAAATGTATCACTTTGCATCAATATGCCATCATCATGTCAAATTCTGCTTTGAGCCAAAATGTGATCAAGTATGGGGCACAAATCCACTTATTATCATCATGTTTCTAGTCTGAGAGTTGTGTTTGTATGAGTAGATATCACTGGCCTCATGTTTCCCCTTTCAAAGTGCATCATCAAACCCAACAGGTCTTTTTTGCATATACACAAACTGCATCACCACTGTTTTGTTTTGATTGATCTATGAATGAGAATGATAATATGTTTAGAGTTGGTAGGTTGTGTGCATGGATGAATTGAACACCTTCCATCTGCAGTTTGACAACATCACACACTCACACCACTTTCTTTTGTAACTGGTTGCATCAATTCTAGATTTGTTTGGATCTTAATCAAATTTGGTGGGCAAGCATTATTCTGCCCACTGTAAGGATTTAGTAGCTTTGTTTGTTAACTGTCCTGGAGATTTATGCATAAGGGTTGTTATCCTAAGGTTGTAACTTGCATCTGTGAATGATTTAAATTGACAAATGATATAGGCATTATCATGTTAGGTTTGCATTTGTGTCAATAGCCTGTTTAGGATTAGTTGTAGGTTTGTCAGCTTTAACTCAACTGGCAAGTTTGATTTGATGTTGGTATATTTTATTGTTGTCTAGACCAGTCTGTTGGAATTCATCAAAGAATCTATCAGTTTTGATGTGTGAGCTATTTTGATTGTTGATTTTGTTTCTACTCAAACTGTTTTGAACTTGTTATTGCAACTTATGTCACATTTTCAAAACCACCAACCACTTTGTGAATCAGTATGAAATTGAACCCTTTTCTTTGATCTTAATGCATAAGTACATACTTCATTTTTTATGTGCAAATTGAAATTTGTTTGGGCTGATTTTGAGATAAACATATGTTGTAATCATCTTTTTGCAAAAAAAAAAACTGTTTTTTTTTAAGAACATCCAATATGACAAACTTTGCCTTGATGTTTTGTGCCTGATTTTGAGTATGATCATATTTAGTTTCATGATTGTAATGTGTATGTATAGATTACAAGACCTGTTTTCATCCGGTACACCATTTCAATTCCAAAATGCATTGTTCAAGCTATAATTGCCATCACTATGTCATGTTTTTATTTTGAAAGTAGTAAGCCTGTTTTGTTAGCATAGGATTATCACTTAGCATATTTATGGTATGTGTGCATCATTGGCATAACACAAAATTTCTCATTTTGAAATTTCCATATTGTACCATAGAAACAGTTTGCATCTCATTTCATATTCATGTCATTTTTGCAACTATTGTACCAATTTTGCTCTACTCAGTTTGTGATCAACCTTAAGTTGTAAAATCATCAAAGAGCTCGTTTGTAACCTGTGTGTGATGAGTGCTTGACATAAGTATCCTCAAAACCTGCTATGGAATTCTTTCTTGCATTTCAAAATGTCAAATTTCAGTTGTTAGACCATTCCCATTTCTGTTTGATTAGCAACTTATCCATAAGCATGGAATCATTTGTGTATATGTTTAAAACTTGTTTGTGACACTGGCTTGACATGAATATACTCAAAATCTGTCATGAGTTCCTTATTGCATTTCAAAGAATATCATGTTGCATCTTGAATTTCAAAACACACAACTGCATGACACATTGTCTCTTGCTTGAAGTTGCCTTGTTAAAATTTATGAATGTAAGCATCAACATGTTTAGGATTGGTAGGTTGTGTGCATGAATGAACTGAACCCCTGCTTGCATCTTTGATAGCCTGCCCACATTAATGCCACTTTTGCAACTCATATACCAATTCTGGATCCAGGGCTGCTTTGCTTTAATTTCTTGTTAGATTACTCTCAATATCTCATTTGTGATTTGCTCATGTTGTTTTTCAATCCTAATCACTCCTGTTTTAGTTCATGATCATCAAAATGCAACTCAAAGGACAATTTTGCATAAGCATTCGTGTTTCAATTTGTGATTGTTATCTCAAAATTTGGTTATGACCATTGTATTGCTCATGAAAAATCAGTCAAGTTTGACTAAAGTTTCATCAAAAAAGACTAAGATTTGATCAAGTTATGAATCAAAATGCATTCTTCATTTTTCACTTGTTCTTGCTTCCAAGCCTGCCCAGAAATCTTGCCAACCATGCCATATATGTTTATGGGGGTGGCTACATCAACAGATGTATAGCCACCCCAGTGGTAAGAAGTTTGTCACCTAAGCGCCTTTCATCTGCATGTCCTCGGTTCGATCCGGGTGGAGGTCGAACCCTTTTGTTTTGTTTTTCTAATTTCCTTGTTTGATTAATTTTTCTTTTCTCTCTTCCATTTCCTACCAGCGTGCGCGTGTGGCTTATTGGTTGTTGTTATGTGCTGGAAACTAAAGGGCCTGGGTTCAACTCCCAGCTTGGCCCCTTTTTCATTTTTATTTTGTGTTATTTGTTTTATTGTTATAATTCATCAAAACATCAAATATTTGTAACTTGTTCATATTTTATCATTTTTGGCCCATTCTTTTTACAACATGTTTGTTATAATGTCTACTTTTGTATGATGTGAAAATATTACTTGTTGTCCTAATTTGTGATATACTTTTCCCATGTGGAAATTTGTTCATTTGTTGTGATTGGTGATCCGACTTACAGTTAAATTCCTCTGAGCATGATTGAAATTCTTGTGAGATCTTTATCCCCCTTGTTAGTTAACATGTTAGGGTACCCCTTTTGATAGCACCATAATCTTGTCCTAACCATCCTCCTAAATTATGAGGTTTAAATTGATTTAATTGTGTTTGATTGTCATCTATGCACATTGTTGTCACATTTACTATGCTTTGAACTTATGACATGACTACTTTCAAATTGTGATTTGTTCATATGATTGTTACTTCTACCATGCTTCAAATCTTTGTTAAGATATGCCCCAAATCTTTGTTAAGATAATTGACTATTGGTTGTAGACCTTGATATCACTTGAAGTATATGCTTATTGTAATTTGCATGCTTACTTGTCTTGATCTTATGTCATATTGCTCATTTAAAGTCTGGCTTTGTTAAGTATTGTTTCCCCATGTGATGGAACTTTCTAGTTCTCATCCAAGTTGTCTCCTCTTCTCTCCTTCCAAAGGAAAAGTCTCTCCCTTGACCTTTGTGTCATTGGGTAGCTCATTTACCCATTCCTTGACTTTGTGAAGTCATCTTCAACCATAACTTAGTTAAGTTAGAACATTCAAACCATTATAATTTGCTTTAAGTCTAGAAGACCCACCTTTACTAGGAGTGTCCTTCAACTAGAACCCTAGGATAGAGTTTGTAAACTCTATGTAAGAATCATATCAATGATCGTTTACTCCCCTCTTGAGTGTTATAACATAGATCTAGAGAGTTTTGTAAAACTCTATACAAGCATTGTTATGTTTGTTTCCCCTTTGAACCCTGATCATAATCAAGTGTTCTTCATCCCTTGTGAGGTGAACTACGATTGCTCTGATTCTATCCTAGTTAGGATACGTAGGCAGAGGACGCGACGTCTTTGCGAGCAAACTTAGAAACTATCTTTAGGTTTTAACCTATACCCTTTACCCAATCCCAAACCTTAGCAAACATTTACCAAACTTAGCATGCAAACAAACAAAAGGTTCCTGTAGAGTACTACAGATGTTTAGGATGTGAGATACCTACCCTATGCATAACCAACCCCCGATCCCCGAATCTCTTAGCGTTGTTGTAACATCACGCAAAAGGTTCTTTCTTTCTTTAGACCTTTCCTTTGGATAAATTAAAGTCCGGTTGTAATCTAAGAATTAAAGATTCAAGTTAATCAATAGCTTGGTATCACGATTCTCACCGCAACATAAATGGCGACTTCACTGGGGACAATTAACTTGAGGGTTTAGCCTATTTTGTTTAATTGCATGCTATATTTGTAAATATTTGCTTAACATGTATATTTGTCAATATATTTGTTTAATTGTGGATATTGGGTGTTTGAGTGGTGAGACGGTCCTATACCCGGACTCGAGTGCACTTATGATGGGATGGTGGTATATTCAAGAAGGCTTATAAGGAGTTGATTCCCGACCAAGCTAACTTGAGAAACCACCGCTCAGTGTAGGCCCTCTTGAAAAGTTTAGTATTGTTGATCGAGTATTCGTGGAAACAATGCTACTTTCGACGAAGGAGCCCATGACACTGTGGACTTTTAGAATACACTTTACCCCACTTTGGCCTTATTAGAACGTAGTGCGATGACCATAAGGAAGTATTTCCGAAATAGTTGATACGCGATACTACACTCAGACGAGATTCTCTTGAGAATATTATCGATTACCAAGTGATTTGGGAAATTGATAATATCCGAAAGATGGGTTGATGACTCTGGGAACTTTGTAGAACCCGTTCGGCAGGTACAAATAAATCCATAGTACAAATCCTTGGGGATGGGTAGACCTTTGACTCCTTGCTTTGATCTTGAGCCTAGGATGTCTTTGTATATGCTTTGTATTTGTGAATACTTGTCTTTGTGTTATGTGTGCATCATCACATCATATCACCATTAGCATATCATGTCGCAACTAGTTTTGTAAAACTCAGTCGATCTCTAGTATTTTTAAAAGTTGTAACTTTTTCAACGATCAATGGAATGAGGGTTTTAACCTAATCAAACTTCTAAGTTTTGTAAAACCAGTTGCGTTTTTGCACTTGCATCAACATTTTACATATCATACTTCGTTGCATTGGTCTTTTTGGTTCATTCTCTGTTCCGTTGACATCAGAGGGAGGATATCTAGCACAAATGGCAACAATGGAGGGACTTTTGAAAGCTTGGGAAATGCTGAAAGAGGACATCAGAATTCTCAAGTGTCAGATGAATTGGGTACTTGAGACATTGCAGAATATGATGAAGAAAGAGGTCACTCTGACCATGTTGCGTCCAGAGAAACTAGGGATGCATTATCTCCGACGGTTCCTCCAACTCAAGGACATCCTCGGCATCAACGAACAAATAACCGTCAATTGCGTCAGTACGCCCAACACTCAGTGTTTGTTCCTCCTCAAGCTTCTCAAAGCCGAAAATTGAACAAGAAGGATCATGTCAGGAAAGATAAGACTTGCGGTAGACAAACTCCAGTACCGTTAAGCAAACTTTATCCACTATTGATTCAGAACTCACTAGTGACTCCACGATTATCCAATCAGGTGCCAGGACCATGGCATAATGCGAACCTAGACTGTAAATTTCACAAAGGAGCCGAAGGACACAACTTGGATGCATGTATAGCATTGAGTTACCTTGTGCAAGAGCTAATCATTGACAAACACTTGATCCTCGAGGAAGACCATCCAAGAGTGGAATGTGGATATCATATTGGAACAAAAGGGCACCTAGTTGAAGAATGTGAAGTTTTTAAACTAAGACTGCAAGAGTTGCTGAAACCTCAGGAGGATAAATCAAATGACAGTGTTACGATTCCTGAATCTAAAGGCAAAGCACCCGTGAGACCCCTCATAATTCTATATCACAAGGAGCACGTGATTGTTGAAGGTGTTTCCCCGCATGGGCCTAAAATTTGAAATTTGTTTTGTTAAACAATTTTAATTCCCTAAGGCTCGCAGCTGTAGACTGTTTCAGCATTTTGTTGTGTTTTCTACGCATTTGTGTTGCTTGTAAGCTGTTGTTTATTTGAATTGGCAAGATTAAATGAAATGTTTGTGCATCTTTTGATTAAGTCCATTCGTTTCACTCTTTCTCTTTCTTTTCATTGTTATGAGATAACGAAAAATGAAAAAATTTCTTTTGTTTACTAAACTGTTGTTTAAAGCAAAGATTGGGGAGGATGATGAAAATTATATCCATAACTGCTGTTGATATGCTTTCTATTTAACTTTGCCGATGATGTAAGGCATTGTTTCAATCCCTAAACACTGGAGAAATAAGGAAGATAATCCCTCGTTAACCCCTTCGAGCCTAGAAGTAGGAGTTTTCTTTCTTTACAAAAACAAAACCTTAAATCTCAAACCTGGGGCGGGTAGTTCTCGGTTAACTTAAAGATATGTGCATACAAGACACTTTTCATATAAAGGTGGTGCACTCAGGTTTTCCTTCGTACACAACAAGAAAGTGTCGAAGATGCTTTTCAGCATAAAAGACGATGATGGTTCACCGTATCCATTAAACTAGGTAGTCACCTCCTTTCTAAAAAAAAGAGAGAAGAAGAAAAGTGAAAAAGAAAAAAGCCCACTAAGTCAAAACCTATGAAGGAGACTTAGGCAAAAATGGGGCATCCCATTGACTGTTTAACCGAACAAAGAAGTTCAGACAAAGAAGTCGGGGATAAACAAAAGAGAGGAATGCTGTAAGAGTTATCACTCTTAAAAATCCTCAAAAAGCTATCAAATACTATAGGGGGGTTGTGACTATCCTAGGTTTGTGAGCCATCACCAACTATCATCAGTTCAATTCTTAAAGTCTGTAAGAACCTGAGTGTATAGTTTGAGTTAAATGAGTGTAGGATTGGAGTTCATCATGGAGAGTGGGTGGGACCAAATAACTTTGAGCCTTCATTCTTTGTTTCATGAACCGTAAACCAAGCCACGTTACAACCCTTAAAAGAATTAATTGAGGTAAGGTTGTTTTGAAAGCATATTACAGCAATGTTGGATAACCTGACTCCTAATGATCTTTGTTAATTGTGTGTGTTCATCACTTTATCCATCATCTGTAAAATGATTGGACCACTTTCACTTTGATCACTTAATCACTTCTCTGTGTGTGTTTCATCAAAAAATGTTTTCAAAAGATTGCATGAATTTTACATTGAAAATTGCCAATTTTTAATGAACAACATTGCGTGCAAAACAATCCAATATCAAAGGAATCCCAACAAGCGCTGTCAGCTAGGGAATTTAACTTGATAAAGGAAGCTCATCCTGGGGCAACCAATTTGAAGGATTTGTTAATCATTTGTTGTAACATTAAGCTAATTAGAGCCAACCAGGTCAAGATCAGATGAAACTCTCGATGAACAGTTTAGTCTGGGGCAATACTTTTGCAGTTACCAACTAGCAGGGGCAAGTTTGTTACCCAGTCGTTACTTCCACAATCTGAAGACTTTGTTTTGCAAGCACCTTTAAACTGGGGCAATCACGTCGAGATTTGAAAGTCTCCCTAAGTGTTTGAAGACATTAAAGCATCTTTATGCCGTTTCTTTTAAAAGCATCCTTATGACTTCTTCTCACAGACTGTGCAATCTGGGGCAGAAAAAGTTGAAGACTATTTGTCGCAAGAGCCGTTGCTCACTTGAAAAATGACTATAGTCATAATGGGGCATAAATGTTTTGTTCTCATGATGTCCTTTGTCAGCTCTCCAGTTAAGTTGTTACCTAAGTTGATCCGGGAATCTCTCGATGTAATTTTCCTTCAACAAAGTGTCGCTACTGCGAAAATCGGCGCCGGCTATGACAGAAGAGTCGCCACCGTGCGTTATTTATCCCACAAGAGGGAAAGGAATCGCTCAGAGTAAACCTAACGCAAAACGGGAAAGGAATGGTCGTCGCAACCAAATCCTGGATTCGGGAGTCGGTTACGCAAGGGGAAGGTGTTAGCACCCCTCACGTCCGTCGTACTCGACGGGATCCACGCTTTTTTTCTATCTAAGGGTATGTTTATCTATCTACTCTAAAGGCCTGGGTTAAAAAGAAAAGAAAATGACTCGGCAAAGTATCGCACTTTATGCCTACGTATTCCCGTCTGGAACGAGATATCATAATCAACGTAGTTCGCCTACCTACGGGAAAGGAGGGGAAGGTTGCTCGCTAGGATACGACATCCTATGCCTACGTACTTTCATACGTCATGAAAGATCAGAGAAAACGTAGTTCGGGCTACGAAAGACACAAGCTTGTTTGACTGTTTTTTATATTTCTGAAAAGAGGTTTCTTCTGATTAAGAGTCCAAGCGGACAAAAATGACACTTTGATGTTTGTTTTCAGTCTTTTATGCAAGAAGTGTTTTTTAGTGTGTTTGCAATCTCTGACGCACTAGAGACTACGATTTGAGGGTGACTACGTCGTATGTCACCCTAAGGGTAACACACCAAGCAGTCAGATTACTGAAGAGTGACCCTCCAGCAACCCTCTCTCAAATAGCTTAAGGCTCGTAGCGTACGACATCGATTATCCTTATTACTATGTTTTGAATTGCTTTGAGATGGAAGAGAAAGAAGCTCTAAAAAAATAGGGTTTGAAAGGGGAATCAAAACTAACCTAAAGTTGTCATGCATGGGTTACAACCTAATGTCTGTTATAATTCCCTCCTGCACAGAGGAAATTAGAGATCCTAGGGGATAAACAACAAAAGAAACAGATATACAGTAAACAGTAAACATGCATGAGATGCAGCAATACAAGCGAGGTAAGGGAGTCCCACTCAATCTCGAACCTGGGAAAACAATAGGCAAAGTGAAACAGCTTCACTTCAAACCTAAGGGGTAAGCTGAACAAGCCAACAAACAATACAGAAAAAGAAATAAAATCCAACACCAGCTCTGACATCAACACCAGCTCCTACAGTAAGCAGCTCAAACAGCAACAGCTCTGACAGCCACAGTTGATTAACAGCAAAAAGGTTGACAGTAACACCTTCCAGTAAGACCCCATCTTCACTCTTTAATGACCCCCAAGCTTTAGACAAGCTCCTGTCTTTAAAAGTATCCCAGCTCTAACAAGCATGAACCTCAACCAGTAGACAGCTTCCATCCACAGCAAAACCCTAGTCTTCAACAGATAACCAGTTTTGACAGTCACCAGCTTCATCTTCACCAATCTTCAATGAACTCCATCTTCAATGCAATCACTCCAGAAGAGATTCAATTAATAATAGATGAGGTTGAAATGTTAAGGGGCTCAGTGACAACCCAAGTAAATCACTAAGATCCTAACATAGCAAGTGAAAGGTATCCTCAAGGTTCTACGCAACCAAAGCATGCTATACATCCCTCCTAAGGAGAGATGGAACTTCTTTGGGGGACCTTGTGTCATGGGATGGAATAGAGGCACAAGAAGCTCTCTATGTTTAACAGAAGAAACAAGACTACTCTAATGCTCTTCCTATATATCCTAACTCCTAAGCCTCTGGCAAACCTTCTAACAAAAGAGAAGTCTTCAACTCCAAGCTTCCTCAAGCCATCCCAAAGCAACTTCATTGGATCTTCAAGTCCTCCAAGCAAATCCCAAGCCAAATGCACTACAAAATAGCCCCCCACAAGCATAACCAAATCCAATACCCAAAGGAGAAACCCAAAATCATCACACAAGTTGCAAAAATCAGATAAAATGCTAAAACTTATCAGAAAATCCTAGGTAAATTTCTAAGGGAACCTAACCCTATACCCAATACCCCATAGGAATCCCAAACCCTAGATCAACCATTTAAACCTCAAACTATGCACAACACTACAACTATTTGTCTTGAAACCCTAATTCTAACACCTCTCCTATTCACCTCTCAAACTAACCTAAATTTTATTCACAAAATTATGATAAAATTTGTAAGGGTACATGCTTCCCTAATCTAATCAATCCAACAAGAATCAACTAAAAAACATTCACCAATTAATTACAAGAAAATCAGCAAGATCATGTAGCAAATATACCAAATTTAAAGAAAATAATAAAATGGAAAAATTCAAATTAAATTGAAAAATGGGTGAAAATGAGATTTATTAATTTCATAAAATCACAAATAAATCCAAGATCATGGAGGTATTTTTAAAATATTTTTTGGATTAATATTGGATTTATTATGGATTTTAGAATCAAAAAGCAATTAAAATAAAACTAAAATGAATTTAAAATGAAAAAAAGAAAATAAAAAGCTGAATTAAATGGGAGCCATCAGATGGAGAGACTGGTAAACGCATCCAAAGCTCCAGAGCGTGTCCACGTGGGGTGGTGACTGGCGTGCCTTATCGTTTAATGAAACGATGCGTTTCAATGGCTTGGAGGCAATCTTGAGTTTGAATCTGGATCGTGAGATGCACATACGAGGTCAATGGAGGAAGCTGATCCAAGGGCTAAGACCTCATCTCCTACCTCTAGCTCAGGCGAAGGCCTCATTCTCAGGTGGTGGTACGGTGGTCCAACCACCGTCTTCTCCGGCGAAGCAAACCCTAAACCTCACCAATCAAGTCAAATAAAAACCCTAATCCGCTCCAAATTTCACCCTGAACTCAAATCCACCATCCAAAATCATTGATGCACCCTCAAAGGCTAAACCCGATCAAAGTTGCAGAGACATCTCCAAGTCTCGATGGTCACCATTCTTAAAATTGAAGGTACTAACATGAACTACATGTTACACTGATCAATTACCATCATCTAAACACCATTAATCCTCCAAGAATCACAAGAACCAAGCTCTAACAGAAATTGATCATCCATCTTAATTGTCACGAAATGGTTCCAAATCAATCCAGAAGCGATCCTTATCATCTCTAGGTCCTAACCACATGGTCAATTCTATCTAACTCTCCCTAGATTATGAAGGAATTCAAGAAGTACATACCTGTGAAAATGGGATCAACAGAGGTAGAAAATGATGGATTCAAGCTGTGCAACTCTTCAAACACGATCAATGAAGCAAGGTGAAGCTTTTCCAACCATCAATTTGGCTTGAATGTGCCTTGAACTCCAAAACCGATTCTAAGTTGAAGCTCTTGAAACTCAACTTCAATCTTCCTCTCCTCCACGAATTCTGCACCAAACTGAATCTGAATTCACTCTAGAGCTTAAATATGAAGTGTTTGTGGGCTTATTCAATCCAATTCAGGCCCAATTCTGCTGATCCAAAATTCTGGTTTTCCTCTTGAAACTCCAATGCTACAATCACGATTCTGAGCTTCCAGCTTACTCTAGAATGTTCTGTTCAACTGCAAATTAGTTATGGAGTGTGTTTAGGTAGTTAGCTTGGCCCGAATTGCCCTGATTTTTGTTTTGGCATTGTGACTTGTAATGTAAGTAATGACTTTACAAAAGAAGTCATGAAATTATCCCTCAACTCAAAAATGTGAAAATTTCATTATGTTTGAAATTCATTTCCTGATCAAATTGGTATGTCATATGGACTGGTTTGGACCTATGGCTCAAAAATCACAATTTCCTTCTTTGATTCATTTGAAAAATCATTCTTTTTAGGCCATTTTGGATCACTTTGTGAAGCAAGCCATTTCAATCACCCATGACTTCTTATCTGACCTAAAAACATCATTTTAAGCACATCAAATGTTGGACATTTCTTCATTTGAGGAGTGGAAGATAGAGATTTTGACCTATGTTGAAAAATGACCTATAATTCAACTTTCCCAAAATACCCCTGGATTGCCAAGATCATAACTTGAGTTCCACAAATCTTCTTGAGGACTTCTAGTACTAAAATTAAAGCTAAGATCATGCCCTACAATTATTATGTTGGTCAAGAATCCATTTGAAAACTCCTTGATGGGCAAAAGTTGTTTGGGAGTCAAGTGACTTTCACAGATAAATTTCAGCGTCCTCTGATGACCCATAACTTGCAAGAACCATAACTTGAGTTCTACAAATCTCCCTGAGGACTTCTCGTACTCAAATTAAATCTATTGAGAATCTCTACAAGTTTCATGTTGGGCAATAATCCATTTGAAACTTGTATTTTGACTTATGTGGCTTGGAAGTCCAGTGTTATACAGGGGATTTTACCCTAAGAACCCTGTCTCAAACACCTCCAAACACTCTTGATTCTCTTGAACTTGATCTTGACTCATCCATACACATGCCTTAACACATCAACCCATGACTTCCATGACTTAGAGCTAGGTCTTGATGCCCTTTCTCTACTCTCCTTGACCTAGGGTTACCCAGATGAAACCCTACTTGTACACACCTCAACTATGGTTCTTGAACTTGATGCCATGACTTGTCTAAGCTTCCATAGAGATCTCTAGGCCTCCCATAGGATCCATACACACCTCAAATTCATAATTCCATGCTTCATACCCCATTGATGACCCTCAATACACTTCAAGTTAGGAGAGAAATCCACTTGTTGACATTCAAATCTCCTCAAAGCTTCAACCTATTCCTTGATGACTTGGATGTTCTTCAGCTTGAACAAGGCCCCTTGATGTGCTTCTTTAGATAAGGATGGAACTTGATCCCTATTAGATGACTTGCTATGTTATTCTATGCAAAGGATGGGACCATATACATGATATGACTATGCAAATGATAATGCAATTAAAACATAAACCAGGTGAAATAGGTTGAGCAAATTTTAGGGTGCAACAGCTGCTCCTATTTAAATGGCTTGGACCTGACTGGGTGATGAGAGAACGGCCTTCAAACAATCGAGGTACGAGATGGTTGAATACCAAGAACCCGGAAATTTTCCAACCACAGAAATAAGCCACGCAAACCGCTTGGAAAACAACATCCACCTACTGAATCCGGTTGTTACGGCAACAACCGATCAGTCATCCAATATCGAAATCTGATGCCTGTGTGACGCCACAGGCTTTGAACCCCCTATTGGCAAAACACCCTGCTTTATGTCTGCGTTAAAACTCCGCCGTCTATTAATACAGAGAAAACAACTTAGCCACCATGCTGGGGATCATTTTCATCAACCCAAAAAAGATTCTATCATCGCGGGGATAGAACTTTGTCCACGTTAGGACGCTATATTCCATCAACACAGAAAAATCCCGACGACTTCGCTGGGGAAACATTTCTGTCTAATCACAGGAGACTCTGCTTATCTCTGCATTAGCTAACTTTGTTGGGCCCGCCCCACAAACGACTTGGAAGAGGACTCTACTGGGGACAGGAATAGTTCGTCAACACGAGGAAATCACGGCGACTTCCTTGGGTAAGATACTTCTGTCGATCACGGGAGAATCATCTATCTGGATACTGAAAAGTTCATCCGCCTGCTTCATACAGGAAACTCCATCTGCCTGATTCTTACAGGAAAAGCTCATCCGCCTGCTCCATACGGGAAAATCCATCTGCCTGATTCATACAGGAAAATACATCTACCTGATTCTTATAGGAAAGTTCATCCGCCTGCTCCATACGGGAAAATCCATCTGCCTGATTCATACAGGAAAACACATCTACCTGATTCTTATAGGAAAGTTCATCTGCCTGCTTCATACGGGAAAATCCATCTGCCTGATTCATACAGGAAAACACATCTACCTGATTCTTATAGGAAAGTTCATCTGCCTGCTTCATACGGGAAAATCCATCTGTCTGATTCATACAGGAAAACACATCTACCTAATTCTTATAGGAAAGTTCATCCGCCTGCTTCATACGGGAAAATTAACTTGGATATAGCTTCTTTACCTATTCTTAGCAGCAGCTAACTCCACTGGGGATATTCTGAAAATAACTGCCCGACACCCGTTTCGATAACAAGTGACCACTTCTGAACTTTTGATTTATGAAACCCTGTAATGCTGTCGCGACAGCAAACCTGAAGAAAACACTCCGCTGGTCGGATCAGAGAAACTTCAGCCAGTAACTTTGTGGGGAATAACAACAAGGACTGCATCATCACATGTCTCACGGCGAGACTTCGAATATCTAGAAATAGATCTGAGCCGTAACTTCACACTCCTGCTGAGAAACACACCTGAAAGCAAAAGGTTAACCAACCTGAATTATGTTTCAAAATGCGTATGTTTGGCAATGGCGTAATGCTCCATACGGCATGGAAATGCTACGCTTTTTTTTGGGTAGATGCAAACATGATAATGTATGCAAATGCAAATGCAGGTTCAGGCTGTTGGGGAAGCTCTGATAAGCTTGCTTCATCCACACGACTGTTGAGGACAAATACCACCCTGTTGGGGATGAACGGGTATCACAACGTATTCCGGCAAAATAAATGCCGGAAATACAACCAACTCTGCCGGGGAGAGATTACCCCTCGATTTCCACTGGGAGGAAAGAACAACACCTGCTGGGAAGATTAACTCAGCTGGGGGAAGAAGCGACCCTTCTGGGAGACAACTGTCTGGGTACAGTTTACAAACTCGGAACCACCACTTCGCGGGGGGGGGGGGGGGGGGGGGGTAATCATCCTGACGAAAGCATGACGACCTGTGGGGAGAAAGAAAACCATCCTCGGTGGGGATAACCCTTCTGAACTTACTATCTTGGTTATACGCCGTGGAAATCCTCCCAGCTGGGGATTGAACGCGCACCTACTTGATTCTCTAGGGAGCATAACTTCTGCATGGGATACTGATCTTGCCTTGCTGGGGATGCCCTGCGGACAACTTCCATGAGGATACTCTTCTGGGGAAAATAATCCTTCCTTCGGTAAGGGATAATCATCGTCTCAACCTCTGGGGATGAGGTGCGACCTGCTGGGAAATAAGGTCGAGTCTTTCTTCCATGGCCTCTGGCTGGGGGATGCAATTCTCTGGCTGTCTGCTCCAAGGGTGGGAACCCTGCAAAACACAAACGAGACAAAACAAATCTATACAACCAAATCTATTCGGGTTAATACCCATGACACCCCCTCAGTCAATTCGAAGTTTTATCAATCATTGGCAAGGGCCAGCAAAGTTATACAAATGTGAGTTTATCAAAACATCGGCGTTTTTCACATACAAAACAGTAAAGCACAAACATCAAATACTGAATAACATGTTTTATTGATTGAGCTTGTAAATAGGCGAAGCTTTGTACATCGGACGTAACTCCTGAAAAGAGGAAGTTACGCACACACACATACATGTACGCACCAAAAGCATAAAATAAAAAGTACAAAACGATATTTGTATACATGTCGGCAACGTGGTGCAGACAAACATCATGAGCTGATCCTCCTATGACTCGCCTGACTCTGGCGCTTTCCCGGTATTCAATTTTCGGAAGAGATTGTGTTGGATAAACGAACCCTCAGGTACTCCCAAACCACTAAGCACTGCTGTACCAGATCCGGACCGCAGTCATTTGCTTTTTCAATCCCTAACTTTTGCGTGAATCACCCTTTGCGGGTTTTCAATTCACCGGGATACCCTTTTTTGCCGAAGTCGCCCTTTGCAGGTTTTCGGCTTCGCGGGTGTACATCTTTTCAATTTTATCCCTAACTTTTGCCCGAACCTTTTTATTCATTTTTTACGGTTCGCCAGGATGCCCCATTTTTTGCCTAGACTCTCTTTTTACTGTCCAGCGGGTCACTTTTAAGCAAATTATTTTTTAACTGCGTCTGAATTCACAGGAGACGTAAAGTCTTCACCATCCATGGTAGATAGTAGCAAGGCTACTCCAGAGAAGACATTTCTGACAACGTAGGGACCTTCTTAGTTAGGCGTCCATTTGCCCCTGTGATCTGTTTGTGGCAGGAGAATCCTCTTCAACACAAGGTCGCCCGTCTGAAAGCTTCGAGGGTGTACCTTCTTGTCGTAAGCTCTCTTCATCCGGCTCTGATATAATCGACCGTATGCGAGAGAAGCCAATCTCTTCTCATCCATTAAACTGAGATGATTCAGTCTATCTTTAACCCATTCTGCCTCGTCAAGTTGGACATCTTGTAAAACCCTCAAGGAAGGAATCTCAACCTCCAACGGTAATACTGCCTCCATTCCGTACACCAATGAGATAGGGGTTGCCCCGGTTGATGTGCGTACCGTTGTACGATAACCGTGCAAAGCGAAAGGTAGCATCTCGTGCCAGTCCTTATACGTCACAACCATCTTCTGAACAATCTTCTTTATGTTCTTATTGGCCGCTTCAACAGCGCCATTCATCTTGGGTTGGTAAGGGGAAGAGTTGTGATGCTCAATCTTGAAATTCTGGCACAGCTCTTTCATCATCTTGTTATTCAAATTCGAACCGTTGTCGGTGATAATCCGCTCAGGGATTCCATATCTGCAGATAATATCTCGTTTGATAAATCTGGCGACCACTTGTTTGGTGACATTGGCATATGACGCTGCTTCCACCCATTTGGTGAAGTAATCAATTGCCACCAAGATGAACCGGTGTCTGTTGGATGCCATAGGCTCAATCTTCCCAATCATATCAATTCCCCATATCGAGAACGGCCACGGTGATGACATCACACTCAGAGGACTTGGGGGTACATGGACCTTGTCCGCATAAATTTGGCATTTATGACACCTCTTTGCAAACTTGAAACAGTCTGTTTCCATAGTTAGCCAGTAATAGCCTGCCCGCAGCAGTTTTCTTGTCATAGCATGCCCACCAGCATGTGTACCAAACGTACCCTCATGTATCTCTTCCATGAGCAACTTTGCTTCTTTCTCATCTACACAACATAGCAACACCAAGTCGTGGTTTCTTTTGTATAGGACACCATCCGGGGTCAAATAGAAATTGCCAGCCAATCTCCTGAGAGTCTTCTGATCTCGACTGGATGCCCCAGCCGGATACTCCTTGTTCTTCAGGAAATTCTGGATGTCAAAGTACCAGGGTTGACCATCGGGAGCCTCATCAATGGCAAATATGAATGCGGGCCTATCGAGCCGAGAGATAACAATCCAGGGAGCTTCGTTCCAGAAGTTAACTTTATACATTGAAGACAATGTCGCCAGGGCGTCAGCCATTTGATTTTCTGCTCGCGGCACATGATGCAATTCCACCTTGTCAAAGAAAGGCAACAATCTCCTTGCATAATTCATATATGGTATCCAATTGGGCTGACGTGTCTCCCATTCTCCTTTAATCTGATTCACCGCCAGAGCTGAGTCTCCGTATACATCCAGATGTTTGATTCGCAAATCAATAGCTTCTTCCAGACCCATGATGCAAGCCTCATATTCAGCCTCATTATTGGTAACAGGAAAGGTCAATCGGGCAGTAAAGGGGATGTGAGACCCCTGAGGAGTAGTGATAATTGCCCCTATCCCACTACCGTAGGAGTTTATAGCTCCGTCAAATATTAACTGCCACTTGGAACCCAACTCTGGTCCTTCATCCGACAACGGTTCTTCACAATCTTTCATCTTCAGGTACATGATATCCTCGTCAGGAAAATCAAACCTCATCGATTGGTAGTCCTCAATAGGCTGCTCCGCAAGGTACTCTGACAGGACGCTACCTTTAATAGCCTTTTGCGAGACATACTGGATATCATATTCGGTTAACACCATCTGCCATCGGGCAATTCTTCCGGAGAGTGCTTGCTTCTCAAACACGTATTTGATTGGATCCATCTTTGAAATTAGTAGGGTTGTATGATTTAGCATGTATTGCCTCAAATGTTTGGCGGCCCAGGCTAGCGCGCAACACGTCTTCTCGAGCATTGAGTATCTGGACTCACAGTCGGTAAACTTCTTACTCAAATAGTAGATCGCATGCTCTTTACGCCCAGTCTCGTCGTGTTGACCGAGAACACAACCCATACTTTCCTCAAGAACCGTCAAATACATAATCAAGGGTCTCCCGGCCACTGGGGGTATCAAAACAGGGGGTTTCTGCAAGTATTCTTTTATCTTGTCGAACGCCTTTTGAGAATTTTCATTCCAGGTCACAACCTGGTCCTTTTTCAACAACTTGAATAACGGCTCGCATGTCGCAGTTAAGTGGGATATAAATCGGGCGATATAGTTCAACCTCCCTAAAAACCCACGCTCTTCTTTTTCTGTTTTAGGCGTCGGCATTTCTTGTATTGCTTTTATCTTCGCGGGATCAACCTCAGTGCCTTTTTCACTCACAATAAACCCCAGTAGCTTTCCCGACCGCACTCCAAAAGTACACTTGTTAGGATTCATCCTCAACCTGAACTTCCTAAGTCTCTTGAACAGTTTCAGCAGATTAACCAAATGCTCCTCCTCCGTCTGGGATTTGGCAATCATATCATCAACATAAACCTCGATCTCTTTATGCATCATATCGTGAAAGAGAGTCGTCATAGCACGTTGATATGTTGCCCCAGCGTTCTTCAATCCGAAGGGCATCACTTTGTAGCAAAATGTTCCCCAGGGAGTAATGAAGGTAGTCTTCTCCATGTCTTCTGGAGCCATTTTGATCTGATTGTAACCCGAGAAGCCATCCATGAAGGAGAATACGGAGAACTGAGCAGTTTTATCAACCAGCACATCGATGTGAGGAAGTGGAAAGTCATCTTTCGGGCTCGCTTTGTTCCAATCACGGTAGTCTACACACATTCGCACTTTACCGTCTTTCTTTGGCACTGGCACAATATTAGCGACCCATGAGGGATATTTTGTAACAGCTAGGAAACCAGCATCCCACTGTTTTTGAACTTCCTCCTTAATCTTCACAGCCATATCCGGTCTAGTTCTTCGGAGTTTCTTCTTAATAGGCGGACATTCCTCTCGCAGTGGCAGACGGTGAACAACCATATCCGTATCCAACCCAGGCATATCCTCGTACGACCAAGCAAATATATCACTGTACTCTTTGAGCATCTCATCCAATCTTTGCTTGATGTCGCTCTGTAGCACAGCCCCTATACGGATGTTTCTCACAACCTCTTCCGGCCCCAAATTGATAATCTCAATGACTTCCTCATAAGGCAGAATGATCCTTTCTTCTTGTTTCAATAACCAGGTCAACTCTTCTGGTACGTCGCCATCTTCCACAATCTCTTCCTCAGCCTGAAATACCGGGTGCTCGAAGTCGAAGTGTGTCATAGGCGGTTCATAGATGTCATCTGAAATTGTAATCCTGCAAAGGAAATGGTTAACTGCTTCAAAACACAGACAAAGCAAATAACCACATTGCCATTTTATTGTAAAAGACAAAACAGGAAAAGCAGGGATCATAATATTTGTATATGAAAAACGCCTTTATTTCATGATTAAACAATGTAGTGTACATAACCAAATGGCCCTAAGCAAAATCACTATGCCCCGGGTAGGACACAGGATTATTCAACAATTAAGAAAACAAATCATTACTGTTTAGTTGTCACAGGAACAGTTTCCCGGATAGACCAATTGCAGAGACTTTGTCCTGGCACGCTTGGCTTGATCCACGCGTCCATATCACAGTCGCTATCTCCTTCTTCAGAATCGGAAACAGCATTGATGGTCTCGAAGCTCACCCCGCTTGGTGTAATCGTGACTGGTCCTTTGAACCTGGGTGCTCCTGAAGATGACGCTGACGACGTCGGTCGATACCCTAGCCCGAACTTGTCGTTCTTCACGGGAATCTCCAATACCTGCCCCCAGCCCTTGGTTTTGCCTGCCTGCACTAGAGCCTGAGCCTCTTTGTAGGACGACACGGCCACATCTGATATTTTACTAGGCATTGGAACTTTGTCTTTAATTCGCAACCCCTCGAAGGCTTGACAAGGTGTTTCGTGTATTTCGCCGTCGACCTCGACATATTTAAACGAAGACAAATGGCTAACCAGAATATCTTCCTCTCCACAAACAGTGACGACACTATCCCCAACCATATACTTCAGCTTTGGTGCAACGTGGATGTGACTGCCCCTGTAGCATGGATCCATGGGCGCCCAAGAAGGCAACTATACGCTGGCTGGATGTCCATTATATAGAATTCAGTTTCAAATATTTCAGGCCCCATCTGCAACGGTAATGTTATTGATCCGAAAACCGACTTCCTTGTTCCATCGAACGCTCTCACCACTAAATCATTGGGCGTGCAGATAATCCCCCTGATATCTAACTTCATCATGGCTTTCTTCGGTAGCACATTCAGGGAAGATCCAGTGTCTACTAAAACATGGGACATGACCGTGCCCCGGCATTCTACTGACACATGCAATGCCATATTGTGCTCTCGCCCTCTCGGAGTCAAATCAAAGTCTGTGAAGCCCAAACTGTGCCCCGCATTGACATGCGCCATCACCCCTTCTAACTGATTAACAGAAACTTCTTGAGAAACGAACGACGTGCCTAGAATCTTCAGCAAAGCGTTCCGATGGGCCTCGGAACATAACAGCAATGATAGGATGGAAATTTTTGACGGCGTTTGCTGGAGGTGCTCACGATTTTCTAATCACTTTTACGAATGAGCCTCATAAACTCCTCCACATCCTTAAGTGACGTTTCCTTTTCATTTGACTAAGACGGACCACCCTCAGTTACCCTGGCTTTACCCTTGGCTAATCTTTCTGCCTCTACCTCGGGTGACGTGAAGATTCTTCCGCTTTTGGTCATACCCCCTATTCCGACAACATTATCTACAACCCCAGCTGGTTGTCCATTGACTTCAATTTTCTCACCGTCGCAATATACCTCCAACCCGTAAGTCCACGACACTGCTTTAGTACTCTCAAAAGGGACTGGTACTGCTTTGGTAATTGTGATCGTCGGCCGCCTGGCGGGCGCCGTTATCATTATTGTTTTCCTCGGAATCGTCACCGTCGCAACATCGTTCTGCTCATCACATAACGCCTCTACAGGCTTTTCAACCGTGGTTCGATCAAATTGCAAGGTCCCTTCATCCATCATAGCCAGAATACCTTGCTTCAACTCATTACAACCCTCTGGCTGGGTTCAACAATCCAAGCAAAATTCATCACAACCCGGGAATACACCCCCTTTTAACAGCGTGCTCTTAATCTCACCCAACGGTGTCTTCAGCTCATTGACATCCATCACTAGATTCAAATTCTCTTCTGTCAAGATGGTGTTTGCCCCATGATTGGGCATAGGCTGTTGTACGATATTTGGACCCACCTGTCCAAAGTTAATAGCTTTGCTATCCAATAAATCCTGAACTTTATGTTTAAATGTCTGACAAGCTTCTATATCATGCCCAGATGCCCCGGAATGGAATTCGCAATGCTTGTTGGCGTCATACCCATAAGGGAGTACCGCCCCTGTAGGTGGTGCCAAAGTCCTCTTTTCAACCAAGTTCAACCCTAGCAGGGTCTGGAGGAGTTCTGCATACGTGGAAGGAGGTGCGTCGAACACTCTTTTCGGTCTCGCATTCTGTACCCTTCTTTGACCAGGATTCTGTCCTTGTTGTTGCTGTGGTTGTTGTTGTTGTGGCTGCCTCTATTGAGGAAGCGGGATAGTGACACTAGCTATCTGTTGCAGCTGAACATACTGATTTCTTCCTCTGCCCCTGCCCCTGCCACCAAACACGGCACTAGAATCGCCCTGTCGTCTACCACCAAATGCTTTTCTGGCACCTCCTGTTGAAGTAGACTCACCTGCTTGGGACCTTCCAACTTTAATCTCGTTCTCGATCATCTCCCCCATAAGAATCAAATCTGAGAAACTGCTCAATGACACACTAAACAATTTTTCGTAGAACACCCCTGTAAATGTCCCAATGAACATGTCATTCATCTCCCTTTCGATTAAAGGAGGATGCACCCTTGCTGCCATATCGCGCCACCTTTGCGCATACTCTTTAAAGCTTTCACCGTTCTTCTGTGACAAACCCTGCAATTGGACCCGGTTTGGCGCCAGATCGATGTTATATTTGTAATGTGTCACGAAAGCATCAGCCAATTGCTTCCAGGTTTTAATCTGCGTGGGCTCCAACCCCATATACCATTCAAGTGAAGGTCCTGATAAGCTGTCCTGAACGAAGTGCATGAGCATCCTTTCATCATCTGAATACGCGGACATCCTTCTGTAATAAGAGCGGACATGGACTTTAGGGCAGGTGTCCCCCTTGTATTTGTCAAAAGTGGGAGCCTTGAATTTCAACGGCACCCTCATCCCTAGCACCAGGCCCATTGTAGTCATATCCAAACCGATGGAGTTCTGACTCACTACCCCCTTCATCTGTTCTTCAAGCATTCTGATCCTCTGCACAGGATCAACAGGTCCTTCAAATCCCACACCTCTTCCAGAAAAGGCGTCCTCCTGGCGGTCTTCACCCCAATTCACATTTTCATTTCCATATCCGTCGTAACCAGTGTTGCAACCAAACCCTTGCTGATTGATCATGGGACCTCGTCCCCCGTTACCGAAACCCTGATTGACCCTAGCAGGTCCAAACCTAGTGTTGACAGGAATCACCCCAGCACTATTCATATTACCAAATCCACCATACCCCTGGTTAGCGTTACCAAAACCGTCATAACCGAAACCCTGAGTGTTGAAGCCGAATTTCCCGTCCTGATTGACGTAATCAAATCCCAGATCATTGTAGCCGAAACCATTGTTGCCGAAACCATTACCACCATTGTTGTTACCACCGCCTTGGTTGGCGTACCCAAATCCAACATTGTTAACAACAGTCTCATTTTCGTTCCCTGTGTTGCCATTGCCAGCGCCAGCGCCATCGTTTACAACCACAACAGGTGGGGTCACTACAGGTGGAACCACAGGCGTAGGGGGCCCATCCTCTGGAATAGTTTCAACGTGCGCAAAATTATGGTCATTGTTGCCATTCCCATTATTCCGCGTCAGCAGCGGCTGTACCAAAGTCTGGAGGCTCTCCTGGCCCTTAGCAATGTTCTCCATTGCTTGCATGAACAGGTTCAGCTTCTCGCGGATTTCCTGCATCTCCACTTGGACTTGATCCATGATTCTCTTGCTGTTGTTTCGGGTTGAGTAGCGGTGGACTCTTTGTTCATCAATCCTGGAAAACCTGGTGATGCAGGAAATAAGATACAGATTCGAGAATACCGATCATGCAAGATGAATGCAGATGCAAATGTGTAAATATGCTACAGGTTATATTCCCCCCGATTCTAGTTTTGGAGAGAAGGCCATCACGACAATGGAGCCCCCATCAAGCAAGCAAGGAATCAGAAAACCCTCATATATAAACAAATGCCAAGAGGCTGAGTACAAGAGTATAACTGAATACAACTTGAAGAGACCTCGGCCAACAAGCCTGGCGATGGTCAAAATATAAGTACAAATAACAAAGGCAAGGCAAAGATAAATCAGGCCAAATGGCGTCGTCCTGGCAGTAATGCATGTCGCTCGACAGTGGATCTCAGCTTTTTTGCGTCGTCCTGGCAGGTTCCTTCGCCAGAACCCTCGTCGAGTCTGCACCTCTTGGAGCCGGACTTCACTTCATAACCTCTCAGCTTCTCGTCAAGGTCACTTACCCTAAGCTCAACAGCGCTCCTAAGTGATGTCTCTTCGGCAATCTTTGCGTCTTGGGCTCTAATCTGTGCCTCTAGCGTGGCAATCTGCAGCTTCAGTTCATCTTCACGCTCCTTCTGCTTGGTAAGCGTGGCATTCCACAATGCTTCCCACTTGCTGAGGCGGGAATAAGCTTTGCTTAAAAGTTCCTTCTTGGAAGTAAGCACCTTGCTAACACCGTTCAAGGCTATTCCCACTTTTTCTTTCTTGTTGGTCTCTTCCGTCAACTCTGAACCCAACTTATTAATCAATTCAGTTTGTTCCTTCACAGTGAAGGTAGCTTCATTCTTCTCATGACGCAGCTGGAAGATCTCCTTTTCTAACTCGTCATTGGCTTTCTTCAGTTCTTCATTTTCAGCCAACAATTTGTTATACTTCTCACTTTCTACCTAAGTAGGTACCTCAATCATTGGAAGATACAGGGGTTCCACAGCAGGATAAGGCATCAAGGAAATACTAGCTCGCTCGCGGATCCAAGCCAAATAAGGATCATAAGCCTTGTTGTTGCTCTTACCAAGCAAAGCTTTCCCTCTCCTATGGACGTTAGCCCATGCATGTCTCAATCTGATCAAAACAGCCGCGTCTAATATGCCTGTGAGATACAGAGATTCCTGTACCTCCTTCTCGATAGGAGCGTCCCTCAAAGCATAACTGAACTGTTTTACCAGCAATGAAGGGTTATAGTTAATATAGTCTTTCCGTCCAATCAAGGGGACATTCGGAAAGCCACTGCAACTGTATATAATATCAGTGCCAAGCATACTCCGATCAAACCAAATGACATTCTCAGCAGACAGCCCCATCAACTGGGAAGACCAATCCAAAGTATCAACAGCATCAACAAAAGATCCTGTCTTCGGAAGATGCCCCTGGAACCACTTGTACAAGAGAGGAAGACAGCAGGAAACATTCTTGCCACGATGTTTCTCATTCTTGTAGTGAATGGAATGATAAACATTGCCCAAGAGAGTAGGAACTGGATTCTTCGAGGCAAGAATCAAGAAGGAATCTGAGTCGACAAAATCTGGCACATTAGGAAACAGGACAATCCCGTATATGCAGACAGCTAGAATGGCACTGAAAGCAACCCAACATCCACTCTTCGCGCACTGTGTAGCCTTCTCAACCAGGACAGACAAGTGAAAACCATAAGCTCCGTTCAGCTTGACCAAACCTCCAGGGAACTCAGAAGCGTCTAAACTGACAATCTCAGCAAGCGTAGCCAACTCAGGCTCAGCATCACCATGTATAAAGGGCATCTGGTCTAACACAGGAACTCCCAACATAGCAGAATACTCCTCCAAAGTGGGTGCCAGAATATAGTCGGGAAATAAGAAACATCTCAGTTGCGGCTCATAAAACTGCATCAAAGTATACACCCCAGTCGTCTCAAATGTTGAAGGTCTGTACAGCAAACTAAGCAATCTCCCATAAGATACTCTGAACTCGGCCCTCACTCTCTCATCTACTAGAGCAACTAATCCCAGCAAGGAACTGATATCTGGTGAATGCAACCGATAAGCAACTGTCCTCTTCAGGGACTCCATGTCTGGCCAGAAAACACACTAGAATCAGAGGGGAATGATCACACCTGCAACATAAATACACGTTAATGATATGCAAGATGAGTGTGCAACAATGCAGCATGCAAAAATAATGCAGCGGGGATCAAGTGACATATTGCTGAGGAGATCCATCCATAATATCTGTCTTCACAGGCTCACAATGCTGCTCAAACCTGGTCTCGACAAACCAAAACGATGCTCCAGCCTGGTCTCAACAGACCCATACCAAAGCTCTGATGAAGAAACCCAGGTAACCACACATACTGATCCAAAAGTAGGAAAACCGAGTGATCTGGAGGTCAAGTTTCCTGCATGCCCTAATCCCCCTCACAGGTAGGTGCCTTATCAACTGACGCAAGGTACGACATCCTATGCGGTCGTTGGCGTCACAGACTTTCAAGACTGATGATACGATACCCAGAAGGTGTGGCATCATCATGTCCTGAAGAGGCCCTCCTCAACCAACTTCCAATTGATCAGTCCCCAGAGTCGACAATCCTCGGGTCAGACAACTTGTCGAGCCCTAAGGGCCAGGCAAGAAGCATCAAAGAGAATCTTGTCCGAGCGCAGATTTCACGGCTAGCTGGTGCGAGCTAAGCAAGCAGGCTAACCACTACTCTCTACTTCTAAGTCTAGGTGTAACCTCAAGCCCAGGTCTGGCTTTTCTCTCAACAGATCACCCTCTTTCCACAACAGCAATAACAGTATAAAGCTGATAATAAAATGCGGATAGTAAAGACAGAAAAGTAAATCTATACAACACCCACGACGGGAAAATAAGCGCTAGGATTGACTCGCGTAGGGAACCAAAGTAGTCCCCAGCAGAGTCGCCAGCTGTTGCTACTGCGAAAATCGGCGCCGGCTATGACAGAAGAGTCGCCACCGTGCATTATTTATCCCACAAGAGGGAAAGGAAACGCTCATAGTAAACCTAACGCAAAACGGGAAAGGAATGGTTGTCGCAACCAAATCCTGGATTCAGGAGTCGGTTACGCAAGGGGAAGGTGTTAGCACCCCTCACGTCCGTCGTACTCGACGGGATCCACGCTTTTTTTCTATCTAAGGGTATGTTTATCTATCTACTCTAAAGGTCTGGGTTAAAAAGAAAAGAAAATGACTCGGCAAAGTATCGCACTTTATGCCTACGTATTCCCGTCTGGAACGAGATATCAGAATCAACGTAGTTCGCCTACCAACGGGAAAGGAGGGGAAGGTTGCTCGCTAGGATACGACATCCTATGCCTACGTACTTTCATACATCATGAAAGATCAGAGCAAACGTAGTTCGGGCTACGAAAGACACAAGCTTGTATGACTGTTTTTTATATTTCTGAAAAGAGGTTTCTTCTAATTAAGAGTCCAAGCGGACAAAAATGACACTTTGATGTTTGTTTTCAGTCTTTTACGCAAGAAGTGTTTTTTAGTGTGTTTGCAATCTCTGACGCACTAAAGACTATGATTTGAGGGTGACTACGTCGTATGTCACCCTAAGGGTAACACACCAAGCAGTCAGATTACTGAAGAGTGACCCTCCAGCAACCCTCTCTCAAATAGCTTAAGGCTCGTAGCGTATGACATCGATTATCCTTATTACTATGTTTTGAATTGTTTTGAGATGGAAGAGAAAGAAGCTCTAAAAAACTAGGGTTTGAAAGGGGAATCAAAACTAACCTAAAGTTGTCATGCATGGGTTACAACCTAATGTCTGTCATAATTCCCTCCTGCACAGAGGAAATCAGAGATCCTAGGGGATAAACAACAAAAGAAACAGATATACAGTAAACAGTAAACATGCATGAGATGCAGCAATACAAGCGAGGCAAGGGAGTCCCACTCAATCTCGAACCTGGGAAAACAATAGGCAAAGTGAAACAGCTTCACTTCAAACCTAAGGGGTAAGCTGAACAAGCCAACAAACAATACAGAAAAAGAAATGAAATCCAACACCAGCTCTGACATCAACACCAGCTCCTACAGTAAGCAGCTCAAACAGCAACAGCTCTGACAGCCACAGCTGATTAACAGCAAAAAGGTTGACAGTAACACCTTCCAGTAAGACCCCATCTTCACTCTTCAATGACCCCCAAGCTTTAGACAAGCTCATGTCTTTAAAAGTATCCCAGCTCTAGCAAGCATGAACCTCAACCAGTAGACAGCTTCCATCCACAGCAAAACCCTAGTCTTCAACAGATAACCAGTTTTGACAGTCACCAGCTTCATCTTCACCAATCTTCAATGAACTCCATCTTCAATGCAATCACTCCAGAAGAGATTCAATTAATAATAGATGAGGTTGAAATGTTAAGGGGCTCAGTGACAACCCAAGGAAATCACTAAGATCCTAACATAGCAATTGAAAGGTATCCTCAAGGTTCTACCCAACCAAAGCATGCTCTACATCCCTCCTAAGGAGAGATGGAACTTCTTTGGGGGACCTTGTGTCATGGGATGGAATAGAGGCACAAGAAGCTCTCTATGTTTAACAGAAGAAACAAGACTACTCTAATGCTCTTCATATATATCCTAACTCCTAAGTCTCTGGCAAACCTTCTAACAAAAGAGAAATCTTCAACTCCAAGCTTCCTCAAGCCATCCCAAAGCAACTTCATTGGATCTTCAAGTCCTCCAAGCAAAGCCCAAGCCAAAAGCACTCCAAAATAGCCCCACACAAGCATAACCAAATCCAATACCCAAAGGAGAAACCCAAAATCATCACACAAGTTGCAACAATCAGATAAAATGCTAAAACTTATCAGAAAATCCTAGGTAAATTTCTAAGGGAACCTAACCCTATACCCAATACCCCATAGGAATCCCAAACCCTAGATCAACCATTTAAACCTCAAACTATGCACAACACTACAACTATTTGTCTTGAAACCCTAATTCTAACACCTCTCCTATTCACCTCTCAAACTAACCTAAATTTTATTCACAAGAAACATTCACCAATTGATTACAAGAAAATCAGCAAGATCATGTAGCAAATATACCAAATTTAAAGAAAATAATAAAATGGAAAAATTCAAATTAAATTGAAAAATGGGTGAAAATGAGATTTATTAATTTCATAAAATCACAAATAAATCCAAGATCATGGAGGTATTTTTAAAATATTTTTTGGATTAATATTGGATTTATTATGGATTTTAGAATCAAAAAGCAATTAAAATAAAAACAAAATGAATTTAAAATGAAAAAAAGAAAATAAAAAGCTGAATTAAATGGGAGCCATCAGATGGAGAGACTGGTAAATGCATCCAAAGCTCCAGAGCGTGTCCACATGGGGTGCTGACTGGCGTGCCACATCGTTTAATGAAACGATGCGTTTCAATGGCTTGGAGGCAATCCTGAGTTTGAATCTGGATCGTGAGATGCACATACGAGGTCAATGGAGGAAGCTGATCCAAGGGCTAAGACCTCATCTCCTACCTCTAGCTCAGGCGAAGGCCTCATTCTCAGGTGGTGGTCCGGTGGTCCAACCATCGTCTTCTCCGGCGAAGCAAACCCTAAACCTCCCCAATCAAGTCAAATAAAAACCCTAATCCGCTCCAAATTTCACCCTGAACTCAAATCCACCATCCAAAATCATTAATTCACCCTCAAAAGCTAAACCCGATCAAAGTTGCAGAGACATCTCCAAGTCTCGATGGTCACCATTCTTAAAATTGAAGGTACTAACATGAACTACATGTTACACTGATCAATTACCATCATCTAAACACCATTAATCCTCCAAGAATCACAAGAACCAAGCTCTAACAGAAATTGATCATCCATCTTAATTGTCACGAAATGGTTCCAAATCAATCCAGAAACGATCCTTATCATCTCTAGGTCCTAACCACATGGTCAATTCTATCTAACTCTCCCTAGATTATGAAGGAATTCAAGAAGTACATACCTGTGAAAATGGGATCAACAGAGGTAGAAAATGATGGATTCAAGCTGTGCAACTCTTCAAACACGATCAATGAAGGAAGGTGAAGCTTTTCCAACCATCAATTTGGCTTGAATGTGCCTTGAACTCCAAAACCGATTCTGAGTTGAAGCTCTTGAAACTCAACTTCAATCTTCCTCTCTTCCACGAATTCTGCACCAAACTGAATCTGAATTCACTAT
Source organism: Lathyrus sativus (assembly GCA_963859935.3). Classification (NCBI taxonomy): domain Eukaryota; kingdom Viridiplantae; phylum Streptophyta; class Magnoliopsida; order Fabales; family Fabaceae; genus Lathyrus; species Lathyrus sativus. The sequence continues at coordinate 414,367,577 of OZ012738.1, read as the reverse complement.
AGAGCTTAAATATGAAGTGTTTGTGGGCTTATTCAATCCAATTCAGGCCCAATTCTGCTGATCCAAAATTCTGGTTTTCCTCTTGAAACTCCAATGCTACAATCACGATTCTGAGCTTCCAGCTTACTCTAGAATGTTCTATTCAACTGCAAATTAGTTACGGAGTGTGTTTAGGTAGTTAGCTTGGCCTGAATTGCCCTGATTTTTGTTTTGGCATTGTTACTTGTAATGTAAGTAATGACTTTACAAAAGAAGTCATGAAATTATCCCTCAACTCAAAAATTTGAAAATGTCATTTTGTTTGAAATTCATTTCCTGATCAAATTGGTATGTCATATGGACTGCTTTGGACCTATGGCTCAAAAATCACAATTTCCTTCTTTGATTCATTTGAAAAATCATTCTTTTTAGGCCATTTTGGATCACTTTGTGAAGCAAGCCATTTCAATCACCCATGACTTCTTATCTAACCTAAAAACATCATTTTAATCACATCTCATGTTGGAAATTTCTTCATTTGAGGAGTGGAAGATAGAGATGTTGACCTATGTTGAAAAATGACCTATAATTCAACTTTCCCAAAATACCCCTGGATTGCCAAGATCATAACTTGAGTTCCACAAATCTTCTTGAGGACTTCTAGTACTCAAATTAAATCTAAGATCAAGCCCTTGATGGGCAAAAGTTGCTTGGAAGTCAAGTGACTTTCACAGATAAATTTCAGTGTCCTCTGATGACCCATAACTTGCAAGAACCATAACTTGAGTTCTACAAATCTCCTTGAGGACTTCTAGTACTCAAATTAAAGCTATTTAGAAGCTCTACAAGTTTAGTGTTGGACAATAATCCATTTGAAACTTGTATTTTGACTTATGTGGCTTGGAAGTCCAGTGTTATACATGGGATTTTACCCTAAGAACCCTGTCTCAAACACCTCCAAACACTCTTGATTCTCTTGAACTTGATCTTGACTCATCCATACACATGCCTTAACACATCAACCCATGACTTCCATGACTTAGAGCTAGGTCTTGATGCCCTTTCTCTACTCTCCTTGACCTAGGGTTACCCAGATGAAACCCTACTTGTACACACCTCAACTATGGTTCTTGAACTTGATGCCATGACTTGTCTAAGCTTCCATAGAGATCTCTAGGCCTCCCATAGGATCCACACACACCTTAAATTCATAATTCCATGCTTCATACCCCATTGATGACCCTCAATACACTTCAAGTTAGGAGAGAAATCCACTTGTTGACATTCAAATCTCCTCAAAGCTTCAACCCATTCCTTGATGACTTGGATGTTCTTCAGCTTGAACAAGGCCCCTTGATGTGCTTCTTTAGATAAGGATGGAACTTGATCCCTGTTAGATGACTTGCTATGTTATGCTATGCAAAGGATGAGACCATATACATGATATGACTATGCAAATGATAATGCAATTAAAACATAAACTAGGTGAAATAGGTTAAGCAAATTTTAGGGTGCAACACAAACAATTCAAACTCATGATGGCAATCCAAGTGAAGTCCTAAGGTTTTGGCCTAAGAAGATTACTCTCTCCCAAAGAAGGTGGTAACCTTGAAGTGGAATTGTTGTTCTTCATGATCATCCCTTTGATGTCCAATCTTGGTAAAGTTTGGTTGGGTCTCCGTGTCGAGATGTTTATTTCATCTCCTGTTTTGTTTTGTCTGTTTCGTCAGCATAAACATAAGCATGGCATAAAGCATAGCATCCGTGCATCATTTCTATCTCTGGTTATTACCTGTTCCTATTTCACTTTGGTTCCCTCCTCAGTAATTGGGTGTGTTGCCTCTCTCTAATAGAGTTGTCAGCCCTTAAGCATAAAATGTTCGTCCTTTATCAATTCCTCACAGAGTTTAAATCATCGTGGATGATGGTTGCTTCAGTTATATTTTTCCATGATTGGATAAGGTAAGTCACCATTCGAGTTCATTTATCAATGGTTGGAGTCTTGTTTGACAGTTTCTTTCTAGCTTGGTTCTGGATTGAACTTTGGTCCCTGTCGGTCGCTGAACCTACCTGGACGTGCATTTATTTTGCACTATCTATCAAGAAGAAAATCTTAAATTACAATAGAGGTAAGTGGCAGTCTCTTGGGAGAAGCTTAACCTTCATCAACGATAAATGGCAGTCTCTTCGGAGAAGTTTAATCGTCCTCAGCGATAAATGGCAGTCTCTTCGGAGAAGTTTAATCGTCCTCAGCGATAAATGGCAGTCTCTTTGGAGAATTTTAATCGTCATCAACAGGTGAGTGGCAGTCTCTTGGGAGAAGCTTAACCTTCATCAATGATAAATAGCAGTCTCTTCGGAGAAGTTTAATCTTCCTCAGCGATAAATGGCAGTGTCTTAGGAGAAGTTTAATCTTCATCAACAGGTGAGTGGCAATATCTTGGGAGAAGCTTAACCTTCATCAACGATAAATGGCAGTCTCTTCGGAGAAGTTTAATCGTCCTCAGCGATAAGTGGCAGTCTCTTCGGAGAAGTTTAATCGTCATCAACAAGTGAGTGGCAGTCTCTTGGGAGAAGCTTAACCTTCATCAATGATAAATGGCAGTCTCTTCAGAGAAGTTTAATCGTCCTCAGCGATAAATGGCAGTCTCTTCGAAGAAGTTTAATCGTCATCAACAGGTGAGTGGCAGTCTCTTGGGAGAAGCTTAACCTTCATCAACGATAAATGGCAGTCTCTTCGGAGAAGTTTAATCATCCTCAGTGATAAATGGCAGTCTCTTCGGAGAAGTTTAATCGTCCTCAGCGATAAATGGCAGTGTCTTCGAAGAAGTTTAATCGTCATCAACAGGTGAGTGGCAATCTCTTGGGAGAAGCTTAACCTTCACCAATGATAAATGGCAGTCTCTTCGGAGAAGTTTAATCGTCCTCAGCGATAAATGGCAGTCTCTTTGGAGAAGTTTAATCGTCATCAACAGGTGAGTGGCAGTCTCTTGGGAGAAGCTTAACCTTCATCAACGATAAATGGCATTCTCTTCGGAGAAGTGTAATCGTCTTCAGTGGTGAGCGCCAATCTCTTGGGAGAAGCTTAACCTTCATCAATGATAAATGGCAGTCTCTTCGGAGAAGTTTAATCGTCTTCAGCGATAAATGGTAGTTTCTTCGGAGAAGTTTAATCGTCTTCAGTGGTAAGTGGCAGTCTCTTGGGAGAAGCTTAACCTGCACCAGTGATAAATGGCAGTCACATTTGAGAAGTTATCTTAAGGATGTCGACGCACGGTTGTGACCAGGATTGTTTGAAAATCTAGTGGATACTGATATAAGTAATTTGGTGGTGACCAATCATATTTAAGGCCCGTTGGTAACTGACATCATGAAAATCCATGGACAACAAATATTGACAATTTGGTTGTGTATCATTCCAAACTAAGACACGATGGTTGCCATCCCAAGCTCAGGTTTTGTGCCTTGGAAAGATGTATTGTTTGATTCCAAGCACAGGTTTCGTACCTTTGGAAGAGGTTTGTTTCTATCCCAAGCACAGGTTGTGTACCTTTGGAGATAGATGTATTGTTTGATTCCAAGCACATGTTTTTGTACCTTTGGAAGATGTATTGTTATCCCAAGCACAGGTTGAGTACCTTTGGAGATAGATGAATTGTTTGATCCCAAGCTCAGATGTCGTACCTTTGGAGATGTATTGTTTGATTCCAAGCACATGTTTTGTACCTTTGGAAGATGTACTGTTTGATTCCAAGCACAGGTTTTGTACCTTTGGAAGATGTTTGTTGCCATCCCGAGCACAGGTTGTGTACCTTTAGAGATGTATACTTTGAATCCCGAGTTCAGAAATTCCCAGAGACTAAAGTGGTTGCATTTGCATGAAGTGTTCTATATCCTAATGTTTTGAGGATATTAGTTTTTGATCCTAAGGTTTTGGGGGTCTTCGTCCAATCCTAATGTGTTGAGGGTTGTGTCTCTTCTATATCCTAATGTATTGAGGATGTTCAGCTTTCGTTCCTAATGTTTTGAGAGCCTGGGTACAATCCTAACGTGTTGAGGGTTGTGTCTCTGCTGTATCCTAATGCTTTGAGGATTTTAGCTTTTGTTCTTAAAGTATTGATGGATATATTTATGCTTCTTGTTTGCAGACCTGGTCGTCACCAAACTCTTGGAAAATCCAGTTCTTTCTAAATCCAGTGGTCACTGGCATTGCTTGAAAACTAATCGTTATTAGTCGGTCGTTACCAAATTCCCCAGTTTGAAGTCTTGTGTTTTATCAATATCGTTTGGAAATTCTCAATTGAAATTGGAACTTCGACTTGGTTGTCACCATATCCCCAGGAAGTCTAACGGTATTTAGCACTTTTTGGAAACCAAACTCTGGATTGGTCGCCACCATATCCCCAGTAAGTCTAGTGGAAACTAGCACTGCTTGAAGCTATTTGTTGTTCTGGTCATCACCAGTCTCCCCAGTTGAAACTTTTGATTTTCCAGTCGAGTCTCGGAGAACTAGTGGATACTAGTTTCCCCGGCGCGTCCGGTCTTGTTTCTAACCTTTTCCTGAATATCCCGTTTGAACTCTTCGTTATAGGAAATTTCTCATCTGGTTATCCCCAGTGAGATTCGTGTCTCCGTTCCGTCTTTTCCCAGTTGAAGTTGTGCTTCCCCAGTGGATTTTTTCCCCAGTGGGTTTCTTCCCCAGTGTCGTTTGCATTTCTTTTCTTTCGTTTCCCCAGTGAAGAATTGTTATCTTCCCCGGTGGGCTTCCTCATCTGGTTATCCCCAGTGAGGTTCGTATCTCCTTTCCCCAATGAAGGTATGTCTTCCCTGGTGGAATTTGTGTCCCCTGCGTGAAAGATTTCCTTGAACAAGCATCCTTAGTCATGTTTGAACTACCTTGCTTACTTGGTCTTGAATCTTTCCCCAGTGTGTTGGACCCCTTGTGAGTGGTTACTCGTTGTATTGCCGTTCTTTTATATTTGCTCGTGCGTCTGCATCTGTCTTGCATTCAAGCATCATATAACATCATTTAGATTCATGTCATATTTGCATTTGTCCTTTTGCATACCATCGGATCTAAAGGACAAAATTTCTGGTTTGCTATATTTAAATACCTTTCACTACGATTCAATAAGGATTGTCATTTCTCATTGCCATCTAGTGAAGATATTTAAATAGGGGCATCTATTGCACCCCAAATTTTGACCGCTTAGATCCTCATCATCATTATAGGATCATATTCACTTGATTAATTAACCTTAACCCATTTTCAGTTTATCTTTATTAAGATGCACATGAATTAGGGTTTCGTACTGTCAAAATCGAAACTTCGAGGGTTTGATCAATCAATGTTTTGGATTGATCCAACTTCAAACAAGATCAAGGATGATACATTGGACTAAGAATGAATGCAATTTGAGGTGGTCACCCGGAGATTGAGAACAGTGCAATTTGAGATACCCGATTAAGGTTTTCGATCAGAAAAAGTTAACTATAGTTTGACTTTTGATTCAAAGAGTATTTAAATGGTGGGATCAAGGTCCATTAAGCTCCTATGGCTTAGTAAAGTCCATCCAAAGAGTTTCAAGTACTCAGGATGTCTGGATCACCAACGGGCGACTCGGTAGACACCGATTGATCAAATGGTTGACCGAAAAGTCAACTCTTTAACAATAAGGAATTTGACTTCAAGGGGTGAATAAAAAATGTCCCTCATATCATATTACACCTCCCCATAAAATTTCATGACAATTGGATCAAGGTTTGAGAAGTAATTGCAAAAATCGGGAATTAGGGTTTCGAAAGGGGCAAGATCATAACTCCTCAACCACACATCCAATTAGAGTGGTTCAAAGCTCATTAGAAAGCTCTTGACAAATCCTACAAAAGCCTCAAAGTGGTCCATGATCAAAAAATTCATAGAATTGGAGTTATAGCAAAATTCATTTTTGAAGGGTAAATAACTTAGAAAAATTCTAAGTTATTTAACACTTGTAAGTGATTTTTTTCAGAACTTTGAAGGGTTTTTCAACCTAGTTCCATCAATAATTTGGAAATTCCCAAAACATGAAAGTTGTAGAGCTACTTAAGGGCTTTCCAAATTGTGGTAGAAATCCTCAATAGCATGTTTGAGCAGGAAGTTATGCACCATAGAAGTTGGGACTGTCAACACTTGAAACCACACTCCAACACTTCCCCAAAATCAGCTTTTCACAACTTGGACTATCCTCAACCCTTGGATTGTAATTCAAACTGATAATGTGAGGTGTGGATGTGGAGAAAACCAGAAAATGAGTTAGTTTGATAAGCATGGCAAGTTGATAACAAGTGGATATTAAAATAATCATTAAAACCATGAAAGAGAAACTTTTCAAGCAAGTTGGGCAGCTGCAGTCCCCTATCTTCATAGCCATCCCATCCTTCCCATCTCAACTGATATTGGCTCAGCATTGGTCCATGGAGCTGATGTGTTGGAGCTGCCACAAAGATTTTGGAAGATTCACTTGAAAAATCTCAAATCTCCCTCCAAAAATGGAAAAAACCAAATCAACCCTCACCCTCATTTCTCCTATAAATAGAGGCCTCATTTATGAACTCAAACACACCAGAGCAATATCATAACACCACAGCTCTCACTCTCCTCTCATTCCTCAAGAATTCCAAAATCTTCAAAAACCTCCATTTTTACAAAAAAAACTGTCTTGAGCAAAAATCTGCTCAAGACCAGTTCCATCCCTTCCAAACCTCTAAAAACCACCCATATAATCCTTAAATGTCATATAGAAGGTGTCCATACCTTTAAACCTTCAAAAACTATCAAATTTCCAAAAGTCAACTTTCACACTAAGAAAGTTTGACCATAACCCTCAAAACTAGGCAAATCTTGGTCCAAGCTGATTCTTGCTATTCTAACCATCCACACACCTCACATACATCATATTATAATTGTCTAAGGCATTAAAAACCAGCTGGAAATCCATTAACTCCAACTGTCTTGAAAAGTGGTTTGTTACTTCAAGAGGAAGCAAGCTTCAAGTCCTTGCCAAAGAAGAGGATCTCTGGGTTTCTAAGCTTCTTAGCTTGCTCAAGACTTGTCTCCAAGAGGTATGTGGCATTCACACCCTTTCTTTATTATACATTATCATGTTATATCATTTTGGCTTGATTTTGTTGAAAATGTACCATTGCTGCCCCATTTTAGTTCTTTGTCAAGAACTCATGGCTTATGATTATGTTACTTGTTTTGATAGTGTATTTTCATTTGTAAATGATATATTGGTGATGTGTTACAAAGATTGTACTTAGATATCATGCTTAACTTGTTCTTGAAGTTTTGGTCTATATGGTAGTTTTTAAGTATCCAACATTGAAATATAAGGTGCTTGCCCTAGATACTTTAGCTTTGGTCCACTAATGAGATTTGAATGATTTGTAAGTTGTTCATGACATCCCCCTGCCTTAGATCATGTTTGAATCTAATGTAGCTCTTGTTTTCACAGTTGTGTCATTTTGTGCCATTTAGCTTTACCATTACCATGAATTACATATTGGACTGTTTTGTGTTTGCTATTTTGCATCTCAAATGTTCTAAATCAGTGGTTAATGTCTATATGATCTCACTTGATGTTTAGTTTGGTTGGAATATTAAGAACATGAGTTTTGAACCTTGAGGCTTGCTGTGAAATTCTTTGTTGGCTTTACTATCAAAATTGGGTAGACATGTCATTTCTGGTTTGGAGTAGTTGATGCTTATTTTTAAGTGATAGACTCATTTGATAATGTGTTTTGAAGATGTGTATGGTGCCTATGTGCTCAAATTTCCATTATGTGTTCAAACTATTTTGGTACCTTCACTTGCATTTTCAAATATCATGATACCACCAACACCTCATATTCTGTTTCAATTGCACTACACATGATCTATATGCATAATATCACTTCTTTACTCATTTGAAATGTGGGTATGATGTCTAAAGCCTCAAACTGCCATGAACTTACTTGTTGCCTTAATGAGTTGTTGTTTTTGCATTTCTTGAGTTTCAATATGCTCTTTTATGTTTGATGATGATTTGAATTGATTTGTGAGTATGAAAGTATCCTTTGACATGTTTATGATGTGTATGCATAGATTATATGATCTGTTTGCATCTAGCTTAATACTTCACTTCCAAAATGCATTTCCAAAGTCAAATACACCATTACTATGTCTTTTTCTGTTTTTGAAGGTATATGATTATTTCCTTTTGCATGAAATCATTATGTAACATGTTTGTGGTGTGTACATATTTATCTTAGCATGGATTGCATTATTTTGAAAAACATTTTGGTTGCATCATCTTTGTATCAAAACTGTTTTGCAGTCACACCATTAAAGTGCCAAATTCTGATATGCTTGCTATGTGTGTGTTTTGTGAGTTAAAACAAACTTAGAATCATGTTTTTAATGTGTAATTTTGATTTGTGGAGACTGATCTCATTTGATTTAGCATGACATTTTAAAAATGTATCACTTTGCATCAATATGCCATCATCATGTCAAATTCTGCTTTGAGCTAAAATGTGATCAAGTATGGGGCACAAATCCACTTATCATCATGTTTCTAGTCTGAGAGTTGTGTTTGTATGAGTAGATATCACTGGCCTCATGTTTCCCCTTTCAAAGTGCATCATCAAACCCAACAGGTCTTTTTTGCATATACACAAACTGCATCACCGCTGTTTTATTTTGATTGATCTATGAATGAGAATGATAATATGTTTAGAGTTGGTAGGTTGTGTGCATGGATGAATTGAACACCTTCCATCTGCAGTTTGACAGCATCACACACTCATACCACTTTCTTTTGTAACTGGTTGCATCAATTCTAGATTTGTTTGGATCTTAATCAAATTTGATGGGCAAGCATTATTCTGCCCACTGTAAGGATTTAGTAGCTTTGTTTGTTAAATGTCCTGGAGATTTATGCATAAGGGTTGTTATCCTAAGGTTGTAACTTGCATCTGTGAATGATTTAAATTGATAAATGATATAGGCATTATCATGTTAGGTTTGCATTTGTGTCAATAGCCTGTTTAGGATCAGTTGTAGGTTTGTCAGCTTTAACTCAATTGGCAAGTTTGATTTGATGTTGGTATGTTTTATTGCTGTCTAGACCAGTCTGTTGGAATTGATCAAAGAATCTATCAGTTTTGCTGTGTGAGCTATTTTGATTGTTGATTTTGTTTCTACTCAAACTGTTTTGAACTTGTTATTGCAACTTATGTCACATTTTCAAAACCACCAACCACTTTGTGAATCAATATGAAATTGAACCCTTTTCTTTGAACTTAATGCATAAGTACATACTTCATTTTTTATGTGCAAATTGAAATTTGTTTGGGCTGATCTTGAGATAAACATATGCTGTAATCATCTTTTTGCAAAAAAACTGTTTTTTTTTAAGAACATCTAATATGCCAAACTTTGCCTTGATGTTTTGTGCCTGATTTTGAGTATGATCATATTTAGTTTCATGATTGTAAGGTGTATGTATAGATTACAAGACCTGTTTTCATCTGGTACACCATTTCAATTCCAAAATGCATTGTTCAAGCTATAATTGCCATCACTATGTCATGTTTGTGTTTTGAAAGTAGTAAGCCTGTTTTGTTAGCATAGGATTATCACTTAGCATATTTATGGTATGTGTGCATCATTGGCATAACACAAAATTGCTCATTTTGAAATTTCCATATTGTACCATAGAAACAGTTTGCATCTCATTTCATCTTCATGTCATTTTTGCAACTATTGGACCAATTTTGCTCTACTCAGTTTGTGATCAACCTTAAGTTGTAAAATCATCAAAGAGCTCGTTTGTAACCTGTGTGTGATGAGTGTTTGACATAAGTATCCTAAAAACCTGCTATGGAATTCTTTCTTGCATTTCAAAATGTCAAATTGCAGTTGTTAGACCATTCCCATTTCTGTTTGATTAGCAACTTACCCATAAGCATGGAATCATTTGTGTATATGTTTAAAACTTGTTTGTGACACTGGCTTGACGTGAATATACTCAAAATCTGTCATGAGTTCCTTATTGCATTTCAAAGAATATCATGTTGCATCTTGAATTTCAAAACACACAACTGCATGACACATTGTCTCTTGCTTGAAGTTGCCTTGTTAAAATTTATGAATGTAAGCATCAACATGTTTAGGATTGGTAGGCTGTGTGCATGAATGAACTGAACCCATGCTTGCATCTTTGACAGCCTGCCCACATTAATGCCACTTTTGCAACTCATATACCAATTCTGGATCCAGGGCTGCTTTGCTTTAATTTCTTGTTAGATTACTCTCAATATCTCATTTGTGATTTGCTCGTGTTGTTTTTCAATCCTAATCACCCCTGTTTCAGTTCATGATCATCAAAATGCAACTCAAAGGACAATTTTGCATAAGCATTCGTGTTTCAATTTGTGATTGTTATCTCATAATTTGGTTATGACCATTGTATTGCTCATGAAAAATCATTCAAGTTTGACTAAAGTTTCATCAAAAAAGACTAAGATTTGATCAAGTTATGAATCAAAATGCATTCTTTATTTTTCACTTGTTCTTGCTTCCAAGCCTACCCAGAAATCTTGCCAACCATGCCATATATGTTTATGGGGGTGGCTACATCAACGGATGTATAGCCACCCCAGTGGTAAGAAGTTTGTCACCTAAGCGCCTTTCATCTGCATGTCCTGGGTTCGATCCGGGTGGAGGTCGAACCCTTTTGTTTTTTTTTCGAATTTCCTTGTTTGATTAATTTTTCTTTTCTCTCTTCCATTTCATACCAGCGCGCACGTGTGGCTTATTGGTTGTTGTTATGTGCTGGAAACTAAAGGGCCTGGGTTCAACTCCCAGCTTGGCCCCTTTTTCATTTTTATTTTGTGTTATTTGTTTTGTTGTTATAATTCATCAAAACTTCAAATATTTGTAACTTGTTCATATTTTATCATTTTTGGCCCATTCTTTTTACAACATGTTTGTTATAATGTATACTTTTGTATGATGTGAAAATATTACTTGTTGTCATAATTTGTGATATACTTTGCCCATGTGGAAATTTGTTCATTTGTTGTGATTAGTCATCCGACTTACAGTTAAATTCCTCTGAGCATGATTGAAATTCTTGTGAGATATTTATCCCCCTTGTTAGTTAACATGTTAGGGTACCCCTTTTGATAGAACCATAATCTTGTCCCAACCATCCTCCTAAATTATGAGGTTTAAACTGATTTAATTGTGTTTGATTGTCATCTATGCACATTGTTGTCACATTTACTATGCTTTGAACTTATGACATGACTACTTTCAAATTGTGATTTGTTCATATGATTATTACTTCTACCATGCTTCAAATCTTTGTTAAGATATGCCCCAAATCTTTGTTAAGATAATTGACTATCGGTTGTAAACCTTGATATCACTTGAAGTATATGCTTATTGTAATTTGCATGCTTACTTGTCTTGATCTTATCGCATATTGCTCATTTAAAGTCTTGCTTTGTTAAGTATTGTTTCCCCATGCGATGGAACTTTCTAGTTCTCATCCAAGTTGTCTCCTCTTCTCTCCTTCCAAAGGAAAAGTCTCTCCCTTGACCTTTGTGTCATTGGATAGCTAATTTACCCCTTCCTTGACTTTGTGAAGTCATCTTCAACCATAACTTAGTTAAGTTAAAACATTCAAACCATTAGACTTTGCTTTAAGTCTAGAAGACCCACCTTTACTAGGAGTGTCCTTCAACTAGAACCCTAGGATAGAGTTTGTAAACTCTATGTAAGAATCATATCAATGATCACTTACTCCCCTCTTGAGTGTTATAGCCTAGATCTAGAGAGTTTTGTAAAACTCTATACAAGCATTGTTATGTTTGTTTCCCCTTTGAACCCTAATCATAATCAAGTGTTCTTCATCCCTTGTGAGGTGAACTACGATTGCTATGATTCTATCCTAGTTAGGATACGTAGGCAGAGGACACGACGTCTTTGCGAGCAAACATATAAACTATCTTTAGGTTTTAACCTATACCCTTTACCCAATCCCAAACCTTAGCAAACATTTACCAAACTTAGCATGCAAACAAGCAAAAGGTTCCTGTAGAGTACTACAGATGTTTAGGATGTGAGATACCTACCCTATGCATAACCAACCCCCGATCCCCGAATCTCTTAGCGTTGTTGTAACATCGCGCAAAAGGTTCTTTCTTTCTTTAGACCTTTCCTTTGGATAAATTAAAGTCCGGTTGTAATCTAAGAATTAAAGATTCAAGTTAATCAATAGCTTGGAATCACGATTCTCACCGCAACAGAAATGGCGACTTCACTGGGGACAATTAACTTGAGGGTTTAGCCTATTTTGTTTAATTGCATGCTATATTTGTAAATATTTGCTTAACATGTATATTTGGCCCAGAGTAACTGACCCCAACTCGGATAATCCTGAACACAAGACATAATGTGTTCATAACTTAGATCACAAGACACAAAAAAAAAGACTCATAACAAAAGGAACCAAGACACAGATAAGATGTCAAAACATCCCATCCAACATCCTTGCAAAAAAACTCCAAGAACAGACTCAGACCCCCAACTAGAGGTCAATTATGTGTTGTAAGGTGCAACGCACAACTGGGATAGACACGCAACTTATCTCCCTCTTTTTAGCCAAAAGTTGACAAAGATGTCCAACACAGGTTCATACCCACATGGTACTTACCTAAACTCGAACAAAAGCCATTAAGACTCGACACATAAAAAAGAAACACATTCTGAAATAAACGAAGCCAAAACCCCCTTTAAATACCCAAGCAGTTTCTCTAGGAATTAATGTTCCATAAAAGTTACCGAAGAACAATTCAATGAGGATATAAATCTAGGTAGATAACTTCATCATAAATGATTTTGCACCGCCCAAATTAGATTTGAATATTTCAAGTTTAGGGAGAACCGTCCAAGGAATGCAGAAGTACCAAGACATATGTTTTGCACGCTTTCTTTAGAGCACACTCTCCACCGTCCAAATAGAGCTACTTTGAAACAACCACAAGTCCTAAACAATGTCCTGACATCTGGCCAAACTTAGTCTAGTCTCTCTCATCCATTTTGAAGCATAGTCACAATGCTTACCACTGAACTCCACACATATTCATTTCATCCAAAATTAGAAAGTCCTAATCATGATGTTCAGATAGTATGTGTGACATATCCCATTTATCAACAGAAGCTTCCATGGACCTTATTCCAAGCTACTAAGAAAAATAAATTCTCCCAGACAATATCCAATACTGTTAATCAGGTCTCTTCTAAGAAACATGAACATACTTGAATTACTTCACAACCTTAGTATGTCAAGCTCACAAGCAAAACTTATTAGGCTAAATCACCAACGCACCAAGATGTTAAGACATTTAGTCGTACATCACAATCTCACATGATTCAGATGAACACCTTCATCCTCGTGAAAGAAAGAAACAAAATAGGAGAATCGGTATTGTACCATGACCAAGAGACTCTTGGATTGAAATCAAATAACACCATTATTCATTCTCCCCCTGAACACATTCATACGCTATATAAATCCATCTTGAACCTTACAGCCATAGACAACCTTGTTCTTTGAGAATAAATCCAATCAAGCCTGGAATGTTAAAATTCCCTAAAGGGACATAAACATTCTCTTAACCCCCTTGGTTAATCAAGATATTATCCACACATGGAAATCATCAAACCCCTTCACCAAATGAAGAAGAAAACCTCCTCAGCCTGCTTCCTTCTCAAGATACAGTCTTCTAGCAAAACTAACCATCTACACATAGATAATTAGAATTCACAAAGTCTTGACCATTCTTCACAATGAATATATAACTTAATTCTAATCCACTTGACGAGAAGCAAAAACCTTCCTTTCTGAAGAGACGGTCAACTAAAATGATGTTTCAAACATTAGTTAAGACATCATTCTTAACCATAGGAACCATCTACTTTGGTTCTATGGTTAACATCCAATACTATCCATATACTTCCCTTTGTAAGGAACAAATGAGGATCACTATATGTCACCGCTCCAGTAGATCATAGACCATCGCAGAAGGCAGAATACCACAGAGAGAAATAAACTCTCATGAGCCTCATGAAGCTTCAACCCAGAAGCACAATGTTCAAAAATCATATTCTAAACAAACTTCTCAACAAGGTCTGCTTCACCTCTGCCCTCCAGCCTTCTATCCTTCTTGCACAGTCCACCACAAGACAAAGTACATAAGTACTAGAAAGGGCTAATGCTTCAACAAGTGATGACATTATAAGCCTAGAGCAACATGCTTGAGCAGGAAGTTTCTTAGGGCACACTCAAATACAACCTTCCTTCATAAGTGACCATTCAGAATACCTTCCACAAGGTCCTTGATCATGTGAAAACAACAACAAAGTTGAATCTTCCAGTACTAGCACCCCCTTACTCCAGATAGAACTCTGGAACACTCATATCAAACATCTTTGATGAGACTCCAAGAAGAAGATATAAAAACACCAAACAATCAGCAACTCCCTTGAGCTTTTAGCTATTGCATGATCCAAACATGATGAGATAGAGTTAGGAAACAACCATATAGTTGGAAAGCATCCACTTCTAAGAAGACCATAACATACAAGATGGTACAACTCCAATGCACACAAATGATAACAACATGAACATCCTTATGTTCATTCTAATGTCAGAACATTTTATTTACATCAATGACTTGACTAACCAACTGATGAAACCACACATCCCTTAGACTTCCGTACATTTTCCCACCTTGAATGTCTTTTTCACAATAGCAAAACAAGAGTTCCATGTTCTCATATATTTGATCATGAAATCAAGTTTGAGCAAACAACCTCCATTATGTATATAAATGAAAAAACAACAACCAATCCTTTTCAAGATGACTCAAATATCTTGATGACAGTTTGCTTCAAGCACAATTCTCCAAGAGAATCGTTCACACAAGACCAGAATCCACACCAAAACCAAACCTAATAGAGGAGGTAGTCATATGATAGACGACTATCTGCAAGATCACCCAGGTTCATCCAGAAAAGTCTCTAAGATGTTAGGTTGAATGTCCTAGACATGTTTCCTTAACTTCCATATGCACAGAATCTGGTAGAGATGTCTTCACAACCCTTTAGCATAAATCAGACCACAAGCTCCTTCAAAGGATAACCAGACGCCTATCTCCAGATCAGAAATAAACGGACCTAAAGACAACTTACCAAAGCTAATGGTGTCTTTCTCTTCATCTTCACCAGCATACATGTACAAGATAAAAAGCTTGGATATAGGCTTCTTAGATTACATACGAAAAGACTCTTCAAGACCAATTTGAAGAAGATTCCCAATTGTTGCACCCCAAAATTTACCCAACCTCTTTTCTTAACTTGGTTTATGTTTCATTGCATTAACATTTGCATAGTTATATCATTTGCATATCATGATATCATTCATATAGAAGGGGATCAAGTGTGATTCTTATCAAGAGGAGCCTAGCTAGAGGTCTTATTCAAGCTTGAGAAGTTATCAAGGTCATCAGGAGGTGGTTTGAGTGCCTAAGAGTTTAGATGCTTGCATGTGGATTTTCTCCTAACTTGAGGATCAATTGAAGACCATCAGAGGGATGTGAAGTTTTGAATATGAGTAAAGGATGTCTATGGAGTTCATAGAATTCCTAGAGGGCCATGGGAGAGCTCAATCAAGTCATTGTGTCAAATGCAAGAGCCACAATTGAAGTGCAAGCAATTAGGGTTTTATCTGGGTCAATCCTAGGTCAACTGTGCAATTGAAGAGTATCAAAGCCTACTTTTAGGTCATGGATTTCATGAAATGATATGCTGAGACATTTGTGGTGTTATGCCAAGATCAAGTCAAGAAGAGTCAAGAGTGTGGGAAGTTGCTAAATTAGGGTTTCAGTGTAAAATCCCCTGTTTAGTGCCTAACTTCAAGACCACATAGGTCAAGATACAAGTTTCAAATGGATCTTTGGCCAACATGGAACTTGTAAAGCATCTCAATACCTTTAATTTGAGTACTATAAGTCCTCAAGGGGATTTATAGAACTCAAGTTATGGTCCAGACAAGTTACAGGTCACCAGGTGAATGTGAAATTTGTCTGAGAAAATCATCTGACTTCCAGGCTACTTTTGACCTAGAAGGAATTTTCACATGGACTTTTGGCCAACATGAAAGTTGTTCCTTATGATCTTAGCTTTCAAAATTTTTATAGAAGTCCTTATTCTGATTTGTGGAGCTCAAGTTATGATCTTTGCAAGCCAGGGGTATTTTGGGAAAGTAAGATTATAGGTCATTTTGGATTATAGGTCAAAATCTCCAACTTGCATATTTCAAATGAAGTTTTGTTCAACATGGAACTTACTCAAAATGTGATTTTAAGGTTAACCAAGCATTCATGATGCATTGAATTGGCTTGAGGCAAAATTTGGTTTGAAATGGCTTAAAAAAAAGAAGGTTTTAAAAGGGACTAAAGTTGAAAAATTCAAATTAATGGTTAAGTGACCAAAACATGGCAAGTAAATACTCATTTGAGTAGAAAAAGTATTTCAAACACATTGGCATTGTTGAATTTTTGAGTTGGGGCAGAATTTCACAAGTTACAATGTTGCTACTTCATATGCAAGTTACATAGCCAAATCACTTACCAAGGCAATTCAAGCATTCCTTTTGATCCAATTTCGTTCACAAGGCATTTTGCAATTGATTAGAAGCTTCTGGAGCAAGCTACACTGCCAAATTCACGACTGTCACATGGAAAATTTGAAGGAAAAACAGAAATTGTAAATTGCTGGATTGGGCTTCATTCGAGCTTCAAAAGCCCATAGACAGACTCTATATAAGTCTTGCATTGATTTCAGACTCAGGTTGGAGCTCATTTCGTGGTGGAGGCAGAGATAGAAGTTGGTTTTGCAAGCAAGCAAGTGAGAATCGGATTTCAAGTTTAAGGCAAATTCAGGTCAAATTGAAGAATCAAATAGCTTCCTCTTGCATCACTGATTGATTCTGGAGAGTTTTGAAACGTGAATCGAGCTCTTGATACCTCTGTTAGTGGATCTACATCAGGTATGTAACTTCCAAATTTCTCACTATTGTAGCAAGATGTAGATCGTTTTGAGCATGTGGTTAGGATCTAGTTGAAGTGTAGATCGTTTTTAGATAAGAATTTGAGCAATTAGAGACAAACTAAGTTGACATGAGATTTCTGTTTTGACACGGTTTGATCTGATCTTAAGGTTTCAACATGATTTGGATAGATCAGAGTGATGTAGGAGGAGTGAGGATCATTTCTATGGTTTTAGATTTGAATTTGGTAAGGATCAAATTTGATGTGTTCTCTGAATCTTGGATCGTGTTTTAAAACCTGTTGAGAGTTAGATGATTTGGATGTGATTTTAGAGATCCTCGTGGAATTCTGAACAAGTTGATATAAGATTTGATGCTGTTTGGTCGCTTGTAACCACCACCTCGCCGGAGAAGACGACCGGAGGTCTTCTCCGGCCACCACACTGGCTTTCCCTCCGTTTGATATTTGAATTGAGAAAGATGACTAGTGTTGCGGTGGAAATAGGATCACAAACTATTAATGAGTTTGAATCGCAATTCAATTCACAACCGCTCTTTGATTTATCCGAAGGAAAAGGTCAAAAGAGGGAAAACCTATTTTGCATCGTAAACACAATGCGGGGAAAGATCTAGGGTTCGGGGGTTGGTTAAATTTAGGGAAGGTATTAGCACCCTAAACTTCTGTAGTACTCTACAGGAACCTTTTGTTCAGATGTTTACTATTTGCTTTATTTATTTGCTTAAGGTATATGTACATAAGGATTACAAGTGAGAAAAGAGACCTAAGGGGTTAATTCTAAGTTTACTCGGCAAGACATCGCATCTTGTGCCTACGTATCCTTACGGGAGTGGAATCAGAGTAATCGTAGTTCCCCTCAAAAGGGAGGTTAGAGACTTCTTGACTGTGGTCAAGGTCTCAATGGGGAATAAACGTATCTTAGGGACACGCTTACGCGGAGTGTAGAAACTCCAAATCTCTACGTTGAATTGTTAAGTTGTAGTTAGGGTTAAATTAGGTTAGGGATTCCGCGGCGGGAAACCCTAAAATGAGCGCGGCGGCTCTTTGACCTAATGCTAGGGGTAAAATTGTAATCTTGCCTGCGGCGAGGCATTTGTGAAAATTAGGGTTTGGTTAGGGATTCCGCGGCGGGAAACCCTAAAATGAGTGCGGCGACCCTTTTGGCATAACACTAGGATAAAAGCAATTTTGCCCACGGCGGGACACCTAGGCTAAACAGGGTTTGATCCATTAAAGGGGTAAGGCTATTGACTCGGCGGCCAAAAGGCTGGACCTAATCCTTCGGAAGGATAAAACTGTAAAAAAATGTGAAAATATGACAAATCATTATATGGAGGAATAATTAAGGTACAAAAATAAGAAAAGTAATAAAGGCAGAGGGTATAAAGAAACAAAGAAACATTTCTGAAAACATGAAGAATATGAAAATATGTAATGACACTTAGAATGAAGTGAGGGAGGAAAATAGTGTGGGGCTGTGGCCACCACAAGCACATCTCAACCTCAAGCATGCAAATGAAATGCAGGAATAAAGAAAATAAAAGGTACACAAAATGACACGGCAAACATAAGGAGTTCCTTACGAAAAGGTTTTAATTTTTTAATATTTTAATTATGTAAAAAAATGTTTTAATTTTTTTAATATTTTAATTATATATATAAAAAGGTTTTAATTTTAAAATGGAATTACTTAGTTAAAAAAATTTAAGTTTAAATTATAAAAAAAATGTTAAGTTTAAATTATATATAAAAAAAATGTTTTTGGGAACAAAAAGGGTTTTTTGGAAAAAAATGTTTACGGGAACAAAAAAAAGGCTTTTTTTGGAAAAAAATGTTTACGGGAACAAAAAAAGGTTTTTTTTGGGAAAAAAATGTTTACGGGAACAAAAAAGGTTTTTTTTGGGAAAAAAATGTTTACGGGAACGAAAAAGGTTTTTTTTGGGAAAAAAAATGTTTACGGGAACAAAAAGGGTTTTTTTTTGGGAAAAAATGTTTTGATAAAAAAAAAATAACAATAGAATTGCAAATGCAAACAGACAATTAATGGACATGCAAACAATCCTATACGACACAATCATGGTTCATACATATCAAAATCTACGGATCTAAACAACAATGAAGGTTAACATGGCAAGGATGCAAATAAATATGAAAAATGCAAAGGATTTAGTAATTTAACGGACCTAAACACATTAACATGGCAAAATATGCACATAAACATGAAAAGGCAAAAGGTTTAGTAATTTAACCTACGAAGCGGAGGTTTGCTTCGGTAAATGTGAAAAAGGTTTGAATAAGGGAACACTGGAGAGCTCCAATCCTTCTAACGAGTTGTGGGAACGACCGCCTTTCTTCTCTGGGGATCTCCTTTGTTTCTCCCTCTCTCTCCTCTTTTCTGAAGAAAACCTTCTGACCCCTCTTAGGTTTTTTCATCCTCCCCTCCTTTTCCAACAAGGCAACACATGTATATATAGGGAACAAATTAGGGTTAACACCAAATTGTCAATAATGTCCCTAAAGCCCATTTTAAAGCCCAAACTAAATAATTAGTTAAGAAAAAATAAAATTTAAATAATTTAAAATAATTAAAATAAACTTAAAATAAAAACTAATAATCCTATTGATTCCTAAAATAAAAAATATTATAAAAGGAACAAAATTTTTCAATATTTTTTTATTTTATGATTTTTTTGGATATTTTTATGAATAATTTAGAAAAAAGTGAAAAAAATAATATTTTAAAAAATGATTTAATTAAAATACGAAAATAATAATTAAATAATAATAAAAAACTATTTTTGTTATTTTTTTAATGAAAGATAGAAAAATTTAGAGTAAAAATAATAAAGAACAAAAAAAGTGACAAAGGTGAGATTTAATTTTTAAAATAGTTAGAAAAAAAAAAATTTAATTTTAAAAAAGAATTTAGAGGAAAAAAAGATTTAATTTTAAAAAGAAGTTAGAGAAAAAAAGATTTAATTTTAAAAAAGTTAGAAAAAAAAGATTTAAAGTTAGAAAACAAGATTTAGCTTTAAAAATAGTTAGAAAAAAAAAGATTTAATTTTAAAAAAGATAGAAAAAGATTTAACTTTAAAGAGGAGTTAGAAAAAGATTTAAAAAAAGTTAGAAAAAAGATTTAATTTTAAAAAGAAGTTAGATTTTTATTTTTAAAAAAAATATTAGAATTTGATTAAAAAATGTGTTAGAAATTAATTTAAAAAAAGGTTATAAAAAATTTACTCTTGAAGAAAAGAAAAAAAAAAAGTTAAATTTTAATCTAAATCCTAAAAGTTAGTAAGAAGAGCTTTAAATAAATAAACTAAATAGAAAAAAAAAAAATTAGTTAATAAAAAATATTAGTGAAGTTATATAAAAAAAATTTAATTAAATTATTATTAGTTAAAAAAACAAGATCTAAAAAAAAGGTTAATTTATTAGGTTAATAAGAATTTAAAATAAAAATAAAAAAGAAAGGGTAAAATTTGGGGTATTACAGTTGCCCCTATTTAAATAGCTACACCAGATGATTTGAGTGACGGAGACTCAAGGAATCATGGTGGAGGGATTTAAATATAGATAACCGAAAATTTTGCCCTTATATGCGGCGATATGCAATGCTATGGACAAAGCGAGAACAGATTAATGCAGATGATGCCGTGAATATGATGTGATGCGTATGCTGGAATGATGAATGCGAAAATGCTGACGAATACGACGACACAGATGCTACGAGAAGAACACACTGGGGAAAACGACGCGCTGAGACACAGTACATCACTGGGGAATTCTAAAAATGATAGTCAACTGGTGTGAATGACCAATTGTCACTTTTAGAAAAGGAACGAGATCCTCGAATGGAGATGGTACCTATGAGACGGCCTCCACTGGGGAATCTAAAAATAAAACTGGATCACGTACGATTGTAAGATCGATTACAGAATGCTGGAGCATTGAGCAAAGAATAACATCCAAGCTTCTGTAACCTATCCCTCGTGACAGGATCAAACGGACTTTTCGGGAATCCGTAGCAAATATACAGGGTGAAAAGAACCGGTTGTATGCCAAAATAAATGGACTTTGAGTGGGAAATGCCCTGATAAGCTTCTCGAGGGAGAACTGTCACTTATCGTTGGAAGGGACTTATATGCCAAAATGGATAAGCACTCAAATAAAGAGGCTGCTGCTTATCTGATAAATAAATCTTCTCGCATTTAAGGTCGGCGCCTGGAATACGATTCTGATTCTTCTCTTACTGAAGGATAAATAAACTTCTTCATGCTTCAAGATTATGTTCTCCTGAACATGAAAAGGGTAAACTGAACTTCCTCATACTTCAGGATCGTGCTCTCCTGAATATGAAACTGGATGACTGAATATACTCATATTTCAGAATCGTGCTCTCCTGAATATGAAACTGGATGACTGAATTTACTCATATTTCAGAATCGTGCTCTCCTGAATATGAAACTGGATGACTGAATTTACTCATATTTCAGAATCGTGCTCTCCTGAATATGAAACTGGATGACTGAATTTACTCATATTTCAGAATCGTGCTCTCCTGAATATGAAACTGGGTAATCGAACTTCCTCATAACTCAGAATCGTGCTCTCCTGAATATGATTCCGCTCCTTCTTTTACTAAAGGATAAACGAACTTTTTCATAACTTCAGAATCGTGCTCTCCTGAATATGAAACTGCTCAAACCTCCCCGTAACTCAAGATCGTGCTCTCCTGAATACGATTTGGTTCAAACCTCAAGACGGCAGGTAAATGGAAGCCCAACTGCTCCATGGAGATGGCCATTTGCTGCGAGTCATAACGAGGATATGATCGACTTCTTAGGTGAGAAATGTCGTATGTTGATGCTGTAAAATGTAAAGTGTAAAAGGTTGTAACATGTAGGATTGTAAAGTGTTGTACTGATATATTTTCCAGGCGCGAACTGGCGTGTATCTGTAAAGGATTGTAGTTGATTTTCTTGAAAGATAGTGCAAAATAAATGCACGTCCGGGTACAGTGATAAACTTCTCAAGCGAGATAGTCGCGTATCTGCCAATGTATGGTGAAAATTTTAGATGGTGCAAAATAAATGCACGTCCGGTTGGGATTGACGACCGACAAGACTGAGATTCAATCTAGGATCGAGCTAGAAAGAAGACTGGAAATCAAAACTCCATCGAGGGAATGATCTCGAAGGGTAAATATCTAATCCTGGCGAGGAAAGATAGCTGAAGTAACCGTCATCCACGAGGATCGAGCTCTGTGGGGAAACTGGAAACAAGTAAGCATTTTATGCTTAGGGCTGACAATCTATTTGGAGAGAATGGACAAACCCCAATTACTCGGTGGTAACGACCAATGATGGAGACACGATGAACCTGTGCATTGTATCGCGTATGTTAATGGATATGTTAATATGAATGTATGTTGATGTCTATGTATGTAACTATGCAAGATGTTATGAAATGAGTATGTAATGAATATATAATGAATATGTAATGAAATAGGCATGTGATGCTTATGCCCTTGCGTATGCTGACGAAGCTGACTAGAGACGGGACGAGAGATGAAATAGACATCTCGACGGAAATACCCTGCGTTCTCTGCAACCAATACGTCAATCATGGGTAAGAAGGATCAATGGTAGAACCAAGTCTGGTTTTAAAGTTCTGAATTCTCTGAGGAGAAGGTAATCTGCTTGGGTGTACAGTATCACGTCTTCACATGGGGAGAAGAAAACCTGGGGGACACTTTTGAGTTACCCAAAAAAAAAAGTTGTCAGCTTATAGTCTCGCTGGGGACTGTCACTGGGAGCATGTCAGTGAAATCTCTGATGCCTTAGGGACCACTGGCTCCATCCAAAGTATTGTCAGCTTAGAGTCTCGCTGGGGACTAAATCAGAGCAATGGTTTAGGAACCTGTTGCAACACTGAGGCTTACTGGGGTATGAAGGCCGCTGTGAGTAAAATCCATCGGGTGCATGAAAAAATTGTGAAATCCCATGGTTTTGATCTTGCAGGACCTTATAGTAGCCGCCATTTGTTTCTTCAAAAACATGGTGCCCCAGGATACTTGTGTTGCGAGGTAGGGTCATCTCAAGAGGATTTTATAGAGAACACCGAGTCCGGTTGCCCCATTGTTCTCAAACTCTTTGAGAGATTTGTCAGGTCTCGACGTAACTGGCACAAATTAATCGTGTTACGACGAAATGTTTGGGAAATAGCTCTTAAGAATGTCAGACTCGCGTTGGTAAGCGAATTGGGAAACTGCCTGCCCCTGTTCAGCAGGATCTTCAAGTTCCACGGGTTATGTTCATATGTAAATCTCTAAGATATCAAGCAAAGTTGTCATGCCTGAAATGCCTATCCTGAGCTTGTCAATGTACACACATATTTGTCCTGAATTTTTGTTTTGAAAAAAGATATCGCGATAACTTGTGACCGAAATCACTAGTCAGGATATAAGTTTTAATTATAATGCCAACATGAATTTTTTCTGAGCATAGCTCGTAGGAGTCAGGAAACGTGATCTTGTCAAGTATGCTTTCAACCGAAGTCCTACTTCAATTAGGTCTTTTAAAGGTTGTATCGTGGCTCAGTTCACGGTTTAAGAAACAAAAGGATAAAGGCTCAAAGTTATATTTGTACCCACCCATTCTTCGTGATGTTCTCCAATCCTAATTCAGTTAACCGGATACGAACGCTCATATCTCAAGCGGATTTGCTATGGTCGAGAACTTATCAAGGCTTTGGACATGGCAGTCGCTCACCTATTACACGATCTTGTTCTTTACTAGGGACTATTTATTGTACCCTCTTGTTTTGCTTTTATTCCCTAACTTTTGCCTGGACAACGTCTTTTGATCTGACTTTGGAGTCCAACGGGATGCCCCAGTTTTGCCTAAGTCTCCTTCATAGGTTTTTGACTTAGCGGGCTCTTATTTTTTTGAATATTCCTTTATGCACAAGTCGTGTAAATCTTTTGAAAGGCTCGTGACTGCCCCACTCCTTAGGTAACCGAGGGATAGTCATTGTATTGGACTTCTTAAGATGCTAAGGATAAATTCTCGAAGGTTTGCTCTTCCTTTTTGAGGATCTAAGCGCTCGATCGGTTTAACTGAAACCTACCCTGCCCCAGGTTAGGATGAAGGTTCTTAAAAAGAAAGAAAAACTCCTACTTCAAGGTTCAAAGGGTTGACTAGGGATTAACATCCTTATATCTCCAGTGTTTGGGATTTGAAACAATGCCTTACATCATCAGCGGGTTTCAATCGAAAGCATACGACAAGAAATCTGACGTTTTGGGTTCGTCATCCTCCCCCCAATTCTCCATCAGAACAAGAGATCGGGTAAAGTTGGCATTATAATTTATGAAAACGTTTTTGAATGAGTGAAGCGAATGGATTTATTCAAGACAAACATATGTGTTGCATCAAAGATAAACAAGTTCGTGCATGCTAAATATGCTTAATCAAAGAGAAATGCATATAAATAAACAAATGAACTGTCGGAAAAATCCTTCTAAATGTTTATGAAATCTTGCATTCAAGAGTAACAGTTTCCTTTGGCGGAGCCTCAATGGAAAGGACGTCTGGTTCATGATCACTGTGAGTCGTCATGGCTTACCCCAGTTATGCTGGTCACATCTTCAACAGTTTTCAGTCGTTGCTTCAAAATAAATTTCCCAGATCCTTTGTTGATCCTGGTCATATCACCTTGAGGGTTACTGAAATGAAGCGGGCTAGGCCTTTGAATAATGACTGGATTCGGCTGATAGGCGTAGCATGCTTTGCAGAATTTGCACTTGACGAGTGAGGAACCTCGAAAGGAGTCTCGATCTTCAGCTGAGCATCGCCAAAAGACAACTTCTTCGTTTCTAGCAAATTTCTGACAACTTTCTTAAGAGCATAGCAATTCTCTAGATCATGGCCGGGCGCACCCTCATGAAATAAACAATGAGCGGTAGCGTTGTAACTTGCAGGTAATGGATTAGGTGGAGGATTAGGAGGCGGACCCAAAGCCCGAGTAGTGATGAGACCTTGCTTGACCAAAGAGGGACACAACTCGGTAAAAGTCATCGGGATCGGCGGACAAGGTTTATACGTTCTTCTGTTTGGCATATTCTGGCGAGGAGCCGGACTCTTTGGCTGTTGAGGAGCAGGAGTATTGGGTGCCTGTAGGTAGTTGACAGGAGGCGGCTAAACAGGAGGTTGTT
Organism: Lathyrus sativus; assembly: GCA_963859935.3. Lineage (NCBI taxonomy): Eukaryota > Viridiplantae > Streptophyta > Magnoliopsida > Fabales > Fabaceae > Lathyrus > Lathyrus sativus. The sequence continues at coordinate 414,342,214 of OZ012738.1, read as the reverse complement.
GCATAGGTTGATACATGGGAACCTGTTGATTGAAAGAAGGTGTAATAGCTGCCACATAGGGTTGTTGAGCATATTGGACCGGGTACCCTTGAGGTTGAGCATAACCTTGCAGATGCCGATAAAAGCGTTCCCTTGGTTTACCAGAGGATATAGCATTAGTCTCACTCTCCTTCTTTTTCTGGGAGCTATAAGGAGGTTTCTTCGGCTGATCCTTAGAAGCGCCATGATTATTTGTCATTTTACCACTCTTCATACCCAATTAAATCTTGACACCCACAGCAACGATGTCGGAGAAATTTGAAGTCACACTACCCACCATTCTCTCGTAAAATTCTGGACGGACTGTGTCGACAAACCAATCAGCTAACTCTTTCTCGGTCAAAGGAGGTTCTACCTGCGAAGCAGTCTCTCTCCACCTTTGAGCATACTCTTTGAATGACTCAGAATTCTTTTGTGACATACTCAGCAATTGTCTTCTGTCAGGAGCCAGATCCATATTGTACTTGTAGTGTTTGATGAAAGCGTCAGATAAATCTTGAAAGCTCTTAACGCGGGACTGGTCTAAAGTTAAATACCACTTGGAAGAAGCACCCTTCAAACTGTCTTGGAAGCAATGAATCATCAGTTTATCATTCTCAACATGGGCAGCCATTTTGCGATAATACATGATCAGATGACTCTTAGGACAGGTGGCACCTTCATAGCGATCGAAGTTCGGAGTTTTGAACTTCGGGGGAATAACTAAACCCGAGACCAAACAAACATCCCTTGCGGCAGTCCCAAAAATTTGATCACCCTCTACCTTTTTCAATCTCTGGACGATAGTGTTTACTTCCTCACGAAGCTTATCATGTTTCTCATAACCCTCAACATTCTCATCAAGATTATCAAAAACTGTCTCATTGAAGTACGGTTGCGCACGAGTGTGTACAACAGGTGGTGCAAAGATAGGAGCCCCCCTAGAAACTTCAGAAAACAAAGGCACGGCTTGCTGAACAGGTTGATTAATCGGAACAGTGGCTTGAGGAGGCACAAAACCGGGAGCAAGACCATAAGGTGGGTCCCTTGCTACGGTCACACTTGGTGAAGGGTCCACAGTAACGCCGGTAATCTCAGAAACAACAGTGGGCTGGGTATCCATCTTAGCATTCATGATATGTAACAATTCCATCATTCGCCCCATACCCCCTCGAAGGTCTTCAAGTTCATTGCTAAGGCGATCAATCTCTTTTGCCTGATCCTCCATTCTTTTCCGAGTTTGAGCTCTGGTGTTGTATTGGTGCCGAGAACTCAGGGTGACAAAACTGGAAGGTGAGAGAACCGAGTGTGAGAAATCGGGAGACACATGCAATGCAAGAAAGTAAATGATGCTAAAATGTGGATGAAGATTTCATGGGATTCAATCATTGACGAATGTCGTGGGGTACCAAGGAAATCTTTTTCTTGTTTTTTCATTTTATATTTTTTTTATTTATGGTATCCCGCGATATCCATTAATGATGTTTGAACTCCATGAAATACAATGCGATGAGATGCTTTATGGATGCAATGCATGAAAACACACAAAGTCCTAGGTTAAAGGCTTGCATGAGGTTCAAAGGCAAGTACCCTCCCCTGAAGTTAGATGGTTCATCCTGTCCTACAAAAGTAACCAGGTTCTAAGGGATCTCAATATCATTGATCTTTCACAAGGATGGTTGTTCAGAAGGCAACTTACTTGCCAACCAAAACCCTCCAAGTTTAAGATCTCAATGAGCGTAGTATCGAGTGTCAACCAACTTTAGTCTGCACCAAAGCCGGTTACCTCACTACTTTCTAAAGGCCAAGATGAGTTAACTAGGGTTCTAAAAGTCAGTTAGTGCATTGACAACATATGGCAGCCTCAATATTATCCTCAACTTGACTTAAGGAATATAAGCACCAACCAAGAAGTCGCACTAACTATGGCCACCAGATCAACCGTATCGATATACGTCGTACAGTTTCCTTGGTCTATTGCCATTTACCTAAGGTACACTAGATCCGGGTGTAGGACCTATCTCACAGCACAAGGAACAGTCCCACAATCAAAGCACAAATATATACATGCAAATGAATAATGACACAGATAGTAATAAATATGAACAAGTTAGGGATAACCCTCAAAAGTTAGGAGTTCCCCAGTGAAGTCGCCATTTTCTGTTGCGGTGGAAATAGGATCACAAACTATTAATGAGTTTGAATCGCAATTCAATTCACAGCCGCTCTTTGATTTATCCGAAGGAAAAGGTCAAAAGAGGGAAAACCTATTTTGCATCGTAAACACAATGCGGGGAAAGATCTAGGGTTCGGGGGTTGGTTAAATTTAGGGAAGGTATTAGCACCCTAAACTTCTGTAGTACTCTACAGGAACCTTTTGTTCAGATGTTTACTATTTGCTTTATTTATTTGCTTAAGGTATATGTACATAAGGATTACAAGTGAGAAAAGAGACCTAAGGGGTTAATTCTAAGTTTACTCGGCAAGACATCGCATCTTGTGCCTACGTATCCTTACGGGAGTGGAATCAGAGTAATCGTAGTTCCCCTCAAAAGGGAGGTTAGAGACTTCTTGACTGTGGTCAAGGTCTCAATGGGGAATAAACGTATCTTAGGGACACGCTTACGCGGAGTGTAGAAACTCCAAATCTCTACGTTGAATTGTTAAGTTGTAGTTAGGGTTAAATTAGGTTAGGGATTCCGCGGCGGGAAACCCTAAAATGAGCGCGGCGGCTCTTTGACCTAATGCTAGGGGTAAAATTGTAATCTTGCCTGCGGCGAGGCATTTGTGAAAATTAGGGTTTGGTTAGGGATTCCGCGGCGGGAAACCCTAAAATGAGTGCGGCGACCCTTTTGGCATAACACTAGGATAAAAGCAATTTTGTCCACGGCGGGACACCTAGGCTAAACAGGGTTTGATCCATTAAAGGGGTAAGGCTATTGACTCGGCGGCCAAAAGGCTGGACCTAATCCTTCGGAAGGATAAAACTGTAAAAAAATGTGAAAATATGACAAATCATTATATGGAGGAATAATTAAGGTACAAAAATAAGAAAAGTAATAAAGGCAGAGGGTATAAAGAAACAAAGAAACATTTCTGAAAACATGAAGAATATGAAAATATGTAATGACACTTAGAATAAAGTGAGGGAGGAAAATAGTGTGGGACTGTGGCCACCACAAGCACATCTCAACCTCAAGCATGCAAATGAAATGCAGGAATAAAGAAAATAAAAGGTACACAAAATGACACGGCAAACATAAGGAGTTCCTTACGAAAAGGTTTTAATTTTTTAATATTTTAATTATGTAAAAAAATGTTTTAATTTTTTTAATATTTTAATTATATATATAAAAAGGTTTTAATTTTAAAATGGAATTACTTAGTTAAAAAAATTTAAGTTTAAATTATAAAAAAAATGTTAAGTTTAAATTATATATAAAAAAAAATGTTTTTGGGAACAAAAAGGGTTTTTTGGAAAAAAATGTTTACGGGAAAAAAAAAAAGGCTTTTTTTGGAAAAAAATGTTTACGGGAACAAAAAAAGGTTTTTTTTGGGAAAAAAATGTTTACGGGAACAAAAAAGGTTTTTTTTGGGAAAAAAATGTTTACGGGAACAAAAAAGGTTTTTTTTGGGAAAAAAATGTTTACGGGAACGAAAAAGGTTTTTTTTGGGAAAAAAAATGTTTACGGGAACAAAAAGGGTTTTTTTTTGGGAAAAAATGTTTTGATAAAAAAAAAATAACAATAGAATTGCAAATGCAAACAGACAATTAATGGACATGCAAACAATCCTATACGACACAATCATGGTTCATACATATCAAAATCTACGGATCTAAACAACAATGAAGGTTAACATGGCAAGGATGCAAATAAATATGAAAAATGCAAAGGATTTAGTAATTTAACGGACCTAAACACATTAACATGGCAAAATATGCACATAAACATGAAAAGGCAAAAGGTTTAGTAATTTAACCTACGAAGCGGAGGTTTGCTTCGGTAAATGTGAAAAAGGTTTGAATAAGGGAACACTGGAGAGCTCCAATCCTTCTAACGATGGGAACGACCGCCTTTCTTCTCTGGGGATCTCCTTTGTTTCTCCCTCTCTCTCCTCTTTTCTGAAGAAAACCTTCTGACCCCTCTTAGGTTTTTTCATCCTCCTCTCCTTTTCCAACAAGGCAACACATGTATATATAGGGAACAAATTAGGGTTAACACCAAATTGTCAATAATGTCCCTAAAGCCCATTTTAAAGCCCAAACTAAATAATTAGTTAAGAAAAAATAAAATTTAAATAATTTAAAATAATTAAAATAAACTTAAAATAAAAACTAATAATCCTATTGATTCCTAAAATAAAAAATATTATAAAAGGAACAAAATTTTTCAATATTTTTTTATTTTATGATTTTTTTGGATATTTTTATGAATAATTTAGAAAAAAGTGAAAAAAATAATATTTTAAAAAATGATTTAATTAAAATACGAAAATAATAATTAAATAATAATAAAAAACTATTTTTGTTATTTTTTTAATGAAAGATAGAAAAATTTAGAGTAAAAATAATAAAGAACAAAAAAAGTGACAAAGGTGAGATTTAATTTTTAAAATAGTTAGAAAAAAAAAAAATTTAATTTTAAAAAAGAATTTAGAGGAAAAAAAGATTTAATTTTAAAAAGAAGTTAGAGAAAAAAAGAATTAATTTTAAAAAAGTTAGAAAAAAAAGATTTAAAGTTAGAAAACAAGATTTAGCTTTAAAAATAGTTAGAAAAAAAAAGATTTAATTTTAAAAAAGATAGAAAAAGATTTAACTTTAAAGAGGAGTTAGAAAAAGATTTAAAAAAAGTTAGAAAAAAGATTTAATTTTAAAAAGAAGTTAGATTTTTATTTTTAAAAAAAATATTAGAATTTGATTAAAAAATGTGTTAGAAATTAATTTAAAAAAAGGTTATAAAAAATTTACTCTTGAAGAAAAGAAAAAAAAAAGTTAAATTTTAATCTAAATCCTAAAAGTTAGTAAGAAGAGCTTTAAATAAATAAACTAAATAGAAAAAAAAAAATTAGTTAATAAAAAATATTAGTGAAGTTATATAAAAAAAATTTAATTAAATTATTATTAGTTAAAAAAACAAGATCTAAAAAAAAGGTTAATTTATTAGGTTAATAAGAATTTAAAATAAAAATAAAAAAGAAAGGGTAAAATTTGGGGTATTACAACTAGGAACCGTCAGATCGTGCCTCAGACTTGACTTGGTAGCATTATCCAAGGGCTGTGACTTGTTTGATTTTGTTGACTGCTGACCCTCAAAACGCACCGTTTCAGTAATGCGGCGGCGCGCCCTCAAGCATTGGATCCAGTTGACTAGTCTCCAGATCTAGCAGTCCACGTTTTTTCTTGGCTTTTGATTATTTTAATTCATTTTAGTTTTATTTTAAATGCATATTGATTCCAAAAATCATAGAAAATTCATCTTTGATCAGAAAAATATTTTAAAAATATGTCCATGCTCCTCTTTCAATTTGTGATTTTTTGGAATCAATAAATTGCATTTTCCTGCATTTTTCAATTTAATTTGCATTTTCCTTTTTTATGTTATTTCTTTTATTTTGCATAATTTCCTATCTGTCTTGTTGATTTTGGTTTGATCATTTGGTTTGGAATCTGGATTTGATTTTTGAGTATGTTGTAGGTTAGATGTGCATGCTCCCTTAGGATTTTTATTAGATTTTTTAGATAATTGTAGGTTCTGTTTTAGGTGAGATGTTTAGAGCCTTCCCAACTTATGGTTTATCTTGACACATTTCAACTTAGGATTTATTTAGTGGACGTAGAAGTTGATTTAGGCTCTGATATTTGAACCCTAGAATGTTAAAACATACATGTTCCCTTAGGAAAATTCTTAGATTCTTACAACTTAGTTTTCTATTTTAGATATAATTCACAAGTAGGTGTTGCCTTTGATGTTTCTTCTTTGGTGCCTTGCCTTGTTTGATCTTGTTGGTGGCTTTGGAGCTTGAAAAGCTTGGTTTCCTTTTTGGAGGAGGTGTTGGACACCTTGTAGCTGCTGTGGATTGGCTTGTGGAGCTTAGCTTGGAGCTTTCTTTCTCTTTTAGGAGCTTTTTTAGAAGCTTATAGGATTAAGGTTTTAGGAAGAACCATTAGAACTAGTTCTTTTCCTTTCATCAAAAATAGAATGCATTGTTTACTTCTATCCTCATCCTATGATGCAAAGTCCTCTTAAGGAAGCCCCATCTCTCCTTTGGAGGGATGAGTGGCATGCCTTAATGAGTAGAACTTTTGAGGATGCACTTTCTTTCCAATGTTGGTTCCTGATGAATTCCTTTGGTCTTCATCAGGTTTCCTAGCATTGTAACTTGATCTCAATGATGATTTCTCTTCTTGTGGAGCTTGCTAGAGTTTGAAGATGAAGAATTAAAGAAGATTGAAGATAGAAGCTAACTTGAAGATGAAGACTTTTTGCTGTCAACTTTGTTGTCAATTCAACTTTGCTGACAAGAGCTGCTGCTAAAGGTTGAAGTTGCTGTCTGTAGAAGATTGTTGCTGCTGCTTGGGCTGCTTCCTCTGTTTTTCTTTTGCTGTGTTGTCTGTTTGCTTGTGTTGCTTACCTTTAGGTTTGAGGTGGAGCTTGTCTCCCCTTTCCTGTTTTTTCCTTAGGTTTGAGGTTGAGCAGGACTCCCTTGCCTCGCTTGTACTGTTGCATAGCATGCATTTTACTGTTTATTGTTTACTGCTTGCTTTCTTTTGCTGTTTTCCCCTAGGATCTCTGATTTCCTCTGTGCAAGAGGGAATTATGACAGACATTAGGTTTCTAAACCATGCATGATAACAGTAGGTAGATTCCCTTTCAACCATAGTTTTAGGGCGTTTTTCTCTTCTCATCTCAAAACAATTCAAAAATACAGTAATAAGGTTAATTGAAGTCGTACGTTACGAGCCTTAACCTATCTGGGAAAAGGTTGGTGGAGGGTCTCTCTCCAGTAATCTGGATGTTTAGTGTGGTACCCTTTGGGTGACATGCGAAGCATTCACTCCTAGGTCATAGTCTCTAGTGCGACGGAGATTGCGAACATCCTAAAAAAAACAATTCTTTCGTAAAAGATTCAAACAAACATTCAAACTCTATTTTTTGTCCTCTTGGACCCTTAATCTGGAAAACCCTTTCATAAGGAGATAAAAAATCTGTCAGACAAACTTGTGTCCTCCGTAGCCTGAACTACGTTTGCTCTGATCTTTCATGCCGTATGAAAGTACGTAGGCACGAGATGCGATATCTCGGCGAGCAACCTTTCCCCCTTCTCCAGTAGTTAGGCGAACTATGTTGACTCTGATTTCTTGTTCCAGACGGGAATACGTAGGCATAAAGTGAGATACTTTGCCGAGTCATTTTCTTTTCTTTTTAGACCAGACCTTTAGAGTAGATAGATAAACACACCCTTAGATAGAAAACAAGTGTGGATCCCGTCGAGTACGACGGACGTGAGGGGTGCTAATACCTTCCTCTTGCGTAACCGACTCCCGAATCCAGGATTTGGTTGCAATGACCATTCCTTTCCCTCTTTGCGTTAGGTTTTCTTTGAGCGTTTCCTTTCCCTCTTTTGGGATAAATAACGCACGGTGGCGACTCTTCTGTCATGGCCGGCGCCGATTTTCGCAGTAGCGACACCAATGTTATTGATAAACACATATTTGTTTATCCTCCAGAACATATGATATATCTCTCCTTTGTCTAAGAAGTTCACTCCTTGGATCAACAAGATTCTGCACACACTTTTCAGAAGTGATGTTTCAACATCTGGTTGAACATCAGGTCCTTTTCCCATGAAAAAGTCATTGGATCTTGAGAACTTGCATTGTCTGAAGTTGCACCTTCATAAGTGACACTCAATAAATAACCTAGAGATAAATCTTCAAGGCATAATTATTCCTTAGAATACCATCCTTTCTTTTGTACACATTCAGCAGTGCCTTTATGAGTGGACTTGAGAGAGGACTCAAGTATCTTGGGCTACCCTTCATGGTACCTGGTTGACCCTCGTCTTCCAAGAAGCATAGGAAAATTCTTCAGAGGAAGACATCACAATTATTTCTCTTTTACACCACTCCCATCTATTGATGGCAAGAACATCTAGAGAGACTGACACCATCTTCAACAAGCCAGGACAGATGTCAGAACATTTTATAAGACAACAACAACAGAAGAATCTTCATAGAGCACTAAGTCAACCATCAGTAGATATCAGACCAGATTCAAAGATCTATTCTCATGGCTTTCAATCTCTATGATCACAACAGTTATGGATGGTCTAATCACACAATCTCCTTCCTTTTTCAAAAGACCAAAAAGTATCTTCCCTAGAACTCATCCAAAAATAGAACTGGAAACCAAGTTTTGATACCAATTGAAATTCTGGTGTGCAGATCACAAATGTCCCAAGAGATGTCGAGACATTGATCTTTGCATAACTAAATAAGGCCAAAAATAAGAACATCCAAATACTGCAAATACATTACAGTGTCATGACAGATGTTTCAACATCTATCAAGACATATATTTCAGAACATAAGAGCAGACTGAATTTAACATAACAGAAACATAAAGAACACCAAGATATGATGACCTAGTTCGGTGAACAACAACACCTACATCTGGAGGCTACCAAGCCAGGAATGAATCCATTATTAGTAGTATTAATTTAGAGATAAACTCCCCTGTTTACAACTCCTCACTTAATCCTTACCCAGTGCAACTTCTGTCTAGAAATCACCATCTAGACAAGAGAAACCCATCTCAATTCCTAAATCACCTTAGTGATATCTAACAGTCACAACCTCTGGTGACTGTATCAAACTGTTCAATTGAAAGACATCCCTCTTAATACAATATTCACTCAAGACTCTTGACTAACAATAATTCTTGAATTTGCTTAATAGCTTCATCTAAGAATAATATACAATTCATGAATATGATGACCCAGTTCAGTGAACAACAACACCTACATCTAGGGGCTACCAAGCCATGAATGAATCCACTATTAGTAGTATTAATTTAGAGCTAAACTCCTCCATTTACAACTCCTTACTTAATCCATATGCAATGCAACTTCTATCTAGAAATCACCATATACACAAGATAAATCCACCTCAATTCCTATATCACCTCAGTGATATCTAACAATCATAACCTCTGGTGACTGCATCAAACTATTCAATTGAAAGACATCTCTCTCAATACAATATTCAGTCAAGACTCTTGACTAACAATAATGTTTGAATTTGCTTAATGTTGCGATGAGAATTAGATATGAAGCTATTAATTAACTTGAATCACAAATCATGAAGTTCACCACCGAGCTTTGATTTATCCAAAGGAAAGGATAAAGATCGAAAGAAAACCCTAAGTGCGCTATGTAAAAACATAACTAGAGATCTAAGGTTCGGGGGTTAGTTATACCTAGGAAAGGTGTTAGCATCCTAAGTATCTATAGTACTCTATAGAAACATCTTGTTAGTATTTGCGTTATGCTAAAGTGTGCTTGCTAAGGGAAAAGTGTTAAGGTAAAGATCTAAAGGTATATACAAAGTATGCTCACCAAGACATCGCATCTCGTGCCTACGTATGCTAACAAGGATGGAATCAGAGCAACCGTAGTTCTCCTAACTACGGATGATGAACTCTTGAATGTGGTCAAGGTTCCAAAATGGAGTAAGTTGAAAATCCTAACTAGGGTTAACTTTAACCAAAGTCAAAGGGGAAAGTGAGTAGTCATAACCATGATACTCACATAGAGTTTACCAACTCTAGACCTAATTCTAAGTTGCAAGACCAATTGGTTCTAACCAGACCAAAAGGAGGGAGATAAGTGTTAGTTGTTAGTGGTTAGAGGGCTCGACAAGATATTGCATCATGTGCCTACCTATCCTGACTAGAAAAGGGGAATCAGAGCCTCCGTAGTTCGGCTGACTAGGGATGAGGATATCTTGATTGTGGTCAAGGTTTCAAGGGGAAGTAAGTGTTTATAACCATAACACTCACATGAAGTGCAAAGACTCCAAACCTAAACTAGGTTAGACAAGCAAGACTAAGCTATCTTAAATGACATGGCAGTCAACTATGGGAATCATTTCCTTTGGAATGGATTAAGATAATATTTTTAATTAGCAAAATTATTCGATTAAAGTTGGTTAAATCAATTAATTAGACTAATTAGAATTAACTATCAAGAATAATAAATAAAAAATTAATTCAATTGACTAATCAAATTAATTAAATTAAATTAGCAAAATTAACCAACTAAAATAATATTTATTAATTGAATGAGAATAAAAATACAAATAGAGGAAATGATGCAAATTGAAAATGAGGGAGTGAATAGAAATAAAATGATCCCAAGATCCCATTTCATAAAAATCCTAATTAGTTAATTAATTAATTAAAACTACATTAGATTAATAAACTAAAAAAAGAAAAAGAAACTAAACATCAAAAGAAAAAGAAATAAATAAAATAAAAAATAAAAAAAATGAAATTGCTAGCAACACATAAAACTCTTAATCTCAAGATGCTACTCACAAGTGCCAATAATGAATGTAAACAACAACATAACATGCTACTCACAACAGCAAATATCTTTAGTACACTGTTGTACCCCAAAATTTGACCAACCATTTCTTGTACTTGGCTTATTGTTTCTTTTTCATTTTTGCATTTGCTTTGTCCTTAACAAGGGGTCAAGAGGTTTGTTGTGCCATTTAAGAGGAGGGTATCTTTGGTTTCAAGCTCAAACAAAGGTATTCTTACAAAGCTATTCAGGGTTTCATCATCATGGAAGGGTTAAAGCTCCTTGAAAGGAGAGATTGGTGTGTGGTTGTTACCTCCTATCTTGGAGATCATCAGAGGGTCATCAAGGGTTCATGAGATAATTTATTTAGAAAATAAATGGTTTTAAAGTTCATTGTATACCTTGGAGAGGCTTCGTGGGGTTTGTGTATTCATTCAATTCATCTGCAAGAGCCTCAGTCAAAAGACATGGAATTAGGGTTTCATCTGGTCAACTCAAGGTCAACTGTGGACCTGAGAGGTTTCTAAACTGGTTTTCAAGTCATACAAGCCATGGGAAGTCACCTTAGAGCATTTGAGATGTCATGATGAGATCAAATTAAGAGGAATCAAGAGTTCAAGAGGTTACTAATTAGGGTTTCAGATGACTTCAGTGTAAAATCCCCTTCTCTAGTGTCCAACTTCAAAGACATTTTACCCTATGATGCAAGACCAATATTCTTTTCATGAAAAAATGAGACTTGTAGATCATGTTCTTAGCTTTCTTTTGAGTACAAGAACTCATCCATTTAATTTTTACATCTCAAGTTATGATGCCAACAAGTTAGGGGTCTCAGATGAAGAGAATTTTGGTCAACAAAAAGTCAACTCACTTACAAGGCATTTTTTTACCTAGAAGCAAGTTTCTCATCAACTTTAAGTGAACATGAAAGTTGTTCCTCATAATCTTAGCTTTCTAAAAAGTCCTAGAAGTCCTCTTTCTCACGTGTGTAACTTAAGTTATGGTCTTAGCAAGTCAAGGGTATTTTTGGAAAAGTTCATTATAGGTCATTTGTTTCAATGGTCCGTGTCATGAATTTATAGGCCTCAAATCCAATTTTGACCAACATGAAACTTGTGCATAAGAGTATTAACTGATCATTTAGCCCAAAATTCATGAATTTTGTGGAGTTATGTTGTCATGTGAGCCATTTCAAGATGGATAATTAGGGTTTTGGTCATAAATTGAATTACTTCATTTACAAGTCATATATTTGCTTCATATTTGAAATTTTGTACACCAATACATGATCATGAAGACAATTTCCTCATTTGTGCTAACATGAAGTGGGATTATAGGTCACTTTTTCAAATTTCATATCAAAAAAAGTCATGCACCAAACTTTGTGCCTATTCATGCTACAACCACCAAATTAATTGCATTGTGTTCCACACACCCCAAATGTAAGAATGCTGACCCAAAAGAGATCATTTGAGGCAAAACCCGTGTGTATGTGAAATTTGATTTTTTTGGCCATTCTTTGAAATCACTCAAATGAAGTAGCATGAGCATGCATGGTGTGGAAATACCCATCGTATAAAAGCTTTTTTTGCTTGCCCTAATCATCAGAGGAGGTAATTGCAGCTGGAGAGAGCAAAGAGAACTTGAAATTTTCTCATCACTTGCCATTTTCAAATCTGGTTTTTCTCTTCAAATCAACCTCAATTGGAGATTGCATCTTCTTCCTCAAAGCATAAAGAGTGAGTTGGAAGCAAGAAAGTAGAGTTTGCGTGCCTGTGAATAACCAACAGAGTTGCTTCGTTCAGTAAGCTTCCATCTTTATTTTCTTTCATTCTAGGCACTTTCTAAGAGCATGATGGGTTGCATCTGAAACCCTACCTATGGTAGGCCATGTTCGGTTCATTGTTGTGTTTGTTTGATGACATTTTCCGTGGACATGTTTGAATTTCAAACCTTCGATTCTCTTTATCTTGGAACCTTTTTGATGTTTGAGTTATTGATTTGAGATCCTTGTAGCAATGGCTTTCGATTGGTATAAAGTTTTAGCATTTTTATCGAGGTTTTATGACTGGTCTTCGGCGAGCTGGCCGGAGAAGACGAACGGAGCCCTAGCTCCGGCGTCTGGTCATTCCTTTGATCAGTGCTGAGGTGGACTAGTTTGAAAGTTTGACTTGCACATGTGTTGCCTCCTGATTTGCTTGACCAAGCTACCTGGCACGTTGAATCCCACGCCACTTTAATGAAGCGCAGCGTTTCATTAAACGCTGAAGCCTTAGGTCATCTGGGCTTGAATTGTTATTCTCCCCCATCTTTTTTGAAGCCCAATCATGTTTTCCTTGGTTGTAGTTCATTTATGGTTTACTATTACACCTCCCATGTTGCTTATTTTATTTTATTTTATTTTTGTTTCTGTTTTCATTTTGATTTATTAAAAATACTTCCAATGGTCAGAAAATTACCCAAAAATTGTTTTCAATTATTTCAAGACTTTATTAATTTTCCATAATTTTATTTTATGATTTTACTTTTATTTGCAATTTTATTTTAATTTTGCAATGTGAAGTGTTTTATGGTCTACCCTAGTTTTGATCCTATGCATTTGAACCTCCAATTCAAATCCCCTATGATCAAGACTCCTTCTCCATTTAGAGGATGGATTGAAGGGTCTTTGAGGGTATATTTGGTTCATGTTTGATCATTTTATGGTTGACTTTGAGTTGGTTTTTGTTGACCCTCGATTAATGCTCGATAAGGTGGAACACCCTTAACAATGGAATTGTTTGGTGATACCTTGAGATGAGTTTCACTTAGAAACTTTGGCTTCTGTCTGCCATTGGACTTGGTTGCTTTGTGCATTTTATTTGGATTTTATTGAACATTTTTCCTATTTTTTATGAAGCTTGCAAGTCAAGTCATCTTAGGAGAGGTTCACACAAACTAGTTTGACCTAGTTCCTTTGGGAAATGACTCTTATTGATCCCATATGCATCCTATGAGCCTTGATGCTTACTTATGACATGATTAAGGTGTTGGTATTTCATTTTTAGGTCATACACTTGTGTAAATAGTTTCACAAGTTACTTAGAAGTTAGGCAATTCCACTTGATTTTAAGTGTTGAGCATGAGATAGAACTTTGGTTCTTCCATTTGCCTTGCTTTGATTCTTGCTTGTGCTTTGTTTGCCATCTTGATTTGAAAATTTTTTTCTTTTGGTTTCACTTCTTCCCCTTGGGTTTTGATCACCATTTAAGACAATTTGGTGTTCATGTTTATGCTTTGAGTTTATCTTGAATGATGTATCACTTTTAGCTTTTGTTTGTTTTTCTTTTTCACATTATCAATTTGGATTGTTTGGTTGAGATACTTTGTATATGCTTGCTGCCCAAGCCTCTTTTCTCCCATCTTCTATTTGATCATGGCCTTTGCTTGTGTTTTATGCTTGGCTTTTGTTTTTGTGATTGATGTTTGAATGGTTGTAGAAGTTGTGACTTCTCCCATTTCATCTCACCCTTTCTTTGACTTGTTCAAGTCAACTTATTTGAATCACTTGCTTTGTCTTTGTTGCATCTTTTTGTCTTGCATTTCATCTTTACATACCAGGTTTGCATTTCTTTTGACTTGTTTAAGTCAACTTCTTCTTTCTCAATTTCATTTGTGATTGGATTATCTGTTGTTTACTTGGTTCTTTTGCCATGATCCCTTAGGATTCCTAGTCCCTCTGTTTAAGATGGGAGTATGAGAGACATTAGGTGTTCAATCCTTTTCATGATAACATTAGGATAGATTCTTACCCTCTTAATCCCAACTTTAGGAGTATTTTGCATGACAACATTAGGGTTGATTAGTTTCCCCTTAGAGTTTATGTCTTTCTCTTCTCATCTCCAAAATATCTTTTAAGACACCTAATAAAGGATAACAAGTGTTATACGCTATGAGCCTTAAGTACTTGAGGAATTATAGTTGGGGGGCCTCCTTTCAATCTGTCTAGAGTATTTAGCGTATACCCTTTGGGCGATATGCGACGCATTCGCTCTCAAATCATAGTCTTTAGTGCAACATGAGTTACAAACTTAACTCAATTCACTTCTTCTCTTTAAAAAATACAAAACAAAACATCAAACCTTTTTATCCCTCAGGATTGTTTGAAAATCATTTTCAGAAAGAGTGTGTTAAGTCTTTGTTCTACCACAAACAGGTAACGCCTAAGTCTCCAATGGTCGAGCAGCAATACACCTAACTGCTAGAACGAAGGTTTAACCCTACTCAGTTAAAACACTTGAACCAATCTGTGGTCGTGTCAGCCCGAACTACGTTTGCTCTGATTTCTCACACCAGATGAGGATACGTAGGCACAAGATGGAGATATCTTGGCGAGCAACTTCCCCACCTTCACCCGTAGTTTTCCAAACTACGTTGACTCTGACTTTCCCATTGCACGAGGGAGCGTGTAGGCATAGAGCGGCGATGCTCTACCGAGTCTCTTTTATTTTCTTTTGTCCCGGTGAGCCAGCCTTTTGATAGATTAACACCCTTTTAGATAGACAACAAGCGTGGATCCCGTTGAGTACAACGGACGTGAGGGGTGTTCATACCTTCCCCTTACGTAACTGACTCTTGAACCCAAGATTTGGTTGCAATGACTTGTCTTTTCCCTTTTCGTAGGTTTTCTCTGATCGTTTCCTTTCCCTCTCTTTGGGATAAATAACAAACGGTGGCGACTCTTCAGTCCTTGCCTGCCCCTCTTCGTAGTGATGCGACATACACCCACATCATGAACGGTCATAAACATGCAAACACAATACTAATTCCATCATGCAGACCCATGCAAACATCAATATGAAATTGTCTGCAATGAGCAAAACACGAATACTCATGCGCCATGTTCATTCATCCCAACAAACTATATTTCCACTCAACAATTTCATGATTCATCCATCCATATTTGTCGCATTCATGGTAACTCTTCAAATAAGCCGATACTCACAAAAACAGAGTTGTGGCGTGCCATATTTTATGCTTCAAACAAAATTGTAAATGTCCTTTCATGGCAGCACACAATGAGAAAAGTTTGTGACTCCTTCACTCAAAGTCCATTATCATACACAAATAGCAGCAATATTGGAAACAAGACCACATGCCATATATTAATAACACATACATAAACCATGAGACAAAAATACTTAAAGTGTAATGCAATGTATAACTATGTCATAGTCATGACAATGAGTAGGAAGAGTCAGTAATGCTAACTGATCGTGCAAAACTCAAAAAGGTCGCGGTGTCGGTGTCGATTCCGTTGGTGGTATGATTTATAGTGAGGCTTGTCGCTGCAGCTTTGTGTGAAGGTTTAATGGTGTTGAGTGGTGGATGAAGAAAAGTAAATCGTGTTGAGTTTGGAAGGAAAGGGAATAGCCTTATCACCTAGAATTGTTATGATGGAAAAGTTTTGATGGTCCTTCCTTTTTTATTCCTAAGGTCAAGAGAACTACTAATTGATTTCTTTTAATGACCTTTTGTTGGCTGCTTCAGGAAAACAAATAATCTTGCATCCATGAAAATGACCTTGCATCACATGGGTAAAGTTTGTCTTGTTATGCACAAGAATAGAAAAACGGTATCATGACTTTTTCTTCCCTTTGGATTTGTCACTACATTTTAAACACTCATTTTCATGAAATATTCTGATATTTTTCAGCCTCCTTGATTAAAACATACAAGTTAGAAAAGTTTGAATCATGTTTAAAATCTCCACATAATGCTAAACAAAAGCTCTGAGCAGCTGAGTTTGAAGCAGGTTTTGGAGATAGTGTAGACGTCTGTTCTTCACAAAAATGGTATTTTTGGGTATATAACATGGAAAGGAACAACTTTCCAGTTGTAGGAAAGTGCAGAAAAAGCTTGGAAAGGCCTCAAAGTAGCCCCTCAATCCGTGTCCTCAAATTTGGTCTTCAAACCTTCATGAATATCTTGGCACCTTGTCTCCACCATAACTTCTTGCTCAAACCATAAATCTTTACAAACTTGGTATAAATGAAAATCTGAGATAATCATCTACAACTTTCATGTTTTAAGAAAATTGAAATAAGGCTTGAAAGTACATGAAAAACGGCATGGAAGTTTGGTAAGAAATTGTCACTCAAGGGACTTAGCAGAATTTTTCTAAGTGACCAAAACATGACATTAAAAACTCTTCGCTTTAGATTGTCACTCAAGGGACTTCATAACTTGAGATTGGCTGGTCTAAATTATAAGTTCATGGTATGATGGGAAAGCTTGGACAACAAGGAACAACTCTTATATTTGAGGAATGTTGAATTGAGACTTGAATCATTAAGAAAAATCCACATGAAGTTGCTTTCAAAATGCTGAAAATTATATTGTCAATTTTAACAACTTTGCAACCCTAACTTTAAAGTATCAAAATTTGAGTTCTAGACATGCTTTTGAGGAGTTCTTAATATCAAAAGAAAGCTGACAAGATTATCTACAACTTTCATGTTGATGGAAAAGTCAAATTTGACTTGGAACCCTCTTGAATTTGGCCATGAAAATCATTCCAACAAGCTGAAATTTATAACTTAGAAAATTTTCTATGTATGAAATTTCCAAATCAAGTTTTTCCTAACTTTGAATCAATATAACTCCAAATCCTTTGGACATGAATTCTTCTACAAACCTATATTTTAGGATATACTCTTTACAAAGGACATTGGTTTTCTCCAATTGGCTCATGGATGAGTGAGATATGACTCTTGCAAGATGACTAGAATCCTTGATTTCCACACTTAAAAATTTTCAACCAAGACCCTAATTTCACCAAACTCTTTATTTTACGATTCTAACTTGATTTTTCTTGATTCATTCATATGATACCATGAAATAATACTTGTGAAGTTCATATTTGACCACAAAACCCAAATGTTGAATTTTATGAAGCTACAATCGACTTTTGAATCAGACTAAAATAAAACTTCTCCCATCCACTTAGGAAACTCTTGACTTGAGTTTCTTGGGACTGAATGAGCTCTTAGGGACCCTTAAGATGCATGAGGGCTTCCTTGGTTGGTTCCTCAATCAAATCTTGGTTAATCAGTACTTTCTCCTTTCCTTCATAAACCTTAATTCCACAAAACAAACAAAACCGCAAAGCTAGATGAATTGGTTAGTGATGCAAGGATGATTGACCTATGATGCTCATGCCAAAGATCAAAGAATATGAGGGTAAAATTTGAGGTATGAAACTTAATAGCTTCATCTAAGAACAATATACAATTCATTACCTACAAGTTTCTGAATATCAAAAACTATGTCTACCATAATGTATCAATTGATACAAATGATGACTTACAACACAAGAAAGTACACGACTCTCAAAACCCTAAACCCTTATAATTACTTTACAAGAATTCTTTACGAGGTCTACTCTCTTACTATGCCCTAGGCATTGGCCTTCGTTTTATAGCCTTAAGCAGTCCATGGACTTCAAAGTCTCTGTCCAATCTTTCCTTGATCCATGTTCTGATTGCACCTTAAATCTTGGAACATATCTGCAACAAATGTGTTGCACCAGACCAAGATGCCGAGTCCACAATACTAGAACATCTTGTATGACATGTCTTTCTTTACATATTTATTCTAGTTGGAACATCTTGTACAACATCATGTTTTACCAAAATTTGCTTAAATCTTAAAGTCTTCAATATGCATCAGGCTAAGACTCCTGAAATTAAGATGATTAAATCTTTGATTCGATGCCCAATTTTTATCTTCAACTATGGTTGATGCAAGACATTGATGATCAAGCATATTGATCATAACCTTGAATGTCATGTTGATTGACCAAGGTGCCTTTAGAATTAGCATAGACATTTAATCAAACACCTTAAGTTCCCTTCCTTCTAGCTTCATTGTGAAATTCTTGTCAAGTAATTTACCCAAACTAATCAAGTCATTTTTAATTGAAGGAACTTACAAGACATCACTCATGATAGCTTCATGTCTATCCTTATTTTTCACCATGATACTGCATATTCCTTCTGATGTCACCATGTTGTTATCTGCAAAATGAATTGATCTTTTAACTTATTCATCCATATTGAAAAACTAGTTCTTGTTCCCTGTCATATGATTGTTGCAACATGTATTAAGGTAGCACACATTTTCTTTCTCTAAAGCCAAATGTGTTACAGCCGTCAAGATAACATATTCATATTCACTTCTACCATCATGAGCAAATTGAGCCACACCTTTTTCCTCATCATTTCTCTTGTTGTAGTAGCAGTCTCTAACATAACGATCAAGTTTCTTGAAACAATAGCATTGAACCTCCTTCATGTCAACCTTCTTCTTGACTTTCTAATTTTGATTTGCACCATTCTCGCTAGTTTCACCTTGGGTTTTTAAATCCTTACCAGCATCACCATTATCATTCAACTTCTTCTTCCATTTTTATTTCACTTTGTTATTGCTTGAGGAATTTTCTTTCATCTTATAAAAGAACTTTGCATGCAATTCCTATTCATATAGCTTTTCCAAATCTCTTTGTTTCAGCCCATCTCATGCACCTTAAGAAATGCTTCAAATTATTCAAAATTCATCTCTGACAAGTCTTTAGATTCTTCAATTGCCACCAAAATATGATCAAAGTTGACTGGAAGATCCCTCAACACCTTATTCACCTTTTGTAATTTAGGGGTCTTTTCTCCACATGACTTCATCTGATTTGTCAAAGCCACCATCTTTGAGAAGAACTCAACAATGGTCTCATCATATTTCATCTGCAAGTTTTCATATGTATTCCTTAAAGATTTCAACTTCATTTTCTTTAATTTTTATCTCCACCATATAGCTTCTTGAGAGTATCAGAAGCCTCCATGGTTCTTTATTGCTCGATAATTTTCTCAAAGATATTCGAATCCATACACTGATGGATCAAAAATAATTTTTTCTATCTTTCTTGCTCAATTCACGATGAGCATGCCTCAATAGAATTTGCCTCTAATGTCAAGAAACCATCATTCACGATTTCAAGCACATCTTGAAACCTGAATATGAATTTCATCTGTGTCACACCCTAATTTTTTACTCTAAGATCCCACCTCTTTTTGTGCATTTTTCTTGCGCTATTTGACGTTACATTTCATATTTATGTTTTTGTGACTAACGAGCTTATGTAGGAATGTCAAGAAGGTGATTTTGTTTCTCCTAACTTACGCACTTCAAGCCATCTCGGGGTTATTTCCAAATAGGACACAGTGTCTCTATCAAGAATTCCACAAGGTCACAGAGCCCCGTTTCTAAAAAGAGCTGATTGGTTTACTTTGGATTTCATGATCCCCCAAGACGTTACAGTGTTGTTTTGGTCAGTGCGACGAGTGATCAAGTTCTCTTTGTTCGAAGTTTCCCGAATATCATTTTCAAGCCGTTATGTTTCACAAATCAGAACCACAGTTGGATTCGTGGCATTTTGGGACGTATTTGTTGATGTTTCGAGATTCGACCAGTTGATTTTATTAAAGTATATCTTAAAATGAAAGGAGTTGCATTTTATTACCAGGATTGAACTACAAGCTACTTTTTGGATTACAATTTACAAGATTGTTGGATTACATAATTTCTAAAACTACAATCCTAAGGTTTCTAATTTCTTGGATCACCGAGCTTGGGTCTTCATCTTCATCAAGCGCTGAACCTGCACAGTGAATAACGGTTAAATTTAGAGTAAAAGATTTTTATTTGTTTTTGCCTCAGACCTCAGGAAATTGTCATCACTGGGCCAGGACAGAAGGGTAACGACCGAAGTCGCTGCCAAATTCCAAAATCAGGGAGAGTTATTTTATGGCTCAGCAACATCAAGGCAATATTTTGTTCTTATCAATATTAAAATCTTTTCGCAACTAAAGAGGAAGAATTCAAAGTTAATCCGCGGGTCAAAGGTCCAATTTTCAAATTACAGCATTGTCAAAAGTCAACAAGTCAAAGAAGGAGAATTTTTTACCCAAGCGAGCATAAGTCCAACGACAGGCCCACGGTAGAGCTCTCGTGAGAGAGGTTTCAACAACAACATGAGAAAAATCCAGCAGCAACTCAAAAGTATCACCAGCATCAAATAACAAAAATAATTATAATTAAAATTATAATCCAATGATTCATCCAGCCAATGACAGCAACAATTTTAACGATGTTTCAAAATCCAACAACAGGCCTGATATGAAAGAGGAAGAATCAAAATCTTCCAAAAATCAAATAGAAAACATTCCAAATCCATTCTTCCAACAATAACAACACATCAATGTAAATCAAAACCGACAATTCTGATACGAAAGAGGAAAAGATTAGGAGTTTCCAAAATCAATTAAAAACGTTCCAAATCTGTTGTCGCCATCCAAACAAAAATGGAAAAGAATTAAGATGCCAAAAAAATTCTTTCAAAATAGCAGTAGACAAGAATCATCAGAAGAAGAAAGTTTTTTAAGAAAAACTTCAATTCATTATTACATAACGGACTATATAAGGAAGAAGAAGGCTCGCAGACGAGATCCATCGCAATAAGCTCCAAAACACGGACAAAAAAATCACCATCGTAACCAAAATCTCAAAAACGAAAATCACCAGCATCAAAAAGAACTCAGATCCAGAAACCACAATCACATAAAGCTCAGAACAAAGAAAACGTCATCATCGCCAAAAGAGCTCAGACGTTCCTTCGACTATCATCGCGAAGTACAACTGCGGAACCGAGAGCAACGTCCAAACGACGCCGTCACTCAAGCCGCAAGTCCGCCATCGCCGTTTCACCTCCGTCAACCCAGCCACACAAACATCCGCAAACCGTCATCATAAACCGGCATCGCAAACCCGTAAGATCTCAGGCTAACATTTTTTTGTTGTTGTTTGGGTCAATTTGTGCATGAGAAATCAAAGCAGGAGAAGAAAAGAGGCGAAATCATGTCATGCATGTGGAGAAAGAAGGAAATCGTGAAGAGTTTGTGAGAAGAGGAAAGAAGACGATGGCAATAGAGAGAGAGTTGGAGAGAAAGAGAAATGGGAAACGGTGGAATAGGGGGAGGGGAAGGGTTCTAGGTTTTTAATTTTTATTTGTGATATTTGTATTATGTATGCAGCCCGACCACATCACGATGCACCCCCACACATGCACCCACACGATCATTATCAGATCACCATCGCACGACCCTCTATGCACATCCAACGTGAAACTCATCTCCCTGCGTTACACCTAATCAATCCGCCCCATAAACCATCATTTAACCATTAATTAATCATCTAACCTACATTTAATTAACTTAATCATTTAACCATTAATTAATCCTCTAACCTACATTTAATTAACTTAATCATTTAACCTTAATTCTAATTTAATTAATTAACCATAATTACTCCTTTTTAATCAGCTTTTTTATTAATCAAACTAATAACCTTTTTTTTTTAAATTTACTTTTTCCTATAATTAGCTTATTTATTTAATTAATCAACTTTTTAATTAAATTATTTCTAATGAATCCTTTTTTATTTCAGTTACTTTACTAATAACTTTATTTCACCAATTTAATAATCCTTTTATAATTGTTCATATTCTTATAAAAATTCTATTTCATAATATAATATAACTTGAATTATAATAATAACTAAAAACATTTTAATAATAAAACTTTTCTCAATTCAATTTTAACAATATCAACTTTTTTATAATATTAGAACCTATTTTATAATCCATTAATTTGTATTAATGGTAACTAAGCTTTTATTTCTATTTAGAATTTAATTCACATCTAAGACTTTTTATTAAAACTAATAAATTAATTCAACTTTTTCTTAAAAACAATCTCACATAATTTAATCAACGCGACACTCCCCTTTCTATCTCTCGACTTCGACTTTATTCGAATATTCGCAATTCTGCTCGTAATCCCTCTATTAAGCGCTTGTCTTGTTTAAGCACTTTTTAACTGTTTGTATGGATTTATTTATTTGCCTTTTATTTCATCGTTATTTATTTTATCGCATTGCATAATGTTCAAAGGAAGAATCTACGCATGACTTAATACTTGTGCATATGCATCTCATCTTGCATCATTTTCCCCACTCGATCCTTGATCCTTTTCAAGTTGATCGATTTAAGTTTAGATCCTACCCCTTAAGGAGGACCTTTGTCTTTTATCTTTTACAACTTAGATAACACCGTATTCAACTTAATTCAAACTATTCTTCTATTAGAGAATAAGATGTTAGTCATCTTGACAGTCGAGAAATAAATCTCCTGCCCCATAACAATACAATCGAGATATAAGAACTTTTCCACTTGAGAGTGATAGTGGCATACTCGTCGATAATTCTGAGTTTCTGAACCTTTTTCTCAAGACGATGCAAAAACCATCTCCTACAAGTTGTGGTGGTTAAGTCGAATGTTTTCTCTTAAGATGATGACTCATCTATTCTCCTAGAATCAATCAATGAAAAAACCTTATCCCTTTGGAACTTTGACCAGCAGTCAAAAAGTTCCTCAAACCCTTTAGGGGAACTACAATTACTCAGATTCCATTCCCGTCAGGATATGTAGGCACAAGATGTGATGTCTTGGCGAGTATACTTAGAATTAAACCACTAGGTCTTTCACCCTTAAGCAGATAACCCTTAGAAATAAACAAAATAAAACAAGAGGTTCCTGTAGAGTACTACAGAAACTTAGGATGCTAGCACCTCCCCTAACTTTAACCAACCCCCGAACCTAAACTCTCTAGCTTTTGCATTTGCATTGCATTGTGGGTAATTCGATCTTTTTCCCTTCCTTTGGACAAATTAAAAACCGGTGGTGAACTAATGAATTAAGATTCAAATTAATTAATAATTTGATATCCGATTCTCGTCGCGACAGAAATGGCGATTTCACTGGGGAATACCTTTGCGGGTTTCCCTAACTTGTTTTTTGCTTGTTTATTGTTTTATATATTTATCTTCTTACTTGTATACTTGTTCTTATTCATGCTTTTGGGTTGGTACTCTTGTGTGGTAAGATAAGTCCTACACCCAGACTATAGTGAACTTATCATAGGAAGGTGATATATTCGACGAGGCTTATAGGGAGTGAGTTCTGACCAAGCTGACTTGAGAATCACCGCTCAGTTGAGGCCCTCTCGAAATAGTATTGTTGATCGAGTAAGTCATGAAAACATTCATTATTTTCGACTTTGGAGTTCGTGATACTGAGGACCTTAGTTACCTTTAACCCCACTTTAGCCTTTATTAGGACGTAGTGCGATGACTATGAGGCAGTAGTCCTGAAATAGTTGATATGCGATGCTACACTCAAAAGAGGTTCTCTTGAGAATATTATTAACCACCGAGTTAGTCGGGAAATTGATAATATTCGAAAGATGGACTAATGATTTTGGGCACTTCTTTAGAACCTTGTTCTGCAGGTACAAGCAACCTTTAGTCCACACCCTTTTGGGATTGGTATACCCTTTGCTACATGCTCGTTGCAAGCCTAGGGTTCCTTGTTTGTTTAGCTTTGTGTCTCTATGTGCTTACTTGTGTTTGTGGATCCATAAAACATCATATTGCATTGGACTTCATGGAATTCAACTTTACTTATGAACATTGTAAGACACTATGGATTACAACAGGAGGAATACTTTGAAATATTCTTTTAAGAGTATTAAATTGGATGACCTAAGGAAGTTAGGAGTTTTGATTGAAGACCAAGAAGGATTCAAGAACAAGTATGGGAAGCTGTTATCTTTGTTGAGACTCCGAGTGGACGACAAACTTCTTTTTTCTTTGCTACAGTTCTATGATCTGATTTATCACTTCTTTACCTTCCCAGACTATCAGCTCTTGCCTACTTTAGAAGAGTACTCTCATCTGATTGGTTTACCTATTCTGGATGAGTCTCCTTTCCCTTTCTTGGAGGTGAACCCTAAGGAACAAGACATTACTAGAGCCATCTGTCTGAAGTTATCCGACATCAAGGACAACATGATTACCAAAGGTGGGACTTTTGGCTTACCTACGGACTTCTTAATTAAGAAATCCCAATATTACGCTGATCATATGAGTATGGTTACATTTGAAGCTATTCTCGCTTTACTTATCTATGGAGTACTACTCCTCCCAAGTTTTGAAGGTTTCGTCGACCTTAACGCTATCAAAATCTTCATGAAGAATAATCTGGTACCAACTTTATTGGCTAACACTTACCATTTCGTGTATCTCCGAAACTTTCATGGTGGAGGAACGATCACCTTCTGTGTGCCTTTATTATACAAGTGGTTTATTTCGCACTTGCCCAAGTCTATTTCTTTTTGGGATCTCGATAAAGGACGCTGGTCACAAAGGATTATGGCTCTAATTCACCCGGACATCGATTGGTATAACCGTGTGTACGATGGAACATTAGTTATTGATAGTTGTGGAGACTTTGCTAATGTACCCTTACTTGGATTTAATGGAGGAATCATCTGCAATCATGTTCTAGCTCGCCGACAGTTAGGATATTCGTTAAAGGAACCACCCAAGAGTGTTCAGGTGGAGAGTATCTTCTTCAAAGACGACAAAGAACTTCAAGAGAAGATTGTGGCTGCTTGGAGACACTTGAATAAGAAGGGAAAGTAAAGTCTGGGAAAACCTAATTGTTTATCTTTGGAACCATATCTTCATTGGGTCCGAGAAAGAGCAATCAAGCAGAAGATGCCTTACCCTCGTCAAGATCCTATACCTCCAAGGAGAGAACTTGTTCTGGCTTTTATGTATGAAGCGGAAGAGTTGAAGATCTCTTTGAGAAAAGCGCAACATGAGTCAGAAGCATGGAAGAACAAGTATCAAGTGGTTGTCGAAGAGAATGCGGAACTTCAGAAGCAACTATAGTTGAGGAGTGAAGAAACACTTTCTTACAAGAAGAGAAAAGCCCAGGAGGGTTTATTTTCCTCCAACCCTCCATTTACCCCTTGGAAGTTGATTGTGGACAAGCTCATTCTCGAGAAGACCCAGCTAGAAGAGCAGATCAAGCATCATAATTTGAAACTTCTTTAGGGCTTTATTAGCTTTTATTTAGCTATTTATTTGAGGCGTTTAAAGAATATTTATTTGTAATCTGTTTTAAAAATAGTAATAAACGTTTTCTTTTCACCACAATGTGCATAAATATTGGAATTCCATGAAGTCTTCGCATCTCTGCATTCCTTTCTTTTTTTCAAGAAACTCAATTTTGTTTTGCAGGTATTGTAATGATGGATTTTAGAAGGGAAACATTGAAATACACCTTCCAGAGTCCCAACATCGAAAGCTTAAGAGAATTAGCAGGTCTAATTGACAACCGTCTCACTTTCTCGTCAGAATATGGAGGATTTTTTTCGCTTCTCAAACTCAAAATGATAGATGGGTTGTTGGATACCCTTGTACAATTCTATGATCCCCTCTACCATTGTTTCACTTTTTCTGATTATCAGCTGATGCCGACCTTGGAGGAATATTCCTAGTTTATGAGAATGACCGTAACTACCTGGCCTGTGTTTTCTAGATTGGAAGACACACCTAGTTACCAGGAGATTGCAGCTGCTACACGCCTCAGTATAGCTGATGTTCAAGCCCACCTAACCGCCAAGGAAGGATTCCTTGGGTTTCCATCCGATTTCTTAATAGAGAAGATCTGTTACCATGTTGAAAGGAAAGAGGTCCCAATACTTGAAGCTACCTATGTCTTACTAGCATATGGGATCTTCCTGTTCCCAAAGATCGACGATTTTGTGCACATGGATGTGATCAAACTGTTCATTCTCAAGAACCCTAATCCTACTTTGGTAGCCAACACTTATCATTCGATTCATCTGCGAAATGCTGAAGGAGGAGGGCACATAGTCTGTTGTACTGCTCTGCTTTATTCGTGGTTCATTTCTCGCCTGACTTGGTATCCAACTATCTGGGCATTGGAGGAGGCACCTTATTGGCCGGAAATAATTGTGGCTCTTGCTCATTCTGACATCGCATGGTATGACCCTGTATATGGAGGCGTTAGAATGATCAACAGTTGTGGAGACTTCCCGAATGTGCCTCTCATTGGGACTAAGGGATGTATCAGTTATGACCCCGTCTTAGCCTGCAGACAATTGGAGGACCCTATGAATGAAGTACCAGACCAGACTCTGCTAGAAGGAATCTTTCTCAAAGAAGGAGAGAACCCATACCTGAAAGTTAGAATAATACAAGCCTGGGATCACATCAACATGAAAGGAATGACTGCACTAGGATACCCCAACTGTACTATTTTAGAAGAGTATCTACACTGGGTGCGAGAAAGGGCTCTCGAACTCAAGATGCCTTTTCCCTTTCACGAACCCATGATGCTGACCCTCCAGGATCCTGCTTGGCTCAATACAAGTGAAATAGGGACATTTAAGACTGCTTTGGACGAAGCCGAGAAATTGAAGAATGCTTAAAAGAACAAATACTTCATCCTCAAGTTGGGAAAGGAGAAATTTCAGAAGCTACAACTCAAAGAAGAATAATCTGCAGAGGAGAGAGAGGCGCGAGAGGATTTATTTTCCTCTCACACCTTATCAAGGCCTATCACCATTGCTGACCTTCCTCCGACCATTATAGCTTGGAAGCAATATGTGGACCAAATCATCATGGAGAAGACGAAATTGCAGGAACGCATCAATCAACTCGTGGAAAATCCTCATGGGAAGAAGGAACCTTTGAAGTAGACTTATAATTTTCTTTTGCTTTTGTTCGATGTAATAAAACTCTTGAAGGAGTATTTTGTTTTGTAATGTTTCTCAAATTTCAATAATAAAATAAACTTTTCAGTTATCCTATGTTATAATATCGGTGAAAACAGTTTGAGTTTCTTGAAGTTTCATTCTTGCATCTGAATTTTGCATCAGCATAGCATCCTTTGCATTCCAGGGTCTGACTCTTGCCTCATCTTTACAGACAAGTTGAATCACCAGTACAACACTCGAGCCAGCCAACACCGAAGAATGGATCAGCTAGAACAGGAAAAAATAATGCTCTGTGACGAAGTTACCACTTTGAAGGAAAGCTTGGAAAGATTGAATGGGTTGGTTGAAGCTTTGTCTACTCAGTATGCACTCAATAATCAAGACAACATTCAAAGGACTGTTATTTTCGAAGTTGCATCAGCGTCGATCCCAGTGGTGCCCACTACTGCTGAACCTACTTACAGCATGCCACTAGGTTTCCCGTGGGGATGCCTCCTTACTTCACTCCAGCCGGTTATCATCCACCTATTTCTGAAGTTCTTGATGTGACCACTGTTCATGCCATTCCTGCAACTACTGCTGTGATGACTGTGCCCCCTCCGCATGTGAATGCTACTCCGTATGTTCTAGACGAGCCGATACTTCATGGGTCACCAAGTGAAACTGTTGGGTTCGAAGAAAGAATGGATGGATTTCAAGACAAGTTCTCTGAGATTCAGAAGGAATTGAGAGCCCTTCGTGGGAAAGAACTGTTTGGTAAAAGTGTTTCTAATTTGTGCTTGGTTCTGAATGTTAAGGTTCCCCCGAAGTTTAAGGTCCCTGATTTTGAGAAGTACAAGGGGAGTACCTGTCCACAAAGCCACCTTATTATGTATGCTCGCAAGATGTTCGCGCAGACCGAAAATGATTAGTTTCTTATTCATTATTTCCAAGACAGTCTAACCTGCAGCACTTAAGTGGTATATGGGGTTGGACAGTGCAAAGATTTGAACTTTCAATGATCTGGGTGAAGCCTTCGTCAAACAATACAAGTATAATGTGACATGGCTCCAGACCATGATCAGTTGAGAGTCATGGCTCAGAAAGATAAAGATAATTTTAAATAATATGCTCAACGTTGGCGCGAGTTAGTTGCCTAAGTCACACCACCACTAGAAGAAAAGGAGATGACTAAGATCTTTCTAAAGACTCTTGGTTCATTCTTTTATGAGAATATGGTAGCAAGTACACCCAGTGATTTCACCAAAATGGTGAACATGGGTATGCGTTTGGAGGAAGGGGTCTGAGAGGGAAGATTAACCAAAGAAGGAAGTACCCCCAGCAGTGCTAAGAAGTATGGAAGTGGCTTCGTAAAGAAGAAAGAACAAGACTTAAGTGTTGTACAATAGGGAAGACTCAGAAAACGGTATTCACCATCGTAACAGGTTGTAGCGGTAACACTAGTGCTCAACACCCCAGTATACCAACCACAATTTTCTCAGCCGTATCAACAATCTCCCAGGGCTCCACAACCGCAACATCAGCAAAATCAGCAATCACCTCAGCAGAACCGGACACAATTCAACAATCAGGGCCATGTACACCGAAGAATAAGTTTTGATCCCATCCCTATGTCATACACAGAGCTGTTCCCGATTTTGATTCACAAAGGACATATTCAGACAAAGGCACCACCTGAGGTTCCCAAGAATCCCCCTCTTTCGTATAGAGCTGACAGGTTTTGCCCTTATCATCAAGGGGCTCCTGGTCATGATATTGAAAGTTGTTTTGGTTTGAAGGCTGACGTTCAGAGGCTAGTTAAGTGCGGAATTCTATCCTTCAAAGATTCCAATCCTAACGTGCAAGAAAATCTGTTACCCCAGCATGGTTCGTCCTCCGTGAACATGATCCAAGGTTATTTGGAAGGAAATGATCAGAAGTTTTCAGGTGAGAAGACTGAGGAAGTGTTTGTTATGGTGCCTCACTTTAAAGAAGTGGAGCATATTGAAATAACTTATGATAGTAGAAGACCAGTTGTTACTTATTTGGTGATCAATGTGCCTGGATCCACCCCTTACACTTCTAGTAAGGCGGTCCCCTACAGATATAATGCCATGATGATGGAAAATGGAAAGGAGGTGCCTCTGCCTATTTTGCCTTCAGTTGTTAATATCGCGGACGTTAGTAGAGTGACAAGGAGCAACCAAGTTTATCCTTCAGTACCTTCGAAAGATAAAGGTATCTCATTTGAGCAACCAACTTCAAAGGTTCCAATTGTGGAACAATCTGGTGGATCTGACTTGTCCAAGCCGGACAAATTTCTGAAGATAATCAAGAGAAGTGAATACAAAGTTGCAGATCAGCTGCTACAAACTCCATCTAAGATTTCTGTGTTACAGTTACTCATCAGTTCTGAAGCCCACAGAGAAGCGCTCCAGAAGGTGTTGGAGCAAGCATATGTTGAACAAGACGTGACTATGGAGCAGTTTGATAACATTGTCGGTAATATTACTTCTTGCAACAACCTCAGGTTCAGTGAGAAGATCTTCTAGAAGAGGTAAGGAAACATAATATGGCGCTGCATATTTATGTGAATTATGGAAATGACTCTTTGTCTAGTGTGTTGGTTAACACTGGATCTTCTTTGAATGTGATGCCCATAACTACTCTGTCTAAGCTGTCTTATCATGGACCACCGATGAGGCCCAGTCATGTTATTGTCAAAGCTTTCGATGGATCTCGAAAAACGGTAATTGGTGAAGTGGATCTACCAATGACCGTCAGCCTACAAATCTTTATGATCACGTTTCAGGTCATGGACATTCGTGTCGCTTATAACTGTCTGTTAGGGAGGTCGTGCATACATGAGGCTGGGGCAGTTACCTCCACTCTACATCAGAAGTTGAAGTATACTTTCGAAGGAAAGACGATTACAATTTGTGGAGAACGAGCTTTAGTGGTGAGCCATTTATCTTCATTTTCTTATGTTAAAGCTGAAGAAGAAGTTGGTACACAGTTGCAAGCTTTATCTATTGTGGACAAGGGTGCTCCAAAATCCAGAATACATATGTAATCCTTCAGGGATGCGCAACAGGTTGTGAATAGTGGTTCTCAGGCAGGTTGGGGAAAGATGTTGTTTCTACCAGAGAACAAGAACAAAGAAGGTCTCGACTTCTCCACCGGTTCTGCTCAACAGGTCATCAAAAATCAAGAGTTCCCGCTGATCAAAGAGGTATTCCTCAGCGGAGGGATTATCCATCCTTCTCACGTCAATGCAGTGTCAGAAGACGAATCAGAAGGCTACATATCAGATGGTTCTGCAAGTCTCTCTATTCCGTATGAAGATTATGAGCCCTACATGGAAGATCCAGGATACGTTTCAGACGACTTTGATTACAGTTTTGGAGTCTATGTTGTCGCTGAAGAAGATTCTGATAAAGATGTTCCTGACTTCGTGACGCCAAGAGTGGTAGTCAAGAATTGGAGTGTGGTTGAAGTCCCTGCTGTCGTTCATATATCAAAGTAAAACATTTGTTTTAAGTTTTCGCTCTGCCCAAGGCAAAAATTTGTTATGAGGGATTTACTTTTTTTAATAATTCCCTTTGCTCTGCCCAAGGCAAAGGTGATCTTGTTGGGAATTTTGTTCAGACATTGCTATCATTAATAAAATGTCATTTTATTCCATGTTGTGTTCTTTTATCTTTTATTTGTTTATTCTGTTGGAAAATAACAATAAGTAGCATCTTGCGTACACACACTTTCCACTTTATAAAACTGAATAAAACCATATCACATGCGCATATTGCTACACAAATCACAACTCGGGAATAATGACCCACTTCCTTCGCCAAACTTCGAATTTCCTGTGTTTGAGGCCGAAGACAAAGAAGATGATATTCCAGAAGAGATTTCTAGACTGCTTGAGAATAAAGAGAAAGCTATTCAACCTCACCAAGATCCTGTAGAAGTGATCAATCTGGGTACAGAAGAAATCCGTAAGGAAGTGAAAATTGGAGCTTTTCTCAAGTCTGATGTGAAAGAAAAGTTGATTGAGTTGCTTAGAGAGTTTATCGACGTGTTTGCTTGGTCACATTAAGACATGCCTGGTCTTGACACTGCTATAGTTAAACACCGTTTGCCTTTGAAGCCAGAATGTCCGCCAGTTAAACAGAAGCTCAGAAGAACTCGATCTGATATGGCTCTGAAGATCAAGGAAGAAGTACAGAAACAGATCGATGTAGGTTTTCTTGTCACTGTTGAGTATCCTCTTTGGTTAGCCAACATTGTACCCATTCCAAAGAAGGATGGAAAGGTTCATATGTGTGTGGATTACAGATATCTAAACAAGGCCAGTCCGAAAGATAATTTTCCACTGCCTCACATCGACATATGGGTGGACAGCACTGGGAGGTACAAAATCTTCTCTTTCATGGATGGATTTTCAAGATACAATCAGATCAGGATGGCTCCCGAAGATAGAGAAAAGACGTCGTTCATCACACCCTGGGGCACTTTCTGTTATAGAGTTATGCCGTTTGGACTGAAGAACACCGGGGCAACATATCAAAGGGCTATGACTACTTTGTTCCATGATATGATGCATAAGGAAATCGAAGTGTATGTGGATGATATGATACCTAAGTCTAAGACTGAGGGTGATCATGTTAAACATTTGCTGAAGTTGTTTGGCCGACTGCGAGAATACAAGCTTCGTTTGAACCCCAACAAGTGTACATTTGGGGTACGATCAGGGAACTCTTGGGTTTCATTGTTAGCCAGAAAGGTATCAAAGTGGATCCTAATAAAGTTAAGGCTATTCAGGAAATGCCAGCTCCCACTACAAAGAAACAAGTCAAAGGATTTTTGGGACGCTTGAATTACATCTCTCGGTTTATATCTAATATGACTGCTACGTGTAACCCTACCTTCAAGCTTTTGAGGAAAGAACAAGGTTACATTTGGACTGAAGATTGTCAAAAGGCTTTTGATAGTATCAAGGAGTATTTTCTTGAACCTCCTATTCTAGTTCCTCCGGTTGAAGGACGACCTCTAATCATGTATTTGACTGTGTTAAAAGAGTCGATGGGCTGCGTACTCGGTCAGCGAGATGAAACAGGGAAACAAGAGCATGTTACTTATTATTTGAGCAAGAAGTTCACTGACTGTGAGTCCAGATACACTATGCTTGAGAAGACTTGTTGTGCTTTGGCAGGGGCCGCCCGACGTCTGCGACATTATATGTTGAGTCACACTACTTGGCTAGTTTCAAAGATGGATCCCATCAAGTATATATTTGAGAAGCTTGCATTGACTGGAAGAATTTTCAAATGGCAGATGTTGTTATTAGAGTATGACATTGAATACCACACTCAGAAAGCTGTTAAAGGGAGTGTTTTGGCAGATCATTTGGCACATCAACCTATTTTGGATCATCAACCCACTAATGATGATTTCCCTGATGAAGATGTGATGTATTTGAAAATGAAGGATTGTGAAGAACCTTTACCAGACGAAGGACCCAAACCAGGTTCTCAATGGGGTCTGATTTTTGATGGAGCTATTAATGCTCATGGAAAAGGAATAGGTGCAGTTATTGT
Organism: Lathyrus sativus; assembly: GCA_963859935.3. Lineage (NCBI taxonomy): Eukaryota > Viridiplantae > Streptophyta > Magnoliopsida > Fabales > Fabaceae > Lathyrus > Lathyrus sativus. Next base: position 414,309,294 of record OZ012738.1, on the reverse strand, counting down.
GACTCCTCATGGGTCTCATATCCTGTTTACTTCCAGATTAAAATTCAAGTGTACCAATAATGAAGCCGAGTATGAAACATGTATCTTGGGACTTGAGGAGGCAGTTGATTTAAGGATCAAGAATTTGGATGTGTTTGGTGATTCCGCTGTGGTAATCTATCAGATCACAAGATAGTGGGTAACTCGGCAGGACAATTTAATCCCGTATAGAGATTATGCAAGAAGACTGTTACCTTTCTTTGATAGGGTCGACTTCCACCATATCCCTCGTGATGAGAATAGGATGGCAGATGCGTTGGCAACTTTGGCCTCTATGATTGTGGTAAACTTTTGGAATGATTGTCCTCGGATCGATGTAAGACGTCTAGATAGACCGACCTACATTTTCTCCATCGAGGATGTTGAAGACAGTAAACCTTGGTATCATGATATTAAAGTGTTTCTCAGAAAGCAATAATACCCATTGGGAGCCTCCAACAAGGATAAGAAGACATTGAGAAGATTTGCTGGTAATTTTCACCTAAGTAATGACGTGTTGTACAAGCGGAACTTTGACATGGTCTTGCTAAGATGTGTCGACAAGCGGGAAACAGACATGTTGATGACGGAAATTCATGAAGGATCCTTTGGCACTCATGCCAACGGACATGCTATGGCTAAGAAACTCTTAAGAGCCGGTTATTATTGGATTACAATGGAATCTGACTGTTACAAGTTTGCTAAGAAATGTCACAAGTGTCAAATTTACGCATACAAGATTCATGTTCCTCCAACCTTACTCAATGTTATCTCGTCTCCTTGGTCATTCTCCATGTGGGGCATTGATATGATTGGTATGATAGAACCAAAATCAACTAATGGACACCGATTCATCTTAGTGGCAATTGACTATTTCACTAAATGGGTCGAAGCAGCTTCTTACGCTAATGTGACTAGGCATGTGGCTGTTAAGTTTATCAAGAATCAGCTCATCTGCAGATATGGTGTACCTAGAAAGATTATTACGGATAATAGGTCTAATTTGAACAACAAAATGATGAAGGAACTATCCAAAGCATTCAAGATTGAGTATCACAATTCTTCTCCTTACAGACCGAAGATGAATGGGGTTGTTGAAGCTGCCAACAAGAATATTAAGAAGATAGTTCAGAAGATGGTTTTTACGTACAAGGACTGGCATGAAATGCTCCCGTTTTCTCTACACAGATATCGTACTTAGATACACACGTCGATCGGGGAAACTCCATTTTCACTTGTTTACAGTATGGAAGTTGTACTCCCAATAGAGATTGAGATTCCCCCTATGAGGATTTTGGTGGAAGCGAAGCTATCAGAGGTTGAATGGTGCCAGAACAAATATGATCAGATGAACCTGATTGAAGAGAAGAGAATGACGGCTCTGTGCCATGGTCAGTTGTATCAATAGAGAATGAAGAAGGCGTTCGAAAAGAAGGTTCGACCCTGCGAATTCAAGGAAGGCGACCTTGTACTCAAGAAGATTCAATCTTTCCTCACCGACACCAGAGGAAAGTGGACTCCAAACTATGATGGTCCGTATGTGGTAAAGAAAGTCTTCTCAGGAGGAGCTTTGATGTTAGCGACCATGGATGGAGAAGAGATCACTCGCCTGGTGAATGTGGATGCCGTCAAGAAGTATTTTGCTTAGAACCTAGGAAGTTCAAGTCGACTTAAGGAGAAAAGAGTTATTATTCCCTTGATGTAATCACTATTATTATTTTCCAAAATTGTAATATTGGAGTCATGCCTGTTTGCTGACTACCATTCAATAAATAAAACTGCTTTTTCTTACTTCTTGTGCGTTAAATGTTTTATCTTGATAGCAAATTCTAGAACAAGTCTAAAACCTTTTTCAAATTTATTGTTTTACTTGATATATGAACAATGAATGGGCGTCCATGGATGTTTATTTCATTCATGGAAATACCGGACCATGATTCCTGTACAAGACAGATGAAGATTATTCCGAGGCAGCGGATATTTATTTTATCCTGTGACGAAGTCCGATATTTTGTGCCCCAGAGGGAATTCTAAGCCAACTTACATTCTCCAGGCGGTGTTGGATCTGTGAAGATTTGGCTTGAGTGCCTCTTCTCTCGAGATGTTTATTTCATCTCTTTTGTTAGCATATGCATAGCATATAGATAGATAGCATGACATATGCATTTTGCATCTTTGTGTTGGTTTGTTATGTCGCTTTGGCCATGTTTTCCCCAAGTGACTGGGTGTGTCATCTCCTTCCAAGTAGAGTTCTCAGCCCTAAGCAGAAAGAGCACAATATTTCTAATTCCCCATAGAGTTCGATCCTTGTGGAAGACAGTTGTTTTAGTTAAGTCCCATTAGAATTCATACCTCAATGGTCGAGTCTTGCTTGACAGTTTCTCTTCAGATATTTCCTGAATTGAACTTCGGTCCCTGACAATCACATTGTGGATATCTCCGACTTTATGAACATGGATTAAGCGTGCATTTATTTTGCACTTGGCTCCCCAGGAAGAATCTTTATGAACATCACCATTGAAGACGGATATTTCTCCAACAATATTACAAGATCTTCCTAGCAATTTTATCTAGACTACAAGCAACCTCTTTATTTGAGAAACTTGTTCGATCAGGTTTTCTATAAAAGATGAAAAATGGCAGTCTCCTCAAGACAATTTGTCCATCCCCAGTGAACTTATCAAGATTATCAACTCGTCAAATGACATCTTTTCGAAAATCCATCAGAGAAGTTTGTCGAAGACTTAACAATTTTTTTCTCTTTATTTGAGAATTTTCACCTCAAGAGTTCCATTTTAAAGCTACAACAAGACACTCCTCAGGAATGTATTCTCCAGTGAGTCCATCGCATAAGTTTAATTCTATCAAATGACATCTCTCCCGAGAAGTTTGGTGAAGTTTATTACAATTAGTCTCTCTCTTTATTTGAGAAGGCATATTTTGCAAATCAACTGGCTTACATCTCTTCTGAAGATCCCCGGTGAAGTTTTACAATCTCCGGTAGATTATGGATTACTGCTGAAATCTTTTATCTCCAGCAAAATTCCAATTGCCCGGTGAAGATGCTCTCACGAGTATTCGTCATTCCAGGAAGGAACTGAGAGTCGTTCATGGCACACAAACCTTGAAGCCTGGGGAGGTTTATTTCAAGGAACTGAGACCCGTTCATGGCACACAAACCATGAGGCGTGGGGAGGTTTATTTCAAGGAACTAAGACTCGTTCATGGCATACAAACCATGAGGCATGTGAAGCTTTATTTCAAGGAACTGAGACTCGTTCATGGCACACAAACCATGAAGCGTGGGGAGATTTATTTCAAGGAACTAAGACACGTTCATGGCACACAAACCATGAGGCGTGGGGAGGTTTATTTCAAGGAACTGAGACCCGTTCGTGACACACAAACCATGAAGTATGGGGAGGTTTATTTCAAGGAACTGAGACTCGTTCATGGCACACAAACCATGAGGCGTGGGGAGGTTTATTTCAAGGAACAGAGACTCGTTCATGGCATACAAACCATGAGGCATGGGAAGGCTTATTTCAAGGAACTGAAACCCGTTCATGGCACAGAAACGATGAAGCGTGAGGAGGCTTATTTCAAGGAACTGAGACCCGTTCATGACACACAAACCATGAGGCATGGGGAGGTTTATTTCAAGGAACTGAGATTATCAGATGATTGTAACTTCAATTTCTTTAATTTTTTATCTCCACCATATAGCTTCTTGAGAGTATCAGAAGTCTCCTTGGCTATTTATTGCTCAATAATTTTCTCAAAGATATTCAAATCCATACACTGATGGATCAAATATAAATTTTTTCTATCTTTCTTGCTCAATTCACAATGAGCATGCCTCAATACCATTTGCCTCAAATGTCAAGAAATCATCATTCACGATTTCAAGCACATCTTGAAACCTGAATATGAATTTCACCTATGTGTCACACCCTAATTTTTGACTCTAAGATTCCACCTCTTTTTGTGCATTTTTCTTGCGCTATTTGAGGTTACATTTCATATTTATGTTTTTGCGACTAACGAGCTTGTGCAAGAATGTCAAGCAAGTAATTTTGTTTCTCCTAACTAAAGCACTTCAAGCCATATCTGAGTTATTTCCAAACAGGACACAATGTCTCTATCAAGAATTCCACAAGGTCACAGAGCCCCATTTCTGAAAAGAGCTGATTGGTTTATTTTGTATTTCATGATCCTCCGAGACGTTACAGTGTTGTTTTGGTCCGTGCGACGAGTGATCAAGTTCTCTTTGTTCGAAGTTTTCCGAATATCATTTTCAAGCCGTTATGTTTCGCAAATCAGAACCACAGTTGGATTCGTGGCGTTTTGGGACGTATTTGTTGATGTTTCGAGATTCGACCAGTTGATTTTATTAAAGTATCTCTTAAAATGGAAAGTGAAAATTTGATTATGGATATTCATTTGCTTTTAAGTCAAACATGCACATCAGAAGTAAAAGTCTGTAATCAAGACTTTTGGATCAGAAACGTTTTTATTCAATAATCAAAAGGAGTTGCATTTTATTACCAGGATTGAACTACAAGCTACTTTCTGGATTACAATTTACAAGATTGTTGGATTACATAATTTCTAAAACTACAATCCTAAGATTTCTAATTTCTTGGATCATCGAGCTTGGGTCTTCATCTTCATCAAGCGCTGAAGTTGCACAATGAACAACAGTTAAATTCAGAGTAAAAGATTTTTATTTGTTTTTGCCTCAGCCCTCAGGAAAGTGTCATCACCGGGTCGGGACGGAAGGGTAACGGTCGAAGTCGCTGCCAGCTTCCAAAATCAGGGACAATTGTTTTATGGCTCAGCAACATCAAGGCAATATTTTGTTTTTATCAATATTAAAATCTTTTCGCAACTAAAGAGGAAGAATTCAAAGTCAATCCGCGGGTCAAAGGTCCAATTTTCAAATTTCAGCATTGTCAAAAGTCAACAAGTCAAAGAAGGAGAATTTTTTACCCAAGCGAGCAAAAGCCCAACGACAGGCCCACAGTAGAGCTCTCGTGAGAGAGGTTTTAACAGCAACATGAGAAAAATCCAGCAGCAACTCAAAAGTATCACCAGCATCAAATAACAGAAATAATTATAATTAAAATTATAATTCAATGATTCATCCAGCCAATGACAACAACAATTTTAACAATGTTTCAGAATCCAACAACAGACCTGATACGAAAGAGGAAGAATCATAATCTTCCAAAAATCAAATAGAAAACATTCCAAATCCGTTCTTCCAGTAATAACAGCACATCAATGTAAATCAAAACCGACAAGTCTGATACGAAAGAGGAAAAGATTAAGAGTTTTAAAAATCAATTAAAAACACTCCAAATCTGTTGTCGCCATCCAAACGAAAATGGAAAAGAATTAAGATGCCAAAAAATTTCTTTCAAAATATCAGCAGACAAGAATCATCATCAGAAGAAAGTTTTTTAAGAAAAACTTTAATGCGTTATTACATAACAGACTATATAAGGAAGAAGATGTTAGAACACAGATTGGTTCTTAATAATATCTCTATGTTTTGATGATAACTATTATGGAATTTTGTAATTAAGAATTATATACTCTAAAATTTGTTTAAGAATGTTTGCTGCAGATATTAAAGTAATTATCACTCCAGAAGCAAATCAGATATGAACATAAGAAATATGCTAGACTTTGAAGCGTCAGATGCACTCATTAGAAGATTCTGAACGCTGTCATTAAAAGATTCTGAGCGCTGTCTCCAGAAGGATCTGAAGCAGTCTCCAGAAGGATCTGAAGCAGAAGCTCCAAAAGAATCTGAAGCAAGTCAGAAGCATCTGAACCAAAGAAGAATTCTGTATGAAGAGTTTTCAAGCATAGTTACTACAAAAGATTCTGAGAGTACTAAAGCTGCCAGTACTGAGGATCTGACTCAAAACTCTGCTCTGAACTTATACGCGCTAAAAGCACACTTGCTGCAAAGACTCTGATTCAGCAAAACTCTGATCAACATCAGAAGGCTCTGATCAAATTAGACTCTGATGATTCTTGCTGAAAATTGTTGAAGAAGAATTCAAAGATTATGTCCGTTGGAATATCCAAATGACTCTTTCCTTATTCATGCTAGACACAAGAACACAGACAAAAAGGATTTCTCTGTGCTTTCTTCTTCTAGGAAAGGTCACTTGATGTGAAGACAAAAAGGCTCAGAACTTTTGGTACACACTTCTCAACGTGAAAAGCTCTTGGACCACTGTGCCTATAAAAGCAAGTCTCCACTCATCTTCTTCAGTTGACGCATTACTTGAAAAGAATTCAATATCAAAAGCTCTCATACAAACTCACATATTCTTTCTAGAATTAATTTCTTTGTTCTTAATCTTAAGTGAAAATCACAGTTGTGATAAAGCTTTATTAGAAGCATTTTAACACTTGTATTTGTTATTACATTTGATTGTAAGAAAACCTTAAGAAGATCCAGTTAGGATCAGTAGTTCTTGAGAAGACTTTGAACAGTTGTTCTTAGTGCTTACTATTGTAATCAGTTGATTAAATAGTGGATTAAGTCCTTGTTTGAGAAAGGAAAATCACTCTAGAAAGGGTGGACTGGAGTAGTTGAGTTCAACGAACCAGGATAAAAATACTTGAGTTTTTATTACTAAGTTTTTGTCTTCATACTTATTCAACCCCCCTTCTAAGTATTTTCTCACCTTCAGTTGGCATCAGAGCTCCGGTTATGTGTGTGCTACCACTTCACAGTGACAAAAAAGATCCAGTGAGAAAAACTTTGATATATATTTGGTTGTTACTATGGCTGATAATTCAATGTCTAACATTAACAACAAGTATGAATAAAGGGACAGAATCAGCATTAAACCCCCTATGTTTGATGGGGAGAAATTTGATTATTGGAAAGACAGGATTGAAAGTTTTTTCCTTGGTTATGATGCTGATTTATGGGATTTGGTTATACATGGATATGTTCATCCCATTGATGGGAATGGCAAGAAAGTAGATAGAAAATCTATGACAGAAGCCCAAAAGAAGAAATTTAGAAATCACCACAAGGCCAGAACAATATTGTTAAATGCAATATCTCACACTGAGTATGAAAAGATCACAAATAGAGAAACTGCATTTGACATGTTTGAGTCCTTAAAGATGACTCATGAGGGAAACTCTCAAGTCAAGGAAACAAAGGCTCTGGCTCTAATCCAGAAGTATGAAGCCTTCAAGATGGAAGAAGCTGAATCTGTTAAAGCTATGTTCTCCAGATTTCAAATACTTACAGCTAGACTAAAGGTTCTGGATAAAGGATACTCTACTGCTGATCATGTGAAAAAGATCATCAGAAGCTTACCTACCAGATGGATACCTATGGTGACTGCGCTGAAAATGGCTAAAGATCTGAACAAGATCTCCTTGGAGGAACTAATCAGTTCACTAAGGAGTGTCACTACTGCGAAAAACAGCACCGGCTATGACAGAAGAGTCGCCACCGTGCGTTATTTATCCCACAAGAGGGAAAGGAAATGCTCAGAGTAAACCTAACGCAAAACAGGAAAGGAATGGTCGTCGCAACCAAATCCTGGATTCGGGAGTCGGTTATGCAAGGGGAAGGTGTTAGCACCCCTCACGTCTGTCGTACTCGACGGGATCCACGCTTGTTTTCTATCTAAGGGTATGTTTATCTATCTACTCTAAAGGTCTGGGTTAAAAAGAAAAGAAAATGACTCGGCAAAGCATCACACTTTATGCCTACGTATTCCCGTCTGGAACGAGAAATCAGAGTCAACGTAGTTCGCCTACCTACGGGAAAGGATGGGAAGGTTGCTCGCTAGGATACGGCATCCTATGCCTACGTACTTTCATACGTCATGAAAGATCAGAGCAAACGTAGTTCGGGCTACGAAAGACACAAGCTTGTCTGACTGTTTTTTATATTTCTGAAAAGAGGTTTCTTCTGATTAAGAGTCCAAGCGGACAAAAATGACACTTTGATGTTTGTTTTCAGTCTTTTACGCAAGAAGTGTTTTTTAGTGTGTTTGCAATCTCTGACGCACTAGAGACTATGATTTGAGGGTGACTACGTCGTATGTCACCCTAAGGGTAACACACCAAGCAGTCAGACTACTGAAGAGTGACCCTCCAGCAACCCTCTCTCAAATATCTTAAGGCTCGTAGCGTACGACATCGATTATCCTTATTACTATGTTTTGAATTGTTTTGAGATGGAAGAGAAAGAAGCTCTAAAATACTAGGGTTTGAAAGGGGAATCAAAACTAACCTAAAGTTGTCATGCATGGGTTACAACCTAATGTCTGTCATAATTCTCTCCTGCACAGAGGAAATCAGAGATCCTAGGGGATAAACAGCAAAAGAAACAGATATACAGTAAACAGTAAACATGCATGAGATGCAGCAATACAAGCGAGGCAAGGGAGTCCCACTCAATCTTGAACCTGGGAAAACAATAGGCAAAGTGAAACAGCTTCACTTCAAACCTAAGGGGTAAGCTGAACAAGCCAACAAACAATACAGAAAAAGAAATAAAATCCAACACCAACTCTGACATCAACACCAGCTCCTACAGTAAGCAGCTCAAACAGCAACAGCTCTGACAGCCACAGTTGATTAACAGCAAAAAGGTTGACAGTAACACCTTCCAGTAAGACCCCATCTTCACTCTTCAATGACCCCCAAGCTTTAGACAAGCTCCTATCTTTAAAAGTATCCCAGCTCTAGCAAGCATGAACCTCAACCAGTAGACAGCTTCCATCCACAGCAAAACCCTAGTCTTCAACAGATAACCAGTTTTGACAGTCACCAGCTTCATCTTCACCAATCTTCAATGAACTCCATCTTCAATGCAATCACTCCAGAAGAGATTCAATTAATAATAGATGAGGTTGAAATGTTAAGGGGCTCAGTGACAACCCAAGGAAATCACTAAGATCCTAACATAGCAATTGAAAGGTATCCTCAAGGTTCTACCCAACCAAAGCATGCTCTACATCCCTCCTAAGGAGAGATGGAACTTCTTTGGGGGACCTTGTGTCATGGGATGGAATAGAGGCACAAGAAGCTCTCTATGTTTAACAGAAGAAACAAGACTACTCTAATGCTCTTCCTATATATCCTAACCCCTAAGCCTCTGGAAAACCTTCTAACAAAAGAGAAGTCTTCAACTCCAAGCTTCCTCAAGCCATCCCAAAGCAACTTCATTGGATCTTCAAGTCCTCCAAGCAAAGCCCAAGCCAAAAGCACTCCAAAGTAGCCCCACACAAGCATAACCAAATCCAATACCCAAAGGAGAAACCCAAAATCATCACACAAGTTGCAAAAATCAGATAAAATGCTAAAACTTATCAGAAAATCCTAGGTAAATTTCTAAGGGAACCTAACCTTATACCCAATACCCCATAGGAATCCCAAACCCTAGATCAACCATTTAAACCTCAAACTATGCACAACACTACAACTATTTGTCTTGAAACCCTAATTCTAACACCTCTCCTATTCACATCTCAAACTAACCTAAATTTTATTCACAAAATTGTGATAAAATTTCTAAGGGTACATGCTTCCCTAATCTAATCAATCCAACAAGAATCGACTAAAAAACATCCACCAATTGATCACAAGAAAATCAGCAAGATCATATAGCAAATATACCAAATTTAAAGAAAATAATAAAATGGAAAAATTCAAATTAAATTGAAAAATGGATGAAAATGAGACTTATTAATTTCATAAAATCACAAATAAATCCAAGATCATGGAGGTATTTTTAAAATATTTTTTGGATTAATATTGGATTTATTATGGATTTTAGAATCAAAAAGCAATTAAAATAAAACTAAAATGAATTTAAAATGAAAAAAAGAAAATAAAAAGCTGAATTAAATGGGAGCCATCAGATGGAGAGACTGGTAAACGCATCCAAAGCTCCAGAGCGTGTCCACGTGGGGTGTTGGCTGGCGTGCCACATCGTTTAATGAAACGACGCGTTTCAATGGCTTGGAGGCAATCCTGAGTTTGAATCTGGATCGTGAGATGCACATACGAGGTCAATGGAGGAAGCTGATCCAAGGGTTAAGACCTCATCTCCTACCTCTAGCTCAGGCGAAGGCCTCATTCTCAGGTGGTGGTCCGGTGGTCCAACCACCGTCTTCTCCGGCGAAGCAAACCCTAAACCTCACCAATCAAGTCAAATAAAAACCCTAATCCGCTCCAAATTTCACCCTGAACTCAAATCCACCATCCAAAATCATTGATTCACCCTCAAAAGTTAAACCCGATCAAAGTTGCAGAGACATCTCCAAGTCTCGATGGTCACCATTCTTAAAATTTAAGGTACTAACATGAACTACATGTTACACTGATCAATTACCATCATCTAAACACCATTAATCCTCCAAGAATCACAAGAACCAAGCTCTAACAGAAATTGATCATCCATCTTAATTGTCACGAAATGGTTCCAAATCAATCCAGAAATGATCCTTATCATCTCTAGGTCTTAACCACATGGTCAATTCTATCTAACTCTCCCTAGATTACGAAGGAATTCAAGAAGTACATACCTGTGAAAATGGGATCAATAGAGGTAGAAAATGATGGATTCAAGCTGTGCAACTCTTCAAACACGATCAATGAAGCAAGGTGAAGCTTTTCCAACCATCAATTTGGCTTGAATGTGCCTTGAACTCCAAAACCGATTCTGAGTTGAAGCTCTTGAAACTCAACTTCAATCTTCCTCTCCTCCACGAATTCTGCACCCAACTGAATCTGAATTCACTCTAGAGCTTAAATATGAAGTGTTTGTGGGCTTATTCAATCCAATTCAGGCCCAATTCTGCTGATCCAAAATTCTGGTTTTCCTCTTGAAACACCAATGCTACAGTCACGATTCTGAGCTTCCAGCTTACTCTAGAATGTTCTATTCAACTGCAAATTAGTTATGGAGTGTGTTTAGGTAGTTAGCTTGGCCTGAATTGCCCTAATTTTTGTTTTGGCATTGTGACTTGTAATGTAAGTAATGACTTTACAAAAGAAGTCATGAAATTATCGCTCAACTCAAAAATGTGAAAATGTCATTGTGTTTGAAATTCATTTCCTGATCAAATTGGTATGTCATATGGACTGGTTTGGACCTATGGCTCAAAAATCACAATTTCCTTCTTTGATTCATTTGAAAAATCATTCTTTTTAGGCCATTTTGGATCACTTTGTGAAGCAAGCCATTTCAATCACCCATGACTTCTTATCTAACCTAAAAACATCATTTTAAGCACATCTCATGTTGGACATTTCTTCATTTGAGGAGTGGAAGATAGAGATTTTGACCTATGTTGAAAAATGACCTATAATTCAACTTTCCCAAAATACCCCTGGATTGCCAAGTGTTGCACCCTAAAATTTGACCAACCGGGTCCCGTATCTGGCTCGATGTTTCGACGCATGATTGCATTCGCATCCGCATATCGCATACAGTACATTTTTTCAGTTGTTTTGATTTTATCGGGATCACAGCCCTCGTCTCGCGTCTCAGGTGTTTTTTAATCAGTTCAGATAAGTAGAAACGCATTTTTGGGAAGTCGTGCTCTTCCCGGTGTTTTCAGCTCGCGCTGTTGTTTTTAGGGATATTTCGGTGTCCGTTTATTTTTACCGGCTATTTTGTTGCGCTCTCGCGGTGTTTTTTGTCGTTCGGTGCTATTTTTGTTCCTTCGGGAATTATTGTGATTTTTCTGGATTTTATTGGCCATTATTAGGGTTTTAATAGATTTTTTAATCATTTTAGGATAATATAGAACATTAATAGTTTTTTTCTCATTTTCTTAATAGAATATTATAGATCTTCTTTTAATAGATTTTCTTTTAAATAAATAATATAGGTTATATTAGAGATTTAATAGAAGTTTAATAAAATTTTAGATTAGTGGAATTATTAGAGTTTTTTAGATTAGTGGGTTTATTAGAGTTGTTAGTATTAGTTTAGAAATTAATTGGAATTATTAGGTCTTAATCATTTGTTTAGTGTTAATTAGGATCTATCAGAATTAATTAGGGTTTAGATTAGTTTAGTTTTCAGGTTAGCATCTAATGATAGCTTAATTAGTTGATGGAGGTTTTAATTGCATTTTAATCATGTTTCATTCAAGTAATTAGTCTTTAGTTAATTCATGCAGTTAATTAGCCCATTAATCCAGATTTAATTCATTTTTTTATCCATTTCAATTCAGATTTTTGGAATTCATTGTGTCTTTCGTTGGGCCCAATTGGCCAAAGCCCAAGTCTGAGTCCATTTCAATCAAATCCAGGTGTCTATATATGCAGAGTCCCACGTGTAATTCACTGGAGGACCCACCACACACTTTCACAACTCACCAGATCACGCCACCTCATACTCCACCTTCTCCCTCTCTACACCACGTGGCGCACATGCACCAGACTTCTCCACAACCCTTGCCACCTGTCCAGCCCTGAACCTTCATCGGTTGCATGGCCGGCGGCCATGCAACCACTGCCCCCACCTCTTCCGGCCACCGCAACTACCAATCGCCGGCGACCTTAACTTCCTCCGACCACCGTCTAACTCGCCGGAAATGCCAAAATCCCCAGAAAACGCTCCAATCTTCATCCTTCAACCTACCATCAATTTCCTTCAATGTTCTTCAAACAATCACCAGATTCATCATCGATCTGCAAATCTCTACAAACAAGTTCGCCAGAATCATAATACCTCATCACTCGTTCTTCATCCAGACATCCAGTTCTTCACCAGATCTCTGCATGCAACAACCTTCATCCGGAATCGTCTACCACATCTCCAGAAAAAATGTCAAGAAGCCTCACATAGCTTCATCGTTTATCTTCAAGATCTTCAAAGATCTTTGAAGACCTTCATCAGTAGCGCCATTTTCCAGAAAATCGCGCCTCAGTTCATCAGTGTTCCTCAAACTTTTTCAGGAAGTTCATCGCGCCTCCATAAACGTCAACAAGATTCCTTCAAACCACATCACCTTCAGATCATCAGCGCTTACCAAGTGCGTTCAACGTGTTCATCAGTTTTCCGTCGTAGATCCAGATTTCGTCCAGATTCCTCAACCTTCAAGGTCGTCGATTCGTTCATCCAGATCGCTTCGCGAGGTTGCAAGATTCATTGATTCCTTGGTGATTTCCCTCCGATTTTTGCTATTTTCTTCAAGATTCACTTCCAAGAACCTTCTGCCTTTCATAGATCCTCTTCTCCATCTTCCTTTTTCGTTCAACAGCGTTTTGGTGGATCATTCTAAGGCTGAGTGCTAGGGAGTGAAGCAAACTGAGAGGAAGATTGAACGGTTTTGAGAGAACAGAGAAGAGGAGTTTGAAGATTGTGAGAGAGAGAGAGAGTAGAGACGGCGAGGTAAGGGAGACGGAGGAGTTTGGTCGGCGGCGGAAATGGGGAGAGATAGACAGAACTAGGGTTTCTGTGGGACGGGAAAGAGGAAGGAGTGAACGTTGTTTGGACTGGGTGATTGGGCCTTGGGCCCAATTGTTTCAATTTCTGATCCACACCATGCGTTTTCCTTGAAACACCCCCCCCTGCTGTGTGTCTTTGGCAATGGGCCAAGCCCAATCTGTTTTCTGGGCTACACCTTCTGTTTGCGTCCGCACCCCCCTGTTTTTTCTTTTTTTTCTTATGTTTTTGTTGGGCTGGGCCCAGTTTTATTTTATATTTTTGCTGCCTCATTCCCCCTGTATGGACTGTGTACCCCCTCCCCTCCTTTGTAATTTTTTCTTTTCTTTTCTTTATTTTATTGAAAAAAGATATTGAGAAATAATAAAAAAGGAGAAAAGAGACTATGAGAAAAATGTTGAAAGGAGAGTAAGAGAAAAAGCATATTGAAAAAGAGGAGAAAATATGTGAAAGAAGATATTGAATAAAAGAGAAAAAGAATGTATATGTGAAAATAGTGAAAAAAGAAAAGAAATATGAAAAGAAAAAATAGATATATGGGAAAAATGTTTGAGAAAGAATATTTTGAAAAAGAAAAATAGAGAAAAGAAGAATATTGAAAAAATGAAAAAGAATAATAGAGAAAAAGAATAGAGAAAAAATAGTAAAAAATATTAGTGTAGATTTAATATTTTTTAGAGTCCTTTTTTTCATAGAAATTCTTTTACACCTTTTTAGAGGTAGTTTAGAAGTCCATTTGTTAGGGGGCTTTTTACACTTTTAGAGATAATTTTTAGAAGTTCATTTGTTAGGGGACTATTTTCCATTTGATTTTTCATAGGATAGGATAGTATTTCCTAGGGGTTTATTTTCAGTATTCAACCATTGTAATCATTTGCAGAATGTTAATAAAACGAGATTTGAGCTGTGGTCCCGAAGTAGCCGAACTACAGCTGCTCTGATTTCTCGTACCAGACGAGAATATGTAGGCATAGGATGCGATATCCTAGCGAGCACACTAACAACTAACCCTTTTGTTCACTCGCTGCTGTGCGATCGAAACTTTCCCGCTGACGACTGATTGTTACCCTTTTCTCTTGCCCGAGTGCATCTGAGACCAGACCGTAGTTTTAGGTTCCCGTACCTGTAAAACCAGTTTGATTTCTCACTGCTGTGTGAGAATACCCAGATTAGCCGTAGTTAGCCTGAACTACGTAAGCTCTGATCTTCCATGCAGTGTGGAAGTACGTAGGTACAAGACGCGAAGTCTTGGCGAGCCAATTTCCCTGTAGTCCCGAACTACGTTGACTCTGACTTTCTCTCTTGAGAATACGTAGGCGTAAAGTGCGACGCTCTATCGAGTCAATTCCCTTCCGTTTAGATTTAGCAGCCGTAGATAGATTGTGTTTGCATCCTTTAGACAACCCAAGCAAGCGTGGATCCCGTCGAGTACGACGGACGTGAGGGGTGCTAATACCTTCCCCTTGCGTAACCGACTCCCGAATCCAGGTTTTGGTTGCGATGACCATACCTTTCCCCGTTTTTTGCGAGGTTTACTTCGAGCGTTTCCTTTCCCTCCGTTGGGATAAATAATGCACGGTGGCGACTCTTCTGTCAGCCGGCGCCGATTTTCGCAGTAGCGCCAGCTGGCGACTCTGCTGGGGATCCAACGTCCCCTGGCTGCTAAGGACTGCAATAGTTCCTTATGCATGTGGGATCCAACATCCCCTAAAGAGAGTCAATCCTAGCGCTTGTTTGCTTGTCTATTGGTGTTTATTTATTGATATTATCTGTTGTTGTTGGGGTGTGACGGGTGTTCTATGATTGAGAGATAAGCCGGACCTGGGCTTGAGTGCACCTTAGACTTAGAGTAGAGATTAGTGGGCGCCTACCGGCTTTGCTTGTATTAGTGTCCCGCGAAATCTACACTCAGACGAGGTTCTTCTGGTTGGCCTCTTGTCCCACCCTTTGGGTGGCTCGGGTTGCTGGTTAGTTGGATTGTCAACTCTGGGAACCGATCATTTGGAAGTTAGCTAAGTGAGGCCTCTTCAAGACTCGATGATGCCACTCCTTCTGGGAATCGTATCGTCAGTTTTGAAAGTCTGTGACGCTGACGACCGCACAGGATGCCGTACCTTGACAGATATAGGTCCATACCTATGAGTGGGGGGTTTTTTTTGCAGGAACCTTGACTCCCAACCTACCCGTTATTTTGGCCTTCTCTTCAGAGCGAACGTACTCCGTCAGCAGCGCAGCAGTATTCAGATTTATGTGGGGGCTGTGGTCCCGTTGGTTGCTGCATCTTGCATATCATGTGCATATCAGTGTTGCATCATATTGCATATCATCCTCCAGTTAGCCAGAGTTCTGATCCAGCCTTTGTTTCCTGAAGGTGATTACCCGGAGTTTGGATTGAGCAGCTGTTGATTGTCAGAAGACCGACCTAGGGGTTGAGTAGATTTGAGCAGAAACGAGCATGGAAGTCAGCTGAAGATTGTTGGTAGCTATGTCTGAAGGCAATTTCCAGTCTCCTAACACCTTGACAGGGTTCACTATGACGTCCAACCCTCTGTATGATTCTATGGAAGACTTCCCGCAAGCGAACAACGTTACTGCAGACCAAGTTGTACAACCTTCTGTTGAGAACCGAGATCGACATGAGCAGTTTGTTGCCCGCAATGAGCGTCCTCCTCCTGTTAACAATCAAGGTGTTGTTTTCCCTGTGATGAATTACCGAAGAGATATCCCGATAGCCAGGACCATAGATCCAAGAGCTCTTGAGACGGATAGAAAACTCCGAGCGTTGGAAGAGAAAGTTGAAGCTTTGAAAGTCAAAGATGCTGTCAACCTGAATGCTGCAGACATGTGTTTGGTTCCTGACCTGGTGTTGCCTTATAAGTTCAAAGTGCCGAAATTTGAGAAATACCAAGGAGATAGCTGTCTGAAGCAGCATTTGATGATGTTCTGTCAAAGAATGACTTCGTTTGTGCGAGATGACAAATTGATGATCCATTGCTTTCAAGATAGTCTGACAGGGGCATCTTTGAGGTGGTATATGCAGCTAGAGAAGGATCAGATTCGATCATGGGTGGATTTAGCCAGAGCTTTCCTGAAGCGGTATGATTACAATATGGACATAGCTCCCCATCGCATGCAGTTGCAAGAACTGTCTCAAGAGAATAATGAACCTATCAGGAAGTATGCTCAGAGATGGAGAGAATTTGCTGCTAGAGTGCATCCACCGCTGTTAGACCAAGAGCTGACAAGCATGTTTGTAGATTCCCTACAAGATCCGTACTTCGAAAGATTGCTCGGACTTCCGTTAAGTTTCTATGACGTGGTAACATTAGGAGAACGCCTTGAGTATGCCATAAGAATTGGGAAAATTCAGATTACTTCAAATGCTCAAGCTGGTGAAACTGAATATCCTTGTGACTATCAGAATGAAGAAGGAGTCGTGATCAATGCAGTCATGCCAAAGGTTGAATATCCTCGAAGCGAATCAGTGAATTTTGTTGGTTCTTCATCTTATCAGAGATCAGTACCTCATGTGGCTTGTTACACTGAACAGACAGCCGTGCCTAGGGCACCATATCAGGAATCTTATGTCGCTTCCATTGCAAAGCAGCGAACTCGTGGCCGAGGTTATCAGAATCAGCGTCAGAATCAGAATCGACCTCGCAACAACTTGGAACGAAAGAAAGCTCCTTCTCACCCAGTGCCTATGCCGTATAGCCAGTTGCTACCATCTTTGATCCAGAGCTCTTTGGTGGAACCTAAAGCTCTTAAGCCAGTTCCAGAACCTTACCCTCCTGGGTATAATCCCCACGTTCAGTGTGGTTACCATGGTGGCTCTCCAGGGCATTCGACGAAAGATTGTAAAGCATTTCAGGCGAAAGTACAACAGTTGATTGACCAATATCGCATTTCCTTTCGAGAAGGATTTTTGTTTGTTCATACCAACCGCTCAGTTGTCTAAGCTCGTAGACTCGGAAAGTATTCCCCAGCAAAGGAGCCAGTGATTCAGAC
The DNA here is from genome assembly GCA_963859935.3 of Lathyrus sativus. Lineage (NCBI taxonomy): Eukaryota > Viridiplantae > Streptophyta > Magnoliopsida > Fabales > Fabaceae > Lathyrus > Lathyrus sativus. Next base: position 414,291,806 of record OZ012738.1, on the reverse strand, counting down.
AGGCGGGCGCCTCAGCATTGGCAGTCCTCAGACTTTGTCATTTGCATTTGTAGTTTCTTTTCTGTTAGTTACTACCTGCTTCTAAACATTGTATGTTTCGAATGGTGATAATAATAAAGTGACTATGCATTTTTCTGAATTAATCGTGTCGCTGTCGCTCATTTACTGCATTGCACTGACACTTGCATTTTATTCACTCCACTTTACCACTGTGACTAGCAAAGATTGCAGGGAGGATGACGAAAATAAACTCATAACCGATGATCGTATGCTTTCAGATAAGACCTTACCGATGACGTACAAGGCATTGTTTAAATTCCCCAAACACTGGAGATATAAGGAGTTAGTCCCTTGTTAACCACTTCGAGCCAGGAAGTAGAAGTTTTTTCAGACTTTTAAACCCTCGCATCTTAACCCGGGGCAGGGTAGTTGTCAGTTAGCTTGACCGAGCATTCAAGTCTTACAGAGGAGTGTTGTCTTTCAAGGACCAAACAGTTTATACCACAGTGGTTAACCTCACCAATAAGGAGTGAGACAGTTACAATCCTTTCGGAGCAATCAAGACAACCAGTGTCACACGACTTTGTTCCAAAAGAAAGAAGAAAGAAGGCCCGCTAAGTAAAAAGAAAGAAAAAGCTGGAAAGCTAATACTTAGGCAAAAATCAGGGCATCCCACTGGACTTCAAAAGAAAAGAAAACGAAAAGAATTCAAAATGAGTTAGTCCAGGCAAAAGTTAGGGAATCAAAAGAACGAAAAAGAAGGGATAGAAAATTTTTTTTCCCCAGCGAGTCACAAAGTCGTGTACACAGACACCGAAAGCGAAGAAGGAGTAACTATCACTCCGGAAAAGCCCTGTGAGTTCCTTAATTGTGGCTCTTACCATTCAACATACCTCTCGAAGAGGCGAGCGCTTGTGCCAGGTTAACTGAACTTTAGGATCGGAGATCATCACGTAGAAGGGGTGGGTACAAATCAAAATTTGAGCCAAATATCCTTTGTTTCACGAACCGTGAACCCGACCACGATACAACCCTTAAAAGACCTAATTGAGGTAGGGTTATTCTGAAAGCGCATTACGATAAGGTTGAGTAACCTGACTCCTTCATGACTCGCTAGTCGCATCCTTGTTGTATTTTTCACTGACCACGTAAGCACTACGTTTGAACTTTGGTTCATTCGTCACTCACAATCATGACATGTAAATGAGTGACAGCTCAAAAATTTTTCAAAATCTGCATGAACACTGCATTAAGATTACCATTCGTAGATAGACAATTTTACTTGCAGGATAGTAGTTGGCATGAGAGAAATTCCAACAGGGGATAGTCAAGCAGAACTGACTAATACAGTAGTCTGAACCAGGATGATGTATGTTGTGAAGACCTGTGAATCAGAGGCATTGGCTTCCAGTGAGTTCATAATCAGTTAGTCTGAGGACAAGTCCCGAAGCAGCAGTTGATCAGGGGCAGTTTGTTTGAGAAGCAGTTGATCAGAAGTGAGTCTTCTCGAGAACCAATCAGGGGCAGTTATGCAGAACGTTGAGATTTGAAAACAGATACTTCGGGTGGATAATCAGATCGGGTTAAGTCGCTAGAACAGGGGCAAGTCATCGCAGAGAGTGGTGAAACCAGCTGGGTTGATAGAGGTTTAATGGAGGTTGAATTCTGTTGTCGTATAGATACCGGGGCAAGTAATCTCGAGGTCGTCTCGTAGCAAGTTGTTCAGAGCAAGTATTCCCAAAATTGGATTGGGGCAAGTTGATTGTACTGGGGCAAGTTATTCAAGCCAGTCTGTTTATCCCCAGCCGGATTTGAGTATCGGGGAATCGTGTCATTACCCTTATCAAAACCATTAACATTCCAAAAAGGCTTTGCTGTCATTGGATCATTGACCTGCAGTCTAAACCTGTTGCGTGTCAGTAACCAGTCGTTTCCAAAGTCCAGTTCTCGCCTGGCAAACCGGTAACCAGTTCTCGTCTGGCCTACCCTTCCGTAAGCATCAGTTCCCGTCTGGTGTAGTTTATTGTAAGCATCAGTTCCCGTCTGGTGTAGTTTATTGTAACCAGTTCTCGTCTAGTCACCGTCTTCAAGTGTTGTATCAGTTCTCGTCTGGTACATATCATCGTGTAATCAGTTCTCGTCTGGTCATCGTGTGTTTTAACCTATGTGTTATACCAGTTCTCGTCTGGTATATGTCAGCTTTCAATCAGTTCTCGCCTGGTTGTCTATGCCTCAGTCTGTTATCCAGTCAGCCCTGTCTAATGTCCAAACCAAATCAATTCTCGTTCGATAACCTATTTTCCTATCAGTTCTCGTCTGGTAGTCTACCTTTGAATGCTAGTTCTCGCCTAGTATTTTCCATATCTTCCACTGTGTACATAGTCCATGTTTATCCTAAACCAGAAAAACAAAAACCTAAAGGTATCTGACACAGTAATTCCCAATGACTCGCATGTTGTCATGTTCCCCGATACGAAGCTCGACGGATACCAGTACTCCGAGTAATGTTTGAGTTCCTTGTGGATGTTGTTAAATCAGAATTGTTACTCTTCAGCAGATGAAAGTTGCGTATTATCCCCGGAAGAGTCGAGATTGTATTTTACCCCGTATCAGAGTAGGATCAGGAGTATCCCCAGCAGATTAAGATTGATATCCTTGATGGTAGGGGCATTTCCAGCAGGGTGCTGCGCGCAATCAACCCTAGTTTGGGTCAGTCCCCACAGAGCACAATCAGTTGCCAATGGTTTGAAGAGAGCATCCCCAAGCAGATTGTTTCTCTTTCTCCCCAAGCAGAGCTGTTTTTTCTTTCTCCCCAAGCAGGGTTGCCCTTCCATTTCTTCAGCAGGACTGTTCTCCCCAGCGGATTTGGTTTCCCTTTTCCAGCATTTTTTTGCTGAGATGATTCTGTGATATCAGGTTACCTTCAGTGGAGTTGGCGTCTACCTTCGACATTTATTTTGCCAAGCGGTCTGCAGACCTGGTGTTCTCTGGCAGCTCGAGCCTGCATTAGCATTTGCATATATCGTCATAGCATTTATACAAACATATAGCATTTCCATGCCGTCTGGGCATCGCATTTTCAAACAGAACGCATAGCATATTCATGTCATATAGGGCATTGCATCATTTCAAGCATACGCATTTCGAAACATGGACCAGGTTGGGTTACCTATTGGATTTCGAATTTGTTCACCTGCAGAGTTGTGTGGTTAAGCTTCTCTTCTCCCCCAGCGGAGTGATTCTTCGTTTGGTTGTTAAGTCGGCACTGGAAAAAAAGATTGGCATGTATCAGGTTTCTGAAGCTGCGGCCTGTTGACAGAATAGGTGTCTGGCAGTCGATTCAGAATTTCCCCGGGAGAATTGTCCTCAAGTTCGCTGTGAACTGTGAGATGACAGGATTTGATCCCATAAGAGAGATGGGAATCAAGTTGTTTGCTGTCCGAAGCATTATTCCAATACTTGTGGCGTCGCACAGGTGATTGATGTTGAAAAGGAGAAGAAAAATCTATCAGATAATTGACCAGTTGTTGCTGTGACAACCAAACTTCAGTTCATTGGAGGCTATTCCTCAAGTAGTTTTGCAGTGTATTCCCACGGTTGGCAAATTTCATGGTTTCATTTGTATTCAACCGTCATCTACCTTTGAATGTTTGAAGGCTGAGCGCTCTTCACCCATTCAGGTCCAAGCCGCTTGAATAGGGGCAGCTGTTGCACCCTAAAATTTGACCAACCGGGTCCCGTATCTGGCTCGATGTTTCGACGCATGATTGCATTCGCATCCGCATATCGCATACAGTGCATTTTTTCAGTTATTTTGATTTTATCGGGATCACAGCCCTCGTCTCGCGTCTCAGGTGTTTTTTAATCAGTTCAGATAAGTAGAATCGCATTTTTGGGAAGTCGTGCTCTTCCCGGTGTTTTCAGCTCGCGCTGTTGTTTTTAGGGATATTTCGGTGTCCGTTTATTTTTACCGGCTATTTTGTTGCGCTCTCGCGGTGTTTTTTGTCGTTCGGTGCTATTTTTGTTCCTTCGGGAATTATTGTGATTTTTCTGGATTTTATTGGCCATTATTAGGGTTTTAATAGATTTTTTAATCATTTTAGGATAATATAGAACATTAATAGTTTTTTTCTCATTTTCTTAATAGAATAATATAGATCTTCTTTTAATAGATTTTCTTTTAAATAAATAATATAGGTTATATTAGAGATTTAATAGAAGTTTAATAAAATTTTAGATTAGTGGAATTATTAGAGTTTTTTAGATTAGTGGGTTTATTAGAGTTGTTAGTATTAGTTTAGAAATTAATTGGAATTATTAGGTCTTAATCATTTGTTTAGTGTTAATTAGGATCTATCAGAATTAATTAGGGTTTAGATTAGTTTAGTTTTCAGGTTAGCATCTAATGATAGCTTAATTAGTTGATGGAGGTTTTAATTGCATTTTAATCATGTTTCATTCAAGTAATTAGTCTTTAGTTAATTCATGCAGTTAATTAGCCCATTAATCCAGATTTAATTCATTTTTTTATCCATTTCAATTCAGATTTTTGGAATTCATTGTGTCTTTCGTTGGGCCCAATTGGCCAAAGCCCAAGTCTGAGTCCATTTCAATCAAATCCAGGTGTCTATATATGCAGAGTCCCACGTGTAATTCACTGGAGGACCCACCACACACTTTCACAACTCACCAGATCACGCCACCTCATACTCCACCTTCTCCCTCTCTACACCACGTGGCGCACATGCACCAGACTTCTCCACAACCCTTGCCACCTGTCCAGCCCTGAACCTTCAACGGTTGCATGGCCGGCGGCCATGAAACCACTGCCCCCACCTCTTCCGGCCACCGCAACTACCAATCGCCGGCGACCGTAACTTCCTCCGACCACCGTCTAACTCGCCGGAAATGCCAAAATCCCCAGAAAACGCTCCAATCTTCATCCTTCAACCTACCATCAATTTCCTTCAATGTTCTTCAAACAATCACCAGATTCATCATCGATCTGCAAATCTCTACAAACAAGTTCGCCAGAATCATAATACCTCATCACTCGTTCTTCATCCAGACATCCAGTTCTTCACCAGATCTCTGCATGCAACAACCTTCATCCGGAATCGTCTACCACATCTCCAGAAAAAATGTCAAGAAGCCTCACATAGCTTCATCGTTTATCTTCAAGATCTTCAAAGATCTTTGAAGACCTTCATCAGTAGCGCCATTTTCCAGAAAATCGCGCCTCAGTTCATCAGTGTTCCTCAAACTTTTTCAGGAAGTTCATCGCGCCTCCATAAACGTCAACAAGATTCCTTCAAACCACATCACCTTCAGATCATCAGCGCTTACCAAGTGCGTTCAACGTGTTCATCAGTTTTCCGTCGTAGATCCAGATTTCGTCCAGATTCCTCAACCTTCAAGGTCGTCGATTCGTTCATCCAGATCGCTTCGCGAGGTTGCAAGATTCATTGATTCCTTGGTGATTTCCCTCCGATTTTTGCTATTTTCTTCAAGATTCACTTCCAAGAACCTTCTGCCTTTCATAGATCCTCTTCTCCATCTTCCTTTTTCGTTCAACAGCGTTTTGGTGGATCATTCTAAGGCTGAGTGCTAGGGAGTGAAGCAAACTGAGAGGAAGATTGAACGGTTTTGAGAGAACAGAGAAGAGGAGTTTGAAGATTGTGAGAGAGAGAGAGAGTAGAGACGGCGAGGTAAGGGAGACGGAGGAGTTTGGTCGGCGGCGGAAATGGGGAGAGATAGACAGAACTAGGGTTTCTGTGGGACGGGAAAGAGGAAGGAGTGAACGTTGTTTGGACTGGGTGATTGGGCCTTGGGCCCAATTGTTTCAATTTCTGATCCACACCATGCGTTTTCCTTGAAACACCCCCCCCCTGCTGTGTGTCTTTGGCAATGGGCCAAGCCCAATCTGTTTTCTGGGCTACACCTTCTGTTTGCGTCCGCACCCCCCCTGTTTTTTCTTTTTTTTCTTATGTTTTTGTTGGGCTGGGCCCAGTTTTATTTTATATTTTTGCTGCCTCATTCCCCCTGTATGGACTGTGTACCCCCTCCCCTCCTTTGTAATTTTTTCTTTTCTTTTCTTTATTTTATTGAAAAAAGATATTGAGAAATAATAAAAAAGGAGAAAAGAGACTATGAGAAAAATGTTGAAAGGAGAGTAAGAGAAAAAGCATATTGAAAAAGAGGAGAAAATATGTGAAAGAAGATATTGAATAAAAGAGAAAAAGAATGTATATGTGAAAATAGTGAAAAAAGAAAAGAAATATGAAAAGAAAAAATAGATATATGGGAAAAATGTTTGAGAAAGAATATTTTGAAAAAGAAAAATAGAGAAAAGAAGAATATTGAAAAAATGAAAAAGAATAATAGAGAAAAAGAATAGAGAAAAAATAGTAAAAAATATTAGTGTAGATTTAATATTTTTTAGAGTCCTTTTTTTCATAGAAATTCTTTTACACCTTTTTAGAGGTAGTTTAGAAGTCCATTTGTTAGGGGGCTTTTTACACTTTTAGAGATAATTTTTAGAAGTTCATTTGTTAGGGGACTATTTTCCATTTGATTTTTCATAGGATAGGATAGTATTTCCTAGGGGTTTATTTTCAGTATTCAACCATTGTAATCATTTGCAGAATGTTAATAAAACGAGATTTGAGCTGTGGTCCCGAAGTAGCCGAACTACAGCTGCTCTGATTTCTCGTACCAGACGAGAATATGTAGGCATAGGATGCGATATCCTAGCGAGCACACTAACAACTAACCCTTTTGTTCACTCGCTGCTGTGCGATCGAAACTTTCCCGCTGACGACTGATTGTTACCCTTTTCTCTTGCCCGAGTGCATCTGAGACCAGACCGTAGTTTTAGGTTCCCGTACCTGTAAAACCAGTTTGATTTCTCACTGCTGTGTGAGAATACCCAGATTAGCCGTAGTTAGCCTGAACTACGTAAGCTCTGATCTTCCATGCAGTGTGGAAGTACGTAGGTACAAGACGCGAAGTCTTGGCGAGCCAATTTCCCTGTAGTCCCGAACTACGTTGACTCTGACTTTCTCTCTTGAGAATACGTAGGCGTAAAGTGCGACGCTCTATCGAGTCAATTCCCTTCCGTTTAGATTTAGCAGCCGTAGATGGATTGTGTTTGCATCCTTTAGACAACCCAAGCAAGCGTGGATCCCGTCGAGTACGACGGACGTGAGGGGTGCTAATACCTTCCCCTTGCGTAACCGACTCCCGAATCCAGGTTTTGGTTGCGATGACCATACCTTTCCCCGTTTTTTGCGAGGTTTACTTCGAGCGTTTCCTTTCCCTCCGTTGGGATAAATAATGCACGGTGGCGACTCTTCTGTCAGCCGGCGCCGATTTTCGCAGTAGCGCCACCAAGATCATAACTTGAGTTCCACAAATCTTCTTGAGGACTTCTAGTACTCAAATTAAAGCTAAGATCAATCCCTACAATTATTATGTTAGCCAAGAATACATTTGAAAACTCCTTGATGGGAAAACGTTGCTTGGAAGTCAAGTGACTTTCACAGATAAATTTCAGTGTCCTCTGATGACCCATAACTTGCAAGAACCATAACTTGAGTTCTACAAATCTCCTTGAGGACTTCTAGTACTCAAATTAAATCTATTGAGAAGCTCTACAAGTTTCATGTTGGCCAATAATCCATTTGAAACTTGTATTTTGACTTATGTGGCTTGGAAGTCCAGTGTTATACAGGGGATTTTACCCTAAGAACCCTGTCTCAAACACCTCCAAACACTCTTGATTCTCTTGAACTTGATCTTGACTCATCCATACATATGCCTTAACACATCAACCCATGACTTCCATGACTTAGAGCTAGGTCTTGATGCCCTTTCTCTACTCTCCTTGACCTAGGGTTACCCAGATGAAACCCTACTTGTACACACCTCAACTATGGTTCTTGAACTTGATGCCATGACTTGTCTAAGCTTCCATAGAGATCTCTAGGCCTCCCATAGGAGCCATACACACCTCAAATTCATAATTCCATGCTTCATACCCCATTGATGACCCTCAATATACTTCAAGTTAGGAGAGAAATCCACTTGTTGACATTCAAATCTCCTCAAAGCTTCAACCCATTCCTTGATGACTTGGATGTTCTTCAGCTTGAACAAGGCCCCTTGATGTGCTTCTTTAGATAAGGATAGCAGTTGATCCCTGTTAGATGACTTGCTATGTTATTCTATGCAAAGGATGAGACCATATACATGATATGACTATGCAAATGATAATGTAATTAAAACATAAACCAGGTGAAATAGGTTGAGCAAATTTTAGGGTGCAACAGCTGCCCCTATTCAAACGGCTTGGACCTGACTGGGTGAAGAGCGAATGGCCTTCAAACAATCGAGGTACGAGACGGTTGAATACCAAGAACTCGGAAATTTGCCAACCGCAGAAATAAGCTGCGCAAACCGCTTGGAAAACAACATCCACCAACTGAATCCGGTTGTTACGGCAACAACCGATCAGTCATCCAATATCGAAATCTGATGCCTGTGTGACGCCACAGGCTTTGAACCCCCTCTTGGCAAAACACCCTGCTTTATGTCCGCGTTAAAACTCTGTCATCTGTTAATACGGAGAAAACAACTTAGCGACCATGTTGGGGATCATTTTCATCAACCCGAAAAAGATTCTATCATCGCGGGGATAGAACTTTGTCCACGTTAGGACGCTATATTCTGCCAACACAGAAAAATCCTGACGACTTCGCTGGGGAAACATTTCTGTCTAATCACAAGAGACTCTGCTTATCTCTGCATTAGCTAACTTTGTTGGGCCCACCCCACAAACGACTTGGAGGAGGACTCTACTGGGGACAGGAATAGTTCGTCAACACGAGGAAATCACGGCGACTTCCTTGGGTAAGATACTTTTGTCAAATGTCGGAACACAACTTACATACTCTGTCGATCACGGGAGAATCATCTATCTGGATACCGGAAAGTTCATCCGCCTGCTTCATACGGGAAACTCCATCTGCCTGATTCTTACAGGAAAAGCTCATCCGCCTGCTCCATACGGGAAAATCCATCTGCCTGATTCATACAGGAAAACACATCTACCTGATTCTTATAGGAAAGTTCATCCGCCTGCTCCATACGGGAAAATCCATCTGCTTGATTCATACAGGACAACACATCTACCTGATTCTTATAGGAAAGTTCATCCGCCTGCTTCATACGGGAAAATCCATCTGCCTGATTCATACAGGAAAACACATCTACCTGATTCTTATAGGAAAGTTCATCCGCCTGCTTCATACGGGAAAATCCATCTGTCTGATTCATGCAGGAAAACACATCTACTTGATTCTTATAGGAAAGTTCATCCGCCTGCTACATACGGGAAATCCATCTGCCTGATTCATACAGAAAAAGTCATCTGCCTGATTACAGGAAACTCCATCCGCCTGCTTCATACGGGAAAAGTCCATCTGCCTGAACACAGAAAAATTCATCCGCCTGCTCCATATGGGAAAACACATCTACCTGATTCTTATAGGAAAGTTCATCCGCCTGCTTCATACGGGAAAACACATCTGCCTGATTCTTACAGGAAAGTTCATCCGCCTGCTTCATACGGGAAAAGTCCATCTGCCTGATTACAGGAAAGGGTCATCCGCCTGCTTCATACGGGAAAATACATCTGCTTGATTCTTACAGGAAAGTTCATCCGCCTGCTCCATACGGGAAAATCCATCTGCCTGATTCATACAGGAAAACACATCTACCTGATTCTTATAGGAAAGTTCATCCGCCTGCTTCATACGGGAAAATCCATCTGCCTGATTCATACAGGAAAACACATCTACCTGATTCTTATAGGAAAGTTCATCCGCCTGCTTCATACAGGAAAATCCATCTGTCTGATTCATGCAGGAAAACACATCTACCTGATTCTTATAGGAAAGTTCATCCGCCTGCTACATACGGGAAAATCCATCTGCCTGATTCATACAGGAAAACAGATCTACCTGATTCTTATAGGAAAGTTCATTTGCCTGCTTCATACGGGAAAATTAACTTGGATATAGCTTCTTTACCTGTTCTTAGCAGTAGCTAACTCCATTGGGGATATTCTGAAAATAACTGCCCGACACCCGTTTCGACAACAAGTGACCACTTCTGAACTTTTGATTTATGAAACCCTGTAATGCTGTCGCGACAGCAAACCTGAAGAAAACACTCCGCTGGTCGGATCAGAGAAACTTCAACCAGTAACTCTGTGGGGAATAACAACAAGGACTGCATCATCACATGTCTCATGGTGAGACTTCGAATATCTGGAAATAGATCTGAGCCGTAACTTCACACTCCTGCTGAGAAACACACCTGAAAGCAAAAGGTTAACCAACCTGATTTATGTTTCAAAATGCGTATGTTTTGCAATGGCGTAATGCTCCATATGGCATGGAAATGCTACGCGTTTTTTTTTGGGTAGATGCAAACATGATAATGTATGCAAATGCAAATGCAGGTTCAGGCTGCTGGGGAAGCTCTGACAAGCTTGCTTCAACACGGCTGTTGAGGATAAATATCACCCTGTTGGGGATAAACGGGTATCGCAAAGTATTCTGGCAAAATAAATGCTGGAAATACAACCAACTCTACCAGGGAGAGATTACACATCGATTTCCACTGGGAGGAAAGAATAACACCTGCTGGGAAGATTAACTCAGCTGGGGGAGAAGCAACCCTTCTGGGGGACAACTGTCTGGGTACAGTTTACAAACTCGGAACTACCACCCTGATGGGGATAATTATCCTGACGAAAGCATGACGACCTGCGGGGAGAAAGAAAACCATCCTCGTTGGGGATAATCCTTCTGAACCTACTATGACCTGGTTACGTGTCGCGGAAATCCTCCCAGCTGGGGATTGAGCATGCACATACTCGACTCTCTAAGGAGTATAAACCCTGCAGGGGATACTGATTTCGACTTGCTGGGGATGCCCTGCGGACAACTTCCATGAGGATACTCTTCTGGGGAAAATAATCCTCCTTCGGTAAGGGATGACATCATCTCAACCTCTGGGGATGAGGTGCGACCTGCTGGGAAATAAGGTCGAGTCTTTCTTCCATGGCCTCTGGCTGGGGGATGCAACTCTCTGACTGTCTGCTCCAAGGGTGGGAACCCTGCAAAACACAAACGAGACAAAACAAATCTATACAACCAAATCTATTCGGGTTAATACCCATGACACCCCCTCAAATTCGAAGTTTTATCAATCATTGGCAAGGGCCAGCAAAGTTATGCAAATGTGAGTTTATCAAAACATCGGCGTTTTTCACATACAAAACAGTAAAGCACAAACATCAAATACTGAATAACATGTTTTATTGATTGAGCCTGTAAATAGGCGAAGCTTTGTACATCGGATGTAACTCCTGAAAAGAGGAAGTTACGCACACACACATATATGTACGCACCAAAAGTATAAAATAAAAAGTACAAAACGATATTTGTATACATGTCGGCAACGTGGTGCAGACAAACATCATGAGCTGATCCTCCTATGACTCGCCTGACTCTGGCGCTTTCCCGGTATTCAATTTTCAGAAGAGATTGTGTTGGATAAACGAACCCTCAGGTACTCCCAAACCACTAAGCACTGCTATACCAGATCCGGACCGCAGTCATTTGCTTTTTCAATCCCTAACTTTTGCGTGAATCGCCCTTTGCGGGTTTTCAATTCACCGGGATACCCTTTTTTGCCGAAGTTGCCCTTTGCAGGTTTTCGGCTTCGCGGGTGTACATCTTTTCAATTTTATCCCTAACTTTTTCCCGAACCTTTTTATTCATTTTTTACGGTTCGCCAGGATGCCCCATTTTTTTCCTAGACTCTCTTTTTACTGTCCAGCGGGTCACTTTTAAGCAAAGTATTTTTTAACTGCGTCCGAATTCACAGGAGACGTAAAGTCTTCACCATCCATGGTAGATAGTAGCAAGGCTCCTCCAGAGAAGACTTTTCTGACAACGTAGGGACCTTCGTAGTTAGGCATCCATTTGCCCTTGTGATCTGTTTGTGGCGGGAGAATCCTCTTCAACACAAGGTCGCCCGTCTGAAAGCTTCGAGGGTGTACCTTCTTGTCGTAAGCTTTCTTCATCCGGCTCTGATATAATCGACCGTATGCGAGAGAAGCCAATCTCTTCTCATCCATTAAACTGAGCTGATTCAGTCTGTCTTTAACCCATTCTGCCTCGTCAAGTTGGACATCTCGTAAAACCCTCAAGGAAGGAATCTCAACCTCCAACGGTAATACTTCCTCCATTCCGTACACCAATGAGAAAAGGGTTGCCCCGGTTGATGTGCGTACCGTCGTACGATAACCGTGTAAAGCGAAAGGTAGCATCTCGTGCCAGTCCTTATACGTCACAACCATCTTCTGAATAATCTTCTTTATGTTCTTATTGGCCGCTTCAACAACGCCATTCATCTTGGGTCAGTAAGGGGAAGAGTTGTGATGCTCAATCTTGAAATTCTGGCACAGCTCTTTCATCATCTTGTTATTCAAATTCGAACAGTTGTCGGTGATAATCCGCTCAGGGATTCCATATCTGCAGATAATATCTCGTTTGATAAATCTGGCGACCACTTGTTTGGTGACATTGGCATATGACGCTGCTTCCACCCATTTGGTGAAGTAATCAATTGCCACCAAGATGAACGGGTGTCCGTTGGATGCCGTAGGCTCAATCTTCCCAATCATATCAATTCCCCACATCGAGAACGGCCACGGTGATGACATCACACTCATAGGACTTGGGGGTACATGGACCTTGTCCGCATAAATTTGGCATTTATGACACCTCTTTGCAAACTTGAAACAGTCTGTTTCCATAGTTAGCCAGTAATAGCTTGCCCGCAGCAGTTTTCTTGTCATAGCATGCCCACCAGCATGTATACCAAACGTACCCTCATGTATCTCTTTCATGAGCAACTTTGCTTCTTTCTCATCTACATAACGTAGCAACACCAAGTCGTGGTTTCTTTTGTATAGGACACCGTCCGGGTTCAAATAGAAATTGCCAGCCAATCTCCTGAGAGTCTTCTGATCTCGACTGGATGCCCCAGCCGGATACTCCTTGTTCTTCAGGAAATTCTGGATGTCAAAGTACTAGGGTTGACCATCGGGAGCCTCATCAATGGAAAATATGAATGCGGGCCTATCGAGCCGAAAGATAACAATCCGGGGAGCTTTGTTCCAGAAGTTAACTTTATACATTGAAGACAATGTCGCCAGGGCGTCAGCCATTTGATTTTCTGCTCGCGGCACATGATGCAATTCCACCTTGTCGAAGAAAGGCAACAATCTCCTTGCATAATTCATATATGGTATCCAATTGGGCTGACATGTCTCCCATTCTCCTTTAATCTGATTCACCACCAGAGCTGAGTCTCCGTATACATCCAGATGTTTGATTCGCAAATCAATAGCTTCTTCCAGACCCATGATGCAAGCCTCATATTCAGCCTCATTATTGGTAACAGGAAAGGTCAATCGGGCAGTAAAGGGGATGTGAGACCCATGAGGAGTAGTGATAATTGCCCCTATCCCACTACCGTAGGAGTTTACAGCTCCGTCAAATATTAACTGCCACTTGGAACCCAACTTTGGTCCTTCATCCGACAACGGTTCTTCACAATCTTTCATCTTCAGGTACATGATATCCTCGTCAGGAAAATCAAACCTCATCGATTGGTAGTCCTCAATAGGCTGCTCGCAAGGTACTCTGACAGGACGCTACCTTTAATAGCCTTTTGCGAGACATACTGGATATCATATTCGGTTAATACCATCTGCCATCGGGCAATTCTTCCGGAGAGTGCTTGCTTCTCAAACACGTATTTGATTGGATCCATCTTTGAAATTAGCAGGGTTGTATGATTTAGCATGTATTGCCTCAAACGTTTGGCGGCCCAGGCTAGCGCGCAACACGTCTTCTCGAGCATTGAGTATCTGGACTCACAGTCGGTAAACTTCTTACTCAAATAGTAGATGGCATGCTCTTTACGCCCGGTCTCGTCGTGTTGACCGAGAACATAACCCATACTTTCCTCAAGAACCGTCAAATACATAATCAAGGGTCTCCCGGCCACTGGGGGTATCAAAACAGGGGGTTCCTGCAAGTATTCTTTTATCTTGTCGAACGCCTTTTGACAATTTTCATTCCAGGACACAACCTGGTCCTTTTTCAACAACTTGAATAACGGCTCGCATGTCGCAGTTAAGTGAGATATAAATCGGGCGATATAGTTCAACCTCCCTAAAAACCCACGCACTTCTTTTTCTGTTTTAGGCGTCGGCATTTCTTGTATTGCTTCTATCTTCGCAGGATCAACCTCAATGCCTTTTTCACTCACAATAAACCCCAGTAGCTTTCCCGACCGCACTCCAAAAGTACACTTGTTAGGATTCAGCCTCAACCTGAACTTCCTAAGTCTCTTGAACAGTTTCAGCAGATTAACCAAATGCTCCTCCTCCGTCTGGGATTTGGAAATCATATCATCAACATAAACCTCGATCTCTTTATGCATCATATCATGAAAGAGAGTCGTCATAGCACGTTGATATGTTGCCCCAGCGTTCTTCAATCCGAAGGGCATCCCTTTGTAGCAAAATGTTCCCCAAGGAGTAATGAAGGTAGTCTTCTCCATGTCTTCTAGAGCCATTTTGATCTGATTGTAACCCGAGAAGCCATCCATGAAGGAGAATACGGAGAACTGAGCAGTGTTATCAACCAGCACGTCAATGTGAGGAAGTGGAAAGTCATCTTTCGGGCTCGCTTTGTTCAAATCACGGTAGTCTACACACATTCGCACTTTACCGTCTTTCTTTGGCACTAGCACAATATTAGCGACCCATGAGGGATATTTTGTAACAACTAGGAAACTAGCATCCCATTGTTTTTGAACTTCCTCCTTAATCTTCACAGCCATATCCGGTCTAGTTCTTCGGAGTTTCTGCTTAATAGGCAGACATTCCTCTCGCAGTGGCAGACGGTGAACAACCATATCCGTATCCAACCCAGGCATATCCTCGTACGACCAAGCAAATATATCACTGTACTCTTTGAGCATCTCAACCAATCTTTGCTTAATGTCGCTCTGTAGCGCAGCCCCTATACGGATGTTTCTCACAACCTCTTCCGACCCCAAATTGATAATCTCAATGACTTCCTCATGAGGCAGAATGATCCTTTCTTCTTGTTTCAATAACCAGGTCAACTCTTCTGGTACGTCGCCATCTTCCACAATCTCTTCCTCAACCTGAAATACCGGGTGCTCGAAGTCGAAGTGAGTCATAGGCGGTTCATAGATGTCATCTGAAATTGTAATCCTGCAAAGGAAATGGTTAACTGCTTCAAAACACAGACAAAGCAAATAACCACATTGTCATTTTATTGTAAAAGACAAAACAGGAAAAGCAGGGATCACAATATTTGTATATGAAAAACGCCTTTATTTCATGATTAAACAATGTAATGTACATAACCAAATGGCGCTAAGCAAAATCACTATGCCCCGGGTAGGACACAGGATTATTCAACAATTAAGAAAACAAATCATTACTGTTTAGTTGTCACAGGAACAGTTTCCCGGATAGACCAATTGCAGAGACTTTGTCCTGGCACGTTTGGCTTGATCCACGCGTCCATATCACAATCGCTATCTCCTTCTTCAGAATCGGAAACAGCATTGATGGTCTCGAAGCTCACCCCGCTTGGCGTAATCGTGACTGGTCCTTTGAACCTAGGTGCTCTTGAAGATGACGCTGACGACGTCGGTCGATACCCTAGCCCGAACTTGTCGTTCTTCACGGGAATCTCCAATACCTGCCCCCAGCCCTTGGTTTTGCCTGCCTGCACTAGAGCCTGAGCCTCTTTGTAGGACGACACAGCCACATCTGATATTTTACTAGGCACTGGAACTTTGTCTTTAATTCGCAACCCCTCGAAGGCTTGACAAGGTGTTTCGTGTATTTCGCCGTCGACCTCGACATATTTGAACGAAGACAAATGGCTAACCAGAATATCTTCCTCTCCACAAACAGTGACAACACTATCCCTAACCATATACTTCAGCTTTTGGTGCAACGTGGATGTGACTGCCCCGACAGCATGGATCCATGGGCGCCCAAGAAGGCAACTATACGCTGGCTGGATGTCCATTATATAGAATTCAGTTTCAAATATTTCAGGCCCCACCTGCAACGGTAATGTTATTGACCCGAAAACCAACCTCCTCATTCCATCGAACGCTCTCACCACTAAATCACTGGGCGTGCAGATAATCCCCCTGATATCTAACTACATCATGGCTTTCTTCGGTAGCACATTCAGGGAAGATATTGTGTCTACTAAAACATGGGACATGACCGTGCCCTGACATTCTACTGACACATGTAATGCCATATTGTGCTCTCGCCCTCTCGGAGTCAAATCAAAGTCTGTGAAGCCCAAACTGTGCCCCGCATTGACATGCGCCATCACCCCTTCTAACTGATTAATAGAAACTTCTTGAGGAACGAACGACGTGCCTAGAATCTTCATCAAATCGTTCCGATGGGCCTCAGAACATAACAACAATGATAGGATGGAAATTTTTGACGGTGTTTGCTGGAGGTGCTCACGATTTTGTAATCACTTTTACGAATGAGCCTCATAAACTCCTCCACATCCTTAAGTGACGTTTCCTTTTCATTTGACTGAGATGGACCACCCTCAGTTACCTTGGCTTTACCCTTGGCTAATCTTTCTGCCTCTACCTCGGGTGACGTGAAGATTCTTCCGCTTCTGGTCATACCCCCTGTTCCGACAACATTATCTACAACCCCAGCTGGTTGTCCATTGACTTCAATTTTCTCACCGTCGCAATATACCTCCAACCCGTAAGTCCACGGCACTGCTTTAGTACTCTCAAAAGGGACTGGTCCTGCTTTGGTAATTGTGATCGTCGGCCGCCTGGCGGGCGCCGTTATCGTTATTGTTTTCCTCGGAATCGTCACCGTCGCAACATCGTTCTACTCATCACATAACGCCTCTACAGGCTTTTCAACCGTGGTTCGATCAAATTGTAAGGTCCCTTCATCCATCATAGCCTGAATACCCTGCTTCAACTCATTACAACCCTCTGGCTGGGTCCAACAATCCAAGCAAAATTCATCACAACCCGGGAATACACCCCCTTTTAACAGCGTGCTCTTAATCTCACCCAACGGTGTCTTCAGCTCATTGACATCTATCACTAGATTCAAATTCTCTTCTGTCAAGATGGCGTTTGCCCCATGATTGGGCATAGGCTGTTGTACGATATTTGGACCCACCTGTCCAAAGTTAATAGCTTTGCTATCCAATAAATCCTGAACTTTATGTTTAAATGCCTGACAAGCTTCTATATCATGCTCGGGAGCCCCGGAATGGAATTCGTAATGCTTGTTGGCATCATACCCATAAGGGAGTACCGCCCCTGTAGGTGGTGCCAAAGTCCTCTTTTCAACCAAGTTCAACCCTAGCAGGGTCTGGAGGAGTTCTGCATACGTGGAAGGAGATGCGTCGAACACTCTTTTCGGTCTCGCATTCTGTACCCTTCTCTGACCAGGATTCTGTCCTTGCTGTTGCTGTGGTTGTTGTTGTTGTGGCTGCCTCTGTTGAGGAAGCGGGATAGTGACACTAGCTATCTGTTGCGGCTGAACATACTGATTTCTTCCTCTGCCCCTGCCCCTGCCACCAAACACGACACTAGAATCGCCCTGTCGTCTACCACCAAATGCTTTTCTGGGACCTCCTGTTGAAGTAGACTCACCTGCTTGGAACCTTCCAACTTTAATCCCGTTCTCGATCATCTCCCCCATAAGAATCAAATCTGAGAAACTGCTCAATGACACACTAAACAATTTTTTGTAGAACACCCCTGTAAATGTCCCAATGAACATGTCATTCATCTCCCTTTCGTTTAAAGGAGGATGCACCCTTGCTTCCATATCGCGCCACCTTTGCGCATACTCTTTAAAGCTTTCACCGTTCTTCTGTGACAAACCCTGCAATTGGACCCGGTTTGGCGCCAGATCGCTGCTATATTTTTAATGTGTCACAAAAGCATCAGCCAATTGCTTCCAGGTTTTAATCTGCATGGGCTCCAGCCCCATATACCATTCCAGTGAAGGTCCTGATAAGCTGTCCTGAAAGAAGTGCATGAGCATCCTTTCATCATCTGAATATGCGGACATCCTTCTGTAATAAGAATGGACATGGACTTTAGGGCAGGTGTCCCCCTTGTATTTGTCAAAAGTGGGAGCCTTGAATTTCAACGGCACCCTTAGCCCTGGCACCAGGCCCATTGTAGTCATATCCAAACCAGTGGAGTTCTGACTCACTACCCCCTTCATCTGTTCTTCAAGCATTCTGATCCTCTGCACAGGATCAACAGGTCCTTCAAATCCCACACCTCTTCCAAAAAAGGCGTCCTCCTGGCGGTCTTCACCCTAATTCACATTTTCATTTCCATATTCGTCGTAACCAGTGTTGCGACCAAACCCTTGCTGATTGATCATGGGACCTCGTCCCCCGTTACCGAAACCGTGATTGACCCTAACAGGTCCAAACCCAGTGTTGACAGGAATCACCCCAGCACCATTCATATTACCAAATCCACCATACCCCTGGTTAGCGTTACCAAAACCGTCATAACCGAAACCCTGAGTGTTGAAGCCGAATTTCCCGTCCTGATTGACGTAATCAAATCCCTGATCATTCTAGCCGAAACCATTGTTGTTGAAACCATTACCACTATTGTTGTTACCACCGCCTTGGTTGGCGTCCCCAAATCCAACATTGTTAACAACAGTCTCATTTCCGTTCCCTGTGTTGCCATTGCCAGCGCCAGCGCCATCGTTTACAACCACAACAGGTGGGGTCACTACAGGTGGAACCACAGGCGTAGGGGGCCCATCCTCCGGAATAGTTTCAACGTGCGCAGAATTGTGGTCATTGTTGCCATTCCCATTATTCCGCGTCAGCAGCGGCTGTACCAAAGTCTGGAGGCTCTCCTGGCCCTTAGCAATGTTCTCCATTGCTTGCATGAACAGGTTCAGCTTCTCGCGGATTTCCTGCATCTCCACTTGGACTTGATCCATGATTCTCTTGCAGTTGTTTCGGGTTGAGTAGCGGTGGACTCTTTGTTCGTCAATCCTGAAAAACCTGGTGATGCAGGAAATAAGATACAGATTCGAGAATACCGGTCATGCAAGATGAATGCAGATGCAAATGTGTAAATATGCTACAGGTTATATTCCCCCCGATTCTAGTTTCAGAGAGAAGGCCATCACGATAATGAAGCCCCCATCAAGCAAGCAAGGAATCAGAAAACCCTCATATATAAACAAATGCCAAGAGGCTGAGTACAAGAGTATAACTGAATACAACTTGAAGAGACCTCGGCCAACAAGCCTGGCGATGGTCGAAATATAAGTACAAATAACAAAGGCAAGGCAAAGATAAATCAGGCCAAATGGCGTGCTCTGACGTCTTCCAATATCCCCAGCGTCTCTGAACGACCCAGTCTAGAGATCAGCTCCTGTATCAGTAATGCATGTCGCTCGGCAGTGGATCTCAGCTTTTTTGCGTCGTCCTGGCAGGTTCCTTCTCCAGAACCCTCATCGAGTCTGCACCTCTTGGAGCCGGCCTTCACTTCATAACCTCTCAGCTTCTCGTCAAGGTCACTTACCCTAAGCTCAACAGCGCTCCTAAGTGATGTCTCTTCGGCAATCTTTGCGTCTTGGGCTCTAATATGTGCCTCTAGCGTGGCAATTTGAAGCTTCAGTTCATCTTCACGCTCCTTCCACTTGGTAAGCGTGGCATTCCACAATGCTTCCCACTTGCTGAGGCGGGAATAAGCTTTGCTTAAAAGTTCCTTCTTGGAAGTAAGCACCTTGCTAACACCGTTCAAGGCTATTCCCACTTTTTCTTTCTTGTTGGTCTCTTCCGTCAACTCTAAAGCCAACTTATTAATCAATTCAGTTTGTTCCTTCACAGTGAAGGTAGCTTCATTCTTCTCATGACGCAGCTGGAAGATCTCCTTTTCTAACTCATCATTGGCTTTCTTCAGTTCTTCGTTTTCAGCCAACAATTTGTTATACTTCTCACTTTCTACCGAAGTAGGTACCTCAATCATTGGAAGATACAGGGGTTCCGCAGTAGGATAAGGCATCAAGGAAATACTAGCTCGCTCGCGGATCCAAGCCAAATAAGGATCATAAGCCTTGTTGTTGCTCTTACCAAGCAAAGCTTTCCCTCTCCTATGGACGTTAGCCCATGCATGTCTCAATCTGATCAAAACAGCCGCGTCTAATAAGCCTGTGAGATACAGAGATTCCTGTATCTCCTTCTCGATAGGAGCGTCCCTCAAAGCATAACCGAACTGTCTTACAAGCAATGAATGGTTATAGTTAATACAACCTTTCCGTCCAATCAAGGGGACATTCGGAAAGCCACTGCAACTGTATATAATATCAGTGCCAAGCATACTCCGATCAAACCAAATGACATTCTCAGCAGACAGCCCCATCAACCGGGAAGACCAATCCAAAGTATCAACAGCATCAACAAAAGATCATATCTTCGGAAGATGCCCCTGGAACCACCTGTACAAGAGAGGAAGACAGCAGGAAACATTCTTGCCACGACGTTTCTCATTCTTGTAGTGAATGGAATGATAAACATCGCCCAAGAGAGTAGGAACTGGATTCTTCGAGCCAAGAATCAAGAAGGCATCTGAGTCGACAAAATCTGGCACATTAGGAAACAAGACAATCCCGTAGATGCAGACAGCTAGAATGGCACTGAAAGCAACCCAACATCCACTCTTCGCGCACTGTGTAACCTTCTCAACCAGGACAGACAAGTGAAAACCATAAGCTCCGTTCAGCTTGACCAAACCTCCAGGGAACTCAGAAGCGTCTAAACTGACAATCTCAGCAAGCGTAGCCAACTCAGGCTCAGCATCACCATGTATAAAGGGCATCTGGTCTAACACAGGAACTCCCAACATAGCAGAATACTCCTCCAAAGTAGGTGCCAGAATATAGTCGGGAAATAAGAAACATCTCAGTTGCGGCTCATAAAACTGCATCAAAGTATACACCCCAGTCGTCTCAAATGCTGAAGGTCTGTACAACAAACTAAGCAATCTCCCATAAGATACTCTGAACTCGGCCCTCACTCTCTCATCTGCTAGAGCAGCTAATCCCAGCAAGGAACTGATATCTGGTGAATGCAACCGGTAAGCAACTGTCCTCTTCAGGGACTCCATGTCTGGCCAGAAAACACACTAGAATCAGAGGGGAATGATCACACCTGCAACATAAATACACGTTAATGATATGCAAGATGAGTGTGCAACAATGCAGTATGCAAAAATAATGCAGCGGGGATCAAGTGACATATTGCTGAGGAGATCCATCCATAATATCTGTCTTCACAGGCTCACAATGCTGCTCAAACCTGGTCTCGACAAACCAAAACGATGCTCCAGCCTGGTCTCAACAGACCCATACCAAAGCTCTGATGAAGAAACCCAGGTAACCACACATATTGATCCAAAATCAGGAAAACCGGGTGATCTGGAGGTCAAGTTTCCTGCATGCCCCAATCCCCCTCACAAGTAGGTGCCTTATCAACTGACGCAAGGTACGGCATCCTATGCGGTCGTTGGCGTCACAGACTTTCAAGACTGATGATACGATACCCAGAAGGTGTGGCATCATCATGTCCTGAAGAGGCCCTCCTCAGCCAACTTCCAATTGATCGGTCCCCAGAGTCGACAATCCTCGGGTCAGACAACTTGTCGAGCCCTAAGGGCCAGGCAAGAAGCATCAAAGAGAATCTCGTCCGAGCGCAGATTTCGCGGCTAGCTGGTGCGAGCTAAGCAAGCAGACTAACCACTACTCTCTACTTCTAAGTCTAGGTGTAACCTCAAGCCCAGGTCCGGCTTTTCTCTCAACAGATCACCCTCTTCCCACAACAGCAATAACAGTATAAAGCTGATAATAAAATGCGGATAGTAAAGACAGAAAAGTAAATCTATACAACACCCACGACGGGAAAACAAGCACTAGGATTGACTCGCGTAGGGAACCAAAGTAGTCCATAGTGAAGTCGCCAGCTGTCGCTACTGCGAAAAACGGCGCCGGCTATGACAGAAGAGTCACCACCATGCGTTATTTATCCCACAAGAGGGAAAGGAAACGCTCAGAGTAAACCTAACGCAAAACGGGAAAGGAATGGTCGTCGCAACCAAATCCTGGATTCGGGAGTCGGTTACGCAAGGGGAAGGTGTTAGCACCCCTCACGTCCGTCGTACTCAACGGGATCCACGCTTGTTTTCTATCTAAGGGTATGTTTATCTATCTACTCTAAAGGTCTGGGTTAAAAAAGAAAAGAAAATGACCGGCAAAGCATCGCACTTTATGCCTACGTATTCCCGTCTGGAACGAGAAATCAGAGTCAACGTAGTTCGCCTACCTACGGGAAAGGAGGGGAAGGTTGCTCGCTAGGATATGGCATCCTATGCCTACGTACTTTCATACGTCATGAAAGATCAGAGCAAACGTAGTTCGGGCTACGAAAGACACAAGCTTGTCTGACTGTTTTTTATATTTCTGAAAAGAGGTTTCTTCTGATTAAGAGTCCAAGCGGACAAAAATGATACTTTGATGTTTGTTTTCAGTCTTTTACGCAAGAAGTGGTTTTTAGTGTGTTTGCAATCTCTGACGCACTAGAGACTATGATTTGAGGGTGACTACGTCGTATGTCACCCTAAGGGTAACACACCAAGCAGTCAGATTACTGAAGAGTGACCCTCCAACAACCCTCTCTCAAATAGCTTAAGGCTCGTAGCGTACGACATCGATTATCCTTATTACTATGTTTTGAATTGTTTTGAGATGGAAGAGAAAGAAGCTCTAAAAAACTAGGGTTTGAAAGGGGAATCAAAACTAACCTAAAGTTGTCATGCATGGGTTACAACCTAATGTCTGTCATAATTCCCTCCTGCACAGAGGAAATCAGAGATCCTAGGGGATAAACAGCAAAAGAAACAGATATACAGTAAACAGTAAACATGCATGAGATGCAGCAATACAAGCGAGGCAAGGGAGTCCCACTCAATCTCGAACCTGGGAAAACAATAGGCAAAGTGAAACAACTTCACTTCAAACCTAAGAGGTAAGCTGAACAAGCCAACAAACAATACAGAAAAAGAAATAAAATCCAACACCAACTCTAACATCAACACCAGCTCCTACAGTAAGCAACTCAAACAGCAACAGCTCTGACAGCCATAGTTGATTAACAGCAAAAGGTTGACAGTAACACCTTCCAGTAAGACCCCATCTTCACTCTTCAATGACCCCAAGCTTTAGACAAGCTCCTGTCTTTAAAAGTATCCCAGCTCTAGCAAGCATGAACCTCAACCAGTAGACAGCTTCCATCCACAGCAAAACCCTAGTCTTCAACAGATAACCAGTTTTGACAGTCACCAGCTTCATCTTCACCAATCTTCAATGAACTCCATCTTCAATGCAATCACTCCAGAAGATATTCAATTAATAATAGATGAGGTTGAAATGTTAAGGGGCTCAGTGACAACCCAAGGAAATCACTAAGATCCTAACATAGCAAGTGAAAGGTATCCTCAAGGTTCTACCCAACCAAAGCATGCTCTACATCCCTCCTAAGGAGAGATGGAACTTCTTTGGGGGACCTTGTGTCATGGGATGGAATAGAGGCACAAGAAGCTCTCTATGTTTAACAGAAGAAACAAGACTACTCTAATGCTCTTCCTATATATCCTAACTCCTAAGCCTCTGGAAAACCTTCTAACAAAAGAGAAGTCTTCAACTCCAAGCTTCCTCAAGCCATCCCAAAGCAACTTCATTGGATCTTCAAGTCCTCCAAGCAAAGCCCAAGCCAAAAGCACTCTGAAATAGCCCCACACAAGCATAACCAAATCCAATACCCAAAGGAGAAACCCAAAATCATCACACAAGTTGCAAAAATCAGATAAAATGCTAAAACTTATCAGAAAATCCTAGGTAAATTTCTAAGGGACCTAACCCTATACCCAATACCCCATAGGAACCCCAAACCCTAGATCAACCATTTAAACCTCAAACTATGCGCAACACTACAACTATTTGTCTTGAAATCGTAATTCTAACACCTCTCCTATTCACCTCTCAAACTAACCTAAATTTTATTCACAAAATTGTGATAAAATTTCTAAGGGTACATGCTTCCCTAATCTAATCAATCCAACAAGAATCGACTAAAAAACATTCACCAATTGATCACAATAAAATCAGCAAGATCATGTAGCAAATATACCAAATTTAAAGAAAATAATAAAATGGAAAAATTCAAATTAAATTGAAAAATGGGTGAAAATGAGACTTATTAATTTCATAAAATCACAAATAAATCCAAGATCATGGAGGTATTTTTAAAATATTTTTTGGATTAATATTGGATTTATTATGGATTTTAGAATCAAAAAGCAATTAAAATAAAACTAAAATGAATTTAAAATGAAAAAAATAAAATAAAAAGCTGAATTAAATGGGAGCCATCAGATGGAGAGACTGGTAAATGCATCCAAAGCTCCAGAGCGTGTCCACGTGGGGTGTTGACTGGCGTGCCACATCGTTTAATGAAACGATGTGTTTCAATGGCTTGGAGGCAATCCTGAGTTTGAATCTGGATCGTGAGATGCACATACAAGGTCAATGGAGGAAGCTGATCCAAGGGCTAAGACCTTATCTCCTACCTCTAGCTCAGGCGAAGGCCTCATTCTCAGGTGGTGGTCCGGTGGTCCAACCACCGTCTTCTCCGGCGAAGCAAACCCTAAACCTCACCAATCAAGTCAAATAAAAACCCTAATCCGCTCCAAATTTCACCCTGAACTCAAATCCACCATCCAAAATCATTGATTCACCTTCAAAAGCTAAACCCGATCAAAGTTGCAGAGACATCTCCAAGTCTCGATGGTCACCATTCTTAAAATTGAAGGTACTAACATGAACTACATGTTACACTGATCAATTACCATCATCTAAACACCATTAATCCTCCAAGAATCACAAGAACCAAGCTCTAACAGAAATTGATCATCCATCTTAATTGTCACGAAATGGTTCCAAATCAATCCAGAAACGATCCTTATTATCTCTAGGTCCTAACCACATGGTCAATTCTATCTAACTGTCCCTAGATTATGAAGGAATTCAAGAAGTACATACCTGTGAAAATGGGATCAACAGAGGTAGAAAATGATGGGTTCAAGTTGTGCAACTCTTCAAACACGATCAATGAAGCAAGGTGAAGCTTTTCCAACCATCAATTTGGCTTGAATGTGCCTTGAACTCCAAAACCGATTCTGAGTTGAAGCTCTTGAAACTCAACTTCAATCTTCCTCTCCTCCACGAATTCTGCACCCAACTGAATCTGAATTCACTCTAGAGCTTAAATATGAAGTATTTGTGGGCTTATTCAATCCAATTCAGGCCCAATTCTGCTGATCCAAAATTCTGGTTTTCCTCTTGAAACTCCAATGCTACAGTCATGATTCTGAGCTTCCATCTTACTCTAGAATGTTCTATTCAACTGCAAATTAGTTATGGAGTGTGTTTAGGTAGTTAGCTTGGCCTGAATTGCCCTGATTTTTGTTTTGGCATTGTGACTTGTAATGTAAGTAATGACTTTACAAAAGAAGTCATGAAATTATCCCTCAACTCAAAAATGTGAAAATGTCATTGTGTTTGAAATTCATTTCCTAATCAAATTGGTATGTCATATGGACTGGTTTGGACCTATGGCTCAAAAATCACAATTTTCTTCTTTGATTCATTTGAAAAATCATTCTTTTTAGGCCATTTTGGATCACTTTGTGAAGCAAGCCATTTCAATCACCTATGACTTCTTATCTAACCTAAAAACATCATTTTAAGCACATCTCATGTTGGAAATTTATTCATTTGAGGAGTGGAAGATAGAGATTTTGACCTATGTTGAAAAATGACCTATAATTCAACTTTCCCAAAATACCCCTGGATTGCCAAGATCATAACTTGAGTTCCACAAATCTTCTTGAGGACTTCTAGTACTCAAATTAAAGCTAAGATCAACACCTACAATTCTTATGTTGGACAAGAATCCATTTGAAAACTGCTTGATGGGAAAAAGTTGCTTGGAAGTCAAGTGACTTTCACAGATAAATTTCAGTGTCCTCTAATGACCCATAACTTGCAAGAACCATAACTTGAGTTCTACAAATCTCCTTGAGGACTTCTAGTACTCAAATTAAATCTATTGAGAAGCTCTACAAGTTTCATGTTGGCCAATAATCCATTTGAAACTTTTATTTTGACTTATGTGGCTTGGAAGTCCAGTGTTATACAGGGGATTTTACTCTAAGAACCCTGTCTCAAACACCTCCAAACACTCTTGATTCTCGTGAACTTGATCTTGACTCATCCATACACATGCCTTAACACATCAACCCATGACTTCCATGACTTAGAGTTAGGTCTTGATGCCCTTTCTCTACTCTCTTTGAGCTAGGGTTACCCAGATGAAACCCTACTTGTACACACCTCAACTATGGTTCTTGAACTTGATGCCATGACTTGTCTAGGCTTCCATAGATATCTCTAGGCCTCCCATAGGATCCATACACACCTAAAATTCATAATTCCATGCTTCATACCTCATTGATGACCCTCAATATACTTCAAGTTAGGAGAGAAATCCACTTGTTGACATTCAAATCTTCTCAAAGCTTCAACCCATTCCTTGATGACTTGGATGTTCTTCAGCTTGAACAAGGCCCCTTGATGTGCTTCTTTAGATAAGGATGGCACTTGATCCCTGTTAGATGACTTTCTATGTTATGCTATGCAAAGGATGGGACCATATACATGATATGACTATGCAAATGATAATGTAATTAAAACATAAACCAGGTGAAATAGGTTGAGAAAATTTTAGGGTGCAACAAGGAGTCATGAAATTGAACTTGAGGAAGATGAACCTCAAAAGAAAGGTAAATTAATTGCTTTAAAATCTAATAAATCTGCTAAAGCATTGCAGGTGACAGAGGAAAGCTCTGAAGAATCCTCATCTGAAGATGAAGATGAACTATCCATGTTGTCTAGAAGAATAAACAAACTCTGGAAGCATAAAGGAAAGAAGTTCAGAAACTTCAGGAAGCTTGACCAAAGAAAAGAATCTTCTGGACATAGAAGATCTGGCAAAAAGGAGGTTGTCTGTTATGAATGTAAAGAACCTGGACATTACAAAAATGAATGTCCAAAGGTGTTGAAAGAAAAGCCTAAAAGAAAATCTGATAAGAAGAAGAAGGTTCTAATGGCCACCTGGGATGATTCAGATACATCTGAATCTGAATCTGAGTCAGAAGAGGAATGTGCCAATGTAGCATTGATGGCAGACATAGAAGATCAGGAGGAAGGAACTTCAGGATCTGAATCTGACTCTGAATCTGAATCTGACGCTGAAGAGGTAATGGCTAAACTCACTAAAGATGAACTTATCAAAGTGTTATCAGAAGTTCTGAAGAGCTATAACAATATTAAGCTCAAATACAAGAAGCGTCAAAGCAATCTTGTATCTGAGAATAATATT
The DNA here is from genome assembly GCA_963859935.3 of Lathyrus sativus. Taxonomy (NCBI): domain Eukaryota; kingdom Viridiplantae; phylum Streptophyta; class Magnoliopsida; order Fabales; family Fabaceae; genus Lathyrus; species Lathyrus sativus. Next base: position 414,264,060 of record OZ012738.1, on the reverse strand, counting down.
CTCAAATCAGAAGTAGCTGAGCTAAATGAAAAGAACTTAAGATTAAAAAATGATTCTGAATTAGCTCAACAAAACTCTGATTCTGAAACTGAATCTGAATGCAAAAATATTTTGGAAAAATATGATTACAGCTTTCAGAAGTTTCTTGCTAAAAGCATAGACAGAAGCCAAATGGCTTCTATGATCTATGGATTTAGCAGAAATAACAGAAAAGGAATTGGATATAAATCTTCCTGTGGAAAGGATTTAAATCCAAAATCTGTTGATAAAATTATCATCAAAAAAAAATCCTTTATATTCCCACTTTAAATTTGGTCACTTGAATGATATTGAACACACACGTTCTGAAAAGAACATTCATGTGTTTAAATCTAAGGCTAGTCAGAATAAACCTTATGTTGAAAAATAGAAGTTTAGACAAACCTTCAGAACAACTAACCCAAAAGGACCCAAGAAGATCTGGGTACCTAAAAGTAAAATAATTCATGTTGCAGATGTTCTTAGAAGCAAGGTCAGGACGCCAATCATGGTACCTGGACTCTGGATGCTCGCGACACATGACAGGAGAAAGGTCTATGTTCCAAAGTCTGGAGCTTAGATCTGGAGGTGATGTGAAATTTGGAGGGAATCAGAAGGGCAAGATCATTGGATCTGGCACTATTGGAAATGGTAAACTTCCCTCTATTACTAATGTTTTACTTGTAGGATTAAAGCATAACCTATTGTCCATAAGTCAATTAAGTGACAATGGTTATGACATAACCTTTAATCAAAAATGCTGCAAAGCTATTAGTCAAAAGGATGGCTCAATCCTATTTAGTGGAAAGAGGAAAAACAACATTTATAAAATAAATCTTTCAGAACTTAAGGTTCAGAATGTTAAATGTCTCTTGTCTGTTAATGAGGAGCAATGGGTCTGGCACAGAAGATTGGGGCATATTAATATGAGACGTATATCTCAGATTAATAAACTTAATCTTGTCAGAGGACTTCCTAATTTGAAGTTCACCTCAGATGCTCTTTGTGAAGCATGTCAAAAAGGGAAGTTTTCAAAATCATCTTTTAAATCAAAAAATGTTGTTTCTACTTCCAGACCACTAGAATTACTTCATATTGATCTATTTGGACCAGTAAAAACTGCATCCATCAGAGGCAAGAAGTATGGATTAGTCATTGTTGATGACTATAGTAGATGGACATGGGTAAAGTTCTTAAAACACAAGGATGAGTCACATTCTGTGTTCTTTGACTTCTGCAAACAAGTCCAGAATGAAAAAGATTTCAAAATTATAAAAGTCAGAAGTGATCATGGTGGTAAACTTGAAAATAAATATTTTGAAAAATATTTTAATAAAAATGGCATTGCTCATGATTTTTCCTATCCTAGAACTCCACAACAAAATGGAGTTGTAAAGAGGAAAAATAGAACTCTGCAAGAGATGGCCAGAACCATGATCAATGAGACTAATCTGGCAAAGCACTTTTGGGCAGAAGCAATCAACACAGCCTGTTACATTCAGAACAGAGTGTCTGTAAGACCTCTTCTGGAGAAGACTCCCTATGAACTGTGGAAGAACAGAAAGCCCAACATTTCATATTTTCATCCTTTTGGATGTATTTGCTATATGTTGAATACTAAAGAAAATCTGAACAAGTTTGATTCCAAAGCACATAAGTGTTTCATGCTTGGGTATTCTGAACGCTCTAAAGGCTACAGAGTATACAACACTGAGACACAGATTGTGGAAGAATCTATTCATGTTATATTTGATGATAAGCTTGGCATTAAAAAGCCAAATCAGTCTGAAAACTCTGCAGATAGAGAAGTAGTCTTCACAGACTCTGAAGGGTCAGAGGCAGACAAAGCTCAAGTGAAGGAACCAGAAGCAATGCCAGATGCAATTCCTTTAACTTCTCAGATGAACAATTTAAACATTTATGAAGAATCAACTGTTAGAGGATCATCTTCCATAATCAAAGCTTCTCATCCAGAGAATGTTATCATTGGAAAGAAGGATGACCCTATCAGAACAAGATCCTTTCTCAGATCATCTGAAGCATCATTATTTGGATTGGTGTCAGTAACTGAACCAACTTCTGTAGATGAAGCTCTGCAAGACAATGATTGGATTATTGCCATGCAAGAAGAGCTAAATCAATTCACCAGAAATGATGTGTGGGATTTAGTTCCAAGACCAAAAGGATTCAATATAATTGGAACTAAATGAGTCTTCAGAAATAAGCTTAATGAGAAAGGAGAAGTTGAAAGAAATAAGGCAAGGCTTGTTGCTCAAGGGTACAGTCAACAAGAAGGTATTGATTACACTGAAACTTATGCTCCAATGGCAAGGTTAGAATCTATACGCCTTCTTATTTCATTTGTTGCACAAAATAACACCACTCTATATCAGATGGATGTTAAAAGTGCCTTTCTAAATGGTATTATAGAAGAAGAAGTTTATGTCCACCAGCCTCCTGGTTTTGAGAGTGAAAAATTTCCAGAACATGTTTTCAAACTAAAGAAATCTTTGTATGGTTTAAAACAAGCTCCCAGAGCTTGGTATGAGAGATTAAGCAATTTTCTTCTGGAGAAAAATTTCATTAGAGGCAAAGTGGACACAACACTCTTCTGTAAATCATTTAAGAAAGATCTTCTAATTTGTCAAATATATGTGGATGATATCATATTTGGATCTACCAATACTATGCTGGGAAAGGAGTTTGCTCAATGTATGCAGGCAGAATTTGGAATGAGCATGATGGAAGAATTGAGATTCTTTCTGGGAATTCAAGTAAACCAAACTCCAGAGTGCACTTACATTCATCAGACCAAATATGTTAAAGAACTTCTGAAGAAATTTAACATGACTGATAGTAAGATGGCAAAGACTCCCATGCATCCAACCAGTTCACTAGGCAAGGAAGAGGTAAGTAAGAAAGTAGATAAAAAACTCTACAGAGGTATGATAGGATCTCTTCTTTACTTAACTGCTTCTAGACCTGACATATTTTTCAGTGTATGCTTGTGTGCTAGATTCCAATCAGATCCTAGAGAATCACACTTAACAGCTGTTAAGAGGATTCTAAGGTATCTGAAAGGTACTTCTAATGTGGGTTTGTGTTACAGAAAATCTGATGATTTAAAATTAGTTGGATTCTGTGATGCTGACTACGCTGGAGACAGAGTGGAAAGAAAAAGTACTTCTAGAAGTTGTCAATTTCTAGGAAGAAATCTAATCTCTTGGTACAGTAAGAAGCAACCCACAATTGCACTATCAACTACAGAGGCAGAATATATTGCTGCTGCTGGATGTAGCACGCAGATGCTCTGGATGAAAAGTCAGCTGGAAGACTATCAGATATTTGAAAGTAACATTTCTACATTATGTGATAATACTTCTGCTATATGTTTGTCTAAAAACCCTATTTTACACTCTAAGGCAAAACATATAGAAATTAAGCATCATTTCATCAGAGACTATGTTCAGAAGGGAATTATAAACTTAGCCTTTGTTGATACAGATCATCAATGGGCAGATATTTTCACAAAACCCCTTGTTGAAGATAGATTCAAATTTATTCTGAAAAATATTGGTATGGATTTGTGTCCAGAATAATATTTGTCAGAAGCAAATTTTACAGATGCAAAAATGCTTAATGTTCTGAAGTATTTCATCTGATTATTTATTCATTTCCTTAAATTACTTTATTCGTGAAAATCTGAACTAACAATACTCAGAGGATCTGAACGTTGGTTAACGTTTCATTTCTCAAGAGAATTTAGAAGCACATGCAAGCAAACACGTGTCACTCTAAATCTGCAAAGATGACGTGTACACTACTGAAGAGACGTTTGAGGTGAAGTTTGAATAGTGAAAATTTTGATTTTCCCCCCAATTTGTCAGAATCAATTAATGCTTGAAATGATTTTTATTCTTTTTCATTAATTGCTATGCGTGAACGTGCATTGTGTGTCTGTTTGTATGCCTAATTGTTTACTATAAATACCACATCTCTCACCACTTTCACACTTTTCACATCTCAAGAACGTTTATGCATTTCTGTCTTCTTTTCTCTCTCCACAAAAACCCTAAACCTTTGACAAAATCATCTTCAATGGCAACCTCATCTTTAACAGCAGCACAATTTCAATCAACCATGGCTGCAGTTACTTCTACAAATATGGGTGTGGCTCCATATACGACCCCTAAAAGGACTTTGTTAACACCTGTTGACAAACTGGAAGTTCTCTGTGAATAAATGGTGGAATTTGATTCATTGGTTGAAAATGGATTTGAATTTCGTTCAATAGTTGATGCTCAAGGCTAGGTAAAATACTTTGACAGATTATTTGGACCAGTTTACCCCCATCTGGTGAAAGAGTTCTGGATACATGCTTCTGTATACCCTAAATTCATCTTGTCTTCTGTTCTGGGTAAGGAGATAATCATTGCAGAAGATCTGATCAGGAAACTCATAGGATATGAGGAGACTGATGGAGTATCTCATCTGCTAGCTGGGCGTGTAGATATGGAAGAAGTTTATGAGGAAGTCATGACTGTTGGACAGGCCTCTAATAAGTTTAAAGATCTGAAGCCTGACTACAAGATCTGGGCAAAGATTTTCATGGGATGCATTCATCACAGAAAATCTACAAACTCTCCAGATTACGTGAACAATGAACAGCTCTACTTCATGTACTGTTTAAGTCAGAGCACCAAGGTAGATCTTCCTTACATTTTGTTCATGCACTTATGGAATCATATTAATGCTTCCAGAGAATCTGTGAAAGACAAGGGTCAGAAGATCAGAACATGGATTCCCTTTGGAAGGTTAATTTCAGATATTCTGACAGAAAATGGATTGGTGACTGCTCTATATGCTGCTGGAGTCAAGGAGGAACTTGAATCTATTGTTGGGAAACCTCTGAATGCCAAGAGTCTTCAGAGACTTAAAATTGTAGAGGAACTCACATCAGCACCCAAGAAGCTGAATATCTCTGAACTCAGTCAGAAGAGAATCCCAGTAGAAGACTACCCTCTGTTCTGTGTTGAAGAACCAAGGGAAATAATTGTAAGGTACATTGATTCTTGCAAGGCAGATGGAACCCCAATCCCTGCAGATATTCTGAAAAGAGCAAGGGAACCAATGCCTGATGGAGGAAATGAGATCACAAGAAAAAGAGGTCAATCAGAAGCAGAAGATGTGACTGTTCAGAAGAAGCCTAAAGTTGTTGACAAGCCTCAGAAGCTGATCAAGAGGAAAGCATCTGGAGACGCTCCTTCTGTTCCCATAAAGCATATCAAGATTAAAGGTACCAAATCTTCTGTATCTTCTTTCAATAATACTGTTTTAAATGATTCAACATTTAAGTCTATTCCAAAACCACCTTCTACTCAGAAATAATCTATTCCTGCTCCATCTCATATCTTTGTTCCTTCCCCACAAAAATCATCTGATCTTGTTTCCATCACACCTGTAAAACCTTCTACTACTCAATCATCTGTACCAACACCAACAACAACAAAACCAGCAAATCAAACTCCACAACCAGAAAAACCAACAAAACAATCTGAACAACAACAACCACAACCAGAAAAACCAACAAAACAATCTGAATAACAACAACCACAACCAGAAAAACAACAACAACCAGAGAAACAATCTGAACAACAACAACAACTACTAGAAAAACAATCTGAACAACAACAACAAAAACAATCTGAACAACAACCACAACAACAAAAAAAACAACCACAACCAGAAAAACCACCATCAAACACATCTGAACCTATTGGATCTGTACAAGTTACTTCTGAACCTATAAAAGTTACATCTGATCCTATTGCATCTGAACTACTTACATCTGATCCACCTACATCAGAACCACTTATATCTAAACCCTCATCAAAACCTTCTGAGAATCCATCAGAATCAACCAACCCATCTGAAACCCATATCCCTGAGACAGAGGTTCTAAATGTTACACCTCTCAAAACTGTTTTTGAAGTGTCCTCTACCACTTACACTCCAACCACATCATCAAATTCATCAGAATCTGATATACACCCAGATTTTCTGGTATCTCCCTCTCACAGAAATTCTGAAGTAAACCAACCAGAACCACTTGTTTCTTCTGAAATTATCATTCCAAATCCTATTCCAACACCTAAACCATCTTCTGAAATTATCATTCCCAATCCTACCCTTACATCCAAGCCAAGAACATCCGAGAATGTACCTTCTGCTTCGTGCAAACTATTTTCCTCTAACAAACTTCCATCTGGTTTCACCTTAAAATATTTCTACACCAGAATTGAACCATCTGACACTATCACTCCTCTCAAACCCAAACTTACCATCATTCTACCATCTGTGCTTCAAACATATATTAAAACAATGCCAGCAGTAAGTTCATAAGATGCAAAACCATACTCTGCTAAATCTGCATTCAAACCTTACTCTGATAAACCATTTGACGTTGTTTCCCATGCATCAACTGCAAAACCATGTCTGTTGAATGCTTTAACCAGATCAAAACCTGACAATTCATCTGAACCTCCATTCATACCATACTACCCTCCTCCTCTGATCACCATTCATAAATCCATCTTTCCACCTTCTCCCCCACCCAGGCCAATCACATTGGAAACTCTTCTAAACCCAAAACCTAGACTGAATGTTGATCATTTATTTACAAGTTTTTTGCAAGAAATACAGATGTATTTAGGATCTGTACAGAGGAAGTGTTCATCAACAATGGATGCAAAGGAATATGATGCCATTTGGAATGGCTTCATAAACAGATTCAATATTGTAGCATCAAATCTGAAGAACGTATGTTCTGATGATGCGAAGCTCAGATTTGCTGAAACTGCTAGAAGTCTGTTCTGGACTGTTAAGAGATCTGGACCATTGCTTCTTACAGATGTTCCCTCATCATCAGAAGAGAATACTGAATCTGCATCTGAAGACAATCCTCTTACTATGACTCTGGTAGAACATCCTTATGGATCTACTGCTCCTAACTCCAAAGCCCCTATGGAAATTGACTCTGTTCAAGCTTCAGAAATTGTCCCACCTTCTTCATCTAAGATCAAGAAAGAATATCCAGATCTTGAAGATAAGATTGTAGTTCTGGAAGCTGGTCAATCAGAAATCAAGTCATGGATGGCTAAGCAAGATAAGAAGTTTGAAGACATGGCTCAGTGGATGTCCAAACAAGATCAGAAGAATGAAACCATGGCTAAGTGGATGTCAAAACAAGAACAGTCTTCTTCTGAGATCACGGATCTGTTGAAGATGCTTTTGTCAAAACAATCTTAGTTTATTTATTTTTTCTTCTGATGTTTGCATCTAATGTTTGCATATGTACTTGAATATTTTTCTGATGTTTGTACTTTTGCTCTGAATGAATGAATGAATTTTTCAAAGTTTTCTCCACATGATTTATCTTGTTTATTGTTTCCTTTTCTTTGTCTTTTCAAAGTTCTTACTTTTTGCTTATGACAAAAAAGGGGGAGAAAATAGATCTGAACTGTTTAATTAAACTTTACCAGAATGAAACTTCAGACATATAAATTTTATCTAACATAATATCTGAGTACTTCAGAACATTTGATGACTATACTCTGTAAAAGAAACTCTGAGACTCTCAGATCTTTTGACAATTATCAGACTCTGACTCTGAAATATGCAAGACACTCTGACTCTCAAATGGTTAAGAACAATCAAGCTCTAACTCTGGAAAATACTCAAGACAAAAAGGGAAGTTTCTATTCCTTATTTATATTTAATTCAGGGGGAGACTCATCATCTCACGGGGAGTTATAATTATTCTATTTTCAATTAAACAAAATTTCTGATGTTTTTGTCATCATCAAAAAGGGGGAGATTGTTAGAACACATATTGGTTCTTAATAATATCTCTATGTTTTGATGATAACTATTATGAAATTTTGTAATTAAGAATTATATACTCTAAAATTTGCTTAAGAATGTTTGCTGCAGATATTAAAGTAATTATCACTCCAGAAGCAAATCAGATCTGAACATAAGAAATATGCTAGACTCTGAAGCGTCAGATGTACTCATTAGAAGATTCTGAACGCTGCCATTAAAAGATTCTGAGCGCTGTCTCCAGAAGGATCTGAAGCAGAAGCTCCAGAAGAATCTGAAGCAAGTCAGAAGCATCTGAACCAAAGAAGAATTATGTATGAAGAGTTTTCAAGCATAGTTACTACAGAAGATTCTGAGAGTACTAAAGCTGCCAGTACTGAGGATCTGACTCAAAACTCTGCTCTGAACTTATACACGCTAAAATCACACTTGCTGCAAAGACTCTGATTCAGCAAAACTCTGATCAACATCAGAAGGCTCTGATCAAATTAGACTCTGATGATTCTTGCTGAAAATTGTTGAAGAAGAATTCAAAGATTATGTCCGTTGGAATATCCAAACGACTCTTTCCTTATTTATGCTAGACACAAGAACACAGACAAAAAGGATTTCTCTGTGCTTTCTTCTTCTAGGAAAGGTCACTTGATGTGAAGACAAAAAGGCTTAACAATTTGTCCATCCCCAGTGAACCTCTTTATTTGAGAAACTTGTTCGATCAGGTTTTCTATCGAAGATGACAAATGGCAGTCTCCTCAAGACAATTTGTCCATCCCCAGTGAACTTATCAAGATTATCAACTCGTCAAATGACATATTTTCGAAAATCCGTCAGAGAAGTTTGTCGAAGACTTAACAATTTTTTTCTCTTTATTTGAGAATTTTCACCTCAAGAGTTCCATTTTAAAGCTACAACAAGACACTCCTCAGGAATGTATTCTCCAGTGAGTCCATTGCATAAGTTTAATTCCATCAAATGACATCTCTCCCGAGAAGTTTGGTGAAGTTTATTACAATTAGTCTCTCTCTTTATTTGAGAAGGCATATTTTGCAAATTAACTGGCTTACATCTCTTTTGAAGATCCCCGGTGAAGTTTTACAATCTCCAGTAGATTATGGATTACCGCTGAAATCTTTTATCTCCAGCGAAATTCCAATTGCCCGGTGAAGATGCTCTCACGAGTATTCGTCATTCCAGGAAGGAACTGAGAGCCGTTCATGGCACACAAACCTTGAAGCATGGGGAGGTTTATTTCAAGGAACTGAGACCCGTTCATGGCACACAAACCATGAGGCGTGGGGAGGTTTATTTCAAGGAACTAAGACTTGTTCATGGCATACAAACCATGAGGCATGGGAAGGTTTATTTCAAGGAACTGAGACTCGTTCATGGCACACAAACCATGAAGCATGGGGAGATTTATTTCAAGGAACTAAGACACGTTCATGGCACACAAACCATGAGGCGTGGGGAGGTTTATTTCAAGGAACTGAGACCCGTTCGTGACACACAAACCATGAAGTATGGGGAGGTTTATTTCAAGGAACTGAGACTCGTTCATGGCACACAAACCATGAGGCGTGGGGAGGTTTATTTCAAGGAACAAAGACTCGTTCATGGCATACAAACCATGAGGCGTGGGAAGGCTTATTTCAAGGAACTGAGACCCGTTCATGGCACACAAATGATGAAGCGTGGGGAGGTTTATTTTAAGGAACTGAGACCCGTTCATGGCACACAAACCATGAGGCGTGGGGAGGTTTATTTCAAGAAACTGAGAGTATCAGATGATTGTAACTTCAATTTCTTTAGTTTTTTATCTCCACCATATAGCTTCTTGAGAGTATCAGAAGTCTCCTTGGCTATTTATTGCTCGATAATTTTCTCAAAGATATTCAAATCCATACACTGATGGATCAAATATAAATTTTTTCTATCTTTCTTGCTCAATTCACAATGAGCATGCCTCAATACCATTTGCCTCAAATGTCAAGAAATCATCATTCACGATTTCAAGCACATCTTGAAACCTGAATATGAATTTCACCTATGTGTCACACCCTAATTTTTGACTCTAAGATTCCACCTCTTTTTGTGAATTTTTCTTGCGCTATTTGAGGTTACATTTCATATTTATGTTTTTGCGACTAATGAGCTTGTGCAAGAATGTCAAGCAAGTAATTTTGTTTCTCCTAACTTAAGCACTTCAAGCCATATCTGAGTTATTTCCAAACAGGACACAATGTCTCTATCAAGAATTCCACAAGGTCACAGAGCCCCATTTCTGAAAAGAGCTGATTGGTTTACTTTGTATTTCATGATCCTCCGAGACGTTACAGTGTTGTTTTGGTTCGTGCGACGAGTGATCAAGTTCTCTTTGTTCGAAGTTTTCCGAATATCATTTTCAAGCCGTTATGTTTTGCAAATCAGAACCACAGTTGGATTCGTGGCGTTTTGGGACGTATTTGTTGATGTTTCGAGATTCGACTAGTTGATTTTATTAAAGTATCTCTTAAAATGGAAAGTGAAAATTTGATTATGGATATTCATTTGCTTTTAATTCAAACATGCACATCAGAAGTAAAAGTCCGTAATCAAGACTTTTGGATCAGAAACGTTTTTATTCAATAATCAAAAGGAGTTGCATTTTATTACCAGGATTGAACTACAAGTTACTTTCTGGATTACAATTTACAAGATTGTTGGATTACATAATTTCTAAAACTACAATCCTAAGATTTCTAATTTCTTGGATCACCGAGCTTGGGTCTTCATCTTCATCAAGCGCTGAACCTGCACAATGAACAATAGTTAAATTCAGAGTAAAATATTTTTATTTGTTTTTGCCTCAGCCCTCAGGAAAGTGTCATCACCGGGCCGGGACGGAAGGGTAACGGTCGAAGTCGTTGCCAGCTTCCAAAATCAGGGATAATTGTTTTATGGCTCAGCAACATCAAGGCAATATATTGTTCTTATCAATATTAAAATCTTTTCGCAACTAAAGAGGAAGAATTCAAAGTCAATCCGCGGGTCAAAGGTCCAATTTTCAAATTTCAGCATTGTCAAAAGTCAACAAGTCAAAGAAGGAGAATTTTTTACCCAAGCGAGCAAAAGCCCAACGACAGGCCCAGAGTAGAGCTCTCGTGAGAGAGGTTTTAACAGCAACATGAGAAAAATCCAGCAGCAACTCAAAAGTATCACCAGCATCAAATAACAAAAATAATTATAATTAAAATTATAATCCAATTATTCATCCAGCCAACGACAACAACAATTTTAACGATGTTTCAGAATCCAACAACAGGTCTGATACGAAAGAGGAAGAATCATAATCTTCCAAAAATCAAATAGAAAACATTCCAAATCCGTTCTTCCAATAATAACAGCACATCAATGTAAATCAAAACCGACAAGTCTGATACGAAAGAGGAAAAGATTAAGAGTTTTAAAAATCAATTAAAAACGCTCCAAATCTGTTGTCGCCATCCAAACGAAAATGGAAAAGAATTAAGATGCCAAAAAATTTCTTTCAAAATATCAGCAGATAAGAATCATCATCAGAAGAAAGTTTTTTAAGAAAAACTTTAATGCGTTATTACATAACGGACTATATAAGGAAGAAGATGTTAGAACACAGATTGGTTCTTAATAATATCTCTATGTTTTGATGATAACTATTATGAAATTTTGTAATTAAGAATTATATACTCTAAAATTTGCTTAAGAATGTTTGCTGCAGATATTAAAGTAATTATCACTCCAGAAGCAAATCAGATATGAACATAAGAAATATGCTAGACTCTGAAGCGTCAGATGCACTCATTAGAAGATTCTGAACGCTGCCATTAAAAGATTCTGAGCGCTCTCTCCAGAAGGATCTGAAGCAGAAGCTCCAGAAGAATCTGAAGCAAGTCAGAAGCATCTGAACCAAAGAAGAATTTTGTATGAAGAGTTTTCAAGCATAGTTACTACAGAAGATTCTGAGAGTACTAAAGCTGCCAGTACTGAGGATCTGACTCAAAACTCTGCTCTGAACTTATACGCGCTAAAAGCACACTTGCTGCAAAGACTCTGATTCAGCAAAACTCTGATCAACATCAGAAGGCTCTGATCAAATTAGACTCTGATGATTCTTGCTGAAAATTGTTGAAGAAGAATTCAAAGATTATGTCCGTTGGAATATCCAAACGACTCTTTCCTTATTTATGCTAGACACAAGAACACAGACAAAAAGGATTTCTCTGTGCTTTCTTCTTCTAGGAAAGGTCACTTGATGTGAAGACAAAAAGGCTCAGACCTTTTGGTACACACTTCTCAACGTGAAAAGCTCTTGGACCACTGTGCCTATAAAAGCAAGTCTCCACTCATCTTCTTCAGTTGACGCATTACTTGAAAAGAATTCAATATCAAAAGCTCTCATACAAACTCACATATTCTTTCTAGAATTAATTTCTTTGTTCTTAATCTTAAGTGAAAAATCACAGTTGTGATAAAGCTTTATTAGAAGCATTTTAACACTTGTATTTGTTATTACATTTGATTGTAAGAAAACCTTAAGAAGATCCAGTTAGGATGAGTAGTTCTTGAGAAGACTTTGAACAGTTGTTCTTAGTGCTTACTATTGTAATCAATTGATTAAATAGTGGATTAAGTCCTTGTTTGAGAAAGGCAAATCACTCTAGAAAGGGTGGACTGGAGTAGTTGAGTTCAACGAACCAGGATAAAAATACTTGAGTTTTTATTACTAAGTTTTTATCTTCATACTTATTCAACCCCCCTTCTAAGTATTTTCTCACCTTCAGAAGAAGGTTCACAGACGTATTCCATCGCAATAAGCTCTAAAACACAGACAAAAAAATTACCATCGTAACCAAAATCTCAAAAACAAAAATCACCAGCATCAAAAAGAACTCAGATCCAGAAACCACAATCACATAAAGCTCAGAACAAAGAAAACGTCATCATCGCTGAAAGAGCTCAGGCGTTCCTTCGACCATCATTGCGAAGTACAACTGCGGAACCGAGAACAACGTCCAAACGACACCGTCACTCAAGCCGCAAGTCCGCCATCGCCGTTTCACCTTCGTCAACCCAGTCACACAAACATCTGCAAACCGTCATCATAAATCGGCATCACAAACCGTAAGATCTCAGACTAACATTTTGTTTTTGTTGTTTGAGTCAATTTGTGCATGAGATCATTATCAGATCACCATCGCACGGCCCTCTATGCACATCCATCGTGAGACTCATCTCCCTGCGTCACACCTAATCAATCCGCCCCATAATCGATAATCTCTCACTCTATTAAAAAATATGGAGCATTAAGACATGATACCTACAGTGAATATCTAAATCTATGTCTAGTATTTAGAATCTAACAAGTGTTCATCCTAGATCAAGATCTGAAGAGTATTTCTCAATAACGATTCAAATCAAAATGTAAAACAAGTAAACAAAGATGATATCAATATAGATTAATGAAATATATCGTATAAAATGCCATGATCAATAAATATACATACTTTAACATTAAACTTACATACAATCCCTAACAAGAAATATATTACAAGAAGAAAAATGAATATGAACAAGCATCCCTCGCAGTGTACCGCCGATTGATGCAAATCCAGCACTGTATCTTCAAGATTCAACCTCTATTGTTGTTTTCTAAGCCTTTATCTCTAAAGAATGGTATTGATAAAAATGGGTATAAAAGATCCCAAGTCCATACTAAAAAATCTATGAAGAAATGAATATATACTGACTCAAAAAGTGGAATCGCGCTAAGCCCCATTAGAGCCCGATTAGCGCAATTAGTGAAAAACAATTTAAATTGCTATAACTCGCACTAAGCACGCTCAAAGCATGCTCCTAGCACTAAAAGTATGCTAAGCGCGCTCAAAGCATGCACCTAGTATGAAAAGTGCAATTTTCCCACTGCCTCCAATTTCTCTAAGCGCGCCAAGATCGCGCTTAGCCCTATCAGAAACATCAAAAATTGCATTTAAGAAGCAAAACTCATGTTATTTGATGCTCAAAGCTCTTCCAATGTGTTGCACCCTAAAATTTGCCCAACCTTTTCTTACCTGGTTTATGTTTCATTGCATTAACATTTGCATATTTATATCATTTGCATATCATGATATCATTCATATAGCAGGGGATCAAATGTGATTCTTATCAAGAGAAGCCTAGCAAGAGGTCCCACTCAATATTGAGAGTTATCAAAGTCATCAGAAGGTGGTTTGAGTGCCTAAGGGTTTAGATGTTTGAGTGTGAATCTTCTCCTAATTTGAGGATCAACTGAAGACCATCAGAGGGTTGTGAAGTGTTGAATGTGAGAAGAGGATGTGTATGGAGCTCATAGAATGCCTAGAGGGCCCTGGGAGAGTTTAATCAAGCCATTGTGTCAAATGCAAGAGCCACAGTTGAGGTGCAAGCAAAGGGTTTTATCTGAATTAGTTCTAGGTCAACTGGACAATTGAAGAGTATCAAAGCCTACTTTTAGGTCATGGAGTTCATGAAATGATGTGATAAGACATTTGTGGTGTTGTGCCAAGATCAAATCAAGAAGAATCAAGAGTGTGGGAAGTGGCTAAGTTAGGGTTTTAGTGCAAAATTCCCTGTTTAGTGCCTAACTTCAAGACCACATAAGTCAAGATGCAAGTTTCAAATGGATCTTTGGCCAACATAAAACTTGTAGAGCATCTCAACACCTTTAATTTGAGTACTATAATTCCTCCATTGGATTTATAGAACTCAAGTTATGGTCCAAACCAGTTACAAGTCCTCAGATGCCACTAAAATTTGTCTGTGAAAATCATCTGACTTCAAGGCTATTTTTGACCTAGAAGGAGATTTCACCTGAACTTTTGGCCAACATGAAAGTTGTTACTCATGATCTTAGCTTTCTAAATTGTACTAGAAGTATTTCATCTGATTTGTAGAACTCAAGTTATGAGATTTACAAGTCAGGGGTATTTTGGGAAAGTGAGATTATAGGTCATTTTCAATCATTGGTCAAAATCTCCAACTTGCACTTGTCAAATGGATTTTTGTTCAAAATGAAAGTTGTTCAAAATGTGACTTTAAGTGCAACCAAGTGATTATGTGGGATTGGTTTGGCTTGTAGCAAAAAGTCCTTTAAAATGGCCTAAAAAAGGGAATTTTTCAAATGGATTAAGGAGGGAAATTTGACTTTTTGAGTTAGAGGACCAAAATATGTCATGTGAGTACATTTTTTTAATGGAAATCACATTCTAAGAACATTGGCATTGGCAGAATTTTGAGCATAGGCCAAGTTTTGGGAGTTGTCATTTAGATTACTTCACCATGAAGTTACATAATCAAAAATAGCCATTGGATCAAATACAAGGATCAAATCCCAGCCATTCACACTCCACATGCTGTTATTAGTTGAATTGAATCATTTTGGAGCCAAAACAATGCCATTTTCGTGTACCTTCAAGAGCAAAAAGTGGTGAAATTTTGAAAATTCATTTTGGGCCTAGAGGCGAGGATTGGGCTTTCTCTTGATCAATATCCATTGTAATAACATTTCTAACCTTCACAAATCATCAGTTTTCGAAATTGGAGCAGAATTGATCAAGAACAAGCTAGAAAAAGTGAAGAACACTCAAAAAGTGAATTCTAAGATCTAGATCGTTTCAAGCCAAATTGTGAATTGAGAAAGCTTTATTGAAGATCATTGAACGATTCT
The DNA here is from genome assembly GCA_963859935.3 of Lathyrus sativus. NCBI lineage: Eukaryota > Viridiplantae > Streptophyta > Magnoliopsida > Fabales > Fabaceae > Lathyrus > Lathyrus sativus. Next base: position 414,248,441 of record OZ012738.1, on the reverse strand, counting down.
GGAGAGTTTTGCGAAGCTTCATCAAGGATTAAAGGCTCAGTGGAAGTTCTCCACTAGGTACTTGAATTTCAACATATCTCTCTTAATACTTGATGATTCTTTGCCATTTTTGTTTCTTTGCACTCCTTGAAGCATGTAGATCATTTCTGGATGATAATTGTTGATGTTTATGACGTTCGAAATTTGGAGCTCCAAACTTGTGAGATTTTGTATGGACTGTTTTGGCATGATTTTGCTTAGTTTTTGCTTGATCTATAACCTCCATGACATCAGGATGAGTTTAGAATTAATTTGGAGAGGTTTTGATGAACTTGAGGTTTTGGTGCCAAACTTTGTTTGCTTCGTTTCTCTTTGATCTTACATTATTAATGATTTTTGTTGATGGATTTGGAATCCTCGCGAGAAGTAGATGAATTTCGACGTAAATTTCATGCGAAACGGTTGAGTTTTGTGGAAGTTGTGGTTGTTGGTGGATTTCCGGCGAGCATGGCAGAGGAGAGGCCGGCCGGAACTGTTCCGGCGAGTCCAAGGAAGAAGATGAGTTTTGCACCGTCCGATCGCCATTCTTGGTTGACATCTTCCGTGCATCAAGCAGCTGCGCGCGCGCCACGTGTACACACCCAATACGGCGTCGTTTTGGCCTGCAAAGGGGACCAAGCGCGCGCCTGTTCGAGTCCTACCCCGTGCGTTTTTCATTTTTTCTGCTTTTGAATTTTCACTAAATCACCATTTTCATTTTCCATTTAATTTTCTTTTTTCTTTTATTTTTCTGTTTTGGTAGCTGTTTGAATTAATTACATAAAAAATAGTAAAACTAATAAAAAAATTATGAACTTTTTTTCTGTAGTTCCTGAATGTCTTAAGAAATTTTAGGCGTTGCTTTTACATTTTTAGGATTTAATTTGAATTAGTTATGATTTTTATTTTGTGTTAATGTCCTTTGTTTTACATATTTGACCATCTGTTTTGTTGAATTTTGTTCTTCCAATTGGTGATGAATTTGGCTTTGATTTTTTAGTATGTTTTAAGGTATATATTCATGTTCCCTTATAATTTTTATTGGAATTTTAGAAAAACTTTAGGTTCTGTTTTAGGTGTTGAGATTAGAGCCTTCCCAAACTTGTGGATTACCTTGATACATTTCAATCTAGAATTTATTTAGGTGACTTAGAAGTTGAATTAGGCTTTAATATTTTAATCCTAGGCTTTTAAAACGTTTATGTTCCCCTAGGAATTTAATTAGAATTTTAAAAATTTGTTTCCTATTTTTGTTGTATTTTGCAAATTGCTTGTGTTTGTGTTGTTCTCTCTTGAGTACCTTTGCTTGTTTGGCTTGGTTGGTGACTTTGGAGCTTTCTTGGCTTGGAATCCTTTTTGGGAGGTCTTCAGGACTTGATATAGATGCTATGGCTTGAATATTGGAGCTTGGAGTTGAAGTTTCCTTTTCCTTTAGGGGTTGTTTTAGGAGCTTAGGAAATTAGGGTTTTAGGAAGAGCCATTAGAGCTAGTTTTGATTTCTTCATCAAACATAGAATGCATTGTGTGCTTCTATTCCATCCAATGACATGAATTCCTACTAGGGAAACTCCATCTCTCCTTTGGAGGGATGTGTGGTATGCCCATAGTTGAGTAGAACTTTGAGGATACCTTTCCATTTCAATGTTGGTACTTGATGATTTCCTTTGGTTTTCATTAAGTTTTCAACATTTCAACCTTGATCTTGGTGATTGTTCCTCTACTTGGAGTGTGCTTTCTAGAGCTTGAAGATGAAGTTGAAGAAGCTTGAGATAGAATCTAGCTTGAAGATGAATTCTTGCTGTCAACTTTGCTGTCTTTTCAATTGTGCTGTTTAGAGCTTGTTGTTGCTGTCTGCTGTAGAGGTTTGTTGCTGCTGCTTGGGTTGCCTCCTCTGTATCTTTTGTTTTTCTCTGTATTGTCTTTTTGCTTGTGTTGATTATCCTTAGGTTTTAGGTGGAGCTTGTCTCCTCTTGCCTGGTGTTTTCTCTCTTGCCTCACTGGTACTGTTGCATAGCATGCATTCTACTGTTTACTGTTTACTGCTTGCTTTCTTTTGCTGTTTTCCCCTAGGATCTCTGATTTCCTCTGTGCAAGAGGGAATTATGACAGACATTAGGTTTTGAACCATGCATGATAACTGTAGGTAGATTCCCCTTTCAACCATAGTTTTAGGGTGTCTCTCTTTTCTTATCTCAAAATAATTCAAAAACACAGTAATAAGGTTAATTGAAGTCGTGCGTTACGAGCCTTAAGCTATCTGGGAAAAGGTTGGTGGAGGGTCTCTCTCCAGTAATCTGGATGTTAGTGTGGTACCCTTTAGGTGACATATGAAACGTTCACTCCTGGGTCATAGTCTCTAGTGCGACTGAGATTGCAAACATCCTAAAAAACAGTTCTTTCGTAAAAAACTCAAACAAACATTCAAACTCTGTTTTTGTCCTCTTGGTCCCTTAATCAGGAAAACCCTTTTCAGAAGGAGATAAAAAACTATCAGACAGACTTGTGTCTTCCGTAGCCCGAACTACGTTTGCTCTAATCTTTCATGCCGTATGAAAGTATGTAGGCACGAGATGCGATATCTCGGCGAGCAACCTTCCCCCCTTAACCCGTAGTTAGGTGAACTACGTTGACTCTGATTTCTCGTTCCAGACGGGAATACGTAGGCATAAAGTGTGATACTTTGCCGAGTCATTTTATTTTCTTTTAACCCAGACCTTTAGAGTAGATAGAATAACATACCCTTAGATAGAAAACAAGCGTGGATCCCGTCGAGTACGACGGACGTGAGGGGTGCTAATACCTTCCCCTTGCGTAACCGACTCCCGAATCCAGGATTTGGTTGCGATGACCATTCCTTTCCCTCTTTGCGTTAGGTTTACTCTGAGCGTTTCCTTTCCCTCTTGTGGGATAAATAATGCACGGTGGCGACTCTTTTGTCATAGCCGGCGCCGATTTTCGCAGTAGCGACACAATGCATACAAAACTACAAAATAAGTTGCAAATGATCAAACTACATAATATGTACAAAAGAGTTAAGGTTTACCTAAGAAAATCAAATGAAACAAGTTAATAAGTGCCACAAAACTACAAACATAATTAACACAATTTGGCACTTATCAAACTCTCCCCAACTAAAAACTTTGTTTGTCCTTAAACAAGAATCTTACAAACCTAAATAAACAAGAGCAACTACCAAAAATTCATTATCAAACAAGTTTTTAGAAATGGAAGCAAATGCATGGTTCCAATTTCAAAAGTATAATCAAAGTAATGCTTACCACTATACTACATATTCAAATAAATTCTAAACACAAAAAACATGTAAAAATTTCTAAATCAACACATTTTCAAATATGAATCACACCTAACACACAACTTCATCAATGGATGAAGAGAAAATATGAGGGACTTGACTTACACCCAACAATTTTGTTAACATCTTGATCAACTTATGCATTCATCCAAAAAACTCATATTGAAAGCTTAAAAGCACAAACCACAAAGGACTTTCAAGGGTTTTAATATGGTTTGGTTAACATAGAAGGGTCATTTTTCAAGGTAATTGAAACAAAAATTGCCTAAACAAATGAGAGTGATCACTTCTCAAATTCTCAAGCATTCACAACTTCATTAACCTTTTTCTCTTTGCACAATTGTTATGCCTTTAAACAAAACTTATTAGCACAAAATGTTTGCTATTTTTTTTCTTTTTCAAGGTTTTTTTCTTTTCCTTTTCCTTTTCTTTTCTTTTATTTCCTTTTCCAAAATTTTCTTTTTCTTTATCAACCTCTTAGTAACACACATTTTTCTCCTCAACTTGAATACAATCAATCATTGTAATGTGAATGCTTCCAAACTTTTTAAGGTAAGGGCAAAAATTCAAACCACAATTCAGGGTTGAAGGTTCAAGAAAAAATTCAAAATCCAATCTAAAATCAATGATGAACTACTCTTTGCGTCCAAAGGAAAAATCTCACAGTTCAAAATTGATATAGATTCAGACGCTAAGGCTCAAACGGGTTAATGAATACTCACTCACTTCCAAGATAAGTTACTTTTGGTCAAGTGGTTGTGCTTAAAATCAAACAAAATACCTTGATCATTGTTATGCTTTCATACAATTCAACACAAATGCAAGATTAAACATAAGTCAAACGAGTTAAAATAAGAATTATTGGTCTCCTGTGCATATATTGAACAATTGAAAGTTTCCTCACATTTGGCTATGATCTAAAGTGATTCAAACATGAACAAGTATTGCAAAAGAATGAATGGAATGATATTTATAAAAAGCATTTGGAGTCCTCCCTTTGAATGTGAGAAATTTCGTGTCGACCAGGTCTTGAACTTTGTGTTTGAAGGCTCTACAATCTTTAATCGTGTGCCCTTGAGGACTCTTATGATACTCACAGTAAGCATTAACATCATAATCTGGAGGAATGACAGTTGGAGGAGCTATGTCTCTCGAGGTGATCACTCTATCCTTCAGCAATTCAGCAAAGATCTAAGCATATGATATAGGTAGGCGATCAAAGTTTCTTTCAGCCTTCCTTGTACTTTATTGATTAGGCTGACGTTGTTGTTGAGTAGCTCATTGTTGTTGATTCTGAGGTGGATACTGATACCCTTGCTGATTATATGACTGTTGCTAAGGATCCAGTTGTCGAGGCATCAGAGCTTGAACAGCTTATTGATAAGGCATTGGAGCATATTGCACAGCAGTAACATACAAATACTGGAAGAAAGGGGTTTGAATAAGCATTGGGGCAGGAGCTTGTTGATGAGCTTGCCCTTTTTGAGTAGAGACAAAATTCATTTCGCCCTTCTTCTTCTTGTATCTATAAAAAGGCTTCTTAGCTCCAGTCTGACTACTAGATCCTCCTTAGATCTTTCCACTCTTTAGACCTTCTTCAATTCTCTCACCGATGATTACCAAGTCAGAGAATCCAGAAGACACACTACTGTAGCACCCCAAAATTTTCCCTTTCGTTTTAACCGTAATTAAATTATGCTTCTTTGCATTTTATATTTTTGCATATCATAGAATTGGTTCTTGAGGCATAATATCAAGGTGTTTTCATGGCTTAGGGTTCCCTTTTATTACAAGAGTTTAAACAGCGAGCATCAGAGGCTCTGGCATTTATTTTGCCCAGCGGTCAAGCGGTCAATTTTATTTTATTCAGTGGATTACTTTCAGTTCAGGAGACGGTGTACAGGCTATCTCAAGAACTCTCACAGTTATAATATCCAAGGGTAAGTTTTAGAGGCTTAACGAAGCTTAGAATAGGTGGCAATGAGTGATTATACAGGATTCCCTCCATTTGGCGCCAACTTGGGCATTTTTTAATGTGGTAACCGGTTACCACATATGGGTAATCGGTTACCATGGGCAAAATTTTCCAAGATATTTGAATTTTCAGCATTGCAAATTTCCAATTATTTTCAACCATTGATTTCACATGATCATCATTGGAAGGATCTAGAATTGTTTCAATTTTCACCATTTCCCTCCAAATTTCAAACACTTCATTCCTAATTCCACTCCTAATTTCTATTCCAAACACTAATCCACAATCCAAACCATATTTTGATTCCAAACCTAGAGCTTATTTAAGTGAATTTTCTCCAAACCTCATTGATTCACACCAATTCACTCTCACTCTTCATTTCAATTTCAGAATTCGCTCTCAAATCCTCTCAACCTTCTCTCAACTTTTTCACTCCCAAAACCTCCATTAAAGCTCTCTTCACTTGAGTTCGTTGATTCTTCATTGGAATCCTTGAATTCTAGAGCTAAACTTCCATCATTCATCTCCATTATCTTCAATTCATCACTCAATTTTCGTTTGGTTTTGGATCTGAATTTAGAAGCTAGATTGGAAGTGCTTTTTTGAGTCAATTTTGCTTGATCTTGCTTGTTCTTCATTTCTACCATAAGGAAGCTCTTGGATCTTGAAGATTCTCCGGGTTTCTAGCTTGGATCTCTTAATTTCAAGTGAATCAACACTCACCAAAGCAAATCTCAGCTTTGAAGGTTGGTAATTCTAGATCTAATTCAATTTTGAACTTATTTGAATAATCACAATGTAGATCCATGGCTTTTGATGCACTTTGATCCTTTTTGATGATTTTGGTCTTTGTAATTTGTGATTTCAATGTTTGATTGTGTTTACATGATGCTTAATCATTGATATTTGATGTTAAATTCGTGCTTAATTGATAGCATATTCATGTGATTGATTGGATAAGTCGTTTGGTGCTGAAAACTGATTTTAAAAGCTAATATTCTATTTTATGCTCAGTGGTAACCGGTTACCACATATGGGTAACCGATTACCTTCACAAATTTTCACATGCCAAGCTATTTTTACAAAAGGTAACCAGTTACCTGATTATGGTAACCGATTACCACTGAGCAAAATGTTGTGTTTTTGCATTTTTCTTATTTGTTTAGTATCCTTTTCACATGTAAAGTTCATGGATTGATATGATGCATTTATGTGGATTATTTTTTACATATTTCATCATTCTTGAATGTTTGATCTCGATTCTTCAACGCATAACTTTTGGTTTTCATTTTGAGTGTTTAACATGTTATTGTTGCTTGATTGATGAATGATCACATTGCTTTGTTTGCTTGTAGCATGATTAATTGATTACCATTTATGATTATGTTGCTGGATTTTATGATGCATGTTTGTGTCGCGGTGAAAATCAGATACCAAACTATTGATTAGTTTGAATCTTTAATTCATTTTGCAACCGAACTTTGATTTGTCCAAAGGAAGGGATAAAGATCGAAATTCCCACAATGCAATGCAAATGCAAGTTTTAGAGAGTTATAGGTTTGGGGGTTGGTTAAACTTAGGGAAGGTACTAGCATCCTAAGTTTCTGTAGTATCCTACAGGAACCTCTTGTTTTATATTTGTTTATTGCTAAGTGTTTATCTGCTTAAGAGTTTGAAGACCTAGGGGTTTATTTCTAAGTATACTCGATAAGATGTCGCATCTTATGCCTACATATCCTTACGGGAGTGGAATCAGAGTATCTGTAGTTCCCCTAAAGGGTTTGAGGAGTTCTTTGACTGTGGTCAAAGTTCCTACGGGTTTAAGAGTTGATTGATTTTAGGAGAAGAGATGTGTCTTCATTTTAAGGGAGATGTAACCGCCACAGGTTGTAGGAAAATAGTCTTTGCATCGTCTTAAGAAAAGGGCTTAAGTACTCAGATTGTTTGACGAGTATGCCTTTATCTCTCTTAAGGCAAAGTCCCTACGGCTTGGTTGTATTGTTGTGGGGTGGAGATTCTATCTCGCTTAAGATGATTTGGCATCTTTCTCTAATGTGTTTGAAGATATTGTCTTGAGTTGTTGAAATATTGTTTGATTGTTTGTATTGTGTTGTTTGTTTGTTCTAAGTTGTAAAAGATAAAAGACAAGGTCCTTCCTATGGGGGAGGTCCTAAATTTAAGAAGATCGACTTGAATGGGATCAAGGATCATGGGGAATATGATGCCAATGAGATGCACTACACACAAGTGTTGACTCATGTGTAGGTTTTTCCTTTGGACAGAATGTGATGCAGAAATATAAATTGCGGTAATTTAAAAGTTACGGAAAGTAAATTGCAGAAATATAAACCATACACACGCATGAAAGCGCTAAGGTGTAGGTGAGTGTGTCGTGAAGTGAGTGCGCACGATTGTTTTGTATTTTACGTTGTTGATTAATTTTAAGCGGATTGCTTTTAAACGAGAGATTGATTTTTAGACAAGTTATACTAGAGGGTGAATTGGTTTTAGTTGAATTGCATTTACGTGAAAATTATTTTAGGTGAGTTTAACTTTATAAAAAGGTTGTTATGGTTTTAGGCAATGTTCTTTAAGTAAAAAGGTTATAATATGCTAAGTGATTTATTAGAACCTAAAATGATTTATTTTTAATTTTTATGGCTATTAAGAATTGAATTAGGTTATATTATAAAAAAAATTCATTGTTTATTTCTAAAACACTAACTAGGTTTTATTATTAATTATAGATAAATTGCTAAATGTAATTTATTTATAAAAGATTTTATATTATGGGGAATAAATACTATTTGATTTAAAAAGTTATTAAGTTGATTTGAAAAAGGTTAATTAAAATTTAATTAGTAAAATAAATCAATTTATTTAAAAGGGAGTTTTTTTTAGTGAGATTTTAAATAAATAAAGGTTAAGATTAAATGACGTAGAGATTTTTATTAAGAAAATGAACAAATTAAATATTATAAAATGATTATTAAAATTGATTATAATGAAGATTAATTATTAGTAAAGATAGAATTGAGTTATTATATTAATAATTTAAAAATGCTTATCAATAAAACTAAGTTGAGATTAAATAAATTTATTTTGAATAAGTTTTAATTGGTTTGAATAAAAACTGATTATAATTAAAAAGAGAGTAAAAAAAAGGTAAGTTAAATTAAAACAGGTTAATTGAGATTTAAAAGGTTAATTAGGGGGTTATGTGTGTGTTTAGTGAGTGGTTAGTGGTGATAATTATACAATGGTAAAACAAACAGAACAAAACGAGAAACGAAGGTCGGAACCCTAGATTCCCCTTTTCCCAAATCGACCGCCCTCGCTCCTCTCTCTCCCGTCTAATCTCCTTCGATAACTTCTGTTCCTCATCTTCCTCCGTGCTTTGATTCCTTTTAAACCTGAAACACGAAAAAAAACTATCAATATGTTCAAGAATGATTACGAAAAAGTGGAGCTTTACCAACGGCTGGTGGCGGCGGTTTAAATACGGCGGTGACTTGGATGATGATGGCTCCGAGGTTTCGACGGCCGAAACAGATAAGTTTTCTTTTCTTCTCTAAGATTACGACATTTTGGGGTTTTCTTATGGTGATTCTCCCTTTTGTATTGCTGCAAACTTTATAGGTCTCCAACCAACAGGGCATTGAATATGGTTTTAAGTACATGTCGGGAATGGTTTTGGGAAGTCTTGCTCTGGTAGTTATTTTGTTCCATACTTGATTCTAATGATGAATGCCCTTCCATTTCCAGGGAGACATGTCGGTGGCTGCTAATAAACATACTTCACGCGCTTGATTTGTCCGGTACTTGCTGTTTGTAAATGTCGCCTTGAATTAACGGTAATATCCCCCGTTTTGTCTTATACACTTTGCGAGCGATTTCAAATCATGGCCCCTCTTGATGAATTCTCACGATCGTGTCTGATACCTGTGTTTCAGTTAGCTGCGTGATTCTTGTGATACCAGTTGCATAACAGGCCACAATTTTACCGAGTCTGCGGGATAAAGCGACATTTTCACTCTCGAGTTACACAAGGAATGACTGAATATTGGGTAAGACCATTGTATCCATGTACTGCCAAGGTGTTTAAGATGTGTTAGAAATTTCTAAATTATTCACTTTTTCCGAGCTCCTCCGTTACTGTGAAGTTGCTCCCATTACTTTCTTGTGTTTGATGACCTGGACATAGATATGCCCAACACATTGTTTTGTGGAGGATTCACGGTAGCTTTGTTATTATGATTTCCTCGCATTTATGTTGACTTATTCGATTCTTCTTTTTCATGTGATTCCATGGAGCTTGGATGTTCTTCTGTTACTAGTGAGCCACAGGTCTGAACCTCAACAAGTGCACAGATTTTGCTGTCCATTTTTGTACTCATGAAATGGGCTACTCTCTCCTGCAAATATAAGTGTCTTGTATTGCAAGTTCTTTAGTCCCCCACTGAGGCCACACCTTGCATTAACTGCTTGAAGAAAACGCATGACATTCAAACTTTGCCTTTCATCCAAAAGTCTCAAGCAAGCTAGTATTACTTCTGACTCTGATCCCTCGATACTACATCTAAGCTCCTTACTGAAGTAACGTTGCAGGAGGCATTCCTTCAGTAAATCGCACATACCATAGAAGTATGATAAGTTCATCAGAATAGGATGGAATTTATGTGTTCTTTGTGCTCTACTTCAAATTCAATCAAATTGTTCTAAGTTTCATATCCTTCACCGTGAATGCAGGTTACGGAAGTGGAGGCTGAAACCGCTGGCGAGTAACAAGGGTGCATTCTTCATGTGTGCTGCTGTTTTTTCGAAGACGGGTGACACTCTTGGAGATGCGGCATGATTGTGGAGGAAACAGTTTGCCAAGCCACTGAATTTGAGTTTTAGAAGACAGCTGGGCTGTTATAAAGACGGCGTGCTTGATACTCGGTAACTTCATGATATTGGAATAACAGTTCTGTTTCATTAGGAATTGACATACTAACACTTGAGTTGTTTTCACAATTAACAGGAAAACATTTGGCAATACTTTGGTGATTTAACATTCATCAAGATGTTAATTGGGAGACCTGCTATACCACAGGCAACATCACTATTTCGTAAAGAATGAGGGTGTCGCATCCGTCATCAACTTGAGTCTTACTTCTTCTTAGATTTAGATTAAAACTTGGTATGGTTTGTGGCTGCGCTATCGGACGTGTAGAAGTTGTCATGATTGTAACAGTTTCCGGTTTACACAGTCCAATAAATGTCAATGTAAAGTAGGTGATGGTAGCCGCTGAGAGGAGCCTTTGACCGACACTAGCAGAAGAAGTAATAGGTTTAGGAAGAGTCTTGAGATCTGCTTAAATCATGTTTTGTAAGGGTCATGATATGCCAATTTGAACAGGGTGAATCTTGTAAAGGAATAATATTCACATCATGTTTTATATTTATCCACCGTTTGTAATGTGCCATGTATAGTGTTATTATGATTGGATACGGATACCAACATCGAGCACTGTTACCTTAAGCTCCTACCGTGCACCGCTAAAAAGTTCAAAGATAATTTCCTTTTATGAAGTTTCAGGGCTGAGACCAAATGAACTCCTGTTTTTAATGCCAAACCAAATCCTCCTTAGATTCACATAACACTGCATGGTTGGAAATAATACTCTCTTCCCATAATTTATAGTCATGCCTCATGGAAGTTTTCTATAAATTGATTTTTGTGAATATGGTTGTAACACGATTCTGGAACCTCATAATTTTAAACGAACTTAAACTTGGTATTTTAAGTCCGAACTTGTAAACATGAATTGCAATGTAAGGAACAATGTATCTCAAATATTCACTTTGGGAGCTTCTTGCCTAAACCTCTTGGATAAAACCAAAGTCTTTTTTGGATTAAACTCGAACTTTGCTACTTGCGTAATCAAATGTTGATACACGCATGATGCCCTTGAGAAATCCTTGTAGTTCTAATGGCTATAAAATCCTAGCCTGTCTCCACATGACCGTTCCTGATTATGAGAATAAGTATCCTCTATGTCGAAATCAAGGTACCCTGTACACACCTCATTAGTAGTAATAAATAAATAAATAAATAAACAAAAACAAAATGAGAACGCAAAAAGAGGTGGGATCTCATGGTCAAAAATTAGGGTGCAACAGATGCCCCTATTTAAGTTACTCCTATTCGGAGGTATGAAGATTGAAATCTTCATCTCGACGAGATAGGAGGGACTTAAATACAAACATTGCATGAATTTTTTTTCCATAAGAAGCCACCGAATGCAAATGATATGCAATGATATGAGAATGCAAGACAGACGGGTCCTATGAGGAAATGATATCACAACACACGAGAAGAACAAGCTCAACAAAGCGAGGCTCCATGGGGAAAGATTGACAATCACAAAGTGTCTGTAAATATGTTGTGAAGAAGCTTGGAAGAGAAATCCTCTTGAGGAATCTACTGTATAGGTCAAATATCAACTGGAGAAGCCCATTGTCGATACATGTAACTGTAATTGAGAATACTTTTGCCAAAGTATGCACTGTTAAAATCTGTAAGGAATCTACTGTCGAGATTCTGTGTTGAAGTCTATCAGAGAAATACTTCTGACGAAGTCTTCTGGAAATCTTCTGCCAAGATTAACCAGGAACTACCTACTGCCGAGGTCTTCTGGGAATCTACTGTCGAGATTAACTAGGAAATGAAATATGTCTACCTACTGCCGAGGTCTTCTGGAATCTACTGTCGAGATTAACTAGGAAATGAAATATGTCTACCTACTGCCGAGGTCTTCTGGAATCTACTGTCGAGATTAACCAGGGACTATAAGATGTTTGAATAATTGTCGTTGTAGACTGTAGTTTGTCGTTCATTCTAGAACTTATAGATGTCGTTCGTTGTAGAACTTGTAGATGTAATTTGTGAATGCAGTTGTCAATGTAGTTGTAAATATGAAGCTTCACCGGGGATCTTCGGAAGAAATGTGAGCCGGTTGTACGTCTTCTCAAAATGAAGAGAGACTATTGTGATAAACCTCTTTGGCTTCTCCGGGGAGATGTCACTGCTGGAAGTAAACTCGTGTGATGAACTCGCTGGGGAAGTCATTCCTGGAGAGCATCCTAGCTGTTGTAAAAATGTGTGAATTCTCAAATGAAGAGAAATGTTTGTAACTGTCTTCTCTGTTGAATCAATAATGTTGAAGGACCCACTGAGGGTAAATGATCTGTCTTGTGAAAACTGTCGTTTGTCATTTCGAACAAGATCCTGATCAAAACGAGTTGCTCAAATAAAGAGATTGTTATAGTCCAAATGTAGATATTTGAGAAAAAAATTGTTAAGGAAATGTTTGTCTTCATGAATATTCTTCTTGGGGAATAGGGTGCAAAATAAATGCATACTTAATCCGTGTTCAAAGGTTGGAGACGTCCACGATGTGATTGCCAAAAGACCGAAGTTTGATTCGGGAAGTAGCCGAAAAGAAACTATCAAGCAAGACTCGACCATTGAGGTATGAACTCAAATGGGATTTTAACTAAAACAACCGTCTTCCACGAGGATCGAACTTCATGGGGAAAATAAAACATTATGCTTTTCCTGCCTAGGGTCGATAAATCTAATTGGAGGGATAAGACGCACCCGAACACCTAGGGATAACTATAGCCAAAGCGATGGAACAAAACAAACACAAAGAATGCAAAGAAATGCACATGTTATGTTGTCTACTTATATGCTGTGTGTATGCCTATGTTGACAGAAAGAGGTGATCGGAGATGAAATAAACATCTCGAAGCAGGCATCTCGACCAATCCTCAAAGATAGAAGTACCACTGGGGGTGGACGGAGAACTGAATATGGGATCACATTCCTGCTTCAGGGCTTCACAAGCTTCTCTTGGGGGAGTAGAGATCAATCCACTTGGGGATGTAACATCTTGATAAATCTTGATCATCTGGAGTTGACAATGAGAATAAAGATCTACCAGGGGTGGATCAAACTCAATGGAGAAAACCCTGGATAAAATAAATATCCGTCTCGCTGGAGAGACTCATGCTGGAGAAGGTCGACGCTGTAGAATGTCCACTGGGGAGTGAAGTACGTCCACTTCATTAGGAAGGTGAAGTTGGAGAAGATCCACTGAGGATTAAGATACCATGCACTTCACTGGGGAAGTGAAGTTAAACAAATCACTAGGAATCCTGCATCGAAAAGCTTCATCGAAGAATGTCATGACCACCAAAAATAAAATTTATCGGGGACATGAAAAATATGGTGAAATTGCTGAAAAATTGTACTGAAAACTGTGTGGTAGTCGCCATTTGAACAATAATTTTTGCATATGGATAAGATGATATTTGCTTCTCAAATGCCCCAAGTCTACTGGTTATGAGAAGAATTCGTCCTAAGAGGATTTTACAGAAAATATGGCGTCCCAAAATTTTCAAACTCCTGGAGAGATTCCTTGAATCTCGACATAACTGACCCTGATTGACGGTATTATGAATGAGTCTTCAAAAATAGCTCTTCAATAAGTCAGACTTGCACAGAACAAACCACTTGGAAATAACATGCCCCAGGCTTAGCAGAGTTTTCAAACTTCAACAATGATGTCTGTATGTAATCCTTCTAAGATGTCGAGCAAAGTTAGCAAGTCCGAAATGTTAATTTTGAAACTGTTAATGCAACATATATATTTGTCTTGAAGTTTTGAAAAGAGATATCCCAACAACTGGTGACCGAAATCACTAGTTAAAGCCAATCATTAAATTGAGCATAGCTCGTAGGAGTCAGGAAACGTTATCTCACTGAGTATGCTTTCGAAGTAAACCTTACTTTAATAAGGACCTTTGAGGGTTACATCAGGGCTTAGTTTAAAATTGGTAAAACAAAGGAGATAAAGGTCAAAGCTTATTTGTACCCACCCATTTTTGAAAGGTGTTCACTATCTTTTGAAAAAAATTTAGGCGTTCTAACTGAAAATTGCCCCAGGTTAACATGAGGTTGAAAAAAAATGGTTAAAGAGGAATTAACCACCTTATATCTATTGGTGTTTTGGAGGTTTGAAAGAATGCCTTATATAATCAGTAGGTTTCATTCGAAAGCATACATCAAGAGACCTTGCGTTTTACTTCATCATCCTCCTTCCAGTTCTTCACCAAAGTGAAAAGAAGATTGGATAAAGTCGGCATTATAAATTATTTTTGAAAACAATTTGAGTGAAAACGAATGGATTTCTTCGAGACAAACACTTATTGCATTACTTATTCAAAATAACAAGTTCTTACATGCCAAAAATACTTTTAATCAAAGAAACAAAGACACAGAGAAAAATTAAGTGAAAAGCCAGACAAGCCCTTCTTTATTATGGAGATGTGTGGTCTTCTGATAACCTTGGATCATGGTCTCGGAGGATGGGCCATGTTGGGGTTAGGATTAGAACCCTCGGAGGATAAGATTCCGCTCTTAACCAAATCTTGAACGTCTGCCTTCAAACCATAACAGCTCTCAATGTCGTGGCCAGGAGCACCTTGATGATATGGGCAAAGTTTGTCAACTTTGCACCAATACGGGAGTTTCTCAGGTGCTTTAGGTGGAGCTTTGGTTTGGATGTGACCTCTCTGAATCAAAACTGGAAACAGGTCAGCATATTTCACAGGGATGGGATCAAACCGATGAATTACCTCTCTTGGAGTATCCAGAGGTATCCTCTGATACCTTCTCTGAAGCCGTCGATTCTGTGGTTGATCTGGAGAAGCCAACTTCTGCTTAGGAGGTGGTTGTTGTTCACGCTGAGCGGGCATTGCATACTGGTGTTGAGGATGGGGTACCAAAGCTATGAATTCTCTAGAAGGTCCACTGTCATCTTCATTGTCTGGGGCTATACCCAAGTTGTGATGGTATTGCTTCACAAAAGCAACAACTAAGTCTTCCTAAGACTGAATGTGGTTACTTTGCAGCTTCATGTACCACGTCAAGGATGCCCCACATAAACTTTCTTGAAAGCAGTGAATCAATAGCTTGTCGTTGTCAATATAAGCAGTCATCTTTCGAAAAAACATTGTCAAGTGGTATTTTGGACAGTTGATACCCTTGTAAACTTCAAAGACAGACATCTTGAACTTTAGAGGAATAATCACACCTGGAACTAAACATAGTTCATGAGCACCAAGACCTGATGCGGTAGCTCCTCTCATCATCTTTACTTGTTCTTGGAGACCACGAAGTTCTTTCTCCATTGCTATGAATCTAGGATCATCCACTCCTTTCTCAGTAGGAATGTTCTAGGGGTCAACAAACAGGTTGTCTTGCGAAGGTGGAAGTTGCACAGGAACATTCATTTGTTGCACAAAGTCGTCGGTGGAATAGTCAAACGTCGAATCAGTCCTTACTTTGAAACTAGTCATGTGATCCATATCTTTCGTTCTCTTTGCTATCCTTCAATAGTACTTCGAGTTTGGTCAGATGGTCGAGACGTCGGTTGACGAGACAAAGACAGAAAGACGGAATGAGGACGTCGCGGAGAAGAGACACATGCACATGCTAAAAAAATGCAAAATGCTAATGCAGATGCAGGATGACTAGGACTTCATGGGATTCCTCTATTTATGGGCATTGCGGTAAAAGGAAACGTTTTATTAAATCGGAACAGATTACATAAATATTCTTTTAAAGAGTCCCAAATAAAAGCTAAATAAAAGCTAGTAAAGACACTAAAGAAGTTTTGAATTATGCTGCTTGAGCTGCTCCTCCAACTGAGCCTTCTCACGGGTGAGATTTTCCACAATCATCTTCCAGACGGTACACTGAGAGTCGGAGGAAAATAAATCCTCCAACACCTTCCTTCTCTTGTAGGGGAGTAGTTCTTCATCCTTCAATTGTAATAGCTCTTGGAGTTTAACATTCTGCTCCTGAAGTTCATTCTCCTATGTCTGAAATTCTTTTTTCTATTTCTGAAATTCCTTTTCTCGTTCTTGAGATTCCTTCTTCTGTTCCTGAAGCTCACTAATCTCTGCAACAGCCGCTTGATATTTGTTTTTCCATAACTCTGACTCATGTTGCGATTCCCTTAAGGCAACCTCTAACTTCTCAGCATCAGACATAAAAACATAAACAGGCTCTCTCCTCGGAGGTATAGGGTCTTGACGAGAATAAGGCATCCTCAGCTTGATTGCCCTTTCTCTTACCCACTGGAGATACGGTTCTAGAGATACACAATTAGGCCTCCCCAGGCTGCTCTTCCCCTTCTTGTACACACTACGCCATGCATCCAAAACCTTTCCTCAAAGCTCCACATCATTATGGAAGAAAATACTCTTTACATGGGAGCTTTTAGGAGGTCCCTTCAACGGGTATCCCAACTGTCGACGAGCTAAAACAGGATTGTAGCTGATTCCTCCATCAAAACTGAGCAATGGTACATTACCAAAGTTAGCATAACTATCAATAATTAATACCCCATCATATACTCGATTGTACCAATCAATGTCAGAATGGGTCAATGCCATAACCCTAGGAGGCCAAAGTTCTTTGCCAACATTTGTAAAAGAGCTAGTCTTTGGCAAGTGCGAAATAAACCACTTGTAAAGTAAGGGTACACAACAAGTAATCATCCCTCCACCACGAAGGTTTCAGAGATGTATAGAGTGATATGTATTACCCAACAAAGTCGGCACTGGGTTATTCTTCATAAAGATCTTAAATGCTTTGAGATCGATGAAACCTTCAAAACTTGGAAATAGGAATATCCCATAAACAAGTAAGGCGAAAATTTCCTCGAACTGAGCCTTGTTCGAATGATTAGCATAAAATAAAGCTTTCTCGACTAGGAAACCTGTCTTCAAACCAAGAATTCCATCCTTAGTAACCATGTTGCCCTTGACGTCAACTACCTTTAAACGGAGGGCCTTAGCAATATCTTTCTCATCAGGGTCCTTTTCCAAGAAGGGAAAAGGAGATTCTTCCAGAGTAGGTAGACCCACCAAAAAGGAGTACTCTTCCAATGTAGGTAACAACTGAAAATCTGGGAAAGTGAAACAATGATAAAGAGGATCATAAAACTGTAGTAGAGTGACAAGAAGTCCTTCATTCACTGTGCGACCCAATAAAGATATCAGCTTCCCATATTTGTTCTTGAATTCCTCTTGATCCTTGATAAAGCCCCAAAACTTCTTTAGGTCGTCCAATTTGGGACTCTTAAAAGTATATTTCACAGTACGTCTTTCATTTGAAGTCATGGTGACCTACAATGTTCATAAACGAAAGTAAATCCCATGAAGTCCAATGCAGAATGATGTTATATGAATGCAGCAAACACAAGTATTCACATAAGGACACAAAGATAAACAAACAAAGGGGCACCCTAGGTTTGCAACGAGCCTGGAGCATAGGGTATACCCATCCCCAAAGGACATGAACTAAAGGTTTGATTTGTACCTGTAGGACAAGGTTCTAAAGGGACTCAAAGTCATTAGCCCATATTTCGAATATTATCAATTTCTCAACTAACTCGAGGATTAATAATATTCTCAAGAGAAATTATTTTGAGTGTAGCTTTGCGTAGCACTATTTCAGGAGTACTCCCTCATAGTCCCGCACTACGTCCTAATAAAGGCCAAAGTTGGGTTAAGGTAACTACGGTCCTCAATATCATAGGCTCCAAGGTCGAAAATAGCAAGTGTCTTCACGATTACTCGTTCAACAGTACTATTTCGAGAGGGCCTCAATTGAGCGGGATTCTCGTTTTAACTTAGTCGGGATTCAACTCCCTGTAAGCCTCCTCGAATATATCACCATCCTATCTTAATTTCTCTCAAGTTCGGGTGTAGAACTTTATCTCACCTCTCAAGGATAACAACCCAAAAGAATGAACACAAGAGAAAATAAACATTTAAGCAGGTAAACAGATATATAAAGCAATAAACAAAATAATAAGATAGGGGAACCCACTAGGAGGTCCCCAGTGAAGTCGCCATTTCTCTCGCGGTGAAAATCGGATACCAAACTATTGATTAGTTTGAATCTTTAATTCATTTTGCAACCGAACTTTGATTTGTCCAAAGGAAGGGATAAAGATCGAAATTCCCACAGTGCAATACAAATGCAAGTTTTAGAGAGTTATAGGTTCGGGGGTTGGTTAAACTTAGGGAAGGTACTAGCATCCTAAGTTTCTGTAGTATCCTACAGGAACCTCTTGTTTTATATTTGTTTATTGCTAAGTGTTTATCTACTTAAGAGTTTGAAGACCTAGGGGTTTATTTCTAAGTATACTCGATAAGATGTCGCATCTTATGCCTACATATCCTTACGGGAGTGGAATCAGAGTATCTGTAGTTCCCCTAAAGGGTTTGAGGAGTTCTTTGACTGTGGTCAAAGTTCCTACGGGTTTAGGGTAGTTGATTGATTTTAGGAGAAGAGATGTGTCTTCATTTTAAGGGAGATGTAACCGCCACAGGTTGTAGGAAAATAGTCTTTGCATCGTCTTAAGAAAAGGGCTTAAGTACTCAGATTGTTTAACAAGTATGCCTTTATCTCTCTTAAGGCAAAGTCCCTACGGCTTGATTGTATTGTTGTGGGGTGGAGATTCTATCTCGCTTAAGATGATTTGGCATCTTTCTCTAATGTGTTTGAAGATATTGTCTTGAGTTGTTGAAATATTGTTTGATTGTTTGTATTGTGTTGTTTGTTTGTTCTAAGTTGTAAAAGATAAAAGACAAGGTCCTTCCTATGGGGGAGGTCCTAAATTTAAGAAGATCGACTTGAATGGGATCAAGGATCATGGGGAATATGATGCAAATGAGATGCACTACACACAAGTGTTGACTCATGTGTAGGTTTTTCCTTTGGACGGAATGTGATGCGGAAATATAAATTGCGGTAATTTAAAAGTTACGGAAAGTAAATTGCAGAAATATAAACCATACACACGCATGAAAGCGCTAAGGTGTAGGTGAGTGTGTCGTGAAGTGAGTGTGCACGATTGTTTTGTATTTTACGCTGTTGATTAATTTTAAGCGGATTGCTTTTAAACGAGAGATTGATTTTTAGACAAGTTATACTAGAGGGTGAATTGGTTTTAGTTGAATTGCATTTACGTGAAAATTATTTTAGGTGAGTTTAACTTTATAAAAAGGTTGTTATGGTTTTAGGCAATGTTCTTTAAGTAAAAAGGTTATAATATGCTAAGTGATTTATTATAACCTAAAATGATTTATTTTTAATTTGTATGGCTATTAAGAGTTGAATTAGGTTATATTATAAAAAAAATTCATTGTTTATTTCTAAAACACTAACTAGGTTTTATTATTAATTATAGATAAATTGCTAAATGTAATTTATTTATAAAAGATTTTATATTATGGGGAATAAATACTATTTGATCTAAAAAGTTATTAAGTTGATTTGAAAAAGGTTAATTAAAATTTAATTAGTAAAATAAATCAATTTATTTAAAAGGGAGTTTTTTTTAGTGAGATTTTAAATAAATAAAGGTTAAGATTAAATGAAGTAGAGATTTTTATTAAGAAAATGAACAAATTAAATATTATAAAATGATTATTAAAATTGATTATAATGAAGATTAATTATTAGTAAAGATAGAATTGAGTTATTATATTAATAATTTAAAAATTCTTATCAATAAAACTAAGTTGAGATTAAATAAATTTATTTTGAATAAGTTTTAATTGGTTTGAATAAAAACTGATTATAATTAAAAAGAGAGTAAAAAAAAGGTAAGTTAAATTAAAACATGTTAATTGAGATTTAAAAGGTTAATTAGGGGGTTATGTGTGTGTTTAGTGAGTGGTTAGTGGTGATAATTATACAATGGTAAAACAAATAGAACAAAACGAGAAACGAAGGTCGGAACCCTAGATTCCCCTTTTCCCAAATCGACCGCCCTCGCTCCTCTCTCTCCCGTCTAATCTCCTTCGATATCTTATGTTCCTCATCTTCCTCCGTGCTTTGATTCCTTTTAAACCTGAAACACGAAGAAAAAAAACGATCAATATGTTCAAGAATCATTACGAAAAAGTGGAGCTTTACCAACTGCTGGTGGCGGCGGTTTAAATACGACGGTGACTTGGATGATGATGGCTCCGAGGTTTCGACGGTCGAAACAGACAAGTTTTCTTTTCTTCTCTAAGATTACGACATTTTGGTGTTTTCTTATGGTGATTCTCCCTTTTGTATTGCTGCGAACTTTATAGGTCTCCAACCAACAGGGCATTGAATACGGTTTTAAGTACATGTCGGGAATGGTTTTGGGAAGTCTTGCTCTGGTAGTTATTTTGTTCCATACTTGATTCTAATGATGAATTCCCTTCCATTTCCAGGGAGACATGTCGGTGGCTGCTAATAAACATACTTCACGCGCTTGATCTGTCCGGTACTTGCTGTTTGTCAATGTCGCCTTGAATTAACGGTAATATCCCCCGTTTTGTCTTATACACTTTGTGAGCGATTTCAAATCATGGCCCCTCTTGATGAATTCTCACGATCGTGTCTAATACCTGTGTTTCAGTTAGCTGTGTGATTCTTGTGATACCAGTTGCATAACAGGCCACAATTTTACCGAGTCTGCGGGATAAAGCGACATTTTCACTCTCGAGTTACACAAGGAATGACTGAATATTGGGTAAGACCATTGTATCCATGTACTGCCAAGGTGTTTAAGATGTGTTAGAAATTTCTAAATTATTCACTTTTTCCGAGCTCCTCCGTTACTGTGAAGTTGCTCCCTTTACTTTCTTGTGTTTGATGACCTGGACATAGATATGCCCAACACATTGTTTTGTGGAGGATTCACGGTAGCTTTGTTATTACGATTTCCTCGCATTTATGTTGACTTATTAGATTCTTCTTTTTCATGTGATTCCATGGAGCTTAGATGTTCTTCTGTTACTAGTGAGCCACAGGTCTGAACCTCAACAAGTGCACAGATTTTGCTGTCCATTTTTGTACTCATGAAATGGGCTACTCTCTCCTGCAAATATAAGTGTCTTGTATTGCAAGTTCTTTAGTCCCCCACTGAGGCCACACCTTGCATTAACTGCTTGAAGAAAACGCATGACATTCAAACTTTTCCTTTCATCCAAAAGTCTCCGGCAAGCTAGTATTACTTCTGACTCTGATCCCTCGATACTACATCTAAGCTCCTTACTGAAGTAATGTTGCAAGAGGCATTCCTTCAGCAAACCGCACATACCATAGAAGTATGATAAGTTCATCACAATAGGATGGAATTTATGTGTTCTTTGTGCTCTACTTCAAATTCAATCAAATTGTTCTAAGTTTCATATCCTTCACCGTGAATGCAGGTTACGGAAGTGGAGGCTGAAACCGTTGGTGAGTAACAAGGGTGCATT
This sequence comes from Lathyrus sativus, assembly GCA_963859935.3. NCBI lineage: Eukaryota > Viridiplantae > Streptophyta > Magnoliopsida > Fabales > Fabaceae > Lathyrus > Lathyrus sativus. Next base: position 414,226,764 of record OZ012738.1, on the reverse strand, counting down.
CTTCATGTGTGCTGCTGTTTTTTCGAAGACGGGTGACACTCTTGGAGATGCGGCATGATTGTGGAGGAAACAGTTTGCCAAGTCACTGAATTTGAGTTTTAGGAGACGGCTGGACTGTTATAAACACGGCGTGCTTGATACTCGGTAACTTTATGATATTGGAATAACAGTTCCGTTTCATTAGGAATTGACATACTAACACTTGAGTTGTTTTCACAATTAACAGGCAAACATTTGGCAATACTTTGGTGATTTAACATTAATCAAGATGTTAATTGGGAGACCTGCTATACCAGAGGCAACATCACTATTTCGTAAAGAATGAGGGTGCCGCATCCGTCGTCGACTTGAGTCTTACTTCTTCTTAGATTTAGATTAAAACTTGGTATGGTTTATGGCTGCGCTATCGGACGTGTAGAAGTTGTCATGATTGTAACAGTTTCCAGTTTACACAGTCCAATAAATGTCAATGTAAAGTAGGTGATGGTAGCCGCTGAGAGGAGCCTTTGACCGACACTAGCAGAAGAAGTAATAGGTTTAGGAAGAGTCTTGAGATTTGCTTAAATCATGTTTTGTAAGGGTCATGATATGCCAATTTGAACAGGGTGAATCTTGTAAAGGAATAATATTCACATCATGTTTTATATTTATCCACCGTTTGTAATGTGCCATGTATAGTGTTATTATGATTGGATACGGATACCAACATCGAGTACTGTTACCTTAAGCTCCTACCGTGCACCGCTAAAAAGTTCAAAGATAATTTCCTTTTATGAAGTTTCAGGGCTGAGACCAAATGAACTCCTGTTTTTAATGCCAAACCAAATCCTCCTTAGATTCACATAACACTGCATGGTTGGAAATAATACTCTCTTCCCATAATTTATAGTCATGCCTCATGGAAGTTTTCTATAAATTGATTTTTGTGAATATGGTTGTAACACGATTCTGGAACCTCATAATTTTAAACGAACTTAAACTTGGTATTTTAAGTCCGAACTTGTAAACATGAATTGCAATGTAAGGAACAGTGTATCTCAAATATTCACTTTGGGAGCTTCTTGCCTAAACCTCTTGGATAAAACCAAAGTCTTTTTTGGATTAAACTCGACCTTTGCTACTTGCGTAATCAAATGTTGATACACGCATGATGCCCTTGAGAAATCCTTGTAGTTCTAATGGCTATAAAATCCTAGCCTGTCTCCACATGACCGTTCCTGATTATGAGAATAAGTATCCTCTATGTCGAAATCAAGGTACCCTGTACACACCTCATTAGTAGTAATAAATAAATAAATAAATAAATAAATAAACAAAAACAAAATGAGAACGCAAAAAGAGGTGGGATCTCATGGTCAAAAATTAGGGTGCAACAGTTTGTGTTTACTTCCGATTCCGTTTGTGGCATGTTCGTTTTATCGTTTGATCGTTCAATTTGAATTAAAAAGCATGATGATCTTGTTGATTCTTAATGATGCAATGTTGTTGATTAATCATGTTTGATTGTTGAAGCATGTTCATACTTGCATGATATCTATCCATGATTGGTGTTTGCTTATGTTTAATTGCATTCACACATGCTTGTTGTCCTGCTTTACATAACTGTTCTTATTCTGAAATTTTGCATGCTGTCTTTGTTTGTTTGCTTGCTGCCTTCTTTTTACACCTGCTTTTGTGCTGAAACATTTGTTGTTATAGGTTGTCTTGCTTGTGTGCTAGATTATACTGCTGTTTTATGCAGGAGGCGTTGTTGTAGCTGCTGTTTTTACCTTGTTTTCTTGCTTTAGGCCTTGCCTTTGCATGTTCCCTTAGGTTTCTAATTCCAATTTAATTTCCGATTAAATTTGGAGTAAGATAGACATTAGGAGTTTAATCCATGCATGATAACAAGTAGGCTAGTCCCTTTTAACCTCAACCTTAGGTCCATCTTTTGCATGCTAACATTAGGATAGAATCTCGTTTCACATCCCGACTTTAGGACCATTTTGCATGACAACGTTAGAGCCAAATTTCCCTTAGACCTTTCGTGCGTCTCTCTTTTCATCTTGAAACATCTTCTAACTCATCTAATAAATACGATGAAAGTTGTACGCTACGAGCCTTAAGAACATGAGAAATGATGAGTAAGGGGTCTCCTCTCGCTTGTCTAGAGTGTTTAGTGTACGTCCTGTCTGGGGTGATATGTGATGCATTCGTTCCTATGTCATAGTCTTTAGTGCAACATGAATCTCAAACAAACTAATTCACTTCATTAAAACTCACAAACAAAATTCAAACCTTTTTATCCTTTGAGATTTGTGTTTCAAACTCATTTTTAGAAAAGAGTATGTCACTTTTCCGTTCTACCGCAAACAGGCGTCGTCCGTAACTGCTGGAATGGGAACTTAATGTCACTCATAAAAAACATTTAACAAGTTGCTACGCGAACTATGTTTGCTCTGATTTCTCATACCAGATAAGGATATATAGGCACAAGATAGCGATGTCTTTGTGAGCATCCTTCCCCCCCCCCCCCCCCCATCACCTATAGTTTTCTGAACTACATTGACTTTGACTTTCCCATTGCACGAGGGAATACATAGGCATAGGGCGACGATGTCCTATCGAGTCTCTTTCTTTTTCTTGCATTCTCGTTTTCGTTTAGCATTATCTTATAGATAAAGACACCCTTTTAATTAGACAACAAGCATGGATCCCGTTGAGTACAGCGGACGTGAGGGGTGCTACTACCTTCCCCTTGTGTAATCGACTCTCGAACCCAAGATTTGGTTGCGATGACCTTGTCTTTTCCCGTCCTTTAGGTTTTCTTTGGTCATTTCCTTTCCCTCTCTTTGGGATAAATAATGTTCGGTGACGACTCTTCTATTTTTTTGCCCGGTGTTTTTCACAGTTACTATAGCTGGCGACTCTGCTGGGGGAATCTGGTTCCCTATGCGAGTCATTCCTAGCGCTTGTCTGTTTTGTGTCTTTGGGTGTTTACTTTTGTGCATTTATTTGATTTTATGTACATTATTTGTTGTATAATATTGCATTTTCATTTTATTATGATGTTGTTGCTTTATTGTTGGGTGTCTTGTTCCATTGAGAGATAAACCCAACACCCAGGTTTGAGTATACACACAGGATTAGTGTGTAGAGTAGCGGAAGCTTGTGTGGCATCTGTCTATGCAATAGCTCACGCGAAATTCATGTCCAAACGAGGTTTTTCTTTAGAGATACTTTATCCTGCGCGTCTAGTGCAGTTGAGGGAGTATTGACTTGTAAAAACTAACGACTCTAGAGAACGTTCATTGGGAAATCAGTTGAGACCTCCTTGATTGACCATGATGCCAAACTAGAAATGGTGAACATATCATCGTTTCTCAACCTGAGAGTCCGTGATACTGATGACCTGTATAGAATGTCATATCGTTCAAGACTAAAACCCACATGTGAGAGGGGGTGGGTTTTGCAGGAAACCTTGACTTCCAACCAACCCGGTATTCTGGTTTTCTTATCGGTGTGAACGTATCAGCCTGGTATTTTGGTATTTCGATTATTTTGGTATTCTATTATTCTGAGATTCTGGTGTTCTGGTATTTTCTCATCAGAGCAGACTTATGAGCTTATTTAGTCAGCAGCAAGCAGTTATTCAGAGCTTTGTGGAAGCTTTAATCCCATGTATGTTGCATTTATATTGCATTGCATAAGCATTTGTGCATCATTTTTGCATATCCTTCCTCAGCCGGAAACAACAGAGTTCGTCCATCTTTTATCTGACCCGCAGTTGACTTCCCGATACTCATATTGGATTTGAATAAGCTTTTAGACAAATCATGAACTCGGGATAGCAGAACCAGTTTGTTACAAGGGAAGATGCTGAGTTGATAATGAATCAGTTGGATCAACTTGTGGAAGCTATGACAGCCATGACAAGGGGAGAGGCCAATATTCAGAGTACTCCAGTTACTGGGAATGTTATTCCTTCTCCAGTGAACAATGTTGCTCAAGCTCAGCATGTGCAGATTCCTATTGAGGATGAAGTTATACAAGAGCGTACCATTGTCCGAGATGGACATTCCTCTTCTCTTAATGCCACAGACTATCAGAGCTTTGCATTCTTTGTGCCTGATTTCCAAGGGGTAGTTCCAACGATGAAACCTAAAGACCCACAGACTATTGAGTTTATGGAAAGGTTTCGTGTGTTAGAGGAGAAGCTTGACGCCCTGGAGGGTCGTGATACTCTTAATCTAAATACTTCAAGCATGTGTTTGGTGCCAGACCTTGTGATGCCTCCGAAGTTTAAGACACCAAAATTTGAGAAGTACAAAGGAGATAGTTGCCCAAAGCAACATTTGGCAATGTTTTGCAGAAGAATGGCCTCATATCACAACGACAAGCTTATGGTTCACTGTTTCCAGGAAATTTTAAGTGGGGCATCATTGAGTTAGTATATGCAGTTAGAGAGTGATTGCATCCGATCATGGTCAGACCTAGCCAACGCATTTGTGAAGCAATACAATTATAATCTTGACATGGCTCCCAGCCGCACGCAGTTGCAAGACTTATCTCAAGCGGACAATGAATCCTTCAGATGGTATGCTCAGAGATGGAAAGAGTTAGCTGCTCGCGTTCAACCACCACTTCTAGACAGAGAATTAATTGACCTGTTCATGGGTACTTTGCAAGGTCCATATTTGGAAAAGATGATTGGAAATGGGGCATTAAACCTTTCTGACTTGATAGTAGTTGGGGAACGTATCGAGAGAGCACTCAAGAGTGGAAAGATTCAAGACATCCCGAATATCTCAGTTGGTGAAAGTGAATCAGTTGTCAGTTCTTAGGAAGAATGGGAGAAGCCTCAGTGCTCAGATATTTCAAGTGTTCAGCGTCAGCAACCTTCTGGGTCTCTGTATCAGATACCATTCTCTCCCCAGGGACGGTATTCTTCTCCAAATCAGGAATCTTCTCAGAGTCAACGGTCATATCACCGTCAGCCGCGTCAACACGCCTGACATAGACCTAGGAAGTCAGAAAGGCAGCTCACTTAGTTGCCCATGTCATACAGTCAGATGTTGCCAGAGTTGATCGAAGGTGGCTTGATAGTCCCGAAGGAGATAAATCCAGTGCTTCCTCCATATCCACCAGGTTTTGATATTAACGCCCATTGTGACTACCATGATGGGGCATAGGGGCATTCAACCAAAGACAGTAAGGTGCTTAAGAGAAAGATTCAGACTCTACTTTACTCCAATATGTTCTCACTCACACCTCAGGGTATTCAGATCAATAATCCTTCTTCATCCAGTCATATGGGTTCATTAGTCCTTGTTATGGAAGCATTCACCGAGATCAGATGTTCAGATGAGTATCAGACTGACTTCCACGAGCAATTCTAAAGATGACTAGTTCAGTAGTGAATCAAGATTGGAAAATCCAGTTCCCTGAAGTTGGCGATCTTCTATATCATGTAATTTCCTTGCATGTGTAGTTTTTTCTGTTAAAGTGCAAACTTATTTGTAAAACTTGTTTGTTTTTTATTGATGGTGATAATGAAATATAAACATGTTTGCATTGTATTTTCATGTTCATTTGCACTCCAGGTGTTCAAGGCTAGTCTTTTGTTATCCTAATGTGGTTTTCTTCCGAATTTCATACTTAACTTTTCAAAGAAGCTAGAAGTTAACTATGGAGAAAATTCAAGCTGAGTTGAAGGAAATATGAAGCCAGATGGGACAATTCATGGTGGACATGCAATTTTTGTCTCAGGATCAGAAAATGCTTAGGGAGGAAGTTTATCAACTGAAGACTCGGATGGGCTTGACTATGGAAGTCATGAGAAACGTGCTAAGAAAGGAAGGCAATCCTATTCCTGAAGCCGCAGCAGAAATGGTCGTTCTACCCTTGCCCGTGGAATCTCTCTCAGAGCGTGACGTGCCTCGTAGATATTTTGCACGACCTGAGGTTCCAGAATCTCCCCGTCAGCAGCTGTCTTCTATTTCCCAAGATAATCCTAAGGTTAAAAAGTACACACAGAGGCCGAAGCAGCACGATAGAATCTTTGACCAGTTCCCTATGACTTATGCTCAGTTGCTGCAATGTTTGCTTCAGCTTCAATTGGTTGAACTTCGGACTCTGCCTCCATTTGCTGGTAAGCCACCACCAGGCTATGATGCAAGTGCCCATTGTAATTTCCATTATGGGGCACCGGAGAATAATGTGGAGGAATGCAAGGCCTTTAAGCACAAAGTTCAGGACTTAATTGATTCAAAGGCAATCAAGTTTATGCTGGGCAGTTTAAGCGTACAAGGTGGTCTTTTCCCAATTGCTGTGAAAGAAGCGAATATTTTTGTTTTCTCCCCTGAAGCTGCATCAGGTTAAGGGCGTATCTTACAGTCTTTGGTTTCAGAATCTCCATGTCCACAGCTATTGTCTGTTCCTGGGACAAGTCTGAGGATGAAAGCGCCTGAACGAAAGGAACGCCCTAATCGGTATCAACAACAGACTGGCTCCCAGAAAAACAACAAAGGTTTGCGCATTAGTTAAAGTCTTCCAAGTGAGAACTTGAGATTGCAAGGACATCATCTAAAGTAATCAGTCCAGGCGGAGCCATGCTTCCTCAACAATGGCAATTATCAATTTTATTTACTGCATTGTTCATTTGTATTTTTCATTGTTTGTTAATGCTCTGTTTACATGTAAAAACTTGTTTGTTTTTTAATGATGATCTTAATGCAATGAGTATGTTTTTCTTGAAGTAATTCATTTGTGTTCACTCATATATATTTCTGTGTATTGCAATACCAACTTTCTTGCTTAGACTCTTGGAGGGAGGATGATGAAGCGAAAACGCAAAATCTCTGGTCATATGCTTTTGGATAAAACTATGTTGATAATGTACAAGCATTGTTTCAAATCCCCAAACACTGGAGATATAAGGAAGATAATCCCTTGTCAACCCTTTTGAGCCTAGAAGTAGGATTTTCTTTCTGAAAACGAAAAAACCCTCAATCTTAACTTGGGGAAGGGTAGCCTTCAGTTAGTATGACCAAGCGTTCAAATTTCAAAAAGAGTGTGCATGCAAGGGTCCATTACCTTTTATCCTTAACAATCCCACAATGGTTATACCTCACCAACCGAAAGATGAGGGAGTCAACCCTTTTGCAGAAATCAAGACAGCCAGTGTCACACGATTTGTTCGATAAAAAAACAAAAAAAAAAGGAAAGAAAAAAAGAAAAAGGAAAAAGTTCGCTAATTCGAATCTTGAAAACAAGTGACTTAGGCAAAAATATGGCATCCCGCTGGACTCCAAAATCGAAAATTCAAAAGAATCAGTCCAGGCAAGATCAGGTAAAAGAATGGAAAATTAAAAGGAGGACAAAATAAAAATCCTTGATAAAGAACAAGTCGTGTGATTACAGACACCAAACACAAAAGGGGTGACTAGCACTATGAAAATCTTGTGGGTTCATTAACCGTCACTTCTACCATTCAATAACCTTTTTGAAAGGTGAGCGCTTGTGCCAAGTTAGCTGAATATAGGGATGGAAAACATCAAGGAGAATGGGTGGGTACAAATAAAGTTTGAGCCATAAATCTTTTTTTTTTGAAACCGTGAACTAGGCCACATTACAACCTTCAAAAGTCCTAATTGAAGCAGGGTTTATTTTGAAAGCGTACTTCAACAAGATAGAGTTCCTGACTCCCATGAGTTATGCTAAAAAACTTTTTTGGTATTGCATGTGCATGATGCCTTTCATTCAAAAAAATCAGTGTCACATTTTAACTAGTGACTTGTTCACAAAGTTTGGCGACATCTTTTCAACAGAAAAAAAACTTCAAGATTATCATGTGTGTTACATTAGAATTATCATTCTTAGAATAAACATTATCTGCTTGCATACAGGTATTTGTCATCAATGAGGTTTACATAAGTAATGTCAGTCAAGAAGTCTTATCTTGCTAGGAGGAATTTCTTAGACAGATATGTTGAGGAGCATGTGACCAAGAAGCTCTGTCAGAAGATGCCAATCTAGGGCAGTTACATAGATAAATCTCTAAGGATCGGTTAATCTGGGGAAATTAAGTCGAGATTTAGTAAATCTCTCGAAGTTCAGTTAGTCAGAGGCACTCCTTCACAAACTAGCCAATCAGGGGCAAAGTCACTTCAAGGCAGGGGAAGGATGCTGCAAGAGTACGAAGAGTTATCCTCTCTAGAAGATGAAGTTATATTTTCAGAGCTACTCAAGCAGGTTTTGTCAACTTTTGAGTTCAAGACGGATGTTGGGAAGTCATGTTAACCATTTTCTAACCCTTTAACTAGAAATCTTGTATCCAGACAAGACGCTTTTTAACGTTAGTCGTACCTGACTTACCTCAAAACCACTGTTTGAGTTGTCATATCATTGCATATCATCTATCATAGCATAACATGGAGCCTTGTGAAACCGAACAGATAATCCAGAGCCCAATCTCTATTGGCATCTCCAACAAAATCCTACTTTGCTGGCATCCTCATGAACTCTAAAGTCCAATCCCTATTGGCAACCACCCAAAATCCAATCCCTATTGGTACCTAGAAAACATACCCTTCAAAGAAAAGTCCAATCCCTATTGGCATCACCTCATTCCAAAGTCCAATCCCTATTGGCCTCACCTCATTCCAAAATCCAATCCCATTGGTACCCAGAAAATACCACCTTCCAAAAGTCAATCACCATCAGGTTTCACCAGTTCTCACCAGTAAAGTCCACTCATACTTGGTATATCCTTCTTTCCCCGGCGGAGCGGTCCTTTTGCATATCATAAGCATCATTGTATTGAATTCTCAAATGTGTAGCATTTCCATTTTATATGGAGCATTACGCCATACAGAAAAAAATCAAGCATATGCATGCGAAGCATAGGCCAGTTTTGGTACCTTGCGTGGAAGCCCGAATCACCCTTCAATCAAGATAGTGACATATCCCCAACAGATATTCTCTCGGACAGTTTTCTTTCTGTCAACCCTTTGACAATGTGGTTCAGTTTTCTTTCCGTCAAATCCCTTTAACGATGTGATTCTTTGGATATGTTTTCTTTCCGTTAACCCTTTGACGAGGTGATGTTTAGGTATGTCTTATTTTCGTCAGCCCTTTAACGATGTGTTTCGGTTTTCTTTCTGTCAAATCCTTTTGACGATGTGATTCTTTGGATATGGTTTTCTTTCCATCGACCCTTTGACAATGTGATCTTTGGATATGTCTTCTTTCCGTCAACCCTTTGACAATGTGTTTCTTCGGTTAGGTGTTCTTTCCGTCAACCCTTTGACGATGTGATATTTGGATTTGGTTTTCCTTCCGTCAATCCCTTGACAATGTAATCTTTGGATATGGTTTTCTTTCTGTCAAACCCCTTTGACGATGTGTTTCTTCGGTCAGGTTTTCTTCCAGTCAAACCCCTTTGACGATTTGATCTTTGGATGTGTTCTCTTCCCATCGAATCCCTTTGACGATGTGGTTTTTTTGGATATGTCTTCTTCCCTTCAACCCTTTGATGATGTGGTCTTTAGTTCGATCTTCTTTCTGTCATCTTTGGATATGTCTTCTTTCCGTCAACCCTTTGCCGATGTGTTTCTCCGGTTAGGTGCTCTTTCTGTCAAACCCCTTTGACGATGTGATGTTGCTTTTCTTTCTGTTAAACCCCTTTGATGATGTAGTTTTCTGAATATGTTTTCTTTCCGTCGAACCCCTTTGATAATGTGATGTTGGTTTTCTTTCTGCCAAACCCCTTTGACAATGTGGTTCTTTGGATATGGTTTTCTTTCCATCAACCCTTTGATGTTGTAGTTCTTTGGACAGGTTCTCTTTCCGTCAAATCCCTTTGATGATGTGGTTTCTTGGGATATGTTTTCTTTCCATCAAACCCCTTTGACGATGTGATCTTTGGATATCTCTTTTTTTCGTCAACCCTTTGGCGATGTGTTTCTCCAGTTAGGTGTTCTTTCCGTCAAATCCCTTTGACGATTTATTTCTCCAGTTAGTTGTTCTTTCCGTCAAATCCCTTTGACGATGTGGTTTTAAGGTTCATTCTTATTTCTTTGGGTATGTTTTCTTTTCGTTAAATTATTTTGATGATGTGTGACTGGGCTCTAAATACGTACATCCCATAGACTGCAAATTTCTGGGTTCTTTTTGTATTCAATCACCTTCTATCTTGAATGACTGAAAGCGGTTGCTATCATCCCTTCAGGTCCAAGTCGATTGAATAGGGGTAGTTGTAGCACCCCAAAATTTTCCCTTTCGTTTTAACCGTAGTTGACTTATGTTTCTTTGCATTTTCCATTTCTGCATATCATAGCATTGGTTCTTGAGGCATGGGATAAACGTGTTTTCATAACTCAGGGTTCCCTTTTATTGCAAGAGTTTAAACAACGAACATCCGAGGCTTCGGCATTTATTTTGCCTAGTGATTGAGCGGTCAATTTTATTTTATTCAGCAGATTATTTTCAGTTCAGGAGACGGTGTACAGGCTATCTCGAGCATTCTCACAGTTATACTATCCAAGGGTAAGTTTCAGAGGCTTAACGAAGCTTAAAACAGGTGGCAGCGGCTGATGATACAGGTTTCCCTCCATTTCGCGCCAACTTGGGCATTTCTGAATGTGGTAACCGGTTACCACATATGGGTAATCGGTTACCATGGGCGAAATTTGCCAAGATATTTGAATTTTCAGCATTGCAAATTTCCAATTATTTTCAACCATTGATTTCACATGATCATCATTGGAAGGATCTAGAATTGTTTCAACTTTCACCATTTCCCTCCAAATTTTAAACACTCCATTCCTAATTCTACTCCTAATTTCTATTCTAAATACTAATCTATAATCCAAACCACATTTTGATTCCAAACCTAGAGTTTACTTAAGTGAATTTGCTCCAAACCTCATTGATTCACATCAATTCACTCTCATTCTTCATTTCAATTTCATAATTTGCTCTCAAATTCTCTCAACATTGTCTCAACTTGTTCACTCTCAAAACCTCCATTAAATCTCTCTTCACTTGAGTTCATTGATTCTTCATTGAAATCCTTGAATTCTAGAGCTAAACTTCCATCATTCATCTCCATTATCTTCAATTCATCACTCAATTTTCGTTTGGTTTTGGATCTGAATTTGGAAGCTAGATTGGAAGTGCTTTTTTGAGTCAATTTTGCTTGATCTTGCTTGTTCTCCATTTCTACCATAAGGAAGCTCTTGGATCTTGAAGATTCTCTAGGCTTCTAGCTTGGATCTATTAATTTCAAGTGAATCAACACTCACCAAAGCAAATCTCAGCTTTGAAGGTTTGTAATTCTAGATCTAATTCAATTTTGAACTTATTTGAATAATCACAATGTAGATCCATAGCTTTTGATGCACTTTGATCCATTTTGATGATTTTGAGCGTTGTTATGTGTGATTTCAATGTTTGATTGTGTTTACATGATGCTTGATCATTGGTATTTGATGTTAAATTCGTACTTAATTGATAGCATGTTCATGTGATTGATTGGATAAGTCGTTTGGTGCTGAAAACTGATTTTAAAAGTTGATATTATGTTTTCTGCTCAGTGGTAACTAGTTACCACATATGGGTAATCGATACCTTCACAAATTTTCACGTCCCAAGTTGTTTTTACAATAGGTAATCGGTTACCTGATTATGGTAACCGATTACCACTGAGCAGAATGTTGTGTTTTTGCATTTTTCTTGTTTGTTTGGTATCCTTTTCACATGTAAACTTCATAGATTGATATGATGCATTTATGTGGATTGTTTTGACATTTTTCATTATTCTTGAATGTTTGATCTCGATTCTTCGATGCGTAACTTTTGTTTTTCGTTTTGAGTGTTTAACATGTTATTGTTGCTTGATTGATGAATATCACATTGCTTTGTTTGCTTGTAGCATGATTAATTGATTACCATTGATGATTATGTTGTTGGATTTTTTGATGCATGTTTGCGTTTGCTTCCGATTCCGTTAGTCGCATGTTTATTTGATTGTTCAATTTGAATTAAAAAGCATGATGATCTTGTTGATTTTTAATGATGCAATATTGTTGATCAATTATGTTTGATTGTTAAAGCACGTTCATACTTGCATGATATATATCCATGATTTGTGTTTGCTTATGTTTAATTGCATTCACACATGCTTCTTGCCCTGCTTCTTATTCTGAATTTTTGCATGTTGTATTTGTTTGCTTGCTTGCTGCCTGCTTTTTACACCTTCTTTTGTGCTGAAAAATGTGTTGTTATAGGAGGTCTTGCTTGTGTGCTGGATTATACTGTTGTTTTATGCAGGAGGCGCTATTGTAGCTGCTGTTTTTACCTTGTTTTCTTGCTTTTGGCCTTGCCTTTGCATATTCCCTTAGGTTTCTTATTCCAATTTAATTTCCGATTAAATTTGGAGTAAGATAGACATTAGGATTTTTATCCATGCATGATAATAAGTAGGCTAGTCCCTTTTAAACTCAACCTTAGGATAGAATCTCCTTTCACATCCCAACTTTAGGACCATTTTGCATTACAACATTAGGGCCGAGTTTCCCTTAGACCTTTCGTGCGTCTCTCTTCTCATCTAATAAATATGATGAACATTGTACGCTACGAGCCTTAAGCACATGGGAAATGATGAGTGAGGGGTCTCCTATCGCTTGTCTATAGTGTTTAGTGAATGTCCCGTCTGGAGCGATATGCGACTCATTCGTTCCTATGTCATAGTCTTTAGTGTAACATGAATCTCAAACAAACTAATTCACTTCACTAAAACTCACAAACAAAATTCAAACCTTTTTATCCTTCAATATTTATGTTTCAAACTCATTTTTAGAAAAGAGTACATCACTTTTCCGTTCTACCGCAAACAAGCATCGTTCCTAACTGCTGGAATGGGAACTTAATGTCACTCATAAAAAACATTTAACAAGTTGCTACCCGAACTACATTTGCTCTGATTTCTCATACCATATGAGGATACGTCGGCACAAGACGGTGATGTCTTGGAAAGCAACCTTTCCCATTGCATTAGGGATACGTAGGCATAGGGCGGCGATGTCCTATCGAATCTCTTTCTTTTTCTTTCGTTCTCGTTTCTGTTTAGCAGTAGCTTATAGATAAACACACCCTTTTGATTAGACAACAAGCGTGGATCCCATTGAGTACAACGGACGTGAGGGGTACTAATACCTTCCCCTTGTGTAACTGACTTCCGAACCCAAGATTTGGTTGGGATGACCTTGTCTTTTCCCGTCCTTCAAGTTTTCTTCGATCGTTTTCGTTCCCTCTCTTTGGGGTAAATAACGTTCGGTGGCGACTCTTCTGTTTTTCCGCCGGGTGTTTTTCGCAGTTGTGACAACTACCAATCAGTTTTTCGTAGTGTTGGCCTTACAAGGTACCCATGAAGATGTCAATCAATTAACAATCAATAAGAAGTGGATACACTCTTGCAACTAGATCTCTCCAGCGTTGTGCCTACTCCTTAAAGTATATGTTGTCCTTTTGAGCCATACTATAAAGTTGAGTACGGTTCAGAGCAAGGTCAGTGTTGTATTTTTATTGCTTGAAAAACGCATCACCTAACTCAGCCCAAGTGCGCACACAACTACATTCCAGATACATATACCATTCAAGAGATGCTCTAAACAAGCTGTCTTGGAAGCAATGGATCATCAATTTTTCATCTATGGCATAGGCATCCATCTTGCGATAGTACATCTTCAAATGAATATTAGGACAACTGAGACCTTTGTACTTCGAGAATTCTGGCACCTTAAACTTGGGAGGAATAACAACATCTGGCGACAAGCATATTTCCAGAGCATTCAGAGAAGTTAAATTGTGTCCTTCCATGACTCGAAGTTTTTCAGCTAGGTCACGACACATTTTGATGGCTTCAGAATCCTGAGCAGCAGCATGATTGACAATTGGGATAACAACATGATAGTCTTGCACTTCATCATACTCATCTCACAGATTTCCCTCAGCATGAGGAATGGGGATCTACATGACAACACGTTGGGCTTGTGGGATAGCTCTAATAGTAATTCCAAGTGTTGGTAATTATTGAGAAGTGGCTCTTTCAACCACAAGAGTGAAGTTCATAGGCACCCCATAAGTGATAGGATTGGGAACAGGAACTGAGAGCCTTGAGGTAGATCCCTACACAGGAACGTTGTTATGGGCGGCAACAGCTTCACGCAGTTCTTCCTCCTTTCTAGACGTAGTGATGGCTTCGAGAATCTGGTCAATCTCTCCCTTGATAGATTCTAATTCCTCTCCGAAAGCAGTTTGCTCTTGTTGGATATGCTACATCAGTTGTCTAGTGTTAGCTTGAGTTGCGTATTGGTGTCGAGGAATCAACTTGATTTACTAGGGAGGAAGGAAGGCGAAATGAGTTTCTGCTGTTGAAATGAAATGCAAGATGCATAGTTGATGCAATGCAATGTGATTACATGTAGGTATGCAATGCAAAATGCAAGATCCAGGATCACAGGTTTGACCAATTCTAAGGTGGATTACAGTCACAGGTAGATAACCAAAATTTCTGATTAAAGAAACCCTATAGGTATACCCTGTGAGGAAATTTCTAGGTTCTTTACCCATAAGCCCAATCGTGGGATGATCACTATGTTGATGGATAAGGTTCCCAGGATCACGAACACTAATCGCATCAACGTCACGCAACAGGCTAGCTGCATTATAACAAGAATGACGATAATGTCTCTTCTGAGTGGGGTCCTCATGCTAGGCACACAAGGAGTGAGTCCTCGGAGACTAATACTATGCGACCACCAATATTAAAAATGGTGCTAAAAGGTTCCCAGAATCACGGACCCTTCATGAATCAAGTTGTGTGACAGACTAGCTGTGTTACAACAGGATCAATGAAAAGGTCTTCTCTAAGGGAGCTTTCATGCTAGGCACGCAAGAAGCGAGTCATTGGGGACTAACACTACTCGACTTCCAAATTTAAACTAGGTGTTCCATCTTCTTTTTCCAATGCTCGGGCATAGAGCTGAACTCATGATATTATCCCAAGAATCCAACAGGCAAGCATGATAAAAGGAATATAAAAGACAAAGCAATAAGAGAACAAATAGTGATAAAGAGAAAACATTAAGAAATCAAACAACGAAAGATAACACTCTTCACAAATCGCACTAAGTTAGGCTTGACTCCCTCTTGCATGGAGAAATTTCCCCAGCAGATTCTTCAGTTGTCGCACCTTGAAAAATCATCGAAAATATGACCCCTCGCACAAGAGGCGTGGAAAACGGTTCGACAGAGTCGCCAACAAACTTTATTTATCCCAAAAGAGGGAAAGGAAAACATCGAGAAAACTTTTATGATATAATAACATGGTCGTTGCAACCACATTTTGGATTTGGGAGTCGGTTACGTAAGAGGAAGGTATTAGCACCCTCAATGTCCGTTGTACTCAACGGGAACCTCTTAGTTCGATTTGTGATGAATGTTATCTAAGCTTGTTTATTTTCTTCTAAATGCCTAATGCGAAAAAGCAATAAAAGGGGGATAATTCTAGGGGAGAATGGGTGGTTTTAGGATAGGATTCTCTCCAAGGATTGGGGACCTTGTGTCTATGTATGCTCATTAGGATGAGAATGAGAAATCAGAGCGCTCGTAGTTCGACTACAGGAAAGGATAGAGGGTAGACGTGGAATGACGGAAAAAGATGGAAGTGTGCTCACCAAGATCATCGTAATCTTGTGCCTATGTATCTTACATTCAAATGAATAAAGAATCAGAGCGTGTGGAGTTTATGGAACTACAACATTGTTAGGTTTGAGTTTTAGGAGACGAAAGATTGAATGACATGTAACCCAAGGAGTGTGCCTCGAGAGCAGTCACTCAAGAATTCAAGGAATGTGAGACTCTAATAACTCAGTTCTTTTGTGAGCGGATTAGAAAGGTTTGAGAAAGGTTGAACGTTTTAAAGTCAAAAGAACGAATGAATAACAACCCAAGGGGCGTGCCTCAAGAGCCATTCATTCGAAGATCCAAGGAATGTTGGATTCCAAGAATCTATTTCTTTCATAAGTTGATTAAGGAAATGTTTGATATAGGTTAAGTGTTTTAAGATGAAAGGTCGAATGAATAACGACCCAAAGTGTGCACCTCAAGAGTCATTCATTCAAGGATCCAAGGAATGCTAGACTCCAAGAATCTTCTTCTTTCAAAGTTTGTTTGAGAAAGTGTTTTGAGAATTGCTTGAATCGGATTGGTTGCGAAAATTTTGAGAATTGATCCTAGTCCCTAGGGGTGCTCCCATTAATGAAACCACGACGAAATATGAAAGTGTATGTGTTAGGTTAATGGTGAATGCTAGAGAGAAATCGACTTACAAGGGTCTTTTGAAAATGGATCGATGATTAATCGAGAATTAGTTTGAAAAATAGTTTAGTTTACACTAATCCCTAGGGGTGCTCCTACTAAACAAACCACAATCAAAAAGCAAGGAAATACGTACATCGGAATAAGAGCGAGATACATGTGAGTTACACGGGATTGCACGAAATGAATGGGGTCATTGTCAGGTAGCCCAAGAGGAACTCGTGTGTGTACGAGGTGTCCTAAACTAAGCCACGAGCAAGAGTCCGAAAAAAAATCTCCATGCTAGAGTTTCTGTACAAAGTCCAAGTTCTGTTACTCGGAAAAGTAACCAACATTCCACCAATTGAGTCTTTTAAGGTTTCGATAGTTTTATAACATTTTTTTTGTTTTTGAATAGGATGGACAAGATATGAACAAGATGAACAGATGAATATGATATGAACAAAAATATGAGCAAGGATAATATGGACAAGATATATTGACGGAAAGTAAAGCAAGATAATATTGGACAGAAATAAAAGTTGGTTGTTAGTGATTAATCGTTATTGATGTTAACTAAATGTATCGGGTCAACTATAACGCTAAACCATCGCAGCACGATCTATGATGAAGATTATGCTATAGGAGGTCACGCAAGCTATGATATTTGTGCTAAAACAGGACGGAGAAATGATATTATGAATCATTCTCAACGAATTGTGCCACACGATAAGAAAAGCGGATGGTCTCGTCTTAATCACAAACTTGTGTCGATCAATTAAATGTAACCTATCATGATCCCAAAGTATAGAAAATAGTCTCAATGATCATTCACTATATATTTGAAATAACAAAGGTTTAACAACCTCAATCAACCAACATTCGTAATATTAAAGACTTTCATTGACCAAAAAAATTAGAAAATAAAATCAAGTTAATATGAAATAAAATGGAGTGAGAAAATGGTCTAATCTTAATCATGGATTTTCATTGATGAACCGACAATCCAAGACTATTTAGATGTTCATTAACCAAAGATAGGATTGAAGTAAAAAATCAAAAACGAAAAGAAAAAAAATAAAATACAATATTTGATATAAACATTAGCGAAAAGACCATTAAATTTAAACTTCTAAGCTTTTTAGAAACAAATACAAGAGATTTAGAATTTAAAAACAATCAAAAAAGAAAATTTAAGAACAAAAAATGGGGTGCAGTCACAACATTAGAAGGGGTGATTAAGTGGTGTTAGAAAGGAATTATGTGGGCCAAAAATCCATCATCCTCAAAAAAACTCGGTCCACAAAAAAGGGGGGCACATTATGAAATAAGGGGTGCAAAAAGTGGATTCATGTGGGCTTTAAGCCCATCGTCCACTCTCCAAAGAAATAACACGGATAAAAAATTAAAGAAAAGGCGTGGAAGGGAAATCACATAGCACTGGCCCGACCCATTTTTAACACCTTTTTTATCAACTAGAAGACATTAAACATCATCATAAAACAGAATCAAACTTCTCTTTAAAATGAACAAAAAGTAAGATCTTCACTTTTTAAAACGAAAACAAATTAGAAAAAGAACACTAGTAGTGAAACGATAATGATATCGATTGAATCATGAATGGTGTTATTAAAACCTTATTCCATTTACGCACAATGTCTTTCGTCTCACTCGATTCATTTTCTTGCGTGACTTAGATTTGCTATCGATTTCTCGCTCTCTTCGTCTCAAAATGCACGATATCGGTTTCAATCGTTTGCGATTCGTCTCAGGTTTGTGCTTGTTCATTTGACTTCAATTTGTTTTGTTACTCAATATTTCTCCCTTTTCGTGATTCAGTTTGATGATATGGAATGGCGTGGAGGCTTTTCGATTTTGTGGTTGGTTTGGGTTGAAGAAGGTTACATATTGGGTTATTGTTTGGGCTGAAAATGGTTGAAGGTTTGTATTGGTTTAGGTTTGTGAAGGAAGGTTGAAGAAGGTCGTTTGGAAGAAGACGAAAGGTTAAGGAAGAGGATTTCTACAACATTACTTTGGCTTGAAATAACTTCTATAATTGAGGGATGAGGAGCTCCTATTTATAGGAAGAATTGGGTGAGAATGATTTCACAGCTGAGTCGTTTTGACGATGTTTTGGAAGATGACATTCTTGAAATTTTGTGTTGTGTGTAGCCGTTCCCGAATTTGCGTTGCAACAGGTTGTACTGCTTTTGGCGTCTTATGGGATCATGATTTTTGTATTTGTACATGTTACACTGTGTTTTCGTTTATGAACATCTCTCATGATTCATGGCTTGGAGTATGTAGCAGGCTAGGTATTTGCGCATAGGCTTGGGTTGCTTGGAATTCATGTTGTATAATTGGAAATTGAAGGTTGTGAACTACCTTACTGAAGCTAGGGTATTGGCTTGTGTGGGCCGTGTTATTGCTCCTGGTGTATCGTGTGTGTGAATGCTTGTATCGTGAGCTCATTTTCATTTTTTTTTGGCAATTTGGGTTGTAGTTAAGATGGGCTTTTATTGTATGGTTTTTTTTGTTGTAATTTTGTAAAACAAAATTTAATTGATAATGGGATTTCTCTTTTTTTTGAGCATTTTTTGGTGTAAATGGAATTCACCTATTATTTTTTTAAATTTCATGAGCAAGACCTTTTTTGGCAATGGTTGTAATAGTGAGCGGGCTTTTCCTTTTTGAACTCTGTAGACTTTTTGCATTATGAGGGATACCATGTAATTCTCGACTATTAACCATGACAACTGTTGCACCCCAAAATTTGACCAACCTGTTCCCACATCTGGTTTATGTTTCGACGCATTTTGCATTCGCATTCACATACCGCATCCATTGCATTTTTGCAGTCAGACTGATTTTATCGAGATTACAGCCTCCCCTGGCATTTCGGACGTTTCAGACCAGTTCGGATAGGCGGAGTCCTATTTTTGGGAATTTTGTGCGTTTCCCGGTGTGTTCAGCTCACGCTGTTGTTTTGGAGGATATTTCGGTGTCCGGTTTTTTGCCGCTTATTTTCGATTTGGTCTCGCGTTCCCTTTTAATTGAATTAATTGATTTTATTGCATTTTTTAGAATTTTATAGTCTTTTCTAGATTTAAATAGATTTTATTTGGATTTTTTAGAATATAGTTTCTTTTATGGTTTTTAGAATCTTAATAGGTTTATTTGTTTTTAGAATAATATAGTATTTTTTAGATTAATAGATAAATAGGTTTATTAATAGTTTTCTAGGATTTTAATAGATTTTTATAGAATAAATAGTTTTAATAGTTTCATTTTGATAAATAGTTTTAATATATTTTTAGAATATTAGATATTAGTTTTTTTATTATTAAATAGAATAGTATAGTTTTTTTTTTAAATAGATTTTAGTATAGTAAATAGAATTTAAATAGATTTTATTCTTAATATAGATTTATTAGTTTTCTATAGATTTTAGTATAGTTTTATTAATTAGCTTTAATTGAGTTTAGTTTAATTAGAGTTAGATTTATTAATCCATAGTCTTTTTTGTTCGTTCAGTTAACTATAGCTTGAATTTTTGTTTTACTTCATTAATTGCATCTTTATTAGTTAGTCAGTATTAATTGAAGTCATGAGCATTATTAATTTCGTATCATTGCATTAGTCTTTCATTAGTTAATTCAGTTAATCATTAATTAGTCTTCTATTCATTTAATTCAAGTTGGAGTTAATGGGCCACATGTCTTGTTTTTAGGGGCCCAATTTTGCTTGCCATGTGTCTTTGCTATAAGAGCTCAACGTCTCTCTTTCATCACGAGAACTTGACACCTTACAATCCACTCACACTCTCACACAGCCACTTGGCACACTATCTCTCACTCCCCTCGCCGCGTGTCCTCATCTCTCTCTCCTCTGCTTGCATGAGTGACACCTGTCTTCCACTACCATACCTCACCGGAGACCTCGCCTCCGGCCATGTAACCACCTCCGGCCACCGTAACTGTCGCCGGAACTCATAACAACTCGCCGGTAACTGCAAAATTTCGCCGGAGTCTTCATCCAACCTTCATCCATTTTCCAGTTTTTCATGATCTTCCTCATGGTTCAACTCCTTTTTCCAGTTCTTCATCCAAATCCCTCGATCTTCATCGTTCCACACCAACATCGAACATCAAGAACATTCATCTTCACTCAACTTCACCGGAAACCACACCGTGAACTTCAACCTCACCGGAAACTCCATATGAAGCTCATCATGTTCTTCGTGTTCTTAGTGATTCTCCAGAAAAAAAGACTTATAACCTCTTTTCCGTTTTCCAGATTTCATCCATCTTCAACCGTTTTAACCATCGTGTTCGTCATAACTTGTCATTTGTTCATCATTCTCCAGATCTTCATAGATTTTCCTCAAAGATTCTTCAACGACCTTCATTGAGATCCACAGATCTTCATCAACATTCATACGATTTTACAGAATTCGTAGATCTCCAAGTTTTTCCATATTCAACCATGCTCAACTGTTTCCAGATTCTTTATCGCTTCACCATTATCTTCATCCGTCATGAGGTCTTTTCCGGATCGCTGACAATCATTAACCTCAAATCAAGAACGACTTCATCATCGTTCAGAATCTTCAATATTCAACTTCATCTCCAAAAATATCCAACCATCTCCTTCATTACGCCTTCAAGAAGGTCTTCAAAGAAGTCTTCATCAGCGATTACCGGACTTCAAGAACACGCAAGCCACCGTAATTCTGTTTTCGAAGTTTTGTAATATATTTTTTGTTGTTCATCTGTGTTGATGATTTAAAACGGAGAAGAAGTTTGATGGGAGTTGGTGAGGGAGACAGAGAGTTGAGGCGGAGGCGGTGAATGAGGGAGAGATTTGTGACGGAGATGAGGAAGTTAGGGAGTAGAGTGAACAGTGGCGGCGGAGCTGAGAGATAGAGGAAACTAGGGTTTTCTGAAGAAAATGAAGGAGAGAAGAGAGTGGACCTGAGTGCTTGGTCGTTGGGCCTCAAGCCCACCTGCGTTTTTTGGCACACCTCCGTTTTTTTCTCTTTCCCCCTCCCCGTTTTTTGTCTGATTATGGTGGACGTGGGCTTGGCCCACTTGTGCTCTTTTCCTGAGGCATATCCCCCATTTTGCTTCCTACACTCCTCGTTTCCTTAGTTTTGGTTGCTTGTTTTTTTGGGCTGAGCCCAACTGCATTTTTGCTGCAGCACACCCCTAATGAACTAAAATACCCCCCTGCAGTTTTTATTTCCTTTATTTTCTTGCATTGTTTTTATTACAATTTTAATTGTAATATTTTAGGGATAGTTTTATAATTCAAAGAATAGAATTTTTAGGTATAATTTATTTTAGGAAATTTAGATAATATTTTCATTTAGGAAATTAGTTTAATTTTCTTTTAAGAGAATTTAGGACTTAGTTAATTTCTTGTTAAGGAGATTCATAGATTTAATTCTTTTCAGGATATAGTTTCCTTAGGAGATTATTTTTTCCGTATTTTAGGAGTAGACTGTTATTTCCATTTTTTCGTTGGATTTCTCTCCTATTTTCGTTTCTATCTGATTTTATTCTCGATTTTATTTATGGCTGGCCGTGTGACACGATTCAATTGGAGAATGATTTTCGATATCATTTCTCTATCTTGTCTTTGACACGGACATCAATACGTTACCTCTTAGAGTTCGATTTCTCGTATAATTCGAACCATGACGGTCTAAGCGTTACATTGGTTCTGATTTGAGCGTCCTCATCAAAGATCCAGAGAGGAGAAGATTGGAATGAAGCTTACGCGCATGTCAGGAGTCAACGGAGCCGCTTCGTTCATCATCATCATCTTATTCAAGTCTTCAGGCAATCGTCGAGTGTTGTGAGCTGCATCGTTAGATACGTAGGAAATGACAGTTGAGGAGTTTCTTCTCAATCGTCTAGGATGTCTAGTATGGTACCCTTTGGGTGACATGCGACGCATTCGCTCCTACGCCTTAGGTTCTTGCGCGCGTGTCCCGGGTTCCTTCCCGTTTAGGCGTAGGCCTGCTTCCTCTTTGTTCTCGCCCCGTGCGAGCGAAACCCCTTTTCTCTCGCGTTCAGGCGATCGAGACCCCTTCTCTTGCCCCCGTGCAATCGAGACTCGTTTTCCCGTCGAACTACGTTTGCTCTGATCTCTCGTGCCAGACGAGAGTACGTAGGCATAGGATGTGACATCCTAGCGAGCTACCTCCCTTTTCCCTTCTTCCTGTTCCCTGTTTGTTGTAGTAGGC
Source organism: Lathyrus sativus (assembly GCA_963859935.3). Lineage (NCBI taxonomy): Eukaryota > Viridiplantae > Streptophyta > Magnoliopsida > Fabales > Fabaceae > Lathyrus > Lathyrus sativus. The sequence goes on along the minus strand of OZ012738.1, from coordinate 414,204,173 downwards.
TGAACTACAGCTGCTCTGATTTCTCATATCGAACGAGAATATGTAGGCATAGGATGCGATATCCTAGCGAGCACACTAATAACTAACCTCTCTGTTCTCTCGCTGCCGTGCGATCGAGACTTTCCCGCTGACGACTGATGTTATCCTTTTCTCTTGCCCTTGCACATTTGAGACTAGACCGTAGTTCTAGTTCCCGTAGGTTCCCGTACCTTTCAAGCCAAACTTAATCTCTCACTCCTGTGTGGTCGAGAACACCCTGTCTAGTCGTAGTTAGCCTGAACTACGTAAGCTCTGATCTTTCACGCTGTGTGGAAGTACGTAGGCACAAGACGCAAAGTCTTGGCGAGCCACTTCCCTTTAGTTTCCCGAACTACGTTGACTCTAACTTTCTCTCTTGAGAATATGTAGGCATAGAGTGTGATGCTCTATCGAGTCAGTTTCCTTCCGTTTAGCTTTAGCAGCCGTAGATAGATTGTTTTTGCATCCTTTAGACAAACCAGCAAGCGTGGATCCCGTCGAGTACGACGGACTTGAGGGGTGCTAATACCTTCCCCTTGCGTAACCGACTCCCGAATCTAGGATTTGGTTGCAATGACCATTCCTTTCCCGTCTTTGCGGTAGGTTTACTTTGAGTGTTTCCTTTCCCTCCTTTGGGATAAATAACGCACGGTGGCGACTCTTCTGTTTAGCCGGCGCCGATTTTCGCAGTAGCGACAGCTGGCGACTCTGTTGGGGACTGCGATGGTTCCTTATGCATTTGGGATCCAACGTCCCTTAAGAGAGTCGATCCTAGCGCTTGTTTGCTCGTCTTTGGGTGTTTACCTTTTGTGTATATTATTACTGTATTTACAATTTCCGCACTTTGCTATTATCTGTTGCTGTTGGGTGGGGTGTTCCTTTGAGTGAGAAGTCAGACCCAGACTTGAGTGTACCTAGCATTAGTTGTGGAAATTAGTGGGCGCTTGCTTGCTTTGCGTGCACTAGTGTCTCATGAAATCCACGCTCAGACGAGGTTCTCCCGGTTGACTTATTTTTCAACCCTTTGGGTTGAGGGGGTTGTTGGTTTGGAGGATTGTCGACTCTGGGGACCGATCATTTGGAAGTTGGCTAAGTGAGGCCTCTTCAGGATATGATGATGCCACACCTTCTGGGTATCGTATCATCAGTCTTGAAAGTCTGTGACGCCAACGACCGCATAGGATGTCGTACCTTGTGTCAGTTTAGGTCCATACCCGTGAGTGGGAGGGTTTTTGCAGGAAACTTGACTTCCAGCCTACCCGTCATCTTGGTCTTCTCTTCAGAGCGAACGTACTCAGTCAGCAGCACAGCAGTATTCAGAGATTTGTGGGGGCTGTGATCCCGTGTTTGCTGCATATTGCATTACATTTGCATAAACGTGTTTGCATCATATTGCATATCATTCTCCAGCTAGCCAGAGTCTGATCCAGCCGTTGTTTTGATTCTGAAGGTGATTGTCCGGTGTTTGGCCTGAGCAACTGTTGATTGTTAGAAGACGACCAAGGGGTTGAAGCAGATTTGAGAAGAATCGAGCAGTGAAGTCAGTTGAAGGTTATTGGTAGCTATGTCTGAGAGCCACTTCCAGTATCTTAACACCTTGACAGGTTTCACTATGACGACCAATCCTCTGTATGTCTCTATGTATGTGGAAGACCTTCCGCAAGTGAACAACGTTACTGCAGACCAATTTGTGCAACCTCCGGTTAGGGCCCGAGATCAACGTGAGCAGTTTGTTGTCAGAAATGAACGCCCTCCTCTTATTAACAGTCAAGGTGTTGTCTTCCCTATGGCGAATATCCGAAGAGAGATCCCGGTAGCTAGGACTGAAGACCTAAGAGCTCTTGAGTATGCTAGAAGGCTCCGAGTGTTGGAAGAAGGAGTCAAAGCCTTAAAAGTTAAAGATGTTGTCAACCTCAATGCTGCAGACATGTGTTTGGTTCCTGGCCTGGTATTGCCTCCTAAGTTCAGAGCACCGAGATTTGAGAAGTACAGAGGAGATAGTTGTCCGAAGCAACATTTGGTGATGTTCTGCCGAAGAATGACTTTGTTTGTGCAAAACGACAAGTTGATGATTCACTGCTTTTAGGATAGTCTGACTGGGGCATCTCTGAGTTGGTATATGCAGTTAGAGAGTAATCAGATCCGATCATGGGTGGATTTAGCCAGAGCTTTTCTGAAACAATATGATTATAACCTAGACATGGCTCCTAATCGCATGCAGTTGCAGGAATTGTCTCAAGAGAACAATGAACCCTTTAGGAAGTATGTTCAGAGATGGAGAGAATTTGCTGCCAGAGTGCATCCACCACTTCTAGACCGAGAGTTAATGGGCATGTTTGTAGACTCCCTGGAGAGCCCGTACTTCGAAAGAATGCTTGAAAATGCGCCAAATTTCTCTGAATTGGTAAGATTAGGAGAACGCATCGAGCATGCCGTGAAAATTGGGAAAATTCAGATTGTTTCGGGCGGTCAGGCTAGGAAACTGAATCTCTCTATAGCTACCAAACTGAAGAAGGAGTTGTGATCAATGCAATCATGCCAGATGTTGAGTATCCTCGAGATGAATCGGTGAAATCTGTTGGTTCTTCATCTTATGTGTCTTGTTATGCGGGACAGACAATTGTGCCTAGGGCACCATACCAGGAACTTTATGTCGCTTCCCTTGCAAATCAGCGAACTCGTGGTCGAGGTTATCAGAATCAGCGCCCAAATCAGAATAGGCCTCGTAACAACTTGGAACAAAGGAATGCTCCTTCTCACCCAGTGCCTGTGTCGTATAGCCATATTCTACCACTTTGATCCAGAATTCTTTGGTGGAACCTAAAGCTCTTAAGCCTGTGCCAGAACCTTACCCTTCCGGGTACAATCCCCACGCTCAGTGTGGATACCACGGTGGATCTCCAGGGCATTCAACTGAAGATTGTAAAGCTTTTCAGGCAAAAGTACAGCAGTTGATCGACAAAGGGTGTATTTCCTTTCCAGGAGGAGTTTTGGTTGTGCATGACAATTTCTCAGCTGCCTAAGCTCGTAGATGCAGAGGTTTATTTGCAAGAAGTCAGTGGTCCAGACAGGCAGATGTCCTCAGTATTGGCAGTCCTCAGGCTTTTATCATTTGCATTTGTGGTTTCTTTTCTGTTAGTTACTACTTGCTGTTAAACATTGTTTGTTTCGAATGGTGATATTGATAAAGTGACTATGCATTTTTCTGAATTAATTATGTCGTTGTCACTCATTTACTGCATTGCACCGAAACTTGCATTTTATTTACTCCCCTTTGTCACTATGATTAGCAAAGATTGGAGGGAGGATGACGAAACTGAATACTCATAACTGATGATCGTATGCTTTCAGATAAAACCTTGCCGGTGACGTACAAGGCATTGTTTCAAGTCCCCTAAACACTGGAGATATAAGGAGTTAGTCCCTTGTTAACCACTTCGAGCCAAGAAGTAGGAGTTTCTTTCGTACTTTTGAACCCTCACATCTTAACCCGGGGCAGGGTAGTTGTCGGTTAGCTTGACCGAGCGTTCAAGTCTTATAGAGGAGTGTTGCCTTTCGAGGACTAATCACATCTTATTTTTTCCCCAGAGGTCGTACCTCATCAACCACAATGGTTAAAACTCACCAATCAGGAGTGAGACAGTTGCAACCTTTCGGAACAATCAAGACAACCAGTGTCGCACGACTTGTTCCAAGCAAAAGAAAAAAGAAAGAAATAAGAAAGTCCGCTAAGTAAAAAAAGAAAAAAAGAAAAAAACTAGAAAGCTAATACTTAGGCAAAAATCAGGGCATCCCGTTGGACTTCAAGAAAGAAAAAATCGAAAAGAACTCAAAAGGATTCAGTCCAAGCAAAAATTAGGGAATCAAAAGAATGAAAAATAAAGGATATAAAAATAAAAATCCTCGAACAAGGACAAAGTCGTGTAGGTACAGACACCGAAAATGAAAGAGGATTAACTGTCACTCCGAAAACCTTGTAAGTTCCCAATATTCAACATACCTCTCGAAGAGGCGAGCGCTTGTGCCAAGTTAACTGAACTTTAGGAGCGGAGATCATCACGTAGAAGGGGTAGGTACAAATCATACTTTGAGTCAAATATCCTTGTTTCACGAACCGTGAACCCGACCATGATACAACCCTTAAAAGACCTAATTGAGGTAGGGTTTATTCTGAAAGCGCATTACGATAAGGTTGAGTAACCTGACTCCTTTTTGATTTGCTAGTCATATCCTTGTTGTATTTTTTTCACTGATCAAATCAGCACTATGTTTGAACTCTGGTTCATTCGTCATTCACAATCATGACACGTAAATGAGTGACTGTTGCACCCCAAAATTTGACCAACAATTATTTATCCATCAAGTGTTTGAAAGTTGATATCTTCATCAGAAAGCTCAAGAGATCCTCAGAGGAATTGGGTGAAACCAAGGTTGTGTGTCTCATAGCTTGAGAGTTGTGGGTGCTCCTCAGATGACTCTGAGACTTTGAGAATGGACTTGAAGCTTTAAGAAGGCCTATGAGATGTCTTGGAAGTCATCATAAAGCCCAGAGAAGTCATTGTGCAAGGATTCAGGAGATTCAACCATGAATGGTAGAATTAGGGTTTTGACTGGCTCAACCCTAGATCAGCTGAAGATTTGGAGAAGGTTGAGACCTAATCCAAGGGCCATGAGATCATGGAATGATGCATGGACATGTTATAAAGATGATTCCTAGACCAACTCATCATGATTGAGGAGTTCGAGAAGTTTCAAGTTAGGGTTTCTGAGGATTGTCAGTGAAAAAACCCTAATTTGATCCCTATCTTCTAGGCAGTTTTAGCTCAAGATGTGATTGATATCTCATCTTCCCCACAACATGAATGTTGTAGAGCTTGTTCATAGCTTTAATTTGAGTGGTAGAAGTCCTTGATAGGAGTTGCATAGCTCAAGTTATGGTTTTGACAAATTACAGGTCACCTGAGGTGTGTGAATCTGGGTCCTTGAAAGTCACCCAACTTGCAGACAACTTTTGCCCTAGTAGGATGATTCCTATGATTTCTTGGTCAACATGAATGTTGAATATCATCTTCTTAGCTTTAATTTGAGTGGTAGAAGTCCTTGATAGGATTTGTGGAACTCAACTTATGGTTTGAACAAGACAGGGGTATTTTGGTCATTTGGCAGTTATAGGTCATTTTAAGCAAAGGCCATATCTCCTATTTCCAAGCCTCAAATGGAAAAACTCAAAACATGAAAGTTGTTCAAAATGGCATTTTAAGCCTATAAAAGAGGTCATGAATTGTTGTAAAAGCTCATAGCATGGAATGACAAAGTTTGGTAAATTTGAACTAAAAATGGCTTATAAGTTAATTCAAGTCAAGTTGGAAATTGGTTTGGGAGATCTATGAGTCCAAAATAGGTCATCCAATATACCATTTTGAATGTAAATGACATTCTAAAAACTTTGGTTTAAACAGAATTTTGATTTGTGGCTCAAAAATGAAGGTTGCTTTGCAATATTGTAACTTGCATCTTAAGGTAACTTGAGAAATCTTCACACAAGGCAAATATGAGCTGATTTTTTTGTACATTTCTTCTCAATATCTCACATAAGGAGAATTTGACACAAAATTTACAAGGTTTAAGGCATGAGATATGAGATGTAGAACTTATCACCAAAGGAGATTTCCAAGCTTTTCTAGATGATTCTAGAAGCTTCTAGCCTCTTCCATCAATCATTATAAGAAGAGTGATCCACATTGAAGCAAAAGGTCGGTTAGATAGAGAGAGTTTTCAGAGGAGAAAGAGAGAGAGAGAGAGAAATTGCCATTGAAGAGCTTCCTTCAAGATCAAGCAACTTGAGATTTCTTCCATCACAAGACCTCTCCTTCAAAACCAGTGCAAACAGAAGGTTGTTCATCATCAAAGGATCATCTTGAGGCCAGGACAATCCCTGAAACCATTTCCACGAGCACTCACCATATCTCTTTGACAGGTTGGTTTTCCTCCATGGATCTCCTTAATTATGCATTTTCAGTTAAATTTCTAGGTATAGAATTAATGTGCTAGGTGAGTTGATCTTTTCCCATGAGTTCGAGAGCTCTGTGTGAGGTTTTACAACAGATGGTAGATTCTTTAAGTTCCAAGAATTGGCTGGATTTTGAGTTTTAGCTGGCATGGATTAGATTAGTATAACTAGGGTAACATAAAGAACATGAGTGCATCATTGGATTTGAGTTTTAGAAGAGTTGATCTCAGGAAAAATAATTGGGACCATGATCTTTAAGCTCTCTGTTTGAACGATTCAAGAGGAATTAGAGAAAATCACACGTATAGCCTTGTTCCTCTTAATCAGTAGGTCATTTTCCTTTTTGGAATTTTTGAGTTTCATCAAGTATGGAGAGAGAACGAGCCAGTTGAAATCCTTGCATGGAGGCACGATTTTGCTGAAAACCCTAAGTGTTTTGGGACGATGACTGACATCCGTTGGATCTGTCTGAATTTCTTGACCTATTACTCTAATCCAACGGTCCCAGTTGAATGAAGAAAAACGGAGGGAAAATATAAGTAAAGCGCTGCGTTTAACTTAATTTTAGGTCTTGGGCTTAGTCTCCATTGCTTCTCACACCACCCCAGCGAGGCCCAACTCAAATAACAAGTGATATCCTTACTATCCTCACCCCTCACGCGTTTTTTGTTTTCTTTTATTTCTGATTGATAATGGGCTTTATCCCCAAGCGCTATCTGCACCCCACATCATAGCCCAATCCCCAAAATGAACTGGGGCGCATTGCTCATGACACCCCCTCCCCTTTATTTCTTATATTCTTTTATTTTAATTTCCTTTAATTTTCTTGCACTTTAATAAATTCATAAAAAATAGAAAAATGAATATTTTTTAATCCTTGTTTTTTCTATAGGTTAATGAATTTGTCTAGAAAAATATAAATAAATAAAATTTCCATTTTATTTTCTTTTAATATTTTTAGAGTATTATTCTTTTAAATAGCTTTTTAATATGTTTAGTTTGATATCCAATTTTGTAGAATTTCTTTTAGGACTTTCCCTTAGGATTTTTAATTCATTCTTTTTGGTGTGATTATATATTGAATCATAGTTCCCCATAGGATTTAATTCTTGATTTTTAGATTAAAATTTGATTAGTTTAATCAGGTTAGCATTAGGGTATCATAATTAGGGTTTATGTTATGCATAGGTAAGGAATTTCATTTTCTTTAGATAGTTTTGTCTTGATTTTTGGGTAGGGGCATATGTGGATGTTATGGGTAGATGTTGTAGACCCTTGTGAATAATTGTTAGAATTTTCCCCCTTGTTTTAGTATTTTTAGGTATTTTCTGAAGTTGGCTGGTGGTTTTGGCTGTTCTGTGGTTATTTGTTCATCTCTGGGGTTTATTTTGGGGAGTTTGTTGTGGGGCTTATGTTGTCTTGAAGATCTTGTTGAAGAGCATGATGGAGGAGAAGATTGTAGATCAAGACTCAGAGACCCAGAGCTTGGATTGTTCCCTGTCTGTGAGGTTTGAGATCCTGAAGTTTGAAGGAAGTTCATGGTACTTTCCTGAGGAAGGCACTATGAATGACTTTCATTCTTTCTTCTCACCTCTTTATTAAGTATCCAATGATGTTGGAGCCAACTTGTGAGTTTAATTTCTCCTGAGGAGGAAGGTAAACTGATCACATGTTGTTGAGCCACATGGGATACAATTCCTAAGTGGAAGCCTCCTAGTACTTTCCTGAGGAAGGTCCTATGGGTCTATTCACTTATTTCCATTAGTTCATCTAGGATTTCTTAAGTATCCAATGATGTTGGAGCCAACTTGTGAGTTTAATTTCTCCTGAGGAGGAATGTAAACTGATCACATGTTGTTGAGCCACATGGGATACAACTCCTAAGTGGAAGCCTCCTAGTACTTTCCTGAGGAAGGTCCTATGAGTCTGTTCATTTAGTTCCACTAGTTCAGATAGGATTTCCTAAGTATCCAGTGATGTTGGAGCCTGCTTGTGAGTTTAATTTCTCCTGAGGAGGAATGTAAACTGATCACAGTGGTTGAGCCACATAGGATATGATTCCTGAGTATACACCTCCTAGTGCTTTCCTGAGGAAGACACTATGAGTCTGCCTACTTAGCTCCCTTTCTTTGGTAAGCTTGTTCTGAAGCTTGAAGACTGGGATTGGTTTCTTTTGATTAGGGTTTTGCTTTAGGGCTTTGCTTAGAGTTGATCAGGATTCTGTTTTAGGATTAGAGAGTAGAGGTAGATGATTCTTTCTCAAGCATGTGTTTTGTTGGCCTGATGGCACTTCATTTCTTTTATCTGTTATTGCTTGATAGCATGTTGTTTACGTTTCAGTATGATTACTGTTATTTCATGACTGGATTGAGGTTGAGATGAGCTTGTGGAGGTTGAAGCCCACACACATTTCCTCCCTCACTTGCATTGCATGCATTTTACTGTTTAAAGCTGATGCTTTTGTCTGTTTTGGTGTATCATTGATATGATCCCCTAGGACTCTCATTTCCTTTGATAAGGATTTGATGATAGACTTTTAGGTTGAAACCTATGCATGACAACATCTAGGAGTTCCCTGTTCAAACCTCAACCATAGGATGAATCCATGGCATGATAACAGTAGGACTTGATAGTCTCCCTCCTAGCTGGGCCTGTTCTCTTCTCATCTCAAAGCAGTTTAAGATACAGTAATCATGAATGATTTCTGTCGTACGTTACGAGCCTTAAGCTATCTGAGCTCGGACGTTTAGTATGGTACCCTTTGGGTGACATGCGACGCATTCACTCTCAGGTCATAGTCTCTAGTGCGGTTGAAATCGCAAACACAATAAAAAACATTTCTTTCAGGAGATAAGCCGTAGTTTCCCGAACTACGTTTGCTCTGATCTTTCATACCAGATGAAAGTACGTAGGCATAGGATGTGACGTCCTAGCGAGCAACTTTTTCCCCTTAACCCTTCGTAGGCCGAACTACGTTGACTCTGATTTCTCGTTCTCTGATGAGAATACGTAGGCATAAAGTGCGACGCTTTGCCGAGTCATTTTTCTTTTCTTTTTCAGCCAGCCTTGATAGGTAGATAGATTATAACCAACCCGTCCAAGTATACAAACAAGCGAGGATCCCGTCGAGTACGACGGACGTGAGGGGTGCTAATACCTTCCCCTTGCGTAACCGACTCCCGAACCCAGACAATGGTTGCGACGACCTTGTCTTACCCTTTTTCGTCAGGTTTTTCCGATCGTTTCCTTTCCCGCTCTGAGGGATAAATAACGAAAGGTGGCGACTCTTCTGTCATGCCGGCACCTTATTTTCGCGCAAGCGACAGCTGGCGACTCTGCTGGGGATACAACCCAGAATCTCTGTGTTGCGGTGGAAATAGGATCACAAACTATTAATGAGTTTGAATCGCAATTCAATTCACAACCGCTCTTTGATTTATCCGAAGGAAAAGGTCAAAAGAGGGAAACCCTATTTTTGCATCGTAAACACAATGCGGGGAAAGATCTAGGGTTCGGGGGTTGGTTAAATTTAGGGAAGGTATTAGCACCCTAAACTTCTGTAGTACTCTACAGGAACCTTTTGTTCAGATGTTTACTATTTGCTTTATTCATTTGCTTAAGGTATATGTACAAAGGGATTAAAAGTGAGAAAAGAGACCTAAGGGGTTAGTTCTAAGTTTACTCGGCAAGACATCGCATCTTGTGCCTACGTATCCTTACGGGAATGGAATCAGAGTAATCGTAGTTCCCCTCAAAAGGGAGGTTAGAGACCTCTTGACTGTGGTCAAGGTCTCAAGGGGAATAAACATGTCTTAAGGACACGCTTACGTGGAGTGTAGGAACTCCCAATCTCTACGTTGAATTGTTAAGTTGTAATTAGGGTTAAATTAGGTTAGGGATTCCACGGCGGGAAACCCTAAAATGAGCGCGGCGGCTCTTTGACCTAATGCTAGGGGTAAAATTGTAATTTTTCCTGCGGCGAGGCATTTGTGAAAATTAGGGTTTGTAGTTTGTAAGGGTTTGAAGGTGAGGACTATTGACACGGCGGTCAATCGGCTATACCTAATTCCTTCGGAGTGTAGTGCGACAGAAATATTGAGGTGACCGAACCACGCAGGCAGAAAAATAAAGACATCAGTTACAGCTATGCAAACAAAAATTAAACGGCAGAAACTTAAAGCGCGATTATTGGTTCGCGAGGTTACATATGAGAAGCAGATACAAATATAAAGAAACTTAAATGAAAACTCGACACGATAGCAATAAATATGAACTGCAAAAACAAACACCCGTTAGTAGGCAGAGTTAGGCAGCAATGAGTTACGAGAAGACGTAAATTGAGACTTTACTAATGTTTATTTAAAAATTCTACTAATTTAATGTTGGCTTGCAAAAGAATTTAAAAAAAGGTTTTATTTTTATATTTTTAAAAAGGGTTTTCATTATTTTATTAAAAAGAGTTTTTCATTTTTCTTTTTACAAAAAGTTTTGATTTTATATTTAAAAAAAGAGTTTTAATTTTTTATTTTTAGAAAACATTTTAAACAAAATAAAAACATAATTTTAAAAACAAAATAAATAAAATAAAAACACAAAACATAAGATGGTTGGGCCGGTCATCACCCCGGACCCAACCCGGTTGGATTAAACTTTGGAAAGCAAATTAAGGTTCTCAGACCCTAATGCCCTTGAGGCGCTGTTTTACTTCTTCTTCTTCCCTTCTCTATCTCGCGATCGACATGCATCTTCTTCTCCGTTCTCCTTCGCGATCCTGAAAAACACATAAAAAATGGTAATGATAAGCAATCCTGGCTCACTTTTATGGTGAAACGGCCGGTGATGAGGTTTTCCTCTGAGGCTTGGAATCGATTACCCGCCGTTCAAACGGCGAAGGTGATCTTTTCCTCCGGTGTTTCGCTCGTGGCTTCGTTCGTACGGTGATGAACGGCGACGATGATGAGACTTCGTCTCTGAGTCTCGCGATTTCTCGTCCGTTAGGGTTTCTGTGCTTTGGGTGTTCTTCGTTCTCTCTCTCGCGGTTACGTTCTAGGGTTTTTTTACACGATCCCCTCCCATCAGGTTGTATTCTCCTATTTATAATTTCTCTTTATCTCTCTTTTTGGGCCTTGAACTTGCGTTACTCTGAGATTTGATTTTGTGTTTGATGTTCTGATTTGATTTTGTGTTTGATGTTCTGATTTGATTTTGATTTTTCCAGATTGAGTTCCAATAGGATGCTTTCTGATACGATTGGGATCTCATTTCTTCTCTTGGAATCCTGATTGGGGTTTTGGTGAGATTAAAATTCATTTTCTGGTATGAATTTGATACTGATTCGTTGATTGATTCAAAATGAGTTCCAATGGGATACGATTTGGTTCCATCTGATCCTATTTCCCCTTTTTGGATTTGATTGGTCTCTGATTTCCAGCTGATTCTTCTGACCCTGTTCGATTTAATAACCTGAACTGATTTGTTTTGATCTGCTTTAGGATTGACATCAAATCAAAATCTCTATTATTTTCTGATATGGTTTGCCTTCAGATTGGATTGATTGGCATCTGATATTAATTCACGGGATTTCTTGATGGGTTCATTTTGATTTGTTTCTATTTTTCCCAGATTGAGTTCCAATGGGATACGATTTGGACCTGACTCGAAACTTTCTATTTCCAGATTCAATTTGATTTGATCATCTTCTGATTAGACTCTTGCAGATGTGAATTGGATTGCTTTTGGGGAATTTGGATACTGATTTGATTCCTGATGCGATTTTGTTTTGATTCAATCCTGATCATTAGCACTTACTTTTCTTTTTCTTCTTTCAGGATGGACACTTTGCCTTGATCTTTGCCGCCGAGACGGGTACATGGTAGTGATGACGCTTAGTCTGAACCACTTGGAGCAGGATACTACATCCTGGCTTCTGATCATATTGCTGCTTCTGATTGAATTGGTGATGATGATTGGCTATCATATTGATGTCCTGAACCATTTGTTTTTCCAACGTGCTTGCACGTTTAGCCTATCTCGCCTTCTGTTATGGTTATGTGCTGTGATTCGGTATAGTCCCTCACTTATGTATTGCTTGCCATTGTAACGGGTCCGGTTTTCGTGATGATCTGAATTTTGAATATGCTGCTAAACCATGTTTGATGCTGTTGTGCTTCTTTGGATATTTTCTTATGGCTTCTTGCGCATAAATCCGCCGTCTGATATATTATTTTGGCGCAGTTCAGTTTGCATATGGTGTTCTGTTTTGGAAATTGATGCAGTTTGGCTTGCATTTCAATTCTCTTGTCCTGTTTTGGTATGCTTTTGAGCCGAAGGCTTTGATGCAGCGTATGATGCTGTTTGGTTTCTCTTGTTCTGTCTTGAACTTGATATTCATTCTGTTTGGTAACAGATTTGTTTCTTTGGTGGCTATTCATACCTGTATTGGCACGAGTTCCTTCTTACCTAGTTTTGCTTATGCTTTGAGTTCTGATGATGCTTGTGGCTTTTCAGGTGTTGAAACCAGAATGACTCAGACCTGCCGGCATCCGGGTCTGAGTCAGAACTTGCCTATGTTGCCTTATTCTCGTATCAGTTTGGAAATCCAATCGCGGCAAAACGAATCAGTCCCGCTTCTTTATTTTTTTCTATCTCTCGGATGTCCCGTACCGATAAGAACAGGTGTTACCTGATCTGACGCCCACGGCGCGGATCGGTAACGGGGGTAGGACGCAGCTTCGGTTGTGCCACTCCCGGCACTCGATGATGACATTGTTCTGAGAGTGTCAAAAACATCTTCTAACATTCTATTCTGTACTGTTTGCTTTCTTTTTGATGTGCAGGTTAGTCGAGGATTCGTGGAAAAGCTCAGAGATGACCTGAAGACACTTAGATGTTCTTAGGACTTAGGATAGATACTTTAATGTAATTCCTTAGGACTTAGAACTTTAATGTAATTCCTTGTAACAGTGCGTATAAAATGTGAAGCACTCCATTTTTTGTATGATGAGATTTTTTATGAAATAAAACTCCCAAAATTCGAATTCATTTATGTTTTATTCTTAGTTAAAAAATATAAACATTTGTGAATAAATCCACAAGTATTTAAATTCATTAACATAGTCATAAAACATAAACACTCCCAAGTGACATTCTTATTTGTGCACTTGTCTCATTTGTAATTATAATCTCATCCTCTGATTAAAACCCCATTGAAACGTTAACCAAACATTTCATAACCAAACACGTATGTGCACCGTAATCACAACAGTTACTACTCGTAATTAAATTCCACTGACCAAATGCCAAGAGCTTGATATGATCAGACCTGGTGATAGATAAATGTATCAAACGCCTCAGAATTTTAATAACAGCCCGTCTTCAAGGAATTGGTAGAATTTGCGTAAAATGACCAAAATACCCCTGAGACCAAATCTGCAAAACAAACACCTTCATAACTGGTTAGTGGTTAGCAAATGTACATATGAGATGATATGCGAAATGACTGACTAAATATAAGGGTAAAATTTGGGGTATTACAGTTGCCCCTATTTAAATAGCTACACCGGACGATTTGGAGTGACAGAGACTCGAGGAATCGTGGTGGAGAGATTTAAATATAGATAACCGAAAATTTTGCCCTTATATGCGACGGTATGTAATGCTATGGACAAAGCGAGGACCGCTTAATGCAGATGATATGAATATGATGTGATGCGTATGCTGGAATGATGAATATGAAAATGATGACAAACGCTACGAGACTGACGCTACGAGAAGAACACACTGGGGAAAATGTCATGCTGAGACACAGTACAAGCACTGGGGAATCCTAAAATGATAGTCAACTGGTGCGAACACGACCAATTGTCATCTTGGGAACGAGATTCTCAAATGGAGGTGACACCTGTGAGACGGCCTCCACTGGGGAATATAAAAATAAGACTGGATCACGTACGATTGCAAGATCGATTACAGAATGCTGGAGCATTGAGCAAAGAATAACATCCAAGCTTTTGTAAACTATCTCTCGTGACAGGATCAAACGGACCTTTCGGAGCTCCGTAACAAATATACAGGGTAACGACCGGCTGTATGCCAAAATAAATGGACTTTGATGGGAAATGCCCTGATAAGCTTCTCGAGGGAGAATTGTCACTTATCGTTGGAAGGGATTTATATGCCAAAATGGATAAGCACTCAAATAAAGAGGCTGCTGCTTATCTGATAAATAAATCTTCTCGCATTTAAGGTCGGCGCCTGGAATACGATTCTGATTCTTCTCTTACTGAAGGATAAATAAACTTCTTCATGCTTCAAGATCGTGCTCTCCTGAACATGAAAAGGGTAAACTGAACTTCATCATACCTCAGAATCGTGCTCTCCTGAATATGATTCGGCTTTTTCGTGTAAATGAAACTCTCCATACTTCAGAATCGTGCTCTCCTGAATATGAAAATGGATAATTGAACTTCATCATAACTCAGAATCGTGCTCTCCTGAATATGATTCGGTTGTTTCTTGTAAATGAAATTCTTCATACTTCAGAATCGTGCTCTCCTGAATATGAAAATGGATAATTGAACTTCCTCATAACTCAGAATCATGCTCTCCTGAATATGATTCGGTTCTTGAAATTTCTTCATTCTTCAGAATCGTGTTCTCCTGAAAAATGGCCAATTGAACTTCCTCATAACTCAGAATCGTGCTCTCCTGAATATGATTCCGCTCCTTCTTTTACTAAAGGATAAATGAACTCCTTCATGCTTCAGAATCGTGCTCTCCTGAATATGATTCCGCTCAAAACCTCCGCGTACTTCAATATCGTGCTCTCCTGAATACGATTTGGTTCATACCTCCTATACTTCAAGACGACAGGTAAATGGAAGCCCAACTGCTCCATGGAGATGGCCATTTGCTGCGAGTCATAACGAAGATAGGATCGACTTCTTAGGTGAGAAGTGTTGTATATTGATGCTGTAAGATGTAAAGTGTAAAGTGTTGTAGTGTTGTAATGATAGATTTTCCAGGCGTGAACTGGCGTGTATCTGTAAAGGATTATAGTTGATTTTCTTGAAAGATAGTGCAAAATAAATGCACGTCCGGGTACAGTAATAACCTTCTCGGGCGAGAACAGTCGCGTATCTGTCATGGTATGGTGAAAACCTTTAGATGGTGCAAAATAAATGCACGTCCGGTTGGGCTTGACTACCGACATGACTGAGATTCAATCTAGGATCGAGCTAGAAAGAAGACTGGTAATCAAGATTCCATCGAGGGAATGATCTCGAAGGGTAAATATCTTATCCTGGCGAGGAAAGATAGCTGAAGTAACCGTCATCCACGAGGATCGAGCTCCGTAGGGAAACTTGGAAACACATATGTATTTTATGCTTAGGGCTGACAATCTATTTGCAGAGAATGGACAAACCCAGTTACTCGGCGGTAACAACCAAATGATGGTGACACACAATGAACCTGTGAATGCATATGTTAATGTGAATGTATGTTAATGTGAATGTATGTTAATGTCTATGTATGCAAGATGTTATGAAATGAGTATGCAATGAGTATGTAATGAAATAGGCATGTGGTGCTTATGCCCTTGCGTATGCTGACGAAACAGACCAGAGACGGGACGAGAGATGAAATAAACATCTCGACGGAAATACCCTGCGTTCTCTGCAACCAATACATCAATCATGGGAAGGAGGTAGGACCACATCTGGTTTCAAAATTCTGACCTCTCTGGGGAGGGAGTAAATTGCTTGGGTGCACAGTATCACGTTTTCTCATGGGGAGAAGAAAACCTGAGGGACACTTTCGAGTTACCCAAGAAAAAGTTGTCAGCTTATAGTCTCTCTGGGGACTGTGATAGAGCAATGGTTTGAAAGTGTTTCTGCAATAATGATATTTTCGGGGAGTGAAGAGATCCTTCCGAAATTTCCACTCGTCGAAGTAATTTATTACATTTCAAATTTGTTGTTTTTGAAAAACAGTTTTGAAAAATCTACAATGCACCTTTCATTTTCGAATTTTAAGAATAAACGCATTTTGCATAACAATAGAAAACAAAGAGCAATGCACCAAGGAATGTAAGTAACGAAATGGTATCTTTTTATTTAAAGGGCGGTAGCTCGCTGAAGGCGTAGCTCCACAGATGATTATGTTTTGAAATTGGCAACATGGGAGAAGGTTATATTGAATCCAATGACACCTACTGACACTAATAACTAAGACTAATCCAGAATCCTGCTTTGGGCAAGGATGAAAGAACTGAAACATGGCTCTCATGTGGAAAGTGTGTTCGAGATGATCAGTGTCCTCTGATGCAATGAAATGCCTTTGTCCCTAACTTTTGCCTGGACCGCTCTCTCGGGTTTTCAATCCACCGGGACGCTCTTTTTTGCCTAAGCCGCCCTTTCGGGTTTTCAACTTAGCGAGCTTTTTATTATTATTTCTTTTTTTCAACCCTTACTTTTTCCTAAGTCGCCTTTTGCAGGTTTTCGACTTAGCGGGTTTTTAGGCATAATATTTTCGGACTGCATCAGAATTCACGGGATGTGCTAGTTCTTCGCCGTCCATTGTCGTAAGTATCAGAGACCCTCCAGAGAAAACAGTCTTTACAACAAATGGGCCTTCATAATTGGGCATCCACTTTCCACGCATATCTTTATGTACTGGTAAGATCTTTTTGAGTACGAGCTCTCCTTGACGGAACTCGCGGATACGGATCTTCTTATCAAACGCTCTTTTCATCCGTTTCTGATATAATTGCCCATGGCACATGGCTGTCAAGCGCTTCTCGTCAATGAGATTCAACTGATCCAATCTGTCCTGAACCCACTCAGCTTCCTCAAGTTCAGCTTCCAACAACACTCTTAAAGAAGGTATCTCTACTTCGATGGGGAGCACGGCGTCCATTCCATACACCAATGAGAAAGGTGTTGCCCCTGTCGAAGTTCTTACTGAGGTTCTGTATCCATGCAAAGCAAACGGTAACATCTCATGCCAATCTTTGTAAGTCACAACCATCTTTTGCAGGATCTTCTTGATATTCTTATTCGCAGCTTCAACGGCCCCATTCATCTTAGGACGGTACAGAGAAGAATTGTGGTGAGTGATTTTGAAACTATCACACAGCTCTTTTATAGTCTTGTTGTTCAGATTGGTGCCATTGTCAGTTATTATCCGGCTTGGGACTCCATAACGGCAGATGATCTCTTTCCTGATGAAACGGGCAACCACTTGCTTGGTCACGTTGGTGTAGGAGGCAGCCTCTACCCACTTGGTGAAATAATCAATAGCAACAAGGATAAAACGATGACCATTAGAAGCTTTCGGCTCGATTGCCCCAATCATGTCAATGCCCCACATAGAGAACGGCCATGGTGAAGACAAAACATTCAACGGTGACGGAGGTACATGCATTTTATCAGCATAAATTTGGCACTTATGGCATTTTCTAGCGTATTGGATGCAGTCGGCTTCCATGGTCAACCAGTAATACCCAGCCCTTAACATCTTCTTGGACATAGCATAACCATTGGCATGAGTCCCGAAGGTCCCTTCATGAATTTCCTGCAGTAACATGTCCGCTTCCCGTTTATCAACACATCTGAGCAGAACCATGTCGTGATTTCTCTTGTATAACACACCATTACTGATAAAGAATTTGGACGCCAGTCTTCTTAGTGTTTTCTTGTCCAGACCAGTGGCACCATCGGGATACTCTTGCTTGACGAGATAGTTCTTGATATCATGAAACCAAGGCTTTCCATCTACCTCAACTTCTTCGACCGTCTGACAATAAGCGGGCTCAACCTTGCGCTCAATATGGATAAGAGGTGCTTTATTAACGAATTTAACTTTCCACATGGATGCTAACATGGCTAAAGCATCAGCTACGTGATTCTCGGATCTAGGAACATGCTCGAACTCTATCTCGTCGAAGTACTTGATCAGCTCAATAATATAGTCCTTATAAGGGATCAACTTCTCATTCTTCGTTTCCCATTTGCCTTGTACCTGGTAAATAACCAAGGCTGAGTCACCACTTACTTTAAGAAGTTTGATTCGGAGGTGAATCGCTGCTTCGAGGCCAAGAATACATGCTTCATATTCTGCGACGTTGTTAGTACACTCAAAGTCCAACCTCGCTGTAAATGGAGTGAATCCACCCTTTGGGTTCATCAAAACGGCGCCTATACCATGCCCATTGAAATTCGAGGAACCATCAAACATCATCTTCCACCAAAGACCTGGTTCTGGACCTTCGCTCGGATCTGGCTCTTCACAATCTTTTTTAATCAACAAAATATCCTCATCAGGAAAATCGAGCTTAAGAGGTTCATAATCTTCAACTGGCTGGTCTGCAAGATAATCAGATAAAATACTACCCTTAATCGCCTTCTGGGGTACATACTGGATGTCATATTCGGATAACAACATGTGCCAACGGGCTAGCCTCCCGGTTTGAGCAGGTTTTTCAAAAATATACTTGATCGGATCCATTTTAGAAATCAATAACGTGGTATGACAGACCATATATTGCCGAAGGCGCTTAGCGGTCCATGCCAATGCACAACAAGTTTTCTCCAATGGTGAGTATCTGTTTTCGCAATCGGTAAACTTCTTGCTCAGGTAATAAATCGCATGTTCCTTTTTCCCAGTCTCATCATGTTGTCCAAGCACACAACCCATAGACTTCTCGAGAATAGTAAGGTACATAAACAACGGTCTTCCAGGTACGGGAGGAATCAGAATAGGGGGATCTTGCAAATAACCCTTAATCTTCTCAAACGCTTTCTGACAATCGGGGTTCCACTCAACCGTCTGCCCCTTGCAAAGTAACTTGAATATCGGCTCACAAGTAGCGGTCATGTTGGAGATAAACCTGGAAATATAATTCAAACGTCCCAGAAAACCTCTAACTTGCGTCTCGGTTCGCGGAGTCGGCATATCTTGAATGGCTCGGACTTTGTCAGGATCCACCTCAATCCCTCGCTGGCTAACAATGAAACCAAGCAATTTTCCAGATCTGACACCGAAAGCACATTTAGCAGGATTCAATTTCAGCTGATATTTCCTGAGTCGTTCAAACAGCTTCACCAAATGGTCTAAATGCTCCTCTTCACTCTGAGATTTGGCTATCATATCGTCCACATACACCTCAATCTCTTTGTGCATCATATCATGAAAAAGAGTGGTCATAGCGCGTTGGTAAGTTGCCCCTGCGTTCTTTAAACCGAAGGGCATGACTTTGTAGCAGAAGGTTCCCCAAGGAGTAATGAAAGTAGTCTTCTCTCGATCATCAGGATCCATCTTGATCTGATTATAGCCAGAGAAACCATCCATAAATGAAAACAACGCAAAACTGGCTGTATTGTCTACCAGTGTATCGATATGTGGCAGAGGGAAGTCGTCTTTCGGACTTGCTTTGTTCAGATCCCTGTAGTCTACACACATCCTAACTTTACCGTCCTTCTTAGGCACTGGCACAATGTTGGCAACCCAATCTGGATATTTTGCGACTGCCAAGAAACCTGCATCCAACTGCTTTTTAACCTCATCTCGAATTTTCAAAGCCATGTCGGGTCTCGTTCTTCGAAGTTTTTGCTTGATAGGTGGACAATCTGGCTTAAGCGGCAACTTGTGAACAACAATATCCGTGTCTAGGCCTGGCATATCTTGATACGACCACGCAAACACATCAATATACTCTTTTAACAACTCAATCAACCTCGGCCTAATCTCTGTCCCAAGCATTGCACCAATCTTGACCTCTTTCTTGTTCTCATCTGTACCAAGATTAATTAAGTCCACCTGCTCTTTATGCGGTTGAAGCTCTGTGTACTCGTACTCAATCAATCTTGTCAGTTCAGCGGGTACTTCAAAATCTTCTTCACCCTCGTCCTCAGCTTGATTGATGGGCGCATCCCAGTCAGGAGTGTCAGTAAAGTCATTGGATCCAACAAGGTTTACGATGTCTCTGCATGATGGAAGGCTTACTTAATTAAAATGCTCGAAGATATGTAAGAATGAAATGCTGTTTTTTTTTGTTTTTTTCGGAAAAAAGGTTGCCAATTTCATTTTTAAAGTGAAAACGAAAAACGCAAATGAACCAAAGTGGAATTGAACAAAATGCTTTTATTAATATCTTTTTAGGAATGAAAGGTGGCCCAATAAAAACGACCCTATAGCCTGGGGCTGAGCTACGGATTTTTATTTGAAAATGTAAATGAAACTTTAAAAAAACAATTACTTTGACAAGGGAAAAATAACAGGGATCTCTACGGCCTCCCAGTTGTTCAAAACTGCATCACCCTTAAACACCAGGTTGCTCAGCTCTTCATTTTCCTCACAGTCGCTGATGGCATTGACTTGGAAACCTCCGCTGACAAATACCTCTTGGATAACCTTCGGACGCCCTTCGACAGTTATGGCAGCTCCATTCTGAGTTGGTTTGTAACCCAACCCAGAGCGATCAGTCTTGGTCTTGACATCAATTACCTCTCCCCAACCTTCAGGAATGCCCCTGTCAATTGTTGATTTGGTACTCTTCAGAGATGCAAAAGATGGATTACCCTGACCCACTGTCTCTTCGACTTCCAGCAGAACAGCATTGGCGATCTCAAATGCTTGAAAGGAGATTTCTAAAGCATTCTCATCGGCCTCGATGTAACGGAAAGAAGACAGGTTACTGACCATCAGATCCTCTTCACCGTGTATAATAACCAACTTTCCATCGATCACGAACTTCATCTTCTGATGTAACGTGGAGGTTACTGCCCCAGCGGCATGAATCCACGGCCTTCCAAGTAAACAACTGTAATTGGGATTAATGTCCATGACTTGAAACGTGATATTAAAAACTTGCGGACCAATCAGGATAGGAAGCTCAACCTCCCCCATTACCGATCGACGAGAGCCATCGAAAGCCTTGACAACCAAAGGAGTAGGTTTCAACACAGTCTCTTTACAAGCCAACTTATCAAGAACCCTCTTGGGTAGAACATTCAGAGAAGACCCTGTGTCCACTAGCACTCTCGCTAAATTGTCCTCCTGACACTTCACCGATATATGTAAAGCACGATTATGGTTCGGACCCTCCTTCGGTAACTCTTCATTGCTGAAACTAAGGGTGTTACAGGCGGTCAAATTGGCAATCACACTATCAAATCGACTGGTGCTGATATCTTGATCCACATGTGCTTGAGTCAAAACTTTCTGCAAGGCCATCCTATGAGCGGGTGAACTCATCAACAGAGATAAAATCGAAATCTTGGAGGGGGTCTGATGAAGTTGATCGATAACTTTATAGTCACTTTTCTTGATGATCCTCAAAAACTCAGCATCTTCATCATTCGTAACAGCTCCCTTCCCTTTGTCTCTGACGGCCACTGGGATATTAGTGGTTTCCTTAGGTGAAACCTCATTGGAATGGGGAGTATACACACGGCCACTGCGAGTCATCCTGCTTGCCTCTGCGATATTGGTCACAGTGCCCTTACCCTCTCCATTTGGAATAACCTTCCCAGACTCCTTGTCAATCATCGTCACGTCATATTTCCAAGGCACAGCTTTAGGATCACTGAAAGGAAACGGACTTGGTCTTCGAATAACTATAGGCTTAGGCTGATTCACCTCAGGGATATACGACTTTGGTATATCGAACACGAGATTGGCAGAACCTGCCCCTGATAGATTAAACACTGGTACCTTACCCTTTGATTCAGGCTGATGGAAGACAGGCTCAACCACAGCGACCTCATCTTTCTTGTATTGGCTTGTCACTTGTAAAACACCCTCATTAATTAACCTCTGAACATCATTCTGAACCAACACGCAACCCTTAATACTGGCTTCACAACTTACGCATGCAACGTGGGAAGTATCTACCAAACCAGCTTCAAACAGTTTCGAATGGAACATCTTGAGAGGAGTCTTAATCTGTTCAACGTCAAGGGCGTAACCTTCCTCCGAATCAGCACTAATGGCATTGACACTCTCATGGTTAGGAAAAGGGTTCTTCTTAACGTTTGGTTGAGGATCTTCGAATGACAAAATCTTCTTTTCCAATAAATCCCTGACAATATTTTTGAGAGCATAACAATTCTCCAGATCATGACCAGGCGCACCCTCATGAAATAAACAATGAGCGGCGGCGTTGTAATTGGCGGGTAGAGGATTAGGAGGCGGACCTAAAGCCCGAGTAGTGATCAGACCTTGCTTGACCAAAGAGGGATACAGCTCGGTAAAAGTCATCGGAATCGGTGGACAAGGCTTATACGTTCTTCTATTCGGAACATTCTGGCGAGGAGCCGGACTCTTCGGCTGCTGAGGAGCAGGAGTGTTGGGCGCCTGCAGATAGTTGACAGGAGGCGGATAAACAGGAGGTTGTTGCATAGGTTGATACATAGGAACCTGTTGATTGAAAGAAGGTGTAATAGCTGCCACATAGGGTTGTTGAGCATATTGGACTGGGTACCCTTGAGGTTGAGCATAACCTTGCGGATGTCGATAAAAGCGTTCTCTTGGTCTACCAGAGGATATAGCATTAGTCTCACCCTCCTTCTTTTTATGGGAGCTATACGGAGGTTTCTTCGGCTGATCCTTAGAAGCACCATGATTATTTGTCATTTTACCACTTTTCATACCCAATTCAATCTTGACACCCACAGCAACGATGTCAGAGAAATTTGAAGTCACACTACCCACCATTCTTTCGTAAAATTCTGGACGGACCGTGTCGACAAACCAATCAGCTAACTCTTTCTCGGTCAAAGGAGGTTCTACCTGCGAAGCAGTCTCTCTCCACCTTTGAGCATACTCTTTGAATGACTCAGAATTCTTTTGTGACATACTCAGCAACTGTCTTCTGTCAGGAGCCAGATCCATATTGTACTTGTAGTGTTTGATGAAAGCGTCAGATAAATCTTAAAAGCTCTTAATGCGAGATTGGTCTAAAGTTAAATACCACTTGGAGGAAGCACCCTTCAAACTATCTTGGAAGCAATGGATCATCAGTTTATCATTCTCAACATGGGCAGCCATTTTGCGATAATACATGATCAGATGACTCTTAGGACATGTGGCACCTTCATAACGATCGAAGTTCGGAGTTTTGAACTTCGGGGGAATAACCAAACCTGAGACCAAACAAACATCCCTTGCAGCAGTCCCAAAAATTTGATCACCCTCTACCTTTTTCAATCTCTGGACGATGGTGTTTACCTCCTCACGAAGTTTATCATGTTTCTCATAACCCTCAACATTCTCATCAAGATTATCGAAAACTGTCTCATTGAAGTACGGTTGCGCACGAGTGTGTACAACAGGTGGTGCAAAGATAGGAGCCCCCCTAGAAACTTCAGAAAATAAAGGCACGGCTTGCTGAACAGGCTGATTAATTGGAACAGTGGCTTGAGGAGGCACAAAACCGGGAGCAAGACCATAAGGTGGGTCCCTTGCTACGGTCACATTTGGTGGAGGGTCCACAGTAACGCCGGTAATCTCAGAAACAACAGTGGGCTGGGTATCCATCTTAGCATTCATGACATGTAACAATTCCATCATACGCCCCATACCCCCTCGAAGGTCTTCAAGTTCATTGCTAAGGCGATCAATCTCTTTTGCCTGATCCTCCATTCTCTTCCGAGTTTGAGCTCTGGTGTTGTATTGGTGTCGAGAACTCAGGGTGACGAAACTGGAAGGCGAGAGAACCGATCATGAGAAAACGGAAGACACATGCAATGCAAGAAAATAAATGATGCTATGATGCAAATGAAGATTTCATGGAATTCAAACATTTACGAATGTCGTGGGGTACCGAGGAAATCTTTTTCTTGTTTTTCATCTTATTATTTTTTTTATTCATGGTATCCCGCGATATCCATAAATGGTATTTGAACTCCATGAAATACAATGCAATGAGATGCTTTATGGATGCAATGCATGAAAACACACAAAGTCCTAGGTTAAAAGAACGTGAGCGGAGTCAAGGTCTACCCATCCCAAAAGGAATGTACTATAGGTTAGTTGTACCTGCCGAACAAGGTTCTACAAAGTGCCCAAAGTCATCAGCCCATCTTTCGGATATTATCAACCTTCTGATTGACTCGGGGGTTATTAATATTCTCAAGAGAACCTCTTTTGAGTGTAGTATCGCGTAGCAGCCGTTGTAGGATTACTCCCACATAGCTCCCGCACTACGTCCTAAATAAGGCCAAGGTGGTGTTAAGGTACTACGGTCCTCAATATCACAGACTCCAATCGACCATGGAAAAAGTTTTCAACGATTACTCGTTCAACCGAACCATTTTCGAAAGGGTCTCAACTGAGCGGTGATTCTCGAATCAACTTGGTCGGGATTCACTCCCTATAAGCCTCATCGAATATATCCCCATCCTATAATAATGTCACTAGTCCGGGCGTAGGACTTATCTCACAACACAAGGAACATTCCCAAAATCAGAGCACAAATATATACATGCAGATGAATAATAACACAGATAGTAATAAAGATGAACAAGTTAGGGATAATCCTCAAAAGTTTAGGAGTCCCCAGTGAAGTCGCCATTTTCTGTTGCGGTGGAAATAGGATCACAAACTATTAATGAGTTTGAATCGCAATTCAATTCACAACCGCTCTTTGATTTATCCGAAGGAAAAGGTCAAAAGAGGGAAACCCTATTTTTGCATCGTAAACACAATGCGGGGAAAGATCTAGGGTTCGGGGGTTGGTTAAATTTAGGGAAGGTATTAGCACCCTAAACTTCTGTAGTACTCTACAGGAACCTTTTGTTCAGATGTTTACTATTTGCTTTATTCATTTGCTTAAGGTATATGTACAAAGGGATTAAAAGTGAGAAAAGAGACCTAAGGGGTTAGTTCTAAGTTTACTCGGCAAGACATCGCATCTTGTGCCTACGTATCCTTACGGGAATGGAATCAGAGTAATCGTAGTTCCCCTCAAAAGGGAGGTTAGAGACCTCTTGACTGTGGTCAAGGTCTCAAGGGGAATAAACATGTCTTAAGGACACGCTTACGTGGAGTGTAGGAACTCCCAATCTCTACGTTGAATTGTTAAGTTGTAATTAGGGTTAAATTAGGTTAGGGATTCCACGGCGGGAAACCCTAAAATGAGCGCGGCGGCTCTTTGACCTAATGCTAGGGGTAAAATTGTAATTTTTCCTGCGGCGAGGCATTTGTGAAAATTAGGGTTTGTAGTTTGTAAGGGTTTGAAGGTGAGGACTATTGACACGGCGGTCAATCGGCTATACCTAATTCCTTCGGAGTGTAGTGCGACAGAAATATTGAGGTGACCGAACCACGCAGGCAGAAAAATAAAGACATCAGTTACAGCTATGCAAACAAAAATTAAACGGCAGAAACTTAAAGCGCGATTATTGGTTCGCGAGGTTACATATGAGAAGCAGATACAAATATAAAGAAACTTAAATGAAAACTCGACACGATAGCAATAAATATGAACTGCAAAAACAAACACCCGTTAGTAGGCAGAGTTAGGCAGCAATGAGTTACGAGAAGACGTAAATTGAGACTTTACTAATGTTTATTTAAAAATTCTACTAATTTAATGTTGGCTTGCAAAAGAATTTAAAAAAAGGTTTTATTTTTATATTTTTAAAAAGGGTTTTCATTATTTTATTAAAAAGAGTTTTTCATTTTTCTTTTTACAAAAAGTTTTGATTTTATATTTAAAAAAAGAGTTTTAATTTTTTATTTTTAGAAAACATTTTAAACAAAATAAAAACATAATTTTAAAAACAAAATAAATAAAATAAAAACACAAAACATAAGATGGTTGGGCCGGTCATCACCCCGGACCCAACCCGGTTGGATTAAACTTTGGAAAGCAAATTAGGGTTCTCAGACCCTAATGCCCTTGAGGCGCTGTTTTACTTCTTCTTCTTCCCTTCTCTATCTCGCGATCGACATGCATCTTCTTCTCCGTTCTCCTTCGCGATCCTGAAAAACACATAAAAAATGGTAATGATAAGCAATCCTGGCTCACTTTTATGGTGAAACGGCCGGTGATGAGGTTTTCCTCTGAGGCTTGGAATCGATTACCCACCGTTCAAACGGCGAAGGTGATCTTTTCCTCCGGTGTTTCGCTCGTGGCTTCGTTCGTACGGTGATGAACGGCGACGATGATGAGACTTCGTCTCTGAGTCTCGCGATTTCTCGTCCGTTAGGGTTTCTGTGCTTTGGGTGTTCTTCGTTCTCTCTCTCGCGGTTACGTTCTAGGGTTTTTTTACACGATCCCCTCCCATCAGGTTGTATTCTCCTATTTATAATTTCTCTTTATCTCTCTTTTTGGGCCTTGAACTTGCGTTACTCTGAGATTTGATTTTGTGTTTGATGTTCTGATTTGATTTTGTGTTTGATGTTCTGATTTGATTTTGATTTTTCCAGATTGAGTTCCAATAGGATGCTTTCTGATACGATTGGGATCTCATTTCTTCTCTTGGAATCCTGATTGGGGTTTTGGTGAGATTAAAATTCATTTTCTGGTATGAATTTGATACTGATTCGTTGATTGATTCAAAATGAGTTCCAATGGGATACGACTTGGTTCCATCTGATCCTATTTCCCCTTTTTGGATTTGATTGGTCTCTGATTTCCAGCTGATTCTTCTGACCCTGTTCGATTTAATAACCTGAACTGATTTGTTTTGATCTGCTTTAGGATTGACATCAAATCAAAATCTCTATTATTTTCTGATATGGTTTGCCTTCAGATTGGATTGATTGGCATCTGATATTAATTCACGGGATTTCTTGATGGGTTCATTTTGATTTGTTTCTATTTTTCCCAGATTGAGTTCCAATGGGATACGATTTGGACCTGACTCGAAACTTTCTATTTCCAGATTCAATTTGATTTGATCATCTTCTGATTAGACTCTTGCAGATGTGAATTGGATTGCTTTTGGGGAATTTGGATACTGATTTGATTCCTGATGCGATTTTGTTTTGATTCAATCCTGATCATTAGCACTTACTTTTCTTTTTCTTCTTTCAGGATGGACACTTTGCCTTGATCTTTGCCGCCGAGACGGGTACATGGTAGTGATGACGCTTAGTCTGAACCACTTGGAGCAGGATACTACATCCTGGCTTCTGATCATATTGCTGCTTCTGATTGAATTGGTGATGATGATTGGCTATCATATTGATGTCCTGAACCATTTGTTTTTCCAACGTGCTTGCACGTTTAGCCTATCTCGCCTTCTGTTATGGTTATGTGCTGTGATTCGGTATAGTCCCTCACTTATGTATTGCTTGCCATTGTAACGGGTCCGGTTTTCGTGATGATCTGAATTTTGAATATGCTGCTAAACCATGTTTGATGCTGTTGTGCTTCTTTGGATATTTTCTTATGGCTTCTTGCGCATAAATCCGCCGTCTGATATATTATTTTGGCGCAGTTCAGTTTGCATATGGTGTTCTGTTTTGGAAATTGATGCAGTTTGGCTTGCATTTCAATTCTCTTGTCCTGTTTTGGTATGCTTTTGAGCCGAAGGCTTTGATGCAGCGTATGATGCTGTTTGGTTTCTCTTGTTCTGTCTTGAACTTGATATTCATTCTGTTTGGTAGCAGATTTGTTTCTTTGGTGGCTATTCATACCTGTATTGGCACGAGTTCCTTCTTACCTAGTTTTGCTTATGCTTTGAGTTCTGATGATGCTTGTGGCTTTTCAGGTGTTGAAACCAGAATGACTCAGACCTGCTGGCATCCGGGTCTGAGTCAGAACTTGCCTATGTTGCCTTATTCTCGTATCAGTTTGGAAATCCAATCGCGGCAAAACGAATCAGTCCCGCTTCTTTATTTTTTTCTATCTCTCGGATGTCCCGTACCGATAAGAACAGGTGTTACCTGATCTGACGCCCACGGCGCGGATCGGTAACGGGGGTAGGACGCAGCTTCGGTTGTGCCACTCCCGGCACTCGATGATGACATTGTTCTGAGAGTGTCAAAAACATCTTCTAACATTCTATTCTGTACTGTTTGCTTTCTTTTTGATGTGCAGGTTAGTCGAGGATTCGTGGAGAAGCTCAGAGATGACCTGAAGACACTTAGATGTTCTTAGGACTTAGGATAGATACTTTAATGTAATTCCTTAGGACTTAGAACTTTAATGTAATTCCTTGTAACAGTGCGTATAAAATGTGAAGCACTCCATTTTTTGTATGATGAGATTTTTTATGAAATAAAACTCCCAAAATTCGAATTCATTTATGTTTTATTCTTAGTTAAAAAATATAAACATTTGTGAATAAATCCACAAGTATTTAAATTCATTAACATAGTCATAAAACATAAACACTCCCAAGTGACATTCTTATTTGTGCACTTGTCTCATTTGTAATTATAATCTCATCCTCTGATTAAAACCCCATTGAAACGTTAACCAAACATTTCATAACCAAACACGTATGTGCACCGTAATCACAACAGTTACTACTCGTAATTAAATTCCACTGACCAAATGCCAAGAGCTTGATATGATCAGACCTGGTGATAGATAAATGTATCAAACGCCTCAGAATTTTAATAACAGCCCGTCTTCAAGGAATTGGTAGAATTTGCGTAAAATGACCAAAATACCCCTGAGACCAAATCTGCAAAACAAACACCTTCATAACTGGTTAGTGGTTAGCAAATGTACATATGAGATGATATGCGAAATGACTGACTAAATATAAGGGTAAAATTTGGGGTATTACACTCTGGTTCTTCGGTTCCCTGTGAGAGTCAATCCTAGCGCGTGTATGTTTGCTTGTTGGGTTGCGTTTATTTATCGCATTTTTATTTCTCGCACTTTATTTCCCGCATTTTATTTCCAGTTTGATATGATTATCTGTGCTGCTGTGGGAGAGGGATGTTACTATGAGTGAGAAGCCGGACCTGGGCTTGAGCATACACCTAGATATAGTTGCAGAGAAGTAGTAGACGAACCTGTCTGCTGAGCAGGCACAGTTCCCTACGAAAATCTGCGCTCAGACGAGATTCTTGCAGAGGTGCTCCTTTCCGGTCCTGAGGATCTGAGAGGAGTCCAGACGTGAGGATTGTCGACTCTGGGGACCGATCATTTGGAAGTCAGCTAAGTGAGGCCTCTTCATGACTTGATGATGCCACTCCTTCTGGGAATCGTATCGTCACTCATGAAAGTCTGTGACGCTGATAACCGCATAGGATGTCGTACCTTTGTCCGTGGATTAGGTCCATACCTGTGAGTGGGGTTGGGATATTGCAGGAAACTTATACCTTCAGACTACCTGGTTTTCTTGACAGTGAATCAGTTATGTTGGTATCAGGGTTCTCAGTTGCATATTTGTCTGTTCCAGACAGAGCAAGATTTTGATCAGAGGATCTTATCATCGGGTGTTTGTCTGTTCTTGATAGAGCAGGTTTTGATCAGAGTATTGTCATCAGAGGTTTGTTCTTGAGAGGGCAGATTTTTGATTTGGGGTCTGAAGATCTCATCAGCAGTTGTTGTTTGTTCTTGATAGGGCAGATTTTGAGTGGGGTCTGAAGATCTCATCAGCAGCTGCGCATTTGTTCTTGAGAGGGCAGATTTTTGATTTGGGGTCTGAAGTTCATCGGCGGACGTTTTTCTGATCATACATCCCGGGTCCTTATTATGAGGCACTTACTCTCGACAGAGCAGAATTTTGATCTCGATCCTATCAGATGGTTATTCTCAGCAGATCAGATCAGTGGTTTTACGCCGAGGTTTCCTTCTCGTCAGTGATTGTCGACACCGAATCTCCACAGCAGCCACCTGGATATATTGTTGCATGCCTGCATTTTGCATTAGTTTGCATTATCATTCGCATATGTCTGTGACAGGTGCCGTTTCCCCGATCCAGGACCCCTCGCCTCCTATTGTATTATTGCAGCCTCTCTCAGGAAGAGTGTTGCGTACGAGTTCTCGATCCCTAATGCGTCGAAGTTGACTATCACTAATGCTATAGGCTTCCTATGTATATGTGAGGTTGTTGTTTCCATGATTGGGCCTAGATTCCCCTCCTTATTATTGTCAGCACCGGTACTAAGGTGCCAGGATCGGGGAAAACCTCTCAAGCACACAGACACGCGCATACATCTGCATGAAGCATTTTGCATGACATACATTCTGTTGCTTTTCCTAACCTTTAATGTTGACAGGTTTTTCAAGTGCACAGGTTCCGAGCTGCTTTCGATCTCCAGGATTGATCAAAAACTCATTCACCGTTACTCAACTCGCGCTAATCAGACAAGGATAATGGACCAGGTGCAGTCAGATGTTCAAGAGCTCCGTGAACGGATAGATCGTTTTATGGAACTGATGCAGGTAGTCGCTAATGGGCAAGACCAGCTTCGCACTTTGGTTCAACCTCTGATCTCCAGGGTTGACAGTAATGGCATACTTCACGGCGGGGCCGTGCCTACTCCTCCTCCAGTGGATGCTCCACAGAATGTTGTTCCTGTTGCCGGGGGCAACGGCAGTGCTAACGGCAATCTGATGACTAATCTCGGACTCAATGCGGCAGGCGTCGGCAATGGTAGTTTGGGAGCCAATGTTAACATAGGGCCGGTCAACGGCAATGCTGGTGCAGGAAATCTGCTGGTGCCTCAACCGTGGCTTGAGGACCATCAGGATGACATATTCTCTCCGAGAGGTGTAGAAGCAGAGTTGAATGCTGAAGCTCGACTCAGGTTCAAGGCGCTGGAAGACAAGATGAGAGACTTTGAAAATCAGAACACATTGGGCGTTGACATGTCCAAGCTCGGGTTGATTGCTGACTTTAAAGTACCTCACAAGTTCAAGGTGCCTACCTTTGAGAAGTATAAGGGTACTACTTGCCCCCGGGTCCACCTCCGATCTTATTATAGAAAGATGTCCGCCTATTCTGACGATGAGAAGCTGCTGATGCACTTCTTTCAGGATAGCCTTTCTGGTCCATCACTCGAATGGTATATGGGCCTGGAGCCCGCTACTGTGCGCACCTGGAAAGACCTCGCAGAAGCGTTCGTCCTCCACTATCAATAAAATAGCGACTTGGCTCCCAACCGAGTTCAGCTTCAAAGTCTCTCACAGAGGAACAATGAAAGCTTTAAAGAATACGCCCAGCGGTGGCGTGAGTTGGCTGCTCGGGTTCAACCGCCGATGGTTGAGCGCGAGCTAGTGCAAATGTTCGTGGCTACCCTTCCTGGAATCTACTATGAAAAGCTGGTCAGTGGCATGTCTGGAACATTCTCGGCTCTCATCACTATGGGCGAGCATGTTGAGAACGGTATAAAAATCGGAAAAATTCAGGGCGAATCATCCTCAGCTGGAGGAGGTAGTAAGAAACCTTACGCTGGCAAGCGTCAAGAGGGAGATGCCAGTGCTGTCACTAATGCTAGGAGAAAGGGAAAGGGCCCTCAGCCTCAGATTGCTAGCATAAATATCCCAGCTGCTCCACCGCAGCCGCAGCAGCAGCAGCAGCAGCCTCATCAGCAGAATCAGCAGGGGTATAAAAGATATCAGAATCGGGCTCCTCTGACAAATCGTCATTTTGAAACTCCACCTATGTCGTATGCACAACTCTTACAAACGTTGCTTCAGCTTCAGTTAGTGCAAAAGAGGACAATGGCTCCCTTAACAGGGGCACCACCACCGGGGTATGACGCCAATGCTACTTGTGATTTCCATACTGGGGCACCTGGCCATACGATTGAGAATTGTAAAGCTTTTAAGCACAAAGTCCAGGACTTGGTGGACGCCAAGGTTATTAACTTTTATGATAGCGTGCCCAACGTTACCAAAAACCCTATGCCTCATCATAAAGGGGGCGGAGTGAATGCCGTTATCACTGAGGAGAGTGCGGACTTGCTGACTGATGTCAAAGATTTGAAGACGCCGCTTAGTTTTGTCAAGGCTAAGTTGCTGAAGAAGGGCTTCTTTCCTGGATGTGGAGAGTTATGTATGGCTTGTGCTACACTTCCTGATGGGTGTGAGCAGCTGGTAGAAGGTATCCAAAGTCTGATGTCCGAGGGTATTTTGCAGTTCAGCCGGAGCGTTGAAAGTGCGTCCGGGGAAGTCGTGCTGAAGCAGGCAGATGAAGTTGCTACCATTACTATTCCTCGTCACCCTATTACTATTTCTGCGCCCCGTCCGCCTACTATCACTATCACCAGGGCCGGACCAATCCCATTCGAGAGTACTAATGCCGTTCCATGGCATTTGTTGCACCCCAAAATTTGCCCTCACAATACAAGACTTTGTGTTCCAAGAAGGTTCACAAGGTTCACAAAATTCACAATTGGTCAGAAGAGTTGACAATTCCCTCAGACAATGCACCTCCTAAGCAGTGCATCCAAAACTAGGGTTTTGACTTTAATCAGGCTAAATACACTTTCAAAACAATTCAAAGGTGAGCTTAAGTACCTAAGAGCCCATGGATAACCATGGATGAAAAGGGTGCTAACACCTTCCCTTTTCATAACCTACCCCCCGGACCCAAAATATTCTCTAAGGTCTTTCCTGTTCTTTTATAACCTTTCCTTATGGATAAAATAAAAGTCGGTGGCGACTCTTGCTATCCGCAACATTGTTTAAAGTCAGTTCTCCCACCGTGTTACAGAACTGGCGACTCTGCTGGGGATCTATTTAAGAGGGGTACCCTTAGGAATTAAAGATCACTTTAAATTGTTTGCCTTGTTTGTTTTATATTACTTGTTGGGGTGCTCTCATGTGTGAAAGGTCCTAACCCGGACCTAGTGTACCTTAGGTAAATGGCAATAGACCAAGGAAACTGTACGACGTATATCGATACGGTTGATCTGGTGGCCATAGTTAGTGCGACTTCGTGGTTGGTGCTTATATTCCTTAAGTCAAGTTGAGGATAATATTGAGGCTGCCATATGTTGTCAATGCACTAACTGACTTTTAGAACCCTAGTTAACTCATCTTGGCCTTTAGAAAGTAGTGAGGTAACCGGCTTTGGTGCAGACTGAAGTTGGTTGACACTCGATGCTACGCTCATTGAGATCTTAAACTTGGAGGGTTTTGGTTGGCAAGTAAGTTGCCTTCTGATCAACCACCCTTGTGAAGGATCAATGATATTGAGATCCCTTAGAACCCGGTTACTTTTGTAGGACAGGATGAACCATCTAACTTCAGGGGAGGGTACTTACCTTTAAACCTCATGCAAGCCTTTAAACCTAGGGCAATTGTGTGACTTGTTTGTGTGTGCCACATGTTTGTGATTGAACATAACATCATGACATCATCATGCATCATGAGCATATCATTTTCCCTAACCATTTCAAGGACCAAGGGATTTATTTTTGTTCTTTGTTGCAGGTCATGGCTTCTGCTCGTAGAAACACCATCAGGATCAACTTTGTAGGGATACCTCCCAAGCTCAAAGAGTTGGTTTCCCAAGTGTCTGATCATTCCCAGTTCGTCCAGAGACATGGTCACCTATTGGATCTAGTCACTTCAAGGTTCAGTGAAGACATGATGAGTGTGCTGTTTCAGTTCTTTGACCCTAAGCACCATTGCTTTACATTTCCTGATTATCAGTTAGTTCCAACCATGGAGGAGTTCTCTAAACTTCTGGGTATCCCTGTTCTTGATCAGAAACCATTCACAGGCTTAGAGAAGGAGCTTAAACCAGAAGTTATTGCTGCAGCTCTACATCTGAAGAAGTCTGACATTGTTCTAGAGACGAGAAGTGGAGTAAAAGGTATTCTTGCCAAGGTATTAGTGGATAAAGCTCAAATGTTCTTGAAGGCTATGAGCTACGATGCTTTTGAGGAGATCTTAGCCTTATTGATTTATGGCTTAGTGTTGTTCCCCCAATCCTGATCAGTTCATAGACGTTCATGCCATCAACATATTCCTGAGTCACAATCCAGTGCCTACCTTACTTGGAGACATCCTACATTCTCTTCACACCCGTACTACAAGGGCAAGAGGAACTTTGATGTGCTGCATACCTTTACTTTCTAGGTGGTTTATTTCTCACCTTCCTCGCTCAGTAATGAAGAATGAGCAAGGGTTCAGATGGTCCAAGAGGATCATGTCACTTTCTCACTCAGACATCCATTGGTGCTCCAGATCTATGGAGAATGTCACCATCATTGACCGTTGTGGGGAGTTTCCTAATGTGCCACTTCTAGGCATAAGAGGAGGCATCACCTACAACCCATCTCTAGCTTTACGACAGTTTGGTTACGCCCGGAGCGATGGTCCACATGACATGTTGATTCAGGGCATTGTGTTTGATTACGACAACGATCTTCAGGGTTACCGTCAGAGATTCATCCGAGCTTGGGGAAAGGTAAACAGGATTGACAGCAAGACACTGGAGCCTAAGTACACCATTCCTATGGAGGCTTATCTCAGATGGGTACGATTTCGTGCTCAGACACTCATGATGCCATATCCTGCCATCCTACCAGTTACCATGGAACCTGTTGCTGAAGGAGACACAGCTTATACCATCCTTCACCCAGACATGCCTACTGATATGGAAGACTTGCAGAGATCATGGATCCAACTGAAAGAGCAAAGGGATACTTTCGAGGCTCATTACAAAGCAAGCCAAGCAAGGATCCTAGAGCTAACAAAGCTACTTCATGAGGAACGAAACCTCAACTCATACCTCAACACAAAGAGGAAACGTCCATGGGAGACTTAAAACCCCATCTTTTGTACTTATTTCGTTTTCATTTTTTGTAAGCCTAAAAGGCAAAACAAGTTATTACTAATAAAAAGTTACTTTCTTGATTGTTTAAGCAAATTTAAATCCTGCGGTCCTTGAAAACATTGCATATGCATTCCCATATCATTGCATCACAGGTTTATAATTGTGCACAGGTTTCTCATCTTCTCGCTGTTTATTTCAGCAATGGCTCTGGAACAATCAGTTAAGGATCTCCAGGCACAGAATGCACAGTTCCAAGAGCTGATCCTGAACCTATCCAAGGGGCAGGATGAATTGAAGACACTGCTGGCCAAGAAGACTAAGAAGGCTAGAAGGTCTGCTGGGCTGCTCAACATGGGAAGAAGGTTCAAAGGTCCTGTCAAGACCAAGGAACATGTTGAAGACTATGAATCTGAAGAATCTGAGCAGGAGAGAGGCAGTCTCCACAACACTATGGGGGACTCTGATTCTGAGGCTAACTACTACCATGAGCCTAACGAAGACAAATTCAAGATGTTGGTGGATAGAATGGATGCTATGGAATTACAGAAATCATCTGGGCTGGATTTTGAGGATTTGAGCTTGATATCTGGGGTGGTCATACCCATTGGGTTCAAAGTTCCTACATTTGTTGTCTATGATGGGGTCTCTTGTCCCAAATTGCATCTGAGGTCTTATGTCAGAAGAATGCAACCCCACACTGCTGATAAAAAGTTATGGATCCATTTCTTTCAAGAGAGTTTATCTGGAGCTCAGCTAGAGTGGTATTATCAGTTGGAGAGTGTCAACATCAGAGATTGGAATGACCTTGCTGAAGCTTTCTACAAGCAGTATCAATACAATGCTGACTTAGCCCCCACTCGCATGCAGCTTCAAAGCATGTCTATGGGTGCCAAAGAAAGCTTTAAGGAGTATGCTCAGAAGTGGAGAGACTTAGCTGGAAGAGTTCAACCCCCTTTGACTGATAGGGAGTTGGTTGATATGTTCATGTGTACGCTGAATGGTCCGTTTTACAGTCATCTCATTGGAAGCTCATCATCTGGCTTCACTGAGTTGATCATGACAGGAGAGCGAGTAGAGAATGGTATCAAGAGTGGTAAGATCCAAGTGGGCACTTCTTCATCAGGTGCTGCAAAGAAGCCTCCCACTGGGAAGAAAGAATCTAATGCTGTGTATGGTCAGCCTGATCGTAACAGAAGGCATCAGTCTGCTAGTGCAGTTCATATTTCAAATCCAACTCCTGCAACAACAGAGCAGCCTCAAGGCAACCAACAGAGGGCTAGAAGACAGTTCACGAAGATCAACATGTCAATGGCTCAGGCATTGCAACACTTGTTGAAAGCTGAACTTATTACCCTGAGGGAGGCCCCTCAGAATCCCAATGTTACCTCTCCCAAGTACAATCCCAATGCACGATGTGCATATCATTCAAACTGTCCAGGACATGATACTAATAACTGCTGGGTCTTGAAGAACAAAATTCAGGATATGATTGATGCTGGAGAAATTGAGTTTGATCCACCAGGTACTCCAAATGTGATTACAGCTCCAATGCCAAATCACGAGAAGACTGTCAACGCCATTGATGAAGATATTGATGAAGATCTGCATGTCTATTCAGTTATGGAGTTGAGCACACCATTGTCTGTTATCAAAAAGAGGTTAGTACAAGCTGGGATCCTTCCAGGTTGTCATGAAGATTGTCTATATTGTACCTATAAGCCGGATAGTTGCTTCATTTTGAGAGATGGGATTCAACGTCTCATGGATAAATATACTATAGTGTTTGAAAGAAGACCAGCATCTGTAGAAAGTATGGTAGATCATCTGACTCAGGGTAAGAAGATTGAAGAGGTTGACATGGTTGACAAAGTACCACTAAGAATCACTTCAAAGGGTCCCATTAAAATCACTCATCAGGGCCCAATCAAGATTACTGCTGAAGGTCCTGTGAAAGTTGTTGCTGAAGCCAGAGTAGCTCCTCTGATCATTACCACTCCTGGTCCTATTCCTTATACATCTGACAAAGCTGTGCCTTGGCACTATGGGTCTGATGTTTACATCCATGGTGTCAAGCAGGAGCCTTTACCTGATATGCCTGTTGACATTGATAATATTGCTGGATCTAGCAAGATCACTCGTAGTGGAAGAGTCTTCTCTCCTCCAGTTGCTTCTAAGAGTGCAGTTACTCCTGCTGTTACTTCCACCACTGATGCTCGGGGCAAGGGTCCTGTTATTGAGCCTGTATCTACTGATGTGCCAGCTGCTGATGACCTCTCTAAGCAGATGGAAGAAGTATTGAAAATCATTCGCAAGAGTGATTATGATATTGTTGATCAGCTGGGGCATACTCCCTCAAAGATTTCTATGCTCTCCCTGTTATTATGTTCTGAGGCTCATGCCAAGTCATTGATCAAGTTTCTAAAGATGGCTCATGTACCCAGTGCAATTTCTGTGGACCAGTTTGAGAATTGTGTTGCTCGCCTGACCTATGACAACGGGTTAGGATTTTCTGATGCTGACTTGACCCCTGCCAAGAGGGATCATAACAGGGCCTTGCATAGTTCAATTGAATGCAGGGGCACTACCCTGTCTCATGTGCTGATAGACAATGGTTCCTCTCTGAATGTGTTTCCTAAGGAAGTCCTGAACAGGCTGAGTCCTAAAGATACGGTATTGAAGCCCAGTAATATTGTGGTAAAGGCTTTTGATGGTTCTAGAAGAGTAGTGCATGGGGAAATTGATCTTCCAATCAAGGTTGGCTCTCAGGTGTTCACTGCTACATTCTATGTGATGGATATTCGTCCTTCGTACTCATGTCTGCTTGGTCGTCCCTGGATCCATGGGGCAGGTGCTGTGACCTCCACATTACATCAAAAGTTGAGATATCCGGTGAATGGAAAAGTTGTTACTGTCTTTGGAGAGGAAGAATACTTTGTCAGCCATGTAAACACTTTCAAGTATCTGAAAGTAGAAGGTGAATACATTGAAACTCCATGTCAGTCATTTGAAGTGGTTCCCTGGGCTGTTAAGGATTGTGTGACTCCTCCTACTGTGAAGAAGGTTCCTGTGGTCATCAGAAACCCTCCAACAATGGCAATGGCCTCCCTCAATGATGCAAAAGCTGTGGTGGAAGAAGGTGGTTGTACTATTTGGGGTCAGCTTCCTGATATTCCATACAAGTCTGACAAGTTTGGTTTGGGTTTCACTGCAGAGTCCCAGAAGGCTGTCCGTCGTGCCCGTGCTGTTCGTATCACCAATCAAGGGGTTATCAATGCTGTGGGGGATCAAGATGAAGACTACAACTTGGAGGCATGGATTTTTCCTACTGTGGGTGTTGGACTCAATAATTGGACAGCTGAAGATGTTATCCCTATCTCCTTTAGTCAGGAGTAAATACTATTCCTGTGTTATGTTTTTAAATTTATAATTTCTGGAACAATTAAAACTTCCAAGCCATGTGCCTTACCCGGGGCACAATGGTGTGCTTGTTACGGGTTGTCATTTCATTTGCATACTTCATTCAATAAAATCAGTGGACGTTTCGTTTTCGTAAATATTGTGTTCCTTGTCTTTCTTTTTCTTTTATTTTTGCTTTATCAGCTATGTGTTCTTACACACACCCACGTCACTAAAATGCAGATCCTCATCCACTCTGGATCCAGTTGATAACAGTTATACTATTGCCAATTACAATTTCGAGAATCCGATCTATCAAACTGAAGACGGAAACGAGGACGATTGTGAAATACCTGTAGAGCTTGCTAGGTTGTTACAACAAGAAGAGAAAGCTATACAGCCACATGAAGAGCCAGTCGAAGTTGTGAATCTGGGAACTGAAGAAAACAGAAAAGAGGTCAAGATAGGGGCTGATTTAGAGGACAGTGTCAAGATCAGGTTGGTTCAGATGCTACGTGACTATGTGGAGATCTTTGCTTGGTCTTATGAAGATATGCCAGGGTTGGATACGGACATTGTGGTTCACCGTTTTCCAGTGAAAGAAGATTGTCGTCCAAAGAAGCAGAAGGTTCGTCGTATGCGTCCTGAAATGTCAGAAAAGATCAAAGCAGAGGTAATGAAACAATTCAATGTAGGGTTCTTGGCCGTAACTTCTTATCCTCAGTGGGTTGCAAATGTGGTACCAGTTCCTAAGAAAGATGGTAAGGTACGTATGTGTGTAGACTACAGAGATCTGAACAAGGCTAGCCCTAAAGACGACTTTCCACTTCCTCATATCGATATTCTGGTAGACAACACTGCTCAGCATAAGGTATTCTCTTTTATGGATGGTTTCTCTGGTTACAATCAAATCAAGATGGCACCTGAAGATATGGAGAAGACAACATTTGTGACACAGTGGGGCACCTTTTGCTATAAGGTAATGCCATTTGGTTTGAAGAATGCAGGGGCAACATATCAGCGTGCTATGGTGGCTTTGTTTCATGATATGATTCATCATGAGATAGAGGTATATGTGGATGATATGATAGCCAGGTCTCAGAATGAAGAACAACATCTTGATCATCTGCACAAGTTGTTTGAGAGGTTGAAGAAATACAGGTTGAGATTAAATCCAAACAAGTGTACTTTTGGAGTTAGATCTGGAAAGCTCCTGGGTTTCATTGTCAGTGGAAAAGGTATTGAAGTGGAAGCTATACGAGAGATGCCAGCTCCCCGTACTGAGAAGGAGGTTAGAGGTTTCTTGGGACGATTGAACTACATTGCAAGATTTATTTCCCAATTAACTACCATCTGTGAGCCAATCTTCAAGTTGTTGAAGAAAGATCAGGTGATGGAATGGAATGATGAGTGCCAGACTGCCTTTGATGAAATCAAGAGATATTTGCTAGAACCTCCAATTTTAATGCCACCAGTTGATGGAAGACCCTTGATTATGTATTTAACAGTATTAGACAACTCAATGGGGTGTGTATTGGGGCAACATGACGAGTCTGGTCGAAAAGAGCAGGCAATATACTACCTTAGCAAAAAGTTTACCGACTGTGAAACAAGATACTCACTGCTCGAGAAAACTTGCTGCGCTTTGGCATGGGCTGCTCGCCGACTAAGACAGTATATGTTGACCCATACTACCTTGTTGATTTCGAAGATGGATCCAATCAAGTACATATTTGAGAAACCTGCTCTCTCCGGAAGAATTGCAAGATGGCAAATGATCTTGACGGAATATGATATACAGTATACTACTCAGAAGGCCATTAAGGGGAGTGTTGTTGCTGATCATTTGGCTCATCAAGCAGTAGATGATTACCAGTCAATGAATTTTGAGTTCCCTGATGAAGACATTATGTCTGTTACCAAAGAACCTGGACAATATGACGGACCTGAACAAGGATCCCGATGGACTATGGTTTTTGATGGTGCCTCCAATGCACATGGTAATGGTGTTGGTGTTGTGATTAGTTCCCCTGAAGGTTGTCATACCCCGATTACTGCCAGACTTTGTTTCTATTGTACCAATAACATGGCTGAGTATGAGGCATGTATCATGGGTATGCAAGTTGCTATTGATATGAAGATTCAGTTCCTTGAGGTGTATGGAGATTCAGCTCTGGTAGTAAGTCAGATTAAAGGAGATTGGGATACAAAGCATGATAATCTCATTCCTTACAGAGAACATGTGTTGTCTTTGATCCCACATTTCAAAGAGATTACTTTTGGACATATTCCACGAAGAGAGAACCCCATTCTCCTTAGTCTATGGTATGGAAGCAGTTCTGCCTATTGAAGTTCAGATCCCCTCCTTGAGAATTATGAAGGATGCAGGCTTGGATGAAGATGAGTGGATTCAGACTCGACTTGACCAGATAAATTTGATTGATGAGAAAAGGTTAGCAGCAGTTTGTCATGGCCAGATGTACCAGAAACGGATGATCAAAGCTTTTAACAAGAAGGTTAAGCCAAAGGTATATCAGGCTGGTGACTTGGTAATCAAGCGTATCATATTACCACAGGGTGATCCTAGGGGCAAGTGGACTCCAACATATGAGGGACCATTTGTAGTCAAGACAGTGTTCTCAGGAGGTGCCATGATACTGACTACAATGGATGGTGAAGACTTCCCACAACCTGTAAACGCAGACATAGTTAAAAAATACTACGCATAAAAAGAGACCCGCTAGGTTGACAGGCCTAGGCAAAAATAAGGGCATCCCGGCAAACCAAAAGGGTTTGGGCAAAAATTAGGGATATATATATAAAAAGATGTACACCCGGCAAGTCGAAAACCTGAAAAGGCGGCTTGGGCAAAAAAGGGTATCCCGGTGGATTGAAAACCTGAAAGGGCAATCCAGGCAAAAGTTAGGGATTAAAGCGTATGACTATGTCTCGTTTGGATCACTCATGAAACTGCAACCAGTTGTACTACTTACTCAAGCTCAAACAGATAAAGCTCAATCCAATCGTTTCCGTCTCAACAGCAAGAAGATGAGATACTTGAGTGGCAATAGTAGAATTGAAACTCAATAGGATTATTTCCCACATAGCTGATTCTTTTTGTAAAACTTCATGACAAAATTCTCTTACTAGGGTTTATGTCTCCTTGTACAAACTTACCCGTGTATGGGTCACTTTTGATATAAATAAATTCCATCTTTTGAATCCAGATTCACTTTTACCCTATTTACATAAGCGAAACGTCCATTGGTTGTGTTTGAATGTATGTATGCCTTTGAATATGATTGATGTTTACCAGAAACGCATGTATGCTTTTAATATGATTGATGTTTACCAGAAATGCATGAAAATGCAGTAATAGTATTTACTAAGGACGAACGAGGGAAGGATTTCAACGAAGCTTCGCCGGTTCATCTTTACAAGACAGTTACAAACCATCAGTAGGACTAATCCATTTTCACAAAGTCTAATCTCCCCTGGAATTTATATCCATCTCTTTTATCCTCATACGGATATACGGGAAATTACTTTCCAATAAGGGCACGATGAACGAAGACGGGATGTTATACTTATCCTACTATGAAACGAAAGCGAAGGTTATCTATACCCTACTATCCCCAACAACGGGAGGTTATCTATACCTTGTTATCCCCAACAACGGGAGGTTATCTATACCTTGTTATCCCCAGCAGACGGAGGGTTATATATTCTTCAACAACGAATCGGGATTTATTTTCCTTGGCCAGCAGTTGTTATACAAGGATATCCAGACACTTCCAGCAGTGTCATAGCATACATACATCATTTACATCATACCATAACATATATGTCTATAGTACATTACCTAAGTGCATCATGTCATACATGCATACATAAAGCATAAACTAATGTTGTTATACAGAATGCTACCTTGTTTTCAGGTTAATTATCCAACAAACAATCTTATGATCTTTGGGACTGCTTTATTGTAACCTCAGGGTTACTTTATCCTCCTGATGAGCTTCTTATTACTTTGGGACTGCTTTATTGTAACCTCAGGGTTATTTTATCCTCCTGATAGCCTCTCATGACTTCAAGACTGCTTTAGAGCTACTGATTGCTCTATCCTCCTGAAATCATCCTATTACTTCAAGACTGCTTTAGAGCTATTCATTGCTCTATCCTCATGAGGTCATATTACTACTTCAAGACTGCTTTAGAGCTATTCATTGCTCTATCCTCCTGAAGCCATCTAATTATTTCAAGACTGCTTTAGAGTTATCCATTGCTCTATCCTCCTGAAACTACATTATTATTTCAAGACTGCTTTAGAGCTATCCATTGCTCTATCCTCCTGAAATCATTACTTCAAGACTGCTTTAGAGCTATTGATTGCTCTATCCTCCTGAAGACATATCACATTATTATTTCAAGACTGCTTTAGAGCTGTTGATTGCTCTATCCTACTGAAGCCATTCTATTACTTCAAGACTGCTTTAGAGCTATTGATTGCTCTATCCTCCTGAAGCCATTATTACTTCAAGACTGCTTTAGAGCTATTGATTGCTCTATCCTCCTGAGGTCAGATTTATCACTTCAAGACTGCTTTAGGGTTATCATTATTGATTGCTCTATCCTCATGAAGACATGCTGTTACATC
The DNA here is from genome assembly GCA_963859935.3 of Lathyrus sativus. Taxonomy (NCBI): domain Eukaryota; kingdom Viridiplantae; phylum Streptophyta; class Magnoliopsida; order Fabales; family Fabaceae; genus Lathyrus; species Lathyrus sativus. The sequence continues at coordinate 414,161,386 of OZ012738.1, read as the reverse complement.
AGTATTACTCCAGACTCCTGACAGTTCTCATTATACTACTGAAGAACTTTCCCCTAGTGGCATCTTTAAGCCCACTCAATCATGTTCAACCAACCATCAATATCACTCCATGCACTGGTGAGTGCAAATTTTTGGGCTTTTGTGTTCAATCCCCTTCAACCTTCCAGGTTACGACTGGCAAATATACCAATCTAACCCCTCAGGTTTCAGAAAATTGAACAGGGGCAGCTGTTGCACCCCAAAATTTGCCCTCACAATACAAGACTTTGTGTTCCAAGAAGGTTCACAAGGTTCACAAAATTCACAATTGGTCAGAAGAGTTGACAATTCCCTCAGACAATGCACCTCCTAAGCAGTGCATCCAAAACTAGGGTTTTGACTTTAATCAGGCTAAATACACTTTCAAAACAATTCAAAGGTGAGCTTAAGTACCTAAGAGCCCATGGATAACCATGGATGAAAAGGGTGCTAACACCTTCCCTTTTCATAACCTACCCCCCGGACCCAAAATATTCTCTAAGGTCTTTCCTGTTCTTTTATAACCTTTCCTTATGGATAAAATAAAAGTCGGTGGCGACTCTTGCTATCCGCAACATTGTTTAAAGTCAGTTCTCCCACCGTGTTACAGCATTACGGCGCCGAAGTTTATTGCAATGGTCAAAAGTTAGAGCTTGAGCCGTACGGATCGTCTGTGCAGAATCTCGCCGGAGTCAGTGGTATTACTAGAAGCGGTAGAGTGTTTGCGCCAGCAGAGGTTGCAGCAGAGAAAGTGGTCCGAGCTGACGCTGCGGAAAAGGGTAAAGGTAGAGTTGTCGAAGAGGTCCCTTCTGGGGCAGAGAAAGATTTGCTGGTTAAAGATGCTGAAGAGTTCATGCGACTAATCAAGAAGAGCGACTACAAGATTGTAGATCATCTTCATCAGACTCCGTCAAAGATCTCTATTCTTAACTTGTTGCTGTGTTCTGAAGCGCACCGCAACGCGTTACTGAAGGTATTGAACGCTGCATACGTGCCGCAGGAGATATCAGTGAATCAACTGGAAGAGGTGGTGGCCCATGTTAATGCTGGTAATGGGCTGGGATTTATAGATCTGGAGCTGACTCCTAAAGGAAGAGATCACAACAGCGCCTTGCACGTCTCGATAGAGTGCAGAGGTACTATCATGTCGCATGTCCTGGTGGATACGGGTTCATCCCTTAATGTGCTTCCGAAGAAGGCACTGATGAAGTTGGATACCCGTGGATTGCTGTGCACGCCCAGTGATCTGGTAGTGAAAGCCTTTGACGGAACCAAGCGCCACGTCTTCGGAGAGTTGACCCTGCCAATTCAAGTTGGTCCAGAGACGTTCAATACGGTTTTCTATATCATGGATATCATGCCTGCCTACAGTTGCCTCTTAGGTCGGCCATGGATCTATGCTGCTGGTGCCGTGACGTCCACGCTGCATCAGAAGCTCAAATATGCTGTTGGGGGCAGCATAGTGACCGTCTGTGGTGAGGAGGACATTATGGTGAGCCACTTGTCGTCCTTTAAATACGTTGAAATGGATGGCGAGATCCATGAAACGCTCTGCCAAGCATTTGAAACCGTCAAGGTGAAAAAGGTAGCTCCTGTCGTCGCAGAGAAGCAGGAGATGAATCTTTCCTCGTTTAAGGAAGCTCGGGCCGTCGTCAAAGCCGGTTCCACCCCAGGCTGGGGGCATGTCTTGGATATACCAATCAAGCAGGATAAGTTTGGATTGGGGTATTCTCCTGGAGCTGAAGCTTCATCTTCTTCTGGCAGCTCGTCTCGTGGGAAAGGGCCGATCCTATTCACCAAGGGGGGAGTAATTTTCGAGAGCATCAACGCTGCGTCGGAGGACAGCGGGGATAGTGATTGTGATCTTGACGCCTGGATTCAACCGAGCAAGCCGGGCGAGCGCCTCCACAATTGGACCATCAAGGAGATTATCAAGCTGACAAGTGAAGAGTAATGATTTGCTTTTTACAATCTTTGTACAACCCTATGTCCTGCCCGGGGCATAGTGGTTTTACTGTCAGGGCCTTGTTGGATTATGTGTATGCATTTTGTTAATAAATAAAAGGCGTTTTCTTCATACTCAAATATTGTGTTCTCTGTTATTCCTGTTTTATGTTTATTTCGAAAAACAGCAAAATGGCAACGAGGTTTGTGCTAACCTGCATATCCTTGCTTTAAACTTAACCCTTGTTATTGCAGGATCCACATAACAGACGACATCGACTCTGGACCCTCTACGGCTCACTACGACTTTGATTGCCCGATCTATCAGGCCGAGGATGAGATTGATGAAGACGAGGACCTTCCGGAAGAGTTGGCCCGCTTGTTGAGACAAGAGGAAAAGGTTATTCTGCCTCACGAGGAGGATATTGAGATTGTAAATCTGGGTTCTGAGGAGCTCGTCAGAAATGTCAGAGTAGGGGTTGCGCTGCAGAATGATGTCAAGCATAGATTGGTCGAGATGCTTCGAGAGTATAGTGACGTCTTTGCTTGGTCATATGAGGATATGCCCGGACTTGACACTGACATCGTGGTTCATCGCTTGCCGTTGCGAGAAGATTGCCCTCCAGTCAAGCAGAAGCTTAGGAGGACGAGACCAGACATGGCTGTAAAAATCAAAGAAGAAGTCCAGAAGCAGTTGGACGCAGGATTTCTAGCCGTTACCACTTACCCTCCGTGGGTCGCCAACATAGTGCCTGTACCGAAGAAGGACGGTAAGGTACGCATGTGCGTCGATTATCGGGATTTGAATAGGGCGAGCCCTAAGGATGATTTCCCGTTGCCTCACATCGATGTGTTGGTCGACAACACAACCCAGTTTTCCGTGTTTTCGTTCATGGATGGCTTCTCCGGTTACAATTAGATCAAGATGGCACCGGAGGACATGGAGAAAACGAAGTTTATCACCCCCTGGGGAACATTTTGCTATAAGGTAATGCCCTTCGGTCTGAAGAACGCAGGGGCCACTTACCAGCGAGCAATGGTAACTTTGTTTCATGATATGATTCATCATGAGATCGAGGTCTATGTTGATGACATGATTGCAAAGTCCCAAACGGAGGAAGAGCATCTGGTCAATTTATTGAAGCTGTTTGAGAGGCTTAGGAAATTCAGGCTGAGGCTGAATCCTAACAAGTGCACTTTCGGAGTGCGGTCCGGAAAGTTACTGGGATTTATCGTTAGTGAACGAGGGATTGAAGTTGATCCTGCGAAAATAAAAGCTATCCAAGAAATGCCAGCGCCGAAAACAGTGAAAGAAGTTCGTGGTTTCCTGGGCCGAATAAACTACATTGCAAGGTTTATCTCTCAGCTCACGGCCACTTGTGAACCGATGTTCAAGCTTTTAAAGAAAGATCAGGCGATTACTTGGAATGAAGATTGCCAGAGGGCATTCGACAAAATAAAGCAGTATCTTCAAGAACCTCCAATCTTGATACCCCCAGTGGCTGGACGGCCATTGATCATGTACCTGACGGTTCTGGAGAATAGTATGGGGTGTGTTCTCGGTCAGCACGACGAGACGGGCAGAAAGGAGCATGCCATTTATTATTTGAGTAAAAAGTTCACTGAGTGTGAATCTCGATACTCGATGCTGGAGAAGACGTGTTGTGCATTAGCTTGGGCTGCCAAACGTCTACGACAGTATATGCTCAATCACACCACTATGCTAATTTCGAAGATGGATCCGATCAAGTACGTCTTCGAGAAGCAGGCTCTTTCGGGCAGGATTGCCAGATGGCAGATGGTGTTAACGGAATATGATATTCAGTACGTCTCTCAGAAAGCCATTAAGGGAAGCGTATTGTCTGATTACCTTGCCGAACAGCCAATCGAAGACTACCAGCCGATGAAGTTCGAATTCCCTGACGAGGATATTATGTTTCTCAAAGCGAAGGATTGCGATGAGCCATTGCCCGATGAGGGGCCAGATAGGAAGTCTCAGTGGAAGTTGATATTCGACGGAGCGGTTAATTCCTATGGAAGTGGTATCGGGGCTATCATCACGACTCCTCACGGATACCACATCCCGTTTACTGCGAGACTGACGTTTCCAGTTACCAACAATGAAGCAGAGTATGAAGCATGTATTATGGGTCTAGAAGAGGCAATTGATTTGAGAATCAAGAATCTAGACATATATGGTGACTCAGCGCTTGTAATCAATCAGATTAAAGGGGAGTGGGAAACTCGTCAAGCGAATCTAGTGCCGTACATGAATTATGCCAGGAGGCTGCTTCCGTTTTTCGACCGAGTGGAACTTCATCATGTACCCAGGGCTGAAAATCAAATGGCTGATGCCTTAGCCACGTTGGCTTCAATGTATAAAGTCAATTATTGGAATGAGGCTCCAAGAATTGTGCTTTCGCGTCTTGACAGACCAGCGTTCGTTTTTGCAATCGAGGGTGCCAATGACGGCAAGCCATGGTTCCACGACATCCGGACCTTCCTTATGACTAAGGAGTATCCTACGGGTGCATCAATCCAGGATAAGAAGACTCTAAGGAGGCTATCTGGAAACTTTTATCTCAATCCTGATGGAGTGCTGTATAAGAGAAACCACGATCTCGTGCTACTCAGATGTGTAGATGAGAAAGAGGCGAGTATGCTCATGGAAGGAGTCCATGAGGGCACATTTGGTACGCACGCCGGCGGGCATGCCATGACGAGAAAGATCCTGAGAGCAGGGTATTACTGGCTGACTATGGAGTCGGATTGCTTCAGATTCGCGAAGAAATGTCATAAATGCCAGATTTATGCTGATAAAGTTCATGTGCCGCCGTGCCCATTGAATGTCATGTCCTCCCCTTGGTCGTTCTCCATGTGGGGCATCGACATGATAGGCAAGATCGAGCCCACTGCATCCAATGGTCATCATTTCATTCTGGTAGCTATCGACTACTTCACCAAATGGGTGGAGGCAGCCTCGTATGCTAATGTGACCAAGCAGGTGGTAGCTAAATTCATAAAGAGGGACATCATCTGTCGCTATGGAATTCCCGAGCGGATCATTACTGATAATGGTTCGAATTTGAATAACAAGATGATGAAGGAGATGTGCCAGAGCTTCAAGATTGAACACCACAACTCATCTCCTTACCGACCAAAGATGAATGGCGCTGTTGAAGCGGCCAACAAGAACATCAAGAAGATTGTTCAAAAGATGGTTGTGACGTACAAGGATTGGCACGAGATGTTGCCATTCGCCTTGCACGGTTATCGTACGACGGTGCGTACGTCGACCGGGGCAACTCCTTTCTCCTTGGTGTACGGTATGGAAGTTGTCCTACCGTTAGAAGTGGAGATTCCTTCTTTGCGAGTTTTGGTTGATGTGAAACTCGACGAGGCAGAATGGATTACGAATCGTTTGAACCAACTCAGCCTGATGGACGAGAAGAGGTTGGCATCGATTGCATTTGGTCGCCTGTACCAAAGCCGAATGAAGAAAGCTTATGATAAGAAGGTGCGTCCTAGAAGCTTTCAGACGGGTGATCTCGTCCTGAAGAAAATTCTTCCGCCACACTCCGATCACCGGGGCAAGTGGACTCTGAATTACGAAGGGCCGTATGTCGTCAGCAAGGTCTTCTCGGGAGGAGCTTTGTTGTTATCCACGATGGATGATGAAGATTTTGCATCCCCGGTGAACACGGACGCAGTTAAAAAATACTTTGCTTGAAAGAGACCCGCTGGACAAAAAGAAAGAGTCCAGGCAAAAAAGGGGCATCCCGGCGAACCAAAAACAGAATAAAAGGTTCGGGCAAAAATTAGGGATATATTGAAAAATGTACACCCGCGAAGTCGAAAACCTACACTGGGCGGCTTCGGCAAAAAAGGGTATCCCGGTGAACTGAAAACCCGTAAAGGGCGGTTCACGCAAAAGTTAGGGATTTGAATAAGCAAATGACTACGCTCCGTATGGACTCTCATTGTTTAGTGGTTCGGAAGACCTGAGGACCGTCTATCTGAATCAATCTCTTCCGAAGCTGAAACATCGGAGAAGTATCGAAGTCGAGTGGGTCTTAGAGGGATCAACTCATGGTGTTCGTCTACGCCTCGTTGCCGACATTTGTATATACTGGTGTATATTTATGTTTTCTTTTTGCGCGGCTTCCTCATTCCAGGAGTTTTCCTCTGTTGTAAAACATTTTTGCCCATTCAGGGGTTCACCATCAATAAAATGCACATTATTCAGCAATTCTGCTTGTCTGTTTAGCATTTATCTGTTTTGTTTGCGAGTGAAAACGCCGATGTTTTTTTTTGATAAAATGCGCATGCATAAACTTGCGGGCCTAGGCCCATTGATTGTTGAAACAATTAATTAACTGAATATTGTCACGAGATAATAACCTGGATAGGCCCCTTTGAGGAGGGTATCTTGTCTGTTTGTTTGTGTTGTTGCAGGTGTAGCGCCTTCCAGAAGATGTGTCATGCGCATCCCCGAAGCAGGGCGAGTCCTCCTTCTCCAACAGTGTTCAGTAGTCTCTCCGCCGCAGAATCTGAACGCAGAGTAGTGAGCATTGATATGTCTCCCCATGCAGAGATGATTCTCTTCCCCAAGCAGACGCATCCTGAGGGAACGTCACCTCATCAGCTGAGTCGAGGGCCGAAGCCCGTATTCCCCCCCAGCACCGGGTCACAAGTGCAGATTTCATAGGAATGTTCGGGTGCCGAAGCTCGTGTTTTCCCCAGTAAAGTCACCGAAGCAGGTGTCTTCCCCAGCACCGGGTCACAAGCGCAGGTCTCGTAGGAAGCTGTTCGTATGCCGAAGGATGCAGTAACTGATGGTGCCAGACTGAAGTCTCCAGCGGAATTGAGATTCCCCACCAAGAGTCGTATTCTCTCCTGAAGTTGGATGATTCCCTCTTCCCCAGTAGAGTGTTGGAACAGCTGATGTTGCATTCCCCTGCAGAGTTGTACTCTCCCCCGAAGTTAGATGATTCTTTCTTCCCCAGCGGAATTGAAATTCCTCATCAGAGTCGTACTCGCCAGTGAAGTAGAATGATTTCTCCCTCCCCGGCTGAGTCCGCAAAACCCCTAGGAGAGCCGAATCCTTGAAAGCAGTTGGGACCATGAGTGGATTTTCCCTAGCAGAGCATCGAACAGCTGATGCTGTATTTCCCCAGAGTCGCACTCTCTCCAGCGAAGCAGAATGACTTCTCCTTCCTCAGCCGAGTTTGCAGATGTCCAAGAGAGCCGAGTCCTTGGAAGTCGATCAGATCATGTTTAGTTGTTCCCCCAATGGAGTGTTAAGCAGCTGAAGTTGTTTCCCCACAGAATTATTATCCCCAGAGAGTAGCCATGGCGGCCACGCAGTTCATTCTCGCGATTGATATCAGCAGGTCCAGGCTCTCGTAGAGCTTCGTTCCCCTGCAGCAGATCAACTGAAGTTGTTTTCCCTGCAGCCATCCGTGGAAGATCAATTCCCCAGACGGAGCCAATTGATATTGGCATGTCCACGTTTTCCTCAGCAGGATGATTCCTCTGTCTGAGTAGTTCTTTCTCCTTGACAGGAGGATTTTCCCCTTCGGCATTTATTTTGCTGACGGGATTGCATAGCATTGTGCATGACTGCATAGCATTTAGCATAAACGCATAGCATTTCCACCGTGTGGGGCATGGCGCCGAAGCATATGCATCATAAGCATGATCTAGGTCATTATTATTCTTGCCTTACAGGTGTTCGGCCGAAGGATCGGTTGCTCAGGATGATTCCTGATATCCTCCCCAACGAGGTCGCTTTCTTAAGATGATTCTTGAAGACCCCGGTGTAATCCCCACAGTCGCTCGCTCAAGATGATTTTTGAGATCCCCAGCGAAGTCTTCAGTTCGAGATGATTCTTGAATTCCTCAGCGCGGTTTCCCGAGTTGTTTGCCCAAGATGAGTCTTGAGCTCCCCAGTAGCGTCCCCAGCAAGAGTTTCCCAGGAGGATTCTTGGGATACCCAGCAGAATAAAAGTTTCCAGAATGGTTATCGGTTCAGGATAATTCTTGAAGGTGCCCGACGGAGCTGTTTGTTCAAGATGATTCTTGAAGTCCTTAGCAGCGTGATATGTCTGCTCCAACAGTGATGTCTAATCTGAAGATTGACTTCGTAAGCGCCTGAAGGGGGTATCAGAGGTTCCTGTGAATTCAGATTTCCTGGTTAATGAATCAACGTGTGGCTGAAGACAAGGTTCCAAAGTTTGTAGATATAACAAGATGATCCGTGTTGGTCTGAAGACCAAGTCAGTTGTCCTAAGGTGATGATTGATTGCGATCAAGTGAATAGTGTTTCTTCTGACTGAAGTCGAAGATGTTTCTCCAGCTGAAGCGGAGTTTTGCCTGAAGGCAAAGTGTTTGAATCCCCGTAGAGTCATGAATGGCTCAGGATACCATTTCTCCGACTGAAGTCACAGATTTCCCAAGCTGAAGCGAAGGTGCCTAAGGGCAAGGTTATCCCCAAGGTCATGAATGACCTGGGATTCATTTTTCGGACTGAAGGCCGAAGTATATCCCTGACTGAAGTCATGGATGCACTATAGCCGAGGCGGAGTTGCCTGAAGGCATATCCATGTATCCTTGAAGACCAAGGACCATTTCTTCCGACTGAAGTCGAAGATACCTCCTGCAGAGTTGCCGACAGTTTACATCCTTGAAGGCCAAGGATGCTTATCTTCAGAAGTACTTGAAGATTTTTCTAGCTGAAGCTGGAAGTGGCCAGGGGCCAGGGTTTCAAATATCTTTAATGTTGAAGTTCTACGGTGGGCAGTGTGCAGTAGTATGCCGATGTTCGTTATGGTTCTGAGGGTGAACCCCAGGTCAGAGTGTGCTCGGTTAAGTCTCTCATTCCCAGCGGAGTAGTTTCAAATACGCAAGTATACCTTTTGTTCCATTTACCAGGGGTGAACCCCAGGTTAGATTCGTTTTCAGATTATATTTTGTCCGGCGGCGAGGTTGGATGTTTGTTCGACGGCGAGGTTGGATGTTTGTTTGACGGCGAGGTTGAATGTTCGTTTCCAGAATATTTTGTTCGACGGCGAGGTTGAATGGTTGTTTGACGGCGAGGTCAGATTATGATTTGTTCGACGGCGAGGTTGAATGTTTGTCCGGCGGCGAGGTTGGATGTTTGTTCGACGGCGAGGTTGAATGGTTGTTTGACGGCGAGGTCAGATTATGATTTGTTCGACGGCGAGGTTGAATGTTTGTTGACGGCGATGTCAGACTCTTTAAATCCCCAGCAGAGATGATGATTGTACGACGGCAATGTCGAATGTCTCTCAAAGCGATGTTTGTTTCCGACGGCGATGTCAGATTCAGTTCTCCAGCGGCGATGCGGGGTATTATGTCAGACGTAGTTCTCCAGCGGCGATGCAGGGTATGTCAGACGCAGTTTTCCCAGCGGCGATGCGGGGTATTTTGACAGATTTAGTTCTCCAGCGGCGATGCGGGGTATGTTGATTGTCCGACGGCGATGTCAGATGTAGTTCTCCAGCGACGATGCGGGGTATTTTGTTCAGTATTGTATTTTCTCCAGCGGCGATGCGGGGTATTTTGGTTGATCAACGGCGATGTCAGACTCAGTTTTCCAGCGGCGATGTTGGGTGTGTCAGTTAATTCAGTTCTCCAGCGGCGGTGTTGGATGGTTCGTTCTCCAGCGGCGATGTTGGATATATTGTTTGTTTCCGAAGGCGATGTCAGATCAGTATTTCTCCAGATAGTTGCCGTGCAGCTGTTATTCCAGTGTTCGACGAGTTGAGCAGTTGGCAAATTTTCGGGTTTACCGGTATTCAATCGTCTCGCACCTTGATTGGTTGAGAGCCGTTCGCTTCTCACCCAGTCAGGTTCAAGCCGTTTGAATAGGGGCAGCTGTTGCACCCCAAAATTTGACCAACAATTATTTATCCATCAAGTGTTTGAAAGTTGATATCTTCATCAGAAAGCTCAAGAGATCCTCAGAGGAATTGGGTGAAACCAAGGTTGTGTGTCTCATAGCTTGAGAGTTGTGGGTGCTCCTCAGATGACTCTGAGACTTTGAGAATGGACTTGAAGCTTTAAGAAGGCCTATGAGATGTCTTGGAAGTCATCATGAAGCCCAGAGAAGTCATTGTGCAAGGATTCAGGAGATTCAACCATGAATGGTAGAATTAGGGTTTTGACTGGCTCAACCCTAGATCAGCTGAAGATTTGGAGAAGGTTGAGACCTAATCCAAGGGCCATGATATCATGGAATGATGCATGGACATGTTATAAAGATGATTCCTAGACCAACTCATCATGATTGAGGAGTTCGAGAAGTTTCAAGTTAGGGTTTCTGAGGATTGTCAGTGAAAAAACCCTAATTTGATCCCTATCTTCCAGGCAGTTTTAGCTCAAGATGTGATTGATATCTCATCTTCCCCACAACATGAATGTTGTAGAGTTTGTTCATAGATTTAATTTGAGTGGTAGAAGTCCTTGATAGGAGTTGCATAGCTCAAGTTATGGTTTTGACAAATTACAGGTCAGCTGAGGTGTGTGAATCTGGGTCCTTGAAAGTCACCCAACTTGCAGAAAACTTTTGCCCTAGTAGGATGATTCCTATGATTTCTTGGTCAACATGAATGTTGAAGAGAATCTTCTTAGCTTTAATTTTAGTGGTAGAAGTCCTTGATAGGATTTGTGGAACTCAACTTATGGTTTGAACAAGACAGGGGTATTTTGGTCATTTGGCAGTTATAGGTCATTTTAAACAAAGGCCATATCTCCTATTTCCAAGCCTCAAATGGAAAAACTCAAAACATGAAAGTTGTTCAAAATGGCATTTTAAGCCTAGAAAAGAGGTCATGAATTGTTGGAAAAGCTCATAGCATGGAATGACAAAGTTTGGTAAATTTGAACTAAAAATGGCTTATAAGTTAATTCAAGTCAAGTTGGAAATTGGTTTGGGAGATCTATGAGTCCAAAATAGGTCATCCAATATACCATTTTGAATGTAAATGACATTCTAAAAACTTTGGTTTAAACAGAATTTTTATTTGAGGCTCAAAAATGAAGGTTGCTTTGCAATATTGTAACTTGCATCTTAAGGTAACTTGAGAAATCTTCACACAAGGCAAATATGAGCTGATTTTTTTGTACATTCCTTATCAATATCTCACATAAGAAGAATTTGACACAAAATTTACAAGGTTTAAGGCATGAGATATGAGATGTAGAACTTATCACCAAAGGAGATTTCCAAGCTTTTCTAGATGATTCTAGAAGCTTCTAGCCTCTTCCATCAATCATTATAAGAAGAGTGATCCACATTGAAGCAAAAGGTCGGTTAGATAGAGAGAGTTTTCAGAGGAGAAAGAGAGAGAGAAATTGCCATTGAAGAGCTTCCTTCAAGATCAAGCAACTTGATATTTCTTCCATCACAAGACCTCTCCTTCAAAACCAGTGCAAACAGAAGGTTGTTCATCATCAAAGGATCATCTTAAGGCCAGGACAAGCCCTGAAACCATTTCCACGAGCACTCACCATCTCTCTTTGACAGGTTGGTTTTCCTCCATGGATCTCCTTAATTATGCATTTTCAGTTAAATTTCTAGGTATAGAATTAATGTGCTAGGTGAGTTGATCTTTTCCCATGAGTTCGAGAGCTCTGTGTGAGGTTTTACAACAGATGGTAGATTCTTTAAGTTCCAAGAATTGGCTGGATTTTGAGTTTTAGCTGGCATGGATTAGATTAGTATAACTAGGGTAACATAAAGAACATGAGTGCATCATTGGATTTGAGTTTTAGAAGAGTTGATCTCAGGAAAAATAATTGGGACCATGATCTTTAAGCTCTCTGTTTGAACGATTCAAGAGGAATTAGAGAAAATCACACGTATAGCCTTGTTCCTCTTAATCAATAGGTCATTTTCCTTTTTGGAATTTTTTAGTTTCATCAAGTATGGAGAGAGAACGAGCCAGTTGAAATCCTTGCATGGAGGCACGATTTTGCTGAAAACCCTAAGTGTTTTGGGACGATGACTGACATCCGTTGGATCTGTCTGAATTTCTTGACCTATTACTCTAATCCAATGGTCCCAGTTGAATGAAGAAAAACGGAGGGAAAATATAAGTAAAGCGCTGCGTTTAACTTAATTTTAGGTCTTGGGCTTAGTCTCCATTGCTTCTCACACCACCCCAGCGAGGCCCAACTCAAATAACAAGTGATATCCTTACTATCCTCACCCCTCACGCGTTTTTTGTTTTCTTTTATTTCTGATTGATAATGGGCTTTATCCCCAAGCGCTATCTGCACCCCACATCATAGCCCAATCCCCAAAATGAACTGGGGCGCATTGCTCATGACACCCCCTCCCCTTTATTTCTTATATTCTTTTATTTTAATTTCCTTTAATTTTCTTGCACTTTAATAAATTCATAAAAAATAGAAAAATGAATATTTTTTAATCCTTGTTTTTTCTATAGGTTAATGAATTTGTCTAGAAAAATATAAATAAATAAAATTTCCATTTTATTTTCTTTTAATATTTTTAGAGTATTATTCTTTTAAATAGCTTTTTAATATGTTTAGTTTGATATCCAATTTTGTAGAATTTCTTTTAGGACTTTCCCTTAGGATTTTTAATTCATTCTTTTTGGTGTGATTAGATATTGAATCATAGTTCCCCATAGGATTTAATTCTTGATTTTTAGATTAAAATTTGATTAGTTTAATCAGGTTAGCATTAGGGTATCATAATTAGGGTTTATGTTATGCATAGGTAAGGAATTTCATTTTCTTTAGATAGTTTTGTCTTGATTTTTGGGTAGGGGCATATGTGGATGTTATGGGTAGATGTTGTAGACCCTTGTGAATAATTGTTAGAATTTTCCCCCTTGTTTTAGTATTCTTAGGTATTTTCTGAAGTTGGCTGGTGGTTTTGGCTGTTCTGTGGTTATCTGTTCATCTCTGGGGTTTATTTTGGGGAGTTTGTTGTGGGGCTTGTGTTGTCTTGAAGATCTTGTTGAAGAGCATGATGGAGGAGAAGATTGTAGATCAAGACTCAGAGACCCATAGCTTGGATTGTTCCCTGTCTGTGAGGTTTGAGATCCTGAAGTTTGAAGGAAGTTCATGGTACTTTCCTGAGGAAGGCACTATGAATGACTTTCATTCTTTCTTCTCACCTCTTTCTTAAGTATCCAATGATGTTGGAGCCAACTTGTGAGTTTAATTTCTCCTGAGGAGGAAGGTAAACTGATCACATGTTGTTGAGCCACATGGGATACAATTCCTAAGTGGAAGCCTCCTAGTACTTTCCTGAGGAAGGTCCTATGGGTCTATTCACTTATTTCCATTAGTTCATCTAGGATTTCTTAAGTATCCAATGATGTTGGAGCCAACTTGTGAGTTTAATTTCTCCTGAGGAGGAATGTAAACTGATCACATGTTGTTGAGCCACATGGGATACAACTCCTAAGTGGAAGCCTCCTAGTACTTTCCTGAGGAAGGTCCTATGAGTCTGTTCATTTAGTTCCACTAGTTCAGATAGGATTTCCTAAGTATCCAGTGATGTTGGAGCCTGCTTGTGAGTTTAATTTCTCCTGAGGAGGAATGTAAACTGATCACAGTGGTTGAGCCACATAGGATATGATTTCTGAGTATACACCTCCTAGTGCTTTCCTGAGGAAGACACTATGAGTCTGCCTACTTAGCTCCCTTTCTTTGGTAAGCTTGTTCTGAAGCTTGAAGACTGGGATTGGTTTCTTTTGATTAGGGTTTTGCTTTAGGGCTTTGCTTAGAGTTGATCAGGATTTTGTTTTAGGATTAGAGAGTAGAGGTAGATGATTCTTTCTCAAGCATGTGTTTTGTTGGCCTGATGGCACTTCATTTCTTTTATCTGTTATTGCTTGATAGCATGTTGTTTACGTTTCAGTATGATTACTGTTATTTCATGACTGGCTTGAGGTTGAGATGAGCTTGTGGAGGTTGAAGCCCACACACATTTCCTCCCTCACTTGCATTGCATGCATTTTACTGTTTAAAGCTGATGCTTTTGTCTGTTTTGGTGTATCGTTGATATGATCCCCTAGGACTCTCATTTCCTTTGATAAGGATTTGATGTTAGACTTTTAGGTTGAAACCTATGCATGACAACATCTAGGAGTTCCCTGTTCAAACCTCAACCATAGGATGAATCCATGGCATGATAACAGTAGGACTTGATAGTCTCCCTCCTAGCTGGGCCTGTTCTCTTCTCATCTCAAAGAAGTTTAAGATACAGTAATCATGAATGATTTCTGTCGTACGTTACGAGCCTTAAGCTATCTGAGATCGGACGTTTAGTATGGTACCCTTTGGGTGACATGCGACGCATTCACTCTCAGGTCATAGTCTCTAGTGCGGTTGAAATCGCAAACACAATGAAAAACATTTCTTTCAGGAGATAAGTCGTAGTTTCCCGAACTACGTTTGCTCTGATCTTTCATACCAGATGAAAGTACGTAGGCATAGGATGCGACGTCCTAGCGAGCAACTTTTTCCCCTTAACCCTTCGTAGGCCGAACTACGTTGACTCTGATTTCTCGTTCTCTGATGAGAATACGTAGGCATAAAGTGCGACGCTTTGCCGAGTCATTTTTCTTTTCTTTTTCAGCCAGCCTTGATAGGTAGATAGATTATAACCAACCCGTCCAAGTAAACAAACAAGCGAGGATCCCGTCGAGTACGACGGACGTGAGGGGTGCTAATACCTTCCCCTTGCGTAACCGACTCCCGAACCCAGACAATGGTTGCGACGACCTTGTCTTACCCTTTTTCGTCAGGTTTTTCCGATCGTTTCCTTTCCCGCTCTGAGGGATAAATAACGAAAGGTGGCGACTCTTCTGTCATGCCGGCACCTTATTTTCGCGCAAGCGACAGTGACAGCACAACTTTTTTTCAAAATCTGCATGAACACTGCATTAAAATTACCATTCGGGATTAAACAATTTTATTTGCAGGTCAGTAGCCGACAGGAAGGAAATTCCAGTAGGGAATAGTCGAACAGGACTGAATAATTCAGCGGTCTGGATCAAAATGGTGTATGTTGTGAAACCCTGTGAATCTGGGGCATTGACTTCCAGTGAGTTCAGAATCAGTCGAGTCTGAGGACATGTTCCGAAGCATCGGTTGATTATGGGACAGTTTACTAGAGAAGCAGTTGATCAGAAGTGAATCTTCTCGAGAGCCAATCAGGGGCAATTATCCAGAATGTTGTGATTTGAGGATAGATCCTTCCAGTGTGTGATCAGGGCAGGTTAAGTCGCTCAACGCTCATTCAGGGGCAAGCCACTTCAGAGACAGTGAAACCAACTATGTTGATAGTTGTTTGATTGAGGTTGAATCCTTTTGTCGTACAAATACCGGGGCAAAGCCATCTCAAGGTCGTATTGTAGCAAGTTGCTTTCTATTCAGAGTGAGTTTCCCAAGAGCCAGATTGGGGCAAGTTGAGTTGCACTGGGGCAAGTTGTTCAAGCAAGTTTGTTCGCCCTAGCAGGAGTTGAGTATCGGGGAATCGTGTCATTACCCTCATCAAAAAAACCTGAAACTTCGAAAAAAACCTTGTCGTCATTGGAACATTATCCTATAGTTTAAACCTGTTACTTGACAGAGCCTTGTAACCTTCCCATTTCCAAAGCCCAGTTCTCGCCTGGCAAACCGGTAACCAGTCCTCGTCTGGTCCACCTTTCCGTAAATACCAGTTCTCGTCTGGTACCTGTTATTTTTCAACCAGTTATTTTCTGGACAACCTTTCTGTAAACATCAGTTCTCGTCTGGTGTATGTTAGCTTTCAACCAGCCCCGTCTGGTCACCGTCTCTTTAACCTATTTGTTGCATCAGTTCTCGTCTGGTGCATGGCAGCTTCCAAACCAGCCCCGTCTGGTCATCCTTTCCTTAACCTATCATCCGGTCAGCCTCGTCTGATGTTCTAACCGTAAATCCATTCTCGTCCGATAACCTAACCTATTTTCGCTATCAGTCCCCGCCTGGTAGTCCATCTTTGAATGCTAGCCCCGTCTAGTATTTTCCCTTTAAAACCATTTTGTTAATAACCTATTTTCATCCGTAAACTAGAAAAAGCCTAAAAAATACCCGACACGATAATTCCTAGTGACTCGCATGGTGTCACGTTCCCCGATACAAAGCTCGATTGATATCGGTTTCCTGATTAATGTTAAATCAGGGTTACTCTCCTCAGCAGATAGAAGTCACGTATTATCCTCAAAATAGTTGAAATTGTATTTTATCCCTCCTCAGAATAGGATCAGGAGTATCCTCAGCAGGTCAGAATGGATATCCCTGACAACAGGGGCATTCTCAACAGTGAGCTGTGCACAAGTAACCCCAGTTTGGTTAAGCCCCACAGAGTACAATCAGATTGTCAAGGGTTTAGAAAGAGCATCCCCGTGCAGGGTCGTCCTTACCTCCTCCAGCAGGTTGTCATTCTTCCGTCAGGTTGATCATCCTCTAACGAGTTCGTAACGATGAATTTGTGCCATCCCTCAGCAGGATTGTTTTTTCCCCATGGAAGTTGGTCTCACTTTTCCAACATTTATTTTTCTGAGATGATTCTATGATGCCCAGTATCCCTCAGTGGAGTTGACGTTGCCTTCGGCATTTATTTTTCCAAGCGGCTTTAGGCCCGGTGTTCTCTAGCAGCTCGAACCTGCATTTGCATTTGCATATATTATCATATTTGCATATACCCAAAAAACGCGTAGCATTTCCATGTCGTATGGAGCATTACGCCATTGTCAAACATACGCATTGTGAAACATAAATCAGGTTGGTTAACTTTTTGCTTTCAGGTGTGTTTCTCAACAGGAGTATAGAGTTCTATCTCGGATCTATTTCCAGATATTCGAAGTCTCGCTGTGAGACATGTGATGATACAGTTCTTGTTATTATCCCCCACAGAGTTACTGGTTGAAGTTTCTCTTATCCGACTAGCGGAGTGTTTTTCTTGAGGTTTGCTGTCGCGGCAGCATTACAGGGTTTCATAAATCAAAATTTCCGAAGTTGTCACTTGCTGTCGAAACGGGTGTCGGGCAGTTATTTTCAGAATATCCCCAGTGGAGTTAGCTACTACCAAGAATAGGAAAGGAAGCTATATCCAAGATGGATTTTCCCGTAGGAAGCAGGCGGATGACCTTTTCCTGTATGAATCAGGAGGATGGATTTTCCCGTATGAAGCAGACGGATGAACTTTTCGGTATCCAGATAGATGATTCTCTCGTGATAGACAGAGTATGTGAGTTGTGTTCCGATATTTGACAAAAGTATTTTCCCCAATGAAGTCGCCGTGATTTCCTTGTGTTGACGAAATATTACTGTCCCCAGTAGAGTCCTCCTCAAAGTCGTTTGTGGGTTGGGACCAACGGAATTAGCTACTGCAGAGATAAGCAGAGTTTCCGGTGTTTAGACAGATGATCTGCCCGTATGGATAGGCGGATGGAGTTTCCTGTGACTAGACAGAAATGTTTCCCCAGTGAAGTCGCCGGGATTTCTCCGTGTTGACGGAATATGGAGTCTTGACGTGGAAAAAGTTCTATTCCCGTGTTGTTGAGATTTCTTCGGGTTGACGAAATGTGAGTCCTGACGTGGACATATTTGCATTTATTCGTGATTTGACGAAATTTGGGTCCAGATGTGGACAAGGTTACTCCTGTGACGACAGAATCTCTATTCGTGTTGACGAATTAGTTCCTCTTCTGGTGTTGACAAGGTTAGTCCAATGGTGGACGGAGGTGTTTTTGCGAAAATAGCTCAGTGCCCGTGGTGTCACGCAGGTGATTGATGTTGAAATCAAAATTGTATCAGATAATTGACCAGTTGTCGTCGTAACAACCAGACTTCGTTCATTGGATGTTGCTTCTCAAGCAGTTTTGCAGTTTAACTCCACGGTTGACAAATTTCAGGGTTTCTTTGGTATTCAACCGTCTCGTACCTCGATTGTTTGAAGGTCGTTCCCTCTTCACCCAGTCGGGTCCAAGCCGTTTGAATAGGGGCAGCTGTTGCACCCCAAAATTTGACCAACCGGTTCCCACATCTGGTTTATGTTTCGACGCATTTTTCATTCGCATTCATATACCGCATCCATTGCATTTTTGCAGTCAGACTGATTTTATTGGGATTACAGCCTCCCCTGGCATTTCGGACGTTTCAGACCAGTTCGGATAGGCGGAGTCCTATTTTTGGGAATTTTGTGCGCTTCCCGATGTTTTCAGCTCACGCTGTTGTTTTGGAGGATATTTCGGTGTCCGGTTTTTTGCCGCTTATTTTCGATTTGGTCTCGCATTCCCTTTTAATTGAATTAATTGCTTTTATTGCATTTTTTAGAATTTTATAGTCTTTTCTAGATTTAAATAGATTTTATTTGGATTATTTAGAATATAGTTTCTTTTATGGTTTTTAGAATCTTAATAGGTTTATTTGTTTTTAGAATAATATAGTATTTTTTAGATTAATAGATAAATAGGTTTATTAATAGTTTTCTAGGATTTTAATAGATTTTTATAGAATAAATAGTTTTAATAGTTTCTTTTTGATAAATAGTTTTAATAGATTTTTAGAATATTAGATATTAGTTTTTTTATTATTAAATAGAATAGTATAGTTTTTTTTTAAATAGATTTTAGTATAGTAAAGAGAATTTAAATAGATTTTATTCTTAATATAGATTTATTAGTTTTCTATAGATTTTAGTATAGTTTTATTAATTAGCTTTAATTGAGTTTAGTTTAATTAGGGTTAGATTTATTAATCCATAGTCTTTTTTATTCGTTCAGTTAACTATAGCTTGAATTTTTGTTTTACTTCATTAATTGCATCTTTATTAGTTAGTCAGTATTAATTGAAGTCATGAGCATTATTAATTTCGTATCATTGCATTAGTCTTTCATTAGTTAATTCAGTTAATCATTAATTAGTCTTCTATTCATTTAATTCAAGTTGGAGTTAATGGGCCACATGTCTTGTTTTTGGGGGCCCAATTTTGCTTGCCATGTGTCTTTGCTATAAGAGCTCCACGTCTCTCTTTCATCACGAGAACTTGACACCTCACAATCCACTCACACTCTCACACAGCCACTTGGCACACTATCTCTCACTCCCCTCGCCGCGTGTCCTCATCTCTCTCTCCTCTGCTTGCATGAGTGACACCTGTCTTCCACTACCATACCTCACCGGAGACCTCGCCGCCGGCCATGCAACCACCTCCGGCCACCGTAACTGTCGCCGGAACTCATAACAACTCGCCGGTAACTGCAAAATTTCGCCGGAGTCTTCATTCAACCTCCATCCGTTTTCCAGTTTTTCATGATCTTCCTCATGGTTCAACTCCTTTTTCCAGTTCTTCATCCAAATCCCTCGATCTTCATCGTTCCACACCAACATCGAACATCAAGAACATTCATCTTCACTCAACTTCACCGGAAACCACACCGTGAACTTCAACCTCACCGGAAAC
This sequence comes from Lathyrus sativus, assembly GCA_963859935.3. Lineage (NCBI taxonomy): Eukaryota > Viridiplantae > Streptophyta > Magnoliopsida > Fabales > Fabaceae > Lathyrus > Lathyrus sativus. The sequence continues at coordinate 414,141,927 of OZ012738.1, read as the reverse complement.
TCCATATGAAGCTCATCATGTTCTTCGTGTTCTTAGTGATTCTCCAGAAAAAAAAGACTCATAACCTCTTTTCCGTTTTCCAGATTTCATCCATCTTCAACCGTTTTAACCATCGTGTTCGTCATAACTTGTCATCTGTTCATCATTCTCCAGATCTTCATAAATTTTCCTCAAAGATTCTTCAACGACCTTCATCGAGATCCACAGATCTTCATCAATATTCATACGATTTTCCAGAATTCGTAGATCTCCAAGTTTTTCCAGATTCAACCACGCTCAACTGTTTCTAGATTCTTCATCGCTTCACCATTATCTTCATCCGTCATGAGGTCTTTTCCGGATCGCTGACCTTCATTAACCTCAAATCAAGAACGACTTCATCATCGTTCAGAATCTTCAATATTCAACTTCATCTCCAAAAATCTCCAACCATCTCCTTCATTACGCCTTCAAGAAGGTCTTCAAAGAAGTCTTCATCAGCGATTACCGGACTTCAAGAACACGCAAGCCACCGTAATTCTGTTTTCGGAGTTTTGTAATATATTTTTTGTTGTTCATCTGTGTTGATGATTTAAAACGGAGAAGAAGTTTGATGGGAGTTGGTGAAGGAGACAGAGAGTTGAGGTGGAGGCGGTGAACAAGGGAGAGATTTGTGACGGAGACGAGGAAGTTAGGGAGTAGAGTGAACAGTGGCGGCGGAGCTGAAAGATAGAGGAAACTAGGGTTTTCTGAAGAAAATGAAAGAGAGAAGAGAGTGGACCTGAGTGCTTGGTCGTTGGGCCTCAAGCCCACCTGCGTTTTTTGGCACACCTCCGTTTTTCTCTCTTTCCCCCTCCCCGTTTTTTGTCTGATTGTGGTGGACGTGGGCTTGGCCCACTTGTGCTCTTTTCCTGAGGCATGTCCCCCATTTTGCTTCCTACACCCCTCGTTTCCTTAGTTTTGGTTGCTTGTTTTTTTGGGCTGAGCCCAACTGCACTTTTGCTGCAGCACACCCCTAATGAACTAAAATACCCCCCTGCAGTTTTTATTTCCTTTATTTTCTTGCATTGTTTTTATTACAATTTTAATTGTAATATTTTGGGGATAGTTTTATAATTCAAAGAATAGAATTTTTAGGTATAATTTCTTTTAGGAAATTTAGATAATATTTTCATTTAGGAAATTAGTTTAATTTTCTTTTAAGAGAATTTAGGACTTAGTTAATTTCTTGTTAAGGAGATTCATAGATTTAATTCTTTTCAGGATATAGTTTCCTTAGGAGATTATTTTTGCCGTATTTTAGGAGTAGACTGTTATTTCCATTTTTTCGTTGGATTTCTCTCCTATTTTCGTTTCTATCTGATTTTATTCTCGATTTTATTTCTGGCTGACCATGTGACACGATTCAATTGGAGAATGATTTTCGATATCATTTCTCTATCTTGTCTTTGACACGGACATCAATACGCTACCTCTTAGAGTTCGATTTCTCGTATAAGTCGAACCATGACGGTCTAAGAGTTACATTGGTTCTGATTCGAGCGTCCTCATCAAAGATCCAGAGAGGAGAAGATTGGAATGGAGTTTGCGCGCATGTCAGGAGCCAACGGAGTCGCTTTGTTCATCATCATCATCTTGTTCAAGTCTTCAGGCAATCGTCGAGTGTTGTGAGCTGCATCGTTAGATACGTAGGAAATGACAGTTGAGGAGTTTCTTCTCAATCGTCTAGGATGTCTAGTATGGTACCCTTTGGGTGACATGCGACGCATTCGCTCTTACGCCTTAGGTTCTTGCGTGCGTGTCCCGGGTTCCTTCCCGTTTAGGCGTAGGCCTGCTTCCTCTTTGTTCTCGCCTCGTGCGAGCGAAACCCCTTTTCTCTCGCGTTCAGGCGATCGAGACCCCTTCTCTTGCCCCCGTGCAATCGAGACTCGTTTTCCCGTCGAACTACGTTTGCTCTGATCTCTCATTCCAGACGAGAGTACGTAGGCATAGGATGCGACATCCTAGCGAGCTACCTCCCTTTCCCCTTCTTCCCGTTCCTTGTTTGCTGCAGTAGGCTGAACTACAGCTGCTCTGACTTCTCATATCGAACGAGAATATGTAGGCATAGGATGCGATATCCTAGCGAGCACACTAACAACTAACCTCTATGTTCTCTCGTTGCCGTGCGATCGAGACTTTCCCGTTGACGACTGATGTTATCCTTTTCTCTTGCCCTTGCGCATTTGAGACTAGACCGTAGTTCTAGTTCCCGTAGGTTCCCGTACCTTTCAAGCCAAACTTAATCTCTCACTCCTGTGTGATCAAGAACACCCTGTCTAGTCGTAGTTAGCCTGAACTACGTAAGCTCTGATCTTTCACGCTGTGTGGAAGTACGTAGGCACAAGACGCGAAGTCTTGGCGAGCCACTTCCCTGTAGTTTCCCGAACTACGTTGACTCTGACTTTCTCTCTTGAGAATACGTAGGCATAGAGTGCGATGCTCTATCGAGTCAGTTTCCTTCCGTTTAGCTTTAGCAGCCGTAGATAGATTGTTTTTGCATCCTTTAGACAAACCAGCAATCGTGGATCCCGTCGAGTACGACGGACGTGAGGGGTGCTAATACCTTCCCCTTGCGTAACCGACTCCCGAATCCAGGATTTGGTTGCAATGACCATTCCTTTCCCGTCTTTGCGGTAGGTTTACTTCGAGCGTTTCCTTTCCCTCCTTTGGGATAAATAACGCACGGTGGCGACTCTTCTGTTTAGCCGGTGCCGATTTTCGCAGTAGCAACAACAACTTGAATTCCCATGTGGATCCACAAAAATCAAATTCCAAAACTCTTGTATTAAAGCTTGAATTGGGCCACCATGAATTGATCTTGAATTTTGAATTTAAAAACTTGAATCAATTCTTGAGAAACAAGTCAAACATGAATCAATCACAAATCAATCTTGAACTTTGTCACTTGCATTGATAAAATAAATATTTCACCATGAACCAAATACTCATCAGCAATATGCCTTGAAATCAGAAGATAATGACTTAAAGTATGAATTGTATTATCCAAAACCCTGACTGCAAATGCACTGATCTCTGATGATCCTCAATCATGAAACTCTTGCTTTTAGCACAACATGATAACTTGATCCATACACAAATGACTTGAATTTGCAACAAAAAAAAACCTAATTGGAACCTCAAACACAAATCACCTGAATTATGCACACATTGGCCTTGATCATGAAACAAACTCCTGCCTAACCAAGATTAGGACCAACCAGATGAACCTCAACCAATATTGCTCAAACACTTGACTTGACACATCAAATAAACCTGGACTTAGGCAAGTAAAAAACACATATATTTTTGGATTTTCTTAATAGCAGTTAGTGGATGGAAGTACAGATGAAAGTTATACACAGATAGGAAAATTTTGGGCTCTGACAGTCTCGTCTGGGGGCGATCTGGAAAAGTATTTGCTCCTATGTCATAGACTTTAGTACAATACACATCTCAAACAAATTCAATTCACTTCTTTAAAATACTTGAACAAATGCAAACCATTTTGTCCTTCAGGATTTTCTTCAAACTGTTTTTAGAAAGGGCATATGTTCTAAGACCTGGAACTTAAACTAGGTGGCTTCATGGGTTTCAAAGGTGATCAGAAAAGGAAGATTATTGGCTCTGGAATAGTTGGTAACAGTTATCTCCCTTATATTACTAATGTTTTATTAGTTTAGGATTAATGCATAACTTATTGTCCATAAGTCAATTAAGTGACAATGGTTATGATATAATCTTTAATCAAAATCATGTAAAGTTGTTAGTCAGAAGGATATCTCTATCCTTTTCAATGGCAAAAGGAAGAATAACATTGATAAGATTAGACTTTTTGACCTTAAGAATCTAAATATAATGTATTATGTCTGTAAATGAAGATCAACGGATCTCGCATAGATGATTGGGCCATGATGGAATGAGGAGGCTTTCTCGACTTAAATAAGCTTAATCTAGTTAGAGGTCTCCCAAATCTGAAGTTATTTTCATATGCTCTTTGTGAAGCATGTCAAAAATGCAAGTTTTTAAAACTTTTTTCAAAGCAAAGAATGTTATTTCTACCTCTAGGCCTTTGGAACTTCTGCATATTGACCTTTTTGGACTAGTGAAAATTACTTATGTCAACGGCAAGAAGTATGGTTTAGTCATTATAGATGACTACATCAGATTGAAATCGGTTAAATTTCTTAGACACAAGGATGAGTCACATTCTTTATTTGCTACCTTATGCTCTCAAGTGCAAAACGAGAAAGACTTAAGAATTGTTAAAGTCAGAAGTGATCATGGTGGAGAATTTAAAAATAAATATTTTGAGAAACTTTTTGATGAGAATGGCATTTCCCATGATTTCTCTTGCCCTAGAACTCCACAACATAATGGAGTTGTAGAGAGGAAGAATGAGACTTTGCAAGAGATGGCAAGAACCAGGATCAATGAGACTAATGCGGCTAAGCACTTTTGGGTAAAGGCAGTTAACATAACATGTTACATTCAGAACATGATCTTTATAAGACCTATTTTGAGTAACACGCCTTATGAGTTATGGAAGAATAGAAGACCCAAAAAGGTCTTCTATTTAGAACAGGATCTCTATAAGACATATTTTGGGTAAGACCTTATGAATTGTGGAAGAATATAAAACACTTTTGGTTGTGATTGTTTTATGTTAAACATTAAGGACAATCTAAACAAGTATGATTCTAAGGCAAAAAAATGTTTTACATTAGGATAGTCTGAATGCTCTAAGGGTTATAGAGTATACAACACAGAAACACGAATTGTTGAGGAATCAATTCATGTTAGATTTGATGATAAGTTTAACCCTAAAAAGTCCAAGCTAGTTGAGAAATTTTAGATCTGGAAATCACTTATTCAGGCTCTGAAGGTAAAGAATCAGAAGCCAAGGAATCTGAGACCAAAGACTCTGAAATTATTCAACCAGTAGGTGTTGAAGTTCAGACTCCTCTAAGGAAGCCAGCCAAATATCCTCATATTCTGAAGAATTTATTTTGGGAGATAATACTGAACCAGTCAGAACTAGATCCTCATCCAAACCTTCTGAAGATACGCTTTTAGGTTTGGTGTCCCTCATAGAACCTGCATCTATTGATGAAGCCCTTTTGGACACAGAGTGGATTCTGGAAATGTAATAAGAACTTAACCAATTCTCAAGAAATGATGTGTAGACTCTTGTGCCTAGACCCAAAGGAACTCATGTCATTGGGACAAGATAGGTATTCAGAAACAAGTTGAATGAACAAGGAAAGGTGGTAAGAAACAAGGCCAAAGTGGTTGCATAAGTCTATAGCCAGTAAGAGGGGATTGACTATATTGAGACTTTTGCACCAGTTGCCAGGTTAGAGTCTATTCGTCTCTTAATTTCTTTTGTTGTTAATCATAAAATCATCTTGTATCCGATGGATGTTAATAGTGCATTTATAAATGGTTACATATCTGAAGAAGTGTATGTACACCAAACTCCTGGTTTTGAAAATCATAAAAACCTATATTTTATTTTCAAACTTAAGAAATCTTTGTATGATCTAAAACAAGCTCCTAGAGCATGGTATGAAAGACTAAACAATTTTCTTCTAGAAAATGATTTTACTAGAGGGAATGTTGATACAACTTTGTTCTGTAAAACATTAAAAAATGATATTCTTGTTGTTCAAATTTATGTGGATGATATCATATTTGGTTTTGCTAATGCTACTTTGTGTAAGGAATTTGCTAAGTCTATGCAGGAAGAGTTTGAGATGAGTTTGATGGGAGAACTCAAGTTCTTTTTGTGAACTCAGATTAATGAAAGCCCAGAAGGAACATATATCCATCAGATTAAATTTACTAAGAACTTCTGAAGAAGTTTGACATGTCAGAATGCAAGATAGCTAAAACTGTTATGCATTCTACATGCATTCTTGAGAAGGATGAGGTAAGCAGAGCAAAAGGTATACAGAGGTATGATAGGTTCTCTCTTATGCTTAATTTATTTTAGACTTGACATTTTATTTAGTGTCTATTTATGTTCTCGCTTCCAATCAGATCCTAGAGAATCTCACTTAACAGTTGTTAAAAGGATCTTCATGTATCTGAATGGTACTATTAACCTTGGCTTGTGTTATAAAAAATTAGAAGATAAAGACTTGAAAGAAAAAGCACTTTTGGGAGTTGTCAATTTTTGGGAGATAACTTAATTTCATGGTCCAGCAAGAGACAATCAACCATAACACTATCAATTGCAGAAGCTGAGTACATTGCAGCTTATGGATGCAACACTCAATTGCTCTAGATGAAAACTCAAGTAGAATGTTTTTAGATATATGAAAGTAACATTCTTATACTTTGTGATAATACTTCTGATATTTGTTTATCTAAGAATCCCATTTTATATTCTAGAGCTAAACATATTAAGATTAAACATCACTTTATATGTGACTATGTTCAAAAGGGGATTTTAAATTTTAAATTTATTGATACAAACCATCAACATGATGATATCTTTACAAAACCTCTTGCTGAAGATAGATTTATTTTCGTTCTAAAAATTTAGAAAATAGATTTATGTCCAGAATGAAAAAGATGAATGTCTCAGAATATTTATTTTCTCATAATGATTTAATGAGACTCTGAGATTTACTGACTCTAAACTTTGAGTCTTTGGAAGTGTGGATGATTTCAAAGTTCAGAAGTATCCAGTCAGAACCTCTTTGTGAAGTCTTTTTGTATTTTGGGTATTAAAAAATTATTTAGTCTAAATGGGGATGAAGTATTTAGTATCATTCAATTCGCAGATGATATTATTCTCGTTTGTGAAGATGAATGGAAAAACCTTTGGGGAATCAAATCTATTCTCAGGGGGTTTGAAATGGTGTCGGGACTGCGGACGAATTTTAGCAAAAGTTGTCTTATGGAGTAGGAGTGGATGATTCATACATGAAAGTGGTTACTCATTTCCTTGCGTGTAAGGCAGGCAGAATTCCTTTCAAATTTTGGGGTTTATTTGTTGGAGGTAACCATAGACGAATCAAATTTTGGAAGCCGGTGATCGTTGTCTTCAAAACAAGGCTATCAATTTGGAAAGGCAAGTTGTTATCCTTGGGCGGAAGAGTTACACTTATCAATTCTATTCTCACAAACCTCCTCATCCATCACCTCTCCTTTCATAAAGCACCGACAAAAATCGTTAAAGATTTGATTTTAGTCCAGAGGAAGTTTCTTTGGTCTGGATGTTCAGAAACTTCAAAGATGGTGTGGGTGTCTTGGAGTAAGGTTTTCTTGCCAAAAGAAGAAGGTGGAATTGGTATAAAGGATGTCATGATTTTCAATAATACTCTGCTTTTGAAATGGTTATGAAGGATAATTCAGAATAAGGAAATGATTTGGAAGAAGTTGTCATCTTATAAGTATGGAGAAGATGATAACAGGTTGTAGGTAACCATGGAAAATTCTTGCGACAAGTACAGTTCGTTGTGTTGGAAGGACATTGTTAGTCTGGCTACATCCAAAGATCTCGACAGTTTTATGATGCAATTGTCTTGTAAACTGGGGGATGGCGGTAACATTTCTTTTTGGAATTCCTGTTGGGTGGAGGAAAACTAGAGGTGGCAATAGGATCCATTAAGACAAAACCCATCCAATCCATCCATCAAAAAATCCATCAAATCTATCCACCACATAAAAAATAAATTAATGGATTGGATTAAATCCATCCATTTATATGCATTGATGGATTCAATCCATCCAACATATTTTAAGAATCCAATGGATTATTTTTATTTTTGTTATATTATTTTTTAAAAAATAATTAAAAATAGATTTTTAAAAATCTAATTAAAAATAAATTTTTTAAAAGAAAAAAATTGTTTTTTTTTTTCAATAAAAAAATTATAATTTAAAAAAAAGATTGATTTTTTTCTGAAAAAAAAAGATTTTTTTTTTAAAAAAATTGGTTTTTTTTTTCTGAAAAAAATTTGTTTTTTTTTCTGAAAAACAATTCTGCTTTTTTTTCTGAAAAAAAATTCTGTTTTTTTTTTCTGAAAAAAAATCAGTTTTTTTTTTTTGTGTGAAAAATCAATTTTTTTCCAAAATAAAAAACTGATTTGTTTTTCAAAAAAAAGTCGATTTTTAAAAAAAATGGTTTTTTAAAGAAAAAAATAATTTTTTTTTGAAACAAAAAACCAATTTTTTTTAATAAAAAAGAATTTCTCGAAAAAAAGACCGACTTTTTTAAAATACAAAAAACCGACTTCATAACTTTTTTTAAATACAAAAAATGATTTTTTCAAAAATAAAAAAAAATCGAATTTTAAAAATAAAAAAAATTATTTATTTTTACAAAATAAATTTTTTTATTTATTCTTACAAAATAAAAATAAAAAGTTGGATGGATGAATATCCATCCATTAAAAATATGTTAATGGATGGATTGGATGAATTTTATTCTTAATTGATGGATTGGATTGGATAATTTTAAGAAAATTTTAGTAGATTGTTAATGGACTAATGGATTGTTTTAATCCATCCATTAACAATCAAATCCACATCCATCCAATCCATCCATTTTGCCACCCCTAAAGAAAACCCATTGTGTATTACCTTTCCTGCTCTTTACGAAGCCCTGTCGAACGAAGCTAAAGTGGTAGCTGTTTCTGTAATAGGAGTTTGGACGGATAGTTCATGGCAATGGTACTTTGGTATTCTTGACAGCATGTTGGTTGGTGAGGTGCTCAATGAATTCATGGAATTAACACTACTGCTTGGTGACATAAAGCCCAGGACTGGTATAGAAGACAATTTTTCTTGGGCAAACAGAGTGGATCATAATTTTTCTATTAAATATATATACGAGTTCATTCAAAAGGCGAGACGATTCGATTCATTGGATATTACTATCAAGATTATGCTGAAAACTTTGTGGCAAACGACGATTCCTATGAAGGTCAAATTATTCAGATGGAGGTTGATCTTAGATAGACTCCCGACAGGCTCTAACCTGACAGCTAGCGGAGTAATTTCTAATCTCCACGATTTGGTGTGTGTTTTTTGTTTTCGTAGTATCGAATTTTCAGATCATGTGTTTGTTGATTGTTCGAAAGTGCGAGCAGTTTGAAAGGTGATTGATATACGGTTAGGGGTAACCGTGCCTGCAGCAGTTAACATCATTGAGCATTTGTTGGAGTGGTTCATTATTTTAGAGAAGGTTTCAACCAAGAGGAATGCTGCATTTATTTGGTTTTGTACAGTATGGTGCATTTTGAGGCAAAGAAATCAGATTATATTTACCGATGGTTTCGGCTGTTCGGTTGATTTTTTCATAGTATCATTTATACGTCTTGGTGATAATTGTTTATTATTTCGATTCATAAAAACAGATGTAACTATTCATAAGTAGTTTTGAAGGTAATCTTAGTACTTTGTAAACGAACTCGTTATTGAATACTTCTAATATTCTTGCTAATAGAAATTTGCTGATTGTAACCAAAAAATAAATAATAATAAGAAAGAAAAAGTTCTTGATTTGTTTGTTTGAGGACTTGATTTTAATACTATTAGTTATCTTATTTATTTTCTATAATAGAAAATTAATTTTAAGCATAAAACTCACTATCTCCTACAGATATCATCAATACATTACATACATATATAATTAGTTGTTAATATAAAATTATTTTACATGTATTCTAACATATTTATTTTCTCTTTTTGAAAACATTATATATATATATATATATATATATATATATATATATATATATATATATATATATATATATATATATATATATATATATATATATATATATATATATATATATATATATATATATATGAGTAATTTTACGGTTCAAATGAAGTCAATTCTTCTAATTTTGATAAGATATTAGAAATTAAATATTTCAACATTTTTTATTGATCGGTTTTACGCGGTCGCACTTCTTTCTCACGCTATTTGATTCTCTAACTGTGTAAGAGTCACGTTGACACTTTCTATGCATTATCAACTAGCCATTCATGGTCCAAGAAAACGTCTAAAAATCAATTATTGCATCAAATCCATATCTATATCATTATCCACGTGGAAGACAACTATCAACAGCACCCAAACTCTAACATAATAAATAAAGTAAATTATTCCCTTAATTGTTTATAACAGCTAGTAACTGTTATAAGCAACAACAAATTTAAATTTATTACATAATTAGTATAGATATGATATATATATATATATATATATATATATATATATATATATATATATATATATATATATATATATATATATATATATATATATATATATATATATATATATATATATAATAATAATGAAATATACATTTATTTAATGAATTAAAAAAAAATTATTACTTATAATAGTGATCAGAGGGCGTGTTTAAGACAAACGAGTTTGTTTAAAGAATAATAGTGATACAAGTTTGTTTTTTAAAAATATATAAATTTCAATATATTTTCTAGATAATAGGACTTTAAAAAAAATAACTCATGTTGTATGTTCCATAGAACTATAAAATGATAATGCAACTAAGGAAGAAAGAATGGAGAATATAAACTAGATAAACATTTTATTTTATTTTAAATTAAATACAAATTTAAAATCAATTTTCACAAAAGATATTATATACAATCAAAACTAATGAGTACCAAAAAATTTAAAAATTTGATCAAATTGCGCATACCGATAAACATAGACCAAAATTAATGAGTACCAAAGAATTTAAAATTTTGATCAAATTGAGCATATCAATAAATATAGTTGATTACATTTAATGCATGCAATCCACATAAAAAAAATCAAATCTATATAGTATAAACTTTGTAAAAATTGACTTTTAAATTTAGTCATTAAAAACAAAAACAAAAAAAGTTTAGTTAAATTAAAAGAGTATTAAAAGATACAATCAGCATTGAAAAACAGAAAATGTGGAACACACAATCAGCATTGGTAAACATTTGTATTTGTAATGAAAAAAACAAACAGCACAATCAAAGGTTTAAATATAAGACCAACACACTTTCACCTTTTATTCTCATAACAAATGAGGAATAGAAATATGCAGCAGCACAATGAAAAAGCTGTTCTGTTGAATTCAAATCATACATACTCCTACCTAAAACTCAACCTTTCCTGTCAATTAAAGATGCAAACCACTTATATCTAAATTTACATGTAATCAGTTCAAATTCATTACAAAACATAAGATTTTACAAAAAAAGATGATAAATGACATATTGTAAAACAAAAAAGATGCGTCGCGGTCGCAGTTCCTACCTCAGCTATCAATACCTTCTATCACTGTTGCACACAGTCACCACCCCAATGTAGTATATTATTATGACTGCACAGCTTTATTTTGTTTGATACAAGTCGGTACCTTGAAGTCCTGGCATTTCCATGTTGATGTAGCTTCGATCGGCGTCATTCGGTCGGTCGATGGCTCCACTGGAAACACGGGTATAGTATGAACATGCTGATTGTCTTTGTTCAGTTCAGTCAATGAAGAACTTCTTCTGACTTTTATTTCTTCCCTCGGTTGTGCTTTATCTTTCGAGGTGCAGATGCTTAAGGGTAACTTTTTTAGCTTTGTTCTTCCCCTCTTCTTACCTATGATGGAAGGTGAAGGTGAATGTGAATCTTCACAGTTTTTCGGTTTTGAGTGGCTCGACTCTGCTTCCCCGTTATCAATCTCCATTTGGCTAGACCTATCGTATTTGATTACCTTCTTATCTTTCTTACTAGAGGATACCTCTTGGTTGGATCCTTCGGAGTCAATCTTTCCGACTACTGCTTGGCCGTTGTTGTTTAAAGATAAACAATCTTGTCCAACTGCAGCGCCACATTCGGAGCCCTCGGTTTTTTCAAAACTCGAAGAGCTTCTAGGCCTCTTCGATCTACTACCTTTTGAGTCAGATTTCGGAGAGTTCTTCGAGATTCTCGGAGAACTATTCATGGCTCGGTGTAACTTTCGAGCTAACTCTTCATCTTTCCTACAATTTTCAATCGGTTTGTTTTTTTTGTACAACAGCTGAACAGGCACATGCTTCTTCGATTTGTTCTTTTTCAGATTCCTTTCCTTGTTGTTGATTGCATCCTCAGAAAACGAAGCGACCAAATCTAAAGCACTCTTGGCCTTAGCAACCGCCTTTGCAGCTATAGCCGCTTTTTCTTCAGCTGCAGCTCTTGCTGCCTCGGCAGCCTTAGTTGCAGTCACCGCTGCTTTTCTCGAAGCCTCCGCGACCTCCTCAGGCGTAAGGTTAGGGTTATTTGAATGACAATTCAACAAATGCTTAAGCCGAGCTTCAAATTCACTTGAAAAGGACGCGGATGAAGGGGAAGCAACATCCGTAACACAAGAAGCAGCAACAGGTGACGGTGACGCAGTAGCATCACTTTCCGAACTCTGTTTTTTCAGTCCGGCAAGAAGCCGTTTCCGAGGTGGCAAAAGGACATCCGCATCTAACTGATTCACATCACACGCGTTCTCCATCCTCCCCCAATAAATTCAATTCAATACTCACAAACAAAAACTATATCATTCACATGAATTAAATTGTGATTCCATTAACAATCATATCAACAGCACAACGATCCATCTTTTCCCAACTCCACATCTTCGACGAAATCAAAATTTTAAACAAACCTACAAGATCCTTAACAAACAAACCCTACATAAAACTTACACCAATTCAAACACTATCCAAGGTGGTACCATTTTCTATCATCAAAAAACTTCTATAACAAGAAAAAACATAACTCATACCCAACATCGACACCTTCCATTTCTGATTCCGCCACTTTAATTAATTCCTGAACTTTACGAACGAAAAACAATAAATCAAACTCAAATCTAATCTAACAACAAAACATTCCATCCATCAAAGCTACTTCATCAATCAAATACCAAAAACACAACATCATAAAAGATCAATTCAATTCTCAAACTTCATCAAACCCAACCCTAGTATATAATATCCCAATCAATCCAACCAAAACCAAAAACCAACAAGAATACATAATTCAGCAACATAACCAAAAGATCAATCTCATTACATGAGTTTGAATTCAATCTAACAACTCCAACCATGCAGCAGAAAACACAACCTCAATTCCCAAAACAAATAGAACCAATCCACAAACCAACAAATCAGCAACATCAAACAAACAAACACAGGTCAAATCTAGATTCAGCAGAATCATGCAAAAATCAATAACTGTATTCTTCCATTAGTCAAAATTCAAAAACAAACAAACAAATAAAGATCAAAACATAGTCATGCCAATTCATAATCAAAGATGTTAATATGCACCTGATCCTGTTGATGATGGTGAAGGAAGGTAGAGAAAGAGGAGTAAAGGAAGATCCAGAATTAGGGTTTCGAGAGAGAGAAAACAAGAGGTTGTGATGGTGAAGAAGAAAATCTAAGGTATGTAAAAACCCAACACCTTTGTTATTATATATCACATGTTATTATATATATATTTATTTTTGCATTTATATATTATGAATTTTGGAAGAAAATGAGAAAAAAAATTCAAATGGTTAAAATATGGTTTGAGAACGGTAAACACGCGAATCCCACAGAAAAACTAGAATTAACCACTCTTCTTTTTCAACACAACCAACCTTGTAATCTTTATCTTATCTTATCTTTTTTTTTTTTTACTTTAAAATTATGTTTTATTAATTACCGTACAATATTAGAGATATGTTGTTGTGTTTTTTTTAGTTGGTGAAAATTTTATGTCGGAAAAAATGTCATGGATTTTAATTCTTTATTTAAAATTCGGTCGTTTTTATGATTTTCATGATTTTTCTCCACCATTCAATTTTTTGGGTTTTTTTTTTTTGTAAAGTAGCGTTTTTACTTTTTTATTTAATGAAGTGACATTGTAGATAATGTGACATGGTGATTACATCTTTGATATTGGTATAATTTAGTAATTTGTTTATTAGAGTATTTTATATAGATTCTTAAATTTGAATCTACATCATTATTTTTTTTCTCTTTTGGATAAGTATTTATTTGACTATGTGTTTATCAATAGAAAAATAGTCAAAAAATAATAATTATTATATAAATAGGTTAAGTTATTATAAAGCTTTGTTGTAATTTGAAAATTAATTAAATATGTTTGAAAAGTTAAATTATTAAGATTTGTTCAATATGTTTTAAGAGTTGAATATTATTAAATTTGATTTTGAATGAAAAGTTAAAACAGTTCTTTCATTTGGTTTTTATCATCAAAATTATACTATAATTTCAACAAAAAAAATAATTTATTGAATGAATGTCTAAGACTTTTAATATTTAAAAATGAAAAATGTTTTTATATGTTCAATATTACATCATGGTTATTAAGAGAATCAATTGTTTGACTTATAAAACATACAAAACTAATCCAAAGTTTGTTATCTTAATAAAATTTGGGTCATACTAACGAAATAAAAAATATTCTAGCATTTAAAGAAATATAATACTGATTTTTTTTTATAAATTAAGTAATATTAAGCATGAAGTGATTTAATGGTCAAATTTTAAATTGAAAAAAAAATGGAAAATAGTAAAATTTTATTAGTTAAAGTTTTTTGATTGATTTTTTAGAAGATCTAAATTCTATTTTTTAAGATTATAGAATCAAATTTTTACTATTGATTAACATTTTAGACAAAATTATTCAACTTCAATCATCAAAATTTTAATATTTTTTTACAACTAAAAAGATCTCAATTTTTATTCTTTCATTAAAAAATTGTAATACATTTTTTAATTTTTTAATATTTAATATTACTATAAAGAAATTTGAAGACATTGGACGGTCATTTACTCCACTACAGTTTTTAGATTGTTTCATTTGTGACATTTTGGTCTCATATTTGAACCTTCTTTAAATGTAAGTAATATTTATATTAGCCTATAGTTTTCATCTTTTTGTTTTATCTAATTTATGGAATTAATCATTGTATTTTGTATTCAAATATTTAATTGTTGTCTTTACTACTAAAAATTTTACTTTTAGTGATTGAATTAGAGAACGAAAAGTTTAAAAAATCAGTCACTATGTGATTTAGCAAGTGATTAAATGATTATTTTTTGGTTTGAAAAATGCTAATTGCTAACTTTTTGCGACAAAATAAGCGACTGAATCTTAGGGACCAATTTTGTGACTCCTTTAATGACTGAAATAGTGATCGACTTTTTTGACGATATTGTGACTAATATATCATTTTGACAACTAAATGATTTATATATTTATAACTTTGGGTTAATAATATTTTTGCCTCTCTCATAAGGTAATTTCTGTTTTACTCTTCTAAAAAAACTCCAGATTTCAACCTTGTTATCTGATGATTTTGTTCTTTTAAACATTTAAGGGAACTAACTCACCTGATGTGCTTATGTGGCGTGTAGAGTGGCAATTTTTTTTTCTTTTCATTTTTTTAAATACCACCTGGACCAATTAATGTCATGTCGATTATTATTATGTTAGTGTATTATTTTTGACACTAAACATAGTTATATGTGATAAATTATTTTCTATCGACTTCCTCCCAATTTTCCCTACAAAAGAAACTCTTGAGACCTCCATTGACGACATAACCATTAAAGATGAAGAAGACTATAGGTTGTCTAAATGTTGAAGGAAGCCACGATCATTGGTCGAATAGCTTCATTCATCCAATAAATTGATCAAATGTATATTGTATTCCTCACATTTTCACATTTTTAGTTTTGTGTAGTAGGTAATTCATGTTTTGCATGTCTATCTCAAATAAAGAATGAGTCATATCAACGTGGTTTTTCATCATGGGGGAAAGTTTGCTAGAGAGAAGAACATGTTGTATATAGGTATGGGTTCAAACTATTGTTATGTTGGTTTTGGGTTAGGGATATATGAGAAACACCTTTAGAATTTGATTCAAACTAGAAGAGATATATGAATCCTTTTTCGAATTTAACATGGATGGTCGTGTTGCAGATGTTGTGACACGTGCTATTGGCAATAAGAGTGAAGGGCATTTATATGTTGAGGACATTGTTAAAGACATCAATGTAAAAGTAGTTGAGCTTCAATGTGTTGATTTGAATGAAGGTATTGAATCAAGTGATGGATAAGATTAACTAGAAGAAAGTGATGATGATGGAAGAAGGGTTAGGTTTGCTGACTTTGAGGAAGAGAGAACCATAACACTAAATTATAGATTTAAAATCGTTGAAACTCATAGGCCCAAAGATGGTTCAAATATATTTTAAATCAAAGGAATACACATAAGATTAAGATTTGTGCCACAAAGTCACCCATGAAGAAATTAACCCCAAATAGGAAGTTGAAATGGATTGCACCTACTAAGATTGCCAAAGTTCATAAAACCAAATAGTAAAAAAGAATTCATGAAAGAGAAACCCAATATTTGAGTGATGATTTGTCCAAATTATGAAAATTTTAGGAATGAGCAATTATATAAGGAGTATGAGTTTGAGTTTGAGTTGGGTATGAAATTTATTTTCATAAGTGATTTCAAGGATGCAATAATAGAGTGGCCAATTTTTAAATGAATGAAATCATCTTTATCAAGAATGAAAGTTACGGGGGTTAGGGTAGAATGCAGGGGGAAATGTGATTTTTTGGCTTTGCGTTCTAATGTAGGGGCAGTTACACATATCAAATAAAAATGTGGATGGGCACCCAAACTCGTGTTAAAGTTTTTAATAACAAATATGAAAAGTCCAAGTGGGTTGAAAAGGCTATGGCAAATAAAATGAAGTATTAGGCTTATGTGTTATGTTATTAAAGTGTTTAATTATGTTATGCTTTATGCTATTAAAGTGTGAGATTTAATTATGATATTAGTTATGCTATTAAAGTTTTGGCCACCCGCACTTTGTCAGCTTGACATGTGTTGTGTTATGTGTTATGTTATTAAAGTGTTTAGTTATGTTCTATTATACAGGAATTAGTCAATGTATTTGAAGAAATGTTTGATATAACTCAACATAGGTTATGCCTTAGACACCTATAAGTCAATTTTAAGAAAAAATTGGTGGATGTACTTTAATTAGGGATTTGATTATGTGAGTTACCAAAGCTACATATTATCAAGTATGACATGTAAAATAGGTGAAATTAAGAATGTTGATAACAAACATGGGAGTGGTTAATGGGCGTTTCAGCAAAAACTTGGTGTAAGCATGATTTTAGCATATACCACAAATGTGATGTCTTGATGAATAACATATATGAGTCATTTAATACCACAATATTAATTGCAAGGGATAAACCAATATCAATTTTTCATGAATGGATAAGAAGCTACTTAATAAATAAGATGCTAACCTATGCAACTAAGCTAGATAGATGGGAACGTAATATAAAGCATATTCCTAGGAAGAGCTTAGAGAATGATATTTTTATGAGTGCTCAATGGACTTCATATTGGTCTATAAATGAGAAATGACATGTTAAACATTCATATAATACTCAACATTTTATTGTTGATGTTTGCAAAAGGACATGTACTTGTGGATTTTGGGATTTGGTTGGCATATCATGTATGCATGATAGTACATTATTAAGCTATATACAACAAAATCAAATTATTTTGTGGAAGAGTTCTACTCTAGGAAAATGCATGCATTGTGTTATAGTTTTCCTGTCGGTCTAATAAATGGAATGGATATGTGGCTAGAAGTTGATGTAGATGAACTACATCCCCATGTGTACAAGAAAGAACCTTGAAGACCTAAGAAACTAAGGTTTATGGAATTGGGAGAGGGTAGTTCAAGATAAGTAGAACTGGAGTGGCAGAGAGATGTACCAAATGTGATGAGTTAGGCCATAATTCAAGAAGGTGCCAAGCCACCACTCAAAATCTAGATGCCTTGAAAGAAAAGGTAAGATTTAATTTTGAAAGGTTGTAGTCATTTTTATTTTTATTTGATAGGTGTTCTAATAGATTGACTATGTTTTTGTTATACATGAAGGTTCCATGAAATAATGCAACAATTGATACAATTGAACCAACTACTAACCATGTTACAACTGAACCATGTGTTGAGTTTGTCCAACCTAAAAAGATAAAAACTAAAGATAACTAAGAAGCATATATCTGGTGTTGAGCCCCCACCAAATGAACCAATTGTTGAGCTGGTTGCAAATGCAAGCAACTATTGAACTTAATGTTAATGCAGAAAATTAACGAACTACTAATAAGGAATTTTACACTATTTTTGGAACCAATTTTGATGCAAAGTCAATTGATAGAAAAACTTTACCATGGAATAAAGATTCAAATCCAAAAAATAAGGTGACATATGGGGTTAATAAGAGGCAAGTGATAGATTAAGGATTTTTAAAACTAAGAATATTAAAGGGTCATGAGCAAGTATTGATGAACCAATGATGATATCTAAGGATGAACAGATCACTTTAGTCCAAGAACATAGTGTGGTGGCACCTGACCTTAGGATAATGATATTGGGATGATATATCTAGCATATTTTCTCGATGATGCTAATGAAGATATTATGACAAATGCACAAATATGCGCTTTTTGTCGCTTTATTATAACACTTGCACATAATATGCTTATTTATGTCTTGTAATTAAAATTCCACATCAATGTGCTTTTATATTGCACATGATGGTTTTTATTTATGTTTGTAATGATGGTTGCAAATAATGTTCTTATTTAGGGTTGTTATTAAAGTTGCACATAATGTGCTTTTGTAAGGTTTGTAATGACAATTATACATGATGATGTTTATTTATGTTTGTAATTTTGATGTGCTTTTATTATGATAGTGGCATATCATGTGTTTTTGTGTTACTTTATTATGACATTGCACATATCATGCCAAAGATAGAGTTTTCTAAATCAATATATAACAAGATACTAAAACAAATGTCAATCTCATTCATTCATTAAACCAAACCTAAACATTACATTAAAATTGAAAGGGTTTAAACCAACATTACATTGACATTGAAAGTATTTAAATCTTATTGAAATTTACATGAAATTGTAGACAATAGAAGAAATAACTCTATGAAATAATAAGGGCAACAATTCGCCAATAATATTTGTTCTTTTTAATTTGTAGCATCTTCTTTGTTTTTTCAAGTTTCTTTGAGCATGACTCCTTGCCACATTCCTTGCCAAAATGTTTTCTAATATCCTTTCCAAATTCTCTCAAATAACCCAATATAACATCACAGTTGTTGAAATCCATCTCTAAACTTCTGGGAAGTGCTTGATTATGAGATTTGCAGGTTATATAATCTAATTCATCATCCAAATAAACAATTCACAATTGATAGCAGACTATAATTAAAAACAAGATGTACATAAATAATTTGAGGGGAAGAATGAGAATAATGAGATTAAAATAAATTGAATAAATTTTTGTTTGCATAATACTAACCATCTAAAATTCCTGCATCTTCAAAACTTCCTCTTTGGGTTTTCTTAAGTATTTAAAATCCACATCTTCATGACTAGATTGCAACCATATTTGGATATATTCATTTCATTCGAATTTCCTATTGATGAATTTCTGTTATCTCTCATTTCAAAAACCCTAAATTCATAACACCAATGAACTACGACAAATATGTTGATACATAATGATAGCAAAATATGGATAAATCAGAAACTAGAAAGACTGGAACAAGTAGACATTTTTACAATTTATGTGTTGCTTTGAAATGTTCGAGGGAGAAGATGACCAATGCTTCATAAGTGTTCATATGGTATTTTAAACTATCACTAAATAATTAAATAACATAATAATATATGAAATGGCATTAGTTGGTCCATGTGAAATAAAAAAATGAAAAACTAAAATAAAATTGCCACTTAGCGCGCCACATAGGCGCATTGGGTGCGCCAATTCACTTAAAGGTATAAAAGAACAAAATCTTCCTGTGAAAATGTTGAAATCTAAATTTTTTTTATAGGGGATAAAGTAGAAGTCGTTTGTATGGCAAGAAGACAAAGTGCAATTAACCCTATATATTGTGCATAAGTGGGTTCATTTAACAATGAGAGTTGATTATAGTAGAAAAAATTAAAATTTTATTCATTTATTACTCATGGTAAAAGACAAGATAAAATAATTGTATTATATTTTATTTTTTTAGTACAAAAGAGAGCCTAAAGGAACCAAGAAAAGAAAAGAAATCTAACGACACACTCTAACACGTCTAGGTTATGAGACTCTAGAATTATCATCAGCTAAAACTATTTTCAACTCATTCGACACGAGATTCAGAAGAATGAGAAGCTCTCTATTATTCAAATTAAGACTATAATTAGGTATTCATTAAGCACACCTATTTCATTCCCTCCAAATACGGTTAAACTTGATGTGTCAATTATTTTGAGCCATCCTTATGATTATATGAACTAAGGTTGGGAAGTTGTGATCTTCCCCAGTCTTTTGGTTTATCGTATCTATCGGGACTTTAGAGTCACCTTTGACCACCAGATTTGCAATTTTGTCTCGCCAAGCTAGCTCAATACCATGCAACACCACCCACGTCTCTTCCGTGAGAACATCAAACAAACCAACTTTTTGTGCATAGCCTATCACCTAATTTCTAGAGGATTCTCTAAGCAAGCTTCCATATCACGCAGTAGAGTTTTATTTTTTGTAAACACTATCATAATTAAGTTTTTATCCAATTTCCCTCAGGATAATACCATCGGACATGATTGATTTCTGGCATTGAGGATCTAACATTGTTTTGTACCCGAATGTCAATCTTGACCTCCTTAACCAGATGTATGATCATTTAAGTTAGGTTGACAAGTCTTTGAAAGTCTTCTTAAATAGAGCTTTATTCCTCAACTTCCATAAATACCAACATGAGATCATAAATATTGACCTTTAGTAGTCTTTGTGCAACTCCATGTCATTTCATTTAAGATTGTAAGAGATCCAGTCCATGTAAGTCAAAGACTAAAACTAAGTCATATTGTTAGAAGGAACAAGTCTAATTCATACTTGTGTTGCATAAAAGCAATCTCGAAGTACATTAATTAATTTTTCTTCAATGTTCATACACCAATAGCAATTCCTAGAGATAGACAAGTTCCACCTGCGCCACCGAGCACTAGACAAAAGTCTCTCATGATACATAAGAAAAGTAAAATTTTGGATCTGGTAGGGTCCTTTCCACTTTTAGATGTTATTCTAGTCCCTGTTTGTTTCCCCTAACTTCGAATGAGGAGAAAGATAATTATAGGAATTACCCACAATGAACTCTTTGTTATTATAATCCCCTCATCCTAGCTTACCAATAACAAATTATGGGAGAGGATATAGATAGCCATAGTAAAATTAACTAGCTCTCTAGTGAACCAGTTCTAAAGCCACTCTAAGTTCCACTTCCCTTCCTTATTAACCATGTCTTTAACTTTGAGGATGTTATCCACAATTGTATCTGCTTTAGCCAAATTTAAGAAATGTTGTTCCTCCGTTGGGGTACATCGATATAACCAAAATTAAACTTTATGCCATCCCCAAAATTCCACCTAATATTCTTCTGAAACTTTTCCCACACCATAGTCAATGTTCTCCATTAAAGGGATTCAGTTGGCTTGATTATCATATTATCCAATAGGTTTTACTTCCTAGCATATATACCAACGAGAACCTGACACCATAAATCTTTACGATTATTCTATAAATTACATAAAAAATTAAACAAAAAAGCATCATTCATTAATCGATTTTGTTTGATGCCTAAGCCACCTTGCTCTTTAGGCATACAACAAAACTCCCAACTACAAGAGGAAATATAATGATGAATTTAATTAATTAATTCTCTAAGAAACTTACAATCCTGAAGACACTGAGAGATAAACTTCCTATTCAATATGTCATAGGCTTTCTCAATATCAATCTTTATCGACATAAAAACCTTTTGGCTTTTCTTTCTCTTCATCGCATGGATTGTCTCCTGGGCTAAAATAATGTAATGATAAATATTCCCCCCAGGGATAAAGCTAGATTGGTGTAGCAAAATAATATTATTAACCAGACGTTTCACACAATTCACCATAATTTTAGTAACACACATATATATATCACATTACAAAGGGCAATTGGATGAAACTGCATGAGAAACTTTGGTTGGTCGATCTTTGGAATGAGAACAAGAAGAACATTGTTTGTTGATCCAATCAAGAAAAGGTTATTCCAAACCTTAGTAACAAAATGATGTAAGGTTGGCGCCATCATATTCCAACAATACTGGTAAAAAAGAGTTGAGAAACCATCTTCACTTGGGGCCTTATACGAGTTAATATGAAAAATGCCTTCTTGATCTCAAGTATGGGTAGGATAGTACGCAAACTAACTCGGTGATCTTCCAAATAACAAGGATAAGTGAAAAAGGAGACTATGGGCTCCCTTATCTTTTGGTTCTCTTTAAAAATCTCAAATAAATGTTACATCACCATCTCCTTTATTTTCTCCAAATCACACTCCCAATCTTTATTCTCTCCTCTAAGAGTCATGATTTTATTCCTCCTTATATGAATACTAGCATTCAAATGGTAATACTTAGTGTTCCTATCTCCATCCTTAATCCACTTATCTCTCAACTTCTTGAACCAAAGACACTTGGTAAAGAGTTTTATCTAATTTGTCTTAAATATCTCCTTCCAAATCCTTCAGATATCTACAATAACCATTATGATCACTATTTTGAATACCACTCAACCTATCTATGATCTCTTTCTTATGCTTAAGATATTTCCAAAAGTTTTCTTGTTCCACTCATGAATAAACGTAGTCAAATCATCTAACAAAGACACTAATTTCCCCCATAAATCCACCTCTTCCGAATCCAAGGCCCAAAACTATCATGCATAAGCCAAGTCATCTAAAATCTAAAAGGACAATTAAAATTATAAGAAGGCTCCCTCTGAATCACAACAATTATCAAATGATGGTATGACTGGATGCACGACAAAACTTTCGCAAATTATTCTAGAAAACTGAGTCTCCACTCAACATTGCAGAGGACCTAATGAAGCTTTTTGAAAATAAGGATCTCTTCCTTACCACCTAAGCCCTTTCCATATGAACTTAGAGCCCATAGTGGTTAAATCCATCACGTGACAATCATTAATCCAATTGCCAAATTCAATACATCTAGAAAGGAAAATACATGACCCCCATTTTTGCTCCTTCAAACTCATAATTTCACTAAAATCCCCTAACATCAATCAAGGATAATAAAAGTTCATAGCAATCCGCTTAATATACTAACACATCACCCTTCTCTTCACCTTTTGAGGACTAGCATAAACCGCTATTAACAACCAATTGTAATCATTACCATCACTAACGTGAACATGAAAGAAATGTTGATTTTCCTAGATCCAAGTGATAGGTAAATTATCCATAATCCACATTAACTAGTTACCTCTTGCAAACCCACAACCCTCTATCCTCATATTCTTGTGAAACCCCAACCTCTTAATATTTTTATTGGCCTTAACACCATTACATCTTCTTTCTTGAAGGGCCACCATGTCCACTTTATAGAGATTGCAATAATTTTCTATTGCTCTACTAAAATTTCTTCCTTGAGAACCCTTAGAATTCCATGATAAAATAATCATTAAAATAGAAAAATAAAAAACAATAAATAACTATATTTCACTCATCTTATAGAATTTGTATATCGCCTGTATTCTCCCCTTCTAGCCTGATCTTTTTATCACCATCCTTTTCTTCATTGGTAGAAAGCTCTATGTATTGATTCTTATTTTATAGGCCAATTTTGTCACCTGAAATAGATAGGAAACTCAGTGTAGGGATGTGGTGTAGAGTTCTTATGGTGAGGTGCATGCATAAAAGGAAAGCGGTGCTTACTATTCTCAAAATTATTACTATTTAAATTAGAGATAGAAAAAAATACTATTAGGAACTAATTTTTCAACATCGTACATTTGCTTATTACCTTTGAAAGATGTGAGATCAAAATAGTTAACATGAGAATTACAACTATTAGCATTGTTGGGTCCATTTTAGAAATTTTGGTGTGGAAAAAAAATTGACCAATTTTTGTTTATATGATGAGGATAAAAAAGAACAATTACATGGTTCCAATATTTTTATTCCTTAAATTTTGATTTCTATCCAATTTAATTAGGATAGAATTTTGATGATTAATACCAAACTGTATTACAAGAGTATTTAATTTTCTAAAATTTTATATTCTAGTAACAATGATTCATTCTCCATGTAAAATATTTTTTTTATATGTACTAACGTTATCCTTTAAATAGTTGTCCTCATTAATGTCACGTGGCAACATTTGATTTGATTTGATTTGCGAACATCATTGTCTTGCACTTTACGGAAAAACAATTTTTTTCATGCATTTTATCGTTGCCATTTAATGTGCTACTAACATAATTGATTTGACCACTCATGATTGTATTATTGCTAATAATTGTGCTGACAACAACAATGATTTAGTCTCTATTTATTTCTTTTCCATCCAATTCAGTATCATTAGAATCATTGCACTTACATCATCAATGATTTTGTATCTATTCATTCCATAATCATTCAATGTCATACAATCATGCACCGATGATTTGATTTGAGTTACCTTGTCAATTTCACGCGTATCAGAATCTATAGGATTTTTAATCGCGTGTCCAGGCGCGTAGTTGTGCGTGAATGATTGTCCTTTCTCTAAGGGGAGCGTGCAGGCGCATGAATACGTGCACGCACAATTATTAGCAACAATACAATCATGAATGGTCAAATCAATTATGTTAGTAGCATATTAAATGGCTACGATACAATGCATGAAAAAGTTGTTTTTTATGGTAAAGTGCAAGACAATGATGTTCGCAAGTAAAATCAAATCAAATGTTGCCATGTGGCATTAATGAGGATAACTATTTAAAGGATAATGTTAGTACATATAAAAAAATATTTTACATGGAGAATGAATCATTGTTACTATAAGATAAAATTTTAGAGAATCAAATACTCTTGTAAAATAGTTTGGTATTAATCATCAAAATTCTTTCCTATTTAAATTGGATAGAAATCAAATTTTAAGGAATAAAAATATTAGAACCACGTAATTGTTCTTTTTTATCCTCATCATATAAACAAAAATTGGTCAATTTTTTTCTCCACACCAAAATTTCTAAAATGGACCCCACAATGCTACCTTTTTATATATCATATTTATATTCTTCCGTGAGCACCAATTTCACCTTTTTATATATATATATATATATATATATATATATATATATATATATATATATATATATATATATATATATATATATATATATATATATATATATATATATATATATATATATATATATTGAGTTTAGCTTCATATTTTGATGAAAAAATTTAATATATATAAATAGTGGTGGATAGATACGCCTTGCATAAAGTTGATTTCAATCGAGAGAATTAGGGAATAGTGTGTATTTTTTTTTAATTAAAAATGACTATCATTCAAATTAATAAAATACATCGAATAATACAATTTTAAAATCTCAATAAACTGAAAAATTAAAAATATGCAAATAAATTCACAACATTCATGTTTATAACATATAACAGAAAAATGTCTACAAATGTGACAAAACCTACAAATATGACGAAATTTAAATGCTCGGAATATCCATGTCTACGAATTTGCAGCATTGACGATGTCAAACTCATTAATTGAATATGTATTGAGTCGAAACTAATCTGTAAATCTGAACCTAACAATCACTGCATTAAGATGGAAAAATAAAATAACACTGTAATAAGAGGACGACCAACACAACATTGTATTAAGACGATGAAATCACGAAGAAAAAAAAAACTAAAAAAACATGTGAAATCACTTGTTTAAATAAAAAGAAAAGGAAAAAGAATTTAGAGGGTCTAAGCAACCATGAAACTCCATTGATGGAGAAAAAAAAGGACAAAGAAAAAAGGAAGAATAGATAACAAAGAGTGAAAATAGCTTGCATTGATTAGGGAGGAAGTTAGTTACAACTTGATTATATATAGTTACATGATTCTAACTAACACAAGATAACAAACTAATCTAATAAGATAAGGTGCATGGTATAATTATGGTCATGTACTAGTTTCATGCAACATGATCTTTTCTTCTTCATTTTCAATATCATCGGTTACCCCCCCCCCCCCCCCCCCCCCCCACCCCACCCCACCCACACACACAAGCTTGAGGTTGGTATATCTCGACCAATCCAAGCTTGGCCAAGCAATCAAAGAATAGACAAGGACTAATAGATTTTATGAAAACATCAGCTGCCTGATCATGGGAAGGAACTGAGAGCAACTGCATCACACCAACTTGAATCTTTTCACGCACCAAGTGACAATTAATGTCCAAGTGCTTCGTCCTTTCATGGAAAACGGGACTAGCAGATATGTGGATGGCGCTTTGATTTTTGTGGTACAAAAATTGAAGCCTGGAAGGATGTTCTTTAAGATCATGCAACAGAAAACATATCTATTGAAACTCATGAGTAGCTAATGCTAAGGCACGGTATTCAACTTCAATTTAGGAACAACTAATAGTCATATGTTTCTTTGATTTACACAACATTAAAGATTGTCCAATGGAGAAACAATAGTTGATGATGGATCTTCTTGTGTCTATGTACCCTCCCTAACCAGCATCACTAAAACCATGTATTTGTAGGTTAGATGTTTTAGACAAGAAAATACCACGAGCAGGAGATTGTTTGAGATATCGCAGGACACGAATTGCATCTCGATAGTGTGCTTCAGTGGGAGCACTCATGAATTGGCTAAGTTGTTGCATGGAAAATGCAATATCTAGGTGTGTTGTGGTGAGGTAGAGCAATATACCTACAAGCCTATGATATGCAGTTATGTCAGGAAATGTTGAGCCAGTATCCTGATGAAGACAGATAGAAGCATCTAAGGGAGTAGAAGCTGGTTTACAACTAGTGAGCCCAACATCTTGAAGTAAATAAAGAAAATATTTACGTTGACATAGAGTTATACCCTTAGATGATAGATCTACCTCAAGGTCTATGAAGAACTTAAGCTAACCCAGATCCTTAATGCGAAAGGATCTATGTAATGTTTTCTTCAAATCTTCAAATACATTTAATGAAGTTCCAGCTAGGATGATATCATCCACATATACTAGAAGAGTTGCGAATAAAGTGGAATCATATTTGGTGAAGAGGGTATGATTAGCATGTACATATGAAAAGCCTTGAGTCTTAAGAAATGTGGTTAACTTCTCAAAACATTGCCTACTAGCTTGCTTCAAGCCATAGAAAAACTTGACAAGTTTGCACACTTGATCTGGTTTAGGAGCTATGATACCTTGAGGAATCTTCATGTAGATTGCTTCATGCAAGTCTCCATGGAGAAATAAATTATTTACATCTAATTGATACAAATTCCAACCATGTATAACAGTCAGTGCAAGCAAAACACAGACAATAGATGACTTGGAAACTGGAGAGAAAGTTTCAAAGTAATCCAAACCTTTTGTTTGGTCGAAACCTTGAGCCACAAGACATGCTTTGAATCTTTCTATAGATCTATCAGCATGTCACTTGTCTTTGTAAACCCATTTTTTTCCTATGGGAGAAGCATCAGAGGGAAAATCAACAAAATCCTATGTATGATTATTATTAAGGGCATATGTTTCATTCTGCATAGCTTGAATCCATCGAGGATCCTTGGAAGCTACCATGTAATTAGTTGGTTAAATTTCAGAAGAAAGAGACATGATATAAGCTTGATGAGTGGGGGAAAGTTTGAAATAGGAAAGACATTTTTCTATGGGATATTGAAATGATGAGGAAACAACTGAATTACATATGTAATCCTTTAAATTGATAAGTATTTGAGTGATTCTTGTGGACTTTATAACTTTTTCAGGCTGAGGGATAGGTGTATAAGTATGTTGGTTATTGTCTTGGTTAATAGATGTGGTATGGTGGTAATTTGAATTGGTTATGCCATCATAATTGGATAAGATGATTTGTGAGGTATCAGTAGATTATGGAGGTTCATTTTCAATGATTAGAGGAACATGGGCCGGTTTAATAATGGGATTGGGAACAGGTGTATGTATTAGTTCGGGTTCAATAGCACCAATTATTGATTGGTGATGATCAAGGTATATATTTTGGGGAACATGTGTGTTAGAATAATCAAGGTAAAGAAATTCCCTGTCAAAGAATTTCAAATTTCTAGAAATAATGATTTCATGATTAACTGTATCTAAAAGGATGAAACCTTTCATACCTGCCTTTTATCCCAAGAAAGCACATTTTCTCACCCTTGAGTCAAATTTGTGTCTGTTGTTTGGCAAGGTGGACGAATAACTCAAACAACCAAACACCCTTAGGGAACTTAGATCAGGTGTAGTACCATAAATAACCTCATAAGAGGAGTTTTTCTCCAGGACTTTAGTAGGGATCCTATTCATAAGAAAAACAACATGGAGCACTGCATAAGACCAAAATTTCTTTGGCAAACATGATTGAAACATGAGTGCTCTACTGATGTTTAGGATATGTTGATGCCTCCTTTCTACTCTACCATTGTGCTGAGGAGCATAAACACAACTTCTTTGATGTATTATACCTTTTGAAGCATAATATGCAGGCATGATCAAGTTAGTTCCATTATCACTTCTAATGGTTTTGATCTTTTTGTCAAATTGTGTTTCAACCATGGCCACAAAATATGTTATCTTCTGACAAACTTTAGCTTTGGTTTTTAACATAACAACCCAAACATGTCTACTATGGTCATCTAAGATAGTTAAAAAATACTTAAAGCCATGCACAAAAATAGTATTGAATGGCTCCCATATATCAATGCGAATTAGATCAAATAGGTTACATGCATTATTATTGCTAATAGGAAAAAGGTAAACATTTATGTCTAACTTGTTGACACACATCACAAGCTTTATGAATACTTCTAGGTATATAGTTATACATTGTGCTCATACATTTCATTCTATCATAGGATAGATGACCTAATCTTAGATGCCACATAATGGATGGAGCTATATCATCAATTTTCTTATTGGTAAAGACACTAGAAACAAAACCTATCTTACTATCTCTTTGAGATGCTTCCAAGTAATATAGCCCATCAAGCTTTCTAGTTAAACCAATCTTCATCAAGTCATTATTTGTCTGTATAACAGAATTGTTAGTTTAAAAAACTAGGCTGCAATCTTGCTCTCTACTTAGTTTTGAAACTGATATCAAGTTAACTTCAAATTGTGGCAAATATAGGACATCCTTAAAAATAAACTCATTGGATAATTTCACATCTCCACATATAGATGTTGCTATAGAATTACCATTAGGAAGATTAACCATTATGGGATTAATCTTATCATGTTTCATGAACCAATCTAAATAATAAGATATCTTGTGTGTAGCTCCTGTATTTAAAATCCAACTTACACTACTATTTGCATTAAAGCTATAAATGTAAGATTTACCTCCCTTGTCAAGATTGATGGATCACGTGTTCTTCTCAAGAAGCACCATCAAGTTCTGGTATTTCTCCCTTGTTTGTGACATGCTTCCATTGTCACTTATTGATGCTACTGCAGCTTTTCTATCTGATTCATCAACCTCCACTTAATTTGCATATGAGCTTCCTCGACCAAAACTTGGTGGATAACCATGCTTCTTATAATAGTTATCAATTATATGACCAATTTTACCACAGTAGGTACGAACTTTCATATTTCCTCTTCCTCTTTCAACATTAGAACTACCAGTTTCCTCTGCATCTTCCAATTTATTTTTCTCTATCTACTGCATTAACCATGCCAGATCCATCTTCAGCAGCATTACTACTTGAAAATATTGTGCCACATGTCTTTCTCTCTTGCTGCATAACCATGGAAAACACTTTGTTCATCTGAGGTAAAGGATCCATGAGTATCACGTGTGAAACTACTCCGTGAAATTTTTCATTCAAGCCAATCAATAATTGGATAATTCTATCTTCAGCTAAAACTTATGTTGTTTCTTATTACTGAGCAGGCACAAGCCACATAACATGTACAACTTGGCATTAGCATATACTGATCCAATTCCTCCCATAAACTTCTCAATTCAGTAAAATAATCTGACACCTTCTTGCTAACTTGTTTCATATTGGAAGTTTCATGGTGTAATTGGGCAACACGAGTTCTTTTGCCTCTCATGATCGATGTTTGAGATCATTCCACATGTCCACAAAATTATCAATGAATACCACACTTTTAGCAATTGATGGTGTTATAGAATTTATGATCCATGTATGCACCCGATTATTGCATCTTTGCCAAGCTACATAGTTGAAATCACTCTTATTAGGAATCTCAATTGTTCCATCCATAAATTGGAACTTATTCTTCATGGCTAGGGCACACCTCATCTTCATCGACCATGCATGACAGTTGTCACCAGATAGCGTTAGAGTGATAAAAACGGTTGATGAGTTTTCTGAAGGATGAACATAGAAAGGATCAAGTTGATCCTTATTATTGTTGCTTCTCGTCATATCAATGCAACACAAACAAAGAAAATGAAAAAAAAAAACGAAAAGAATCAATGCAAGAATAAACCAAGAAACGATGCTTCAAGAAGAAGCAACAACAATCACAATGCGTGTAATATCAAGCAACGAATTGAAGCACAGCGGAAATAGAGTAGGATGAACCAGGCTCTGATACCATCTAAGCAACCATGAAACTCCATTGATGGTGAGAAAAAAGAAGAAGAAAGAAGGAAGAAGAGAGAACAAAGAGTGAAAAGAGCTTGCATTGATTAGAGAGGAAGTTAGTTACAACTTGATTATGTATAGTTACTGCCATACCCTAATTTTTATCCCTAAGACACTGTTTCTTTTTGCATCATTTGTATAGCCTATCATGCATTTCACCTCGCGTAATACATAATTTATCAGTTAGAATAAACTTGTTGGTATTACAGCCGATTTGGTCAAATTAAAAGTCAATTGTGTGTAAAATCAGTGGACGAAAAGTTTTAGAATCGAGCTTGCAAATGTCAGTCATATTAATCTACGTTTTACGTAGTTTAACCTGGTGTGCTCGTTTTAAATTTTCGACTGCATTTCGGTCGCATTTTGATTGGTCTGAGTGTTTTAACCGAGGAAAATTTATTTCGAAATTTGACCAAATGCTGTATTTTTCCGAGTTGTTTATTTCACGCTGATCATTTTGGTGTATTTATTTTATTTTTTTTAGCACTTCGATACTAGTCAGTTTATTCGCTTTCATTTTATTCTCATTATCATTTAATTTAATTTAGATTTGATTTATTTTAATTAATTAGTATTAGTTTAATTTATATTTCATTTTTATAATATTTAAATATTTGTTTATTATTTCTTTTTTGGCAACTCTTGCTCATTAAGTTTCAGAAATTATACTTTATTTTTGCTACAACTAAAAACCTATTACATGTACACCTCCAAAACCAAAACCGAACTCAACCTAAAACACTCAAGTTCCATAAGAAGGTGAAGTGCAATGGATCATCATCATCATGGAGTGACATGAACTCCTCTTTCGTGTCCACCTTCCACAACATCTCAGTTTGCACACTACATTCCAATGAGTCACACTGATTATCTATAATATAAGCCTACCATGTTCATCCATTGCCACACCATATAACACACATCCTTCACCCTTTCTATCGCACACCATTACTATCAACCCTTCTTCTTTATTAGCTTCGACCGCCGCAACACCGACAACGTAACAAGAGCAAGATTCGTGAACGAGGTCCTCGCCAGAGCTAGCTGCGACGCGATCACGTGAAGCCTCTATCTCCGTCCATTTGTTAACTTTTTCTCCCTCAGTTCATTTTGTTGTCGATGTAAACAATGTGTTGAGGCATGATGTAGGGACTACACCTTATGGTTGTTGCTTGAACACTATTTCTCTCTCTCTCTCTCTCTCTCTCTCTCTCTCTCTCTTTTCTTTTTTCTGTTTTCTTTTTTTTTTTTTATATTTTGTTCAACATTATATTATTTCTTCATTTCCTTTTAATTGATATCTCATTGTCTAGAAATTTTTTTGTTCTTAGCTATTTGTTAATCATTTTTATGTTTAACTATTTGTTTAGTTATTAGCTATTTATTTATTTATTTATTTGTTATTTTTTAATTGTTACTTTTTTATAAATTATTTGTTCTAATTATATTCTTTTTTTTAAAATTTAATTTATATGACATCTAAAATACCAAAAATATTTTAATTAAGTTTTTGTGATATTATATAAAAATGTAAAAAATTGTTTAATTATTAATTGATTTAAATATTTTTATTTAATATTGATTAATTAAATTATTAATTAATCTTATTAAATATTTATATTTAAATTGATTAACATTTCTCTTGTCACCTGATTCTGTTTTCCGACTTATTGTTTGCTTCCATGTTTTTTGGGTTTGTTCTCTCTGTTTCTTCTTGATGCTTTTTCTTGATGAATGTGGATTTTACACGATGCTTTGTCGTGAATGTTGTCGATTTTGTCTGTAGATTTTACACGATGCTTTGCGGTGAATGTTTGTGGATTTTATTTGTTGTCGCTTCTACATGATGATTTCGATGTATCTGTATTTTGTATACTTTGTCGATACCATGATGCTATGCCATCTGTACTGTATTTCTCTATTGATACCGTGGTGTTTTGCCATGTATCTTTGCTGCTTTATAATCCGTGATGTTTTTCCACATATCTTTGTCGTTTTATGCTACATAATGTACTTGCCATGTACTATTGTTGATTTTATCTTTTGATTACCATAATATTTTACCATGTGTCTGAGGATTGTATTTGTTGATTACATGATGCTTTACCATGTATCTTTGTTGACTTTTTGTTGTCTAATTACCATGATGCTTTGCCATGTGTATTATACTATTTCTTGTTTGCTTTACCACACATGATGCTCTTGCCATGTACTTGTTTTCACCTCTTTACGTGATGTTTTGCCATGTGTATTTTGTTGATTTTATGTGTTGATGTTTTACCATGTATTTTGTGATCTCAGTTGTTGTCTGATTACACGATGCTTCGCTGTGTACTTTTTGTTTGTTGATTTCCTTTGATGTTTATACATGATGTTTTGCCATGTATTTTATGCTTTGTTGATGTTTTTAGATGATGTTTTACCATGTGCCTGTGTCTTCATTTGATACTTGTTGCATACATGATGATTTTCCATGTACCTGTTACTTTTATACATGATAATTTTCCATGTATCTGTTACTTTTATACATGATGGTTTGCCATGTATCTGTTGCTTTCTTCATATACTTGTGACCTAATCCAAGGAAAGGGAGAGCATGTTGACATATTGTCATTGTGCATGTTCATTGTTTGTTTGTTGTTTTACCTTGCATGTCTTGTCTTTCTTTACCCATCTTTTATCCTTACCAAACAATTTTAGTCAAAACACAAATATTTTAAGAGGTTCCTGTAGAGTACTGCAGATACCTATGGTGCTAGTATCTTCCCTTAGTATAACCAACCCTCGTACCTTTGATCTCTCTTTACTTAGCTTTAAGCCTTGCTTTTTACTTTGCATGTTTACTTAGAGTTTTTGTTCGATCTCTTATCCCTTCCCTTGGAAAAATAAAAGTTCGGTGGTGACATCTTATGTTTTGTGAGTCTAGCTAACCACACTATGCCAAAAATAGACCTTTAGTAGCGCTTAAAAGCGTTGTCTAAAGTGACGCTGCTAAAGGTAAAGGCGGCGCTTTTTTTAAGTAAAAAGCGCTGCTATAGGCCCACTTTTAGCAGCGCTTTTTTAGAAAAGCACTCTCTTTCTCCCCCACCTTTAGCAGCGCTGCCTAAAGTGTATTTGCTGAATACTTTTTAGCAGCGTTTTTGCAAAAAACGCTCTCTATTCCCCCCTTTAGCAGCGCTTTTGAAAAGCGCTGCCTAAAGTGTATTTACTAAATACCTTTAACAGCGCTTTTCTTAATAAAAGTGCTGCCTATTCCCCCCTTTTAGCAGCACTTTTTTAAGCGCCGTCTTTTCCCCTCCTATAGCAGCGCTTTTTGGAGCGCTCTCTATACCCCCCCTTTTAGCAGCTCTTTTTAAAAACCACTTTTTTATAGCGTTTTTTTGGTAAAAGAACTGTCTATTTTTCATATTTTTTAGAAACGATTTTTGTTGAATTATGTTGCACCATTTTTTATAATTTTTTCCATAAACCTGCTTATAACAATTACATTCACCACATGCCTTTATTTCAACACTTTGGCCTTATATATACCATAATCATTGTAATTCAACACATAAACCGACTTATAATTCAACACATTGTAATTCAACACAAGTCGATCATTGCAACAACTTCACAAATACATTCACTATACATATAATTACAAAACCGATAACTTCACAAATACATTCACTATACATATAATTACAAATTCGATATTTCCGGATCCTAACAACAACTAACTTCTAGATCGAAGTATATCAACAAATTCCAAAACTACATATGACTTCCAGAAATATAATCATCCAGTAGTATGTACATAACATCACAACAACATAAATCTTTATAAACTCCGATCAAAAGACAGAAAGCCAATATATATACCTTATACAATTCTCATCTCAAGAATTTATTGACACCATTCCTCCTTAATTTCTTCCAATTTGTCTTTCGAGTAAGTACCATACTTGAATTCATCAAAGTACTACATAATATAACATAATATGCATGATTTAGTTTTAAAACTAATTACTCAGATGAAATATCAGTTAAATATTAAAATAAATCATATTACTTATAAATCCATACCATGTTTGGAATCTCTATTTGACATAATGATTAATTTCCTTCATAAACCTCAATACAAAATATCCGCAATCAATTTCATTGCGCTGACGAGGACACTGTAAATAGAAAAAACAAACGAATATATATCAGGATATATAGTTTAACAAGTTTTATCAAGTAGAATCACTATAACAGTCAAAATTGTGAAAATATACCTGCACTCTGATCCAGCTAATGTTGTTAGCCTTCCTTTCTGGCACTGTTACTTGTCTTGTGATCAGAATATTTGTATAGCTCTAACATAATATAAACGAATATTTATAACAATCTCACATGATAAATAAAGATAATTATTCAGAATAATATATCTCTTCACTTACGTATCAACCATATTCTTCATACCAGGATATTTTGTTTGATCACCATCCAATGAATATAGATAATATACTATTTCTTTTATCGGATTAATCGCAACCAACAACCAGTGTCCACTGTAAAATAATACAAAAGTTTAGACGGAAATTTTATATAGAATGGCAAAAAACGAATAATTATAATAAACAAATTTAGAATGAAATCTAACCCATGACCAGTATTATATGGCAAAAAATACAACTTCTCTGTATCTGTGGCCATAAATGCTTGGACTAAGTAATCTCTGACTACATCTAGAGTATAATCGATTGACTGTACATTGATACAACTAGAAGATAAGAATGCGAACCTCTCTGTCAATTGATGCGGGACCAACAACTTGTTATACAAGAACCTTAAATAAAAACATAATCAACATTAGAATATTCATTGAAATGAGCAAATAAATTGTTCAATTATTTAATTAAAATTGATCGGAGTACCTGATGTATGAATGCATAACACCGATGCCTAATTCAGAATGTTGGAAAATCTGATCCAAATCCTATTTAGCAATTATTTTAGCATAAGCAAAACCGAAAATACCTTCCTCCAAAGGTATTTGACGAATGCCACCCTCCACCACATCTGTTGTTCCTACATATGTTTCAAGGCACAACCTAAATCGAGGAACAAATTCCTTTTTTGCCTCGGTCTTTTTTTTGTTGGACACCTTAATAGATTCAAGCATCTTACCTTGACTGACTTGTTGTGACTCTTGAGCATGAACCTAAAAGTCATATAAGTTAGGTAATTAATGTATAATATCGTAAAGCTATTGAACCTAAAAGTCATATAAGTTAGGTAATTAATGTATAAGATCGTAAAGCTATTGAACCTAAAAGTCATATAAGTTAGGTAACTAATGTATAAGTTAGGTAATTAATGTATAAGATCGTAAAGCTGACTTGTTGCTGACTTGTTGTGACTCTTGACATTTTTTATGCATATATATCAATTAATGTAGCAGTACCTGTTTTTTTGATGCAGCTGACTCAGTTTCCCGCACAATCCCCTTATCTTTTGATTTGGATTTTGTAGGAGTCTAAGATCATCATGTAAATAAATGGTACGTAAATGTAAGAATAACTTACATGTATGGATCGTAAAACATTTGAATACTACAAGGTTCATAATGGTGTTCAACCTACCTCATCATCTATGAAAATGAGATTTGACGGCCATGCAACATACGATCCTATTGCGTCTCCCACCAATGTTGCATCCGAAACATCGTCTGGTATAGGCAATAACTCACCCCCTTCTAAAGCAATATCAACTAATACTTTCAAAAATTCAGCAGGGAGCGGTTTATGGTGAAGTAAGTCTCCCAAAGTGTTATGCACTTTTCCCTTGCCAACCATGCGATAAGTCAGTGACGATAAATAAAGCCGACAAGGTGAAATGCCCTAAACCAATAATGAATATGATTAATATGTCAATTAAGAAAATTGTGATAAATTAATTTCAATGTAATATATATAATTACCTCGGGAAGCTTCTGCTGAAAATTACAATTGATACTATCTTTGTCACTAGTATCTTTACACTCTGGACCACGCCTTTCTGACATGTATCTCTCTTTGTCCTTTTGCAATTCACGAATTTGAGCTTTCAATTCCTCCAACGACTCCATCACTTGTTTATTACTAGGATTTTTATTCTTTGGCTGCTTATACAATTTTATCGGAGTGACACCAAATCCCTTACCCCTCACACGACCAGAATACTCAGGAATATTTAACACTCGACTCAGTATGCTCTTGCAATCATCGTCCTCAGCTGCAGTTATAGTCTGGGATAGACTCTCCTGAAATATAGATAAAAGCATAAATATATTATACGCATTTGAGTTTATGGCAGAACTAATGTTGTACTTACACATTGCTCAAATACTTGTTGAACTTCTTCATAAACGACTCCATCTCTACCCACACGGGCAGCCTTCCATGGTCCGGAAGAGATGTTGCGTCACTTTTCTCCTCTTCTAACTACACAATAAGACAGATAATAAGCTTCACTTTTCTCGTATTCTAACTATATCATATTAAAGCATTTATATATACTTACTATTTTTTGTTGTAAGCGTGCATATCCCAAACGCCCTTTTTTGTATGAATATGTGGGTTTTGATGCTTGTTGCCGATTTACGTGACTCACAGCCTAAAAAACAAGTTTAAGTCATATCAGAAATCATGTGGAAGAAGTATATATATTATACATTATTCATGATAAGTTAGAATTACATGGAATTCTTGGGTTCTTCGCTTGGCAACAAATGTTTCCCATTATTCAACTGAAATCAGATCAGCATACTTCTTTGGACGCTCTGATTCGACAAATTTTCCATCAGAATCCTTAAGAAATTTGTTTGTTAAAAACGCTTTAAATCTTCCTAGTCGTTTTCCGGCCAATTGAAGAGAATATTTTTTCCGGTCATCATCAATATTAAAAGACCTCTGCAAACAAATAAACATACATATAGTATGTTAGTATAAGTAATTTAAAGACATAACTGTCGACATAATTAAAAAATATCAGATATCATACCTGTATCTTGCTCTATATTTTTTCTTTAGCCGGTTTTAACGAAGAAATTCTCCAATTATCGCAAGTGATTGGAATTTGCAAACGAACAAGTGCCCTAATGTAACTTGTCAACATCGCACCGTTAGACTCAATTAATTGGTCTTTTTCATTCCAACGCACGTCATACTTTATACCTTTATCTCTCGTACGAATGATTCCTTTCATAATCGTTATTCCTCTTGTAATATCTCCTTCCACGTCTTGTGCTGGTTCGTTTCCATCATACTTAGAAGTATCATGTGATTTCTCCTCGTTGGCAGCCATAATACCTGTAATTCAGAAAAACCAAATTATGAAATGAATGATAAATATTAATATATATGAATATAAAAAAATATAAATAAGAAATATAAAATAAGAAAAACATATATATAATTTTATTGAATGACATAACATATAATTTTATTGAATGATATAATATGTAATTTTACAAGTACCTTTGTCACTAACATCTCTTTCTTTTCTTCATTGGAACGTGGTTTACTTGTCTCTTAATAACACGGACGGATGGATTAATCCAAATTCCCTCGTTATGATCATTTCTAATATATGATTCGTCTGCTCTAATATTCTCATCTTGATCATCTATAATATAAAATTCCTTCTCAACATCAACATCTTCCTGATCTCCAATGTTATCGTCGATTACTTTGTTGGAAAAAAGAACTATAGACCATTTCGTACTTGTTAGATCAGTGATATAGAACACTTGTTTATCTTGTGTGGCTAGAATAAAAGGCTCATATTTGTACCCTACCTTATTAAGATCCACTTGCAAAAATCCTGACTTATCCATTCGTATGCCACTATTATTTTCAACCCACTTGCATCCAAAGATAGGAATCTGAAACTACTCATAATCAAACATCCAAATGCGCTCGATAACCCCAAAATATGACAGATTTGCATATTTGGGGTTTAAGTCCTTCACACTTGAAATGTGCATTGCTTCAGCAAGCACGGTGACACCACTATTTTGCATTGTACTTTTATCATCTTGTTCTTTGGTATAAATGTGTATCCGTTAATTGTGTATGCGCTATAAGAAAACACATGCAAACTTGGACCATATGCTAAACATCTCAACCTTTCTGTTATTGAAGCGGGATCAGAATAAAACTTTGAAAATATGTGATCCTTGAACCATGTTATAAAACTTCGATTGTGCTCACGTACTATCCAATTTTCATTTCTATTTAGATTTAAACCTCGGAGAATGTCCTTGTGCATTTCAACATACGGCTCAACCTCAATGTCATTGTGCAGAACATACAAATGCACCTGCTCCTGTTCATCCCTTTT
Source organism: Lathyrus sativus (assembly GCA_963859935.3). Taxonomy (NCBI): domain Eukaryota; kingdom Viridiplantae; phylum Streptophyta; class Magnoliopsida; order Fabales; family Fabaceae; genus Lathyrus; species Lathyrus sativus. The sequence goes on along the minus strand of OZ012738.1, from coordinate 414,102,726 downwards.
CACAACTTTATTTCCAATTAACTGTTTTCCTACTATTTTTTCAACAACATGAGATTTTGGGAGGCCAATGGATTGAACATTTGACAAATATTCAGTACAAAACTCAATCGCTTCTTCAACAATGTATCGTTCAACAATACATCCCTCTGGTCGACTTCGGTTTTTCACATACCCTTTCAATATTTTCATTTAACGTTCAACATGATACATCCATCTCATATAAGCTGGTCCACACAATTGTGTCTCTTTCATAATATGAACAACTAGATGTACCATTATGTCAAAAAATGATGGAGGAAAATACATTTCAAGCTCACACAAAGTAATAACTATTTCTTTTTGCAATGTTGGTAAGATCGCAGGATCGATCACCTTACTACAAATTGACCTGAAGAAAAAACACAATTTAGTTATTGCGCTTCTCACTTTTTCTGGAAAAATAGAACGTACACCTATTGGTAGAAAGTGTTCCATTATAACATGGCAATCATGTGTCTTTAAACTCTTTAACTTGAGGTCTTTCATAGAAACAAGTCTTCTAATATCTGAAGTGTATCCTTCTGGAACTTTAACTTCACTTAGAAACTTACACAATATCTTTTTCTCCTTTCTAGATAAAGTACAAGCAGCAGGTGGTAGATATGTTCGATTTCCTTTCTTCAAGGGTCCTAATTCATTTCTTATTCCCATCGCTACCAAGTCCTTTCTTGCTTTAAGGTAATCCTTAGAATTTCCTTGTATATTGAGTAACGTACCAATAACACTTTCAAAATACATTTTTTTCAATATGCATAACATCAAGAAAATGTCTTACATACAATGACTTTCAATACGAAAATTCAAAAAAAATTGACCTCTTCTTCCACCCACACGTGACAAGCATATGAGCAAAAGGCTTGCCAAACTTAGTACTCACATCTTTCACCTTTTCAAAAATTTGTTCACCTGTCAATGTAGGTGGAGCTCTACCTTGTTCTGAATTTCCATTGAATGCTTTTCTCCATCCACAGTAGTGATGATTGGAATTTAAGAATCTACGATGACCAAGAAACACATTCTTCTGACCAAATTCCAATCGCATCCAATATGTGTTTTCTTCACAAATAGGACATGCACATTGACCTTTAATGCTATACCATGATAGATTTCTATATGCTGGAAAATCATTAATTGTGCCAAACAACATCGCCCTCAAATTGAAATTTTCTTTCCTATGTCCATCATAAACCTCCACACCGTTCTCCCACAAACTCTTTAAGTCTTCGACTAAAGGTGTCAAGTATACGTCTATGTCATTCCCTGGTTGTTTAGGGCCAGAAATTAACATAGATAACATCATGTACTCACGCTTCATACATAGCCATGGAGGTAGGTTATAAATCATAATAATTACAGACCATGTGGAGTGTGAGATACTTTGTAGACCATGCGAATTCATTCCATCAGTTGATAATGCCAAGTGAAGGTTTCTATCTCCTTCTCCAAAATCAGGATACTCATTATCAATTTTCATCCACTATGGTGAATCTGCCATATGTCGATACTTCCCATCTATAATTCTACCATCTGCATGCCAAGTCAAGTGTTTTGCATCTGTTTCACTACGAAACATGCATCTAAATCTCGGAATTATAGGAAAATACCATAAGAATTTTGTTGGTGACAACTTTTTCTTATACTGAGATACACCGCATTTAGGACACTCGTTTAATGATGCATATTCATTTCGAAACAAAATGCAATCATTTGGACATGCATGTATCTTATCATAGCTCATGCCAATAGAGCATAACATTTTTTTAGCTTCATAGGTTCGATTGGGAAGAACATTATCCTCTTGAAGCATCTCTTTCATAAGGGCTAATAACTCTGTGAAACTTTTATCCGACCATCCATTACCCGCCTTTAAGTTGTACAACTTTAATACCACAGACAATCTTGTGAAAGTAGTGCAACCTTTATACAATAGTTTCTCTACATCGCTTACCAACCTCTCAAACATCTTGGGACAATCCTGAAGATCTTCTTCAAGTGCTTTTGCAATCTCTTCGACTCGATCACAATCATATGTATCTCTGCCATTGTCATTTGAAGCATATGTCGTATTATCCCCCGGTTCAATCTCACCATGTAATGTCCAACATGTACAACTTTGATCAATTCCATGTCTCTTTAAAGGAGATTCCAACTGAATTGCGTCAATCCGACGCCTATAACAGCAACCTAAGCAAGGACATGCGATCCTACTGGGGTCTTTGGCGTGTTCAACAATAAACTTAACGAATTCTGATACCCCATTCTCGTACTCGTTTAATAATCGATTGGAAGATATCCATTTTTATCCATACTTATTAAGTAGGCTAAACTAAACTAAGTAAGCTAAACAAAAACAGCGAATGCTTGTAGCACTTGTAGAGAAATCACCAACTTCTAGAACCACACGGTAAGATTCTTGGAAACGATCACAATCTTCACAAGTAACCCCTATAACAAATTAACATACAAAATTAATTCATGTTATAATCAACAACATCAACATCAACATTAACAACATCAACATTAACAACATTAACAATAACATTTGGAATCACATTTAACAACGTCAGAAAATGATACATTTGGTATGAAGCAACTAAACTAAGTAAGCTAAACAAAAACAACAAATACCTGTAACACTTGTATAGAAATCACCAACTTCTAGATACACAGTAAGATTCTTGGAAACGATCACAATCTTCACAAGTATCCCCTATAACAAATTAAAATACAAAATTAATTCATGTTTTCATCAACAACATCAACATCAACATTAACAACATCAACATTGACAACATCAACAACAACATTTGAATAACAACCAAAGATGAGCATTTCATTAACAACAAATACAACAACAAGATTCATGAGAATTTCAATAAAGAGTATTCTATATTCTTTTTAATGTCTCAACCAATCTATTGAAGATGAGCACAACCTCTTCATGCTTATATACAAATCATTGTGATTTTTTAAAATCAACATAAACAAGTCTTCCAAATCTCTAGTAATGTTGTCCATGAAACCAATATTTTGCAAATAAAGAACATCTCAAACTCATCTCTAGTAATGTTACTAGTACTAGCTTACGACATAAATCGATTTAAGTGTCATAAGAAGAACTATTTTTCACAATATTTTGTCGCAACAAATAAAGCAAAAAAACTTATATAATATTTTTCACAACAAATAAAGCAAAAGAACTATTTTTCACAATATTTTGTCACAACAATATTTTATCACAATATTTCCACAATATTTCCACAATATTTCAACCTGAAAAACTTATATAATATTTCTACAACAAAAAACTCATAAATCCATAACCATGCAAATGAAGAAAATGACTAAAATACCTTGAAAATGGTGGAATGGTCGGACGGATGGAGTACTATGGACGACGGAAAGGAAGAAGATGGCGGACGGACGAAGGGAGGACGACAGTCGACGGCGCAAAAATGGTGGAATGATCACGAGAGGTTTATCAGAAATGGAAGGGTTTTTCGCGAGAGGGAAAGAAAGAAAGAAAGAACGTTGTTTGCGTATACTGTTTCTGAATTAAAACAGGCTCGTTTTATTAAATTTATAAAATTAACACCTATAGCAGCGCTTTTGAAAAGCGCTGCTGAAACCCCCACATATAGCAGCGCTTTCATCTAATAAGCGCTCTCTAAGGTCTGTCTTAGGCAGGACCTATAGCAGCACTTTTCAAAAGCACTTTCGTATACCCCCCTTTAGCAACGCTTTTAAAAAGCGCTTTAGTATACCCCCCTTTCGCAGCGCTTTTTCAAAGCGCTTTCGTATACCCCTCTTTAGCAGCGCTTTTTAAAAGCGCTTTCGTATCCCCCCTTCTGTAGCAGTGTTTTTTAAAAAGCGCTTTCTTTTGTATTAAACACCCCCCTTTTAGCAGTGCTTAATTAAAAGCGTTTTCTAAGGTCAACAAATTTTTTCCTTTGTTTTTAACTCTTTGGTAGCGCTTTTACAGAAAACGTTGTTTTTCTGCGCTGCCAAAAATTTTTTTTGACATAGTGCTAATAGTTTTGGTCTCCGATTCTCACCTCAACAGTTACATGATTCTAACTAACACAAGATAACTAATTAATCCAATAAAATAAGATGTGTGGTGTAATTATGGTCATGTACTAATTTTATACAACATGATATTTTCTTCTTCATCTTCAATCTCATCGGTTAGAGGGAACGATTTTGGATAAAAATTAACCAAAAAAATCACCCTCTATAATAGATGAAAGAAAAATATAAATGAAGAAAAAGGAAGGCGGCTGTTTATTAAAAATTAGGGGAAGTAGTGTATTAAATGCCATAAAAAGTATAATATTAATTTGATGAAGAAACTAAGTAAAAAATTATCGATGCAACTTAGATCTATAATTTATTGAGGTGATATTATCAATGCTTTTGCGTTTTAAATGACTTATTTTGACAGCGAAATGATAAGTTCAGTTACAAGTTACAAGTCATAAAACTCAAACACTTTTCTTTGAAAAAGTAACACACGAGTGTAAGTCACGTTTTATTTCCCGATTAAACATCAACATTTGGGGACCAAAAATAAATGTCAATTGTTACTCTCCCCAAGTTTCTTACAAAACATTGCGTCAAAAAGAAAAAAAGAGAAGTTCTCTTTCAAACGAAACGAAAGCAAATATTACGCTGGGATCAAAATAAAAAATCTTACAAAGCTGAAGTACGATCAATATGTATAAGTACAATCCATAGTACCATGTACATGTTACTAATTACTTACAAATCTTTACCTGTTACATATAAATTTACAAAGGTTTAATTTTAGTAGTTTTCCAACATGAAATAGTTTAGCTTTATTAATATTATATTAATTGATTAAGTTAGTGTTTTAGATAAAATTTTCAAAATAAATATCATTTTATACAAAAAGAAAAAAGAATATATATTGACAATATAATAAACTATTTTACACTGTTATTACACTATCTTTAATCTCGTATATAAAATAAATTTAATTGATATGTATTAACAACATAAATATTTTTTTACATTGACAGTTAATCATAACTGCTGATTTATGTGAAATATTTGACTTTTATTTTAATCACTTAAAAAATAATATTAACACATAGTTGTTTTTCATAACAATTAATCTCATAAAAATTTGTTGTCAAATATAAAAGTTAGTTAATATAACACTCAACTATAAATTTTAATTTTGTCAAACAATTATTTCATAAGAGGAACTTTTCCACACACATGAATGTTTCTTAACTCGAGTATTAAGCATGAAACTTAGATTTAAGGATTATTGTTCTAGTATGGGCCTAGGTTCAAACTACAAGAATTAGGAAGCAGTGTAGAGTAGGAGGTGAACATGTTCTAGAGGCACATAATATAGTGGTTGATAGGCTCTTGTAGTCGCTTAAATGATACCAATCTGTAGGATCTTGTGACACATATCCCCCGAGAGAGTTGTTCCTAAACAAAGTTTTAGGACTTCTATACTCTAAAATTAACTATAAAGCTTAAAAGCACAATTCATATTCAAGTAAATATAATTTTAAACCATAAACTTCAAACTTAGGGTTCTTACTGACTTGATCGTCATAATAAAACCCAACAACTTTCTAGAACAGACACTAAAAGTGCATTTATTAGGATTTAGACAGAGCTTAAACTTTTTCAAACGTTGAAACAACTTTAATAAATATTTAATATGATCTTCTTCAGTCTTCGACTTACAAATCATATCGTTCACATATACCTCAATTTATTTATGCATCATATCATGGAACAGAGTGGTCATAGCTCTCTGGTACATTGCACCAGCATTTTTTAGATCGAAGAGCATCACTCTGTAATAGAATGTCCCCTAGGGTGTAATTAATGTTTTTTTTCCATATCCTCGGGTGCCATCTTTATTAGATTATAACCAGAAAATCCATCCATAAAGGAAAAGATATTGAACTTAGCATTATTATCTATCAGCATATCAATGTGTGGCAGTGGAAAATCATCTTTCGGACTTGCTTTATTCAAATATCTATAGTCAATGCACACTCATACTTTTTTTCTTTCTTTGGAACAGACACAATATTGGCCACCATTGAGGATACTCAGCAGTCACAAGAAAACCAGTATCAATCTGCTTTTGAACCTCCTCTTTAATCTTCACCGCTATGTCAGGATGAGTTATTCTTAGTTTCTACTTCAGAGATAGACATTCAGGCTTCAATGGCAAATAGTGCTCCATAATATCAGTATCAAGACCATGCATGTGTTGATATGACCAAGAAAACAGATCAACATATTCTCTAAGAAGCTCTACCATCCTCTTCTTAACATCTGACTGTAGCAGTGCCCCAATCTTGAATTCTTTCTTATCACCATCGAACCCAAATTAACCAATTTCATCGGCTCTTCATGAGGCTGAATGTTCTTTTCCTCGTGCTCAAGAAATTGGGAAATTTCATTAGGAATCTCTTCAACATTCTCTTCTTTCGCTTCAAACATAGGGAACTCAAAGTTGGGTGAGGGCATAGGGTCGTTGTTTTCAATGAGTTTATCAATCAATCTACACAATAATTTATGTTTAATTTTAGAATATGAACAAGAAGTGCAAATATTATGTAGATAAAAGTGATTATCACGTTATTATTTTTTTTGGTTTTTTATGTTACGATTTTTCAGAAATAAAGCAAAAAGGGAAAACATAATATGGATAAACATAATAACATTTTATTGATGATGATAAAGGTTGAAATAAAGCCCTCACAAATTCACTTTCACCTTGGGAAGAGTGAAATGATTTTTTGAAAGAAACAAAAATAAATTACTTTGAAACATGAACAACAGTAGGAATGTCAACAACGATCCAATTTTGGAATATCAATCCATGCGTCACAAAGTTGGGTGTTTCCTCCTATTGATCATCCTCAATGATGGCACTGACTTCATACTCAAGTCCCTTAAGTCTTGGTCAAGGAGAGTAGAAGGATACATATGCATCTTCTATCTCAGAACCGCATCTAGGATCTTCCATATAGGGCTCCCAGTCTTGAGCAGGAATGGAAACATCTTCAAAACCATCTGAGATGTAATCTTCAGAGTCATCTTTAAGAATTGCAGCTTTAGAATGATCTTTGGCATGGATGAACCTAGCACTTCGAAAAACCTCATGAATACTCTTCAGCTTTTTACGGGTTGAACCAGATGTAAAACCTAAATAAGCTTTATCTTTTTTCTCAGCAGCTTCAATAACCGGCCCCATCCATCAACTTGGCCACTCTCCAACACATGTTGTGCATCTTTTATAGAAGACATGGACACCCCATTCTTCTTAACAATATTATCAACCATAGAAAGAGCCTAGAACGGAGTTCCAACATCTTCGTCAGCATCAATATAAGAAAAATATGAAAAACTGCTCACCAATATAACATGTTCTCCACCACCAACAACAAGTTTGCCATTCTGGACAAATTTCAACTTTTGGTGGAGTGTTGAAGTGATAGCTCCGACTTCATGAATCCAAGGGCGTCCTAGAAGACAACTGTAAGCAGAACAAATATCCATTACCTGAAAAGTAATCTGAAATAAGCACAGACCTATCTTGATCGGGAGATCAACCTCTCCAATCACAGTCTTCCTTGAGCCATCGAAGGCTTTCACAACGACCCCACTGAATCTCATAGGAGTACCTTGAGAAGACAATCTGGATAAAATGGATTTTGGCATCACATTCAATGATGACCCGGTATCAACCAGCATATTGGATAAAACGTCCTTCTAGAAATTCATGGAAATATGGAGAGCCAAATTATAATTTCTTCCACGCTCGGTCAACTTTTCATCACAAAAGCTCAGACCATTACACGCAGTTATATTAGTAAAAATGCTATCAAACTGATTAACAGTCACATCATGATCTACATAAGCTTGTTCCAATATTTTCCACAAAGATTCTCGATGAGCCTGAGAGCTCATTAGTAGGGATAGAACAGATATTTATGACGGCGTATGAAAAAGTTGATCCACCACATTATACTCACTTTTTATATCAATTTCAGCACCTCATCATTATCTAATTTCTAGTTCACAATACTTGATCGATCAAATTCAATAGAAGTCTTCAACTGAGTTTGCTTACCCATAACATCTTCACTTGTCTTCGAGGGTACATCAGCAAATACTCGACCACTTCTAATCACACTACCTACGTCTGTAATAGTCACAACTGAGGGAAGAGAAGGAATGGGAACCTCTTTTCCATCCTCTAACATAGTAGCATTGTATTTGTTCAGAACATCTTTATCTGATTCATTTGGTACCGTGCCAGGTGTTAGATGCCAAATTTCACTTATTTGATCTATCATATATTGGCACCTTTCACTCATTTTTGTCATAAAAGTGTTGAAAACCACTCTTGTTTTGGTTGGTTTGCAACATTATGAGAAAATCTCTTGGTACCTTTGATTTGTGTGTTATTGTGCAGGAATCAGGCACAAAACAAGTGAAAAGAAAGACACAAGAAATGGGCAAGGAAACCAAGACAACATGCAAAAAACTACCAAAATGCTGTCAGCTCGCTAGCAGCTCGCCTAGCGAGCAGGTAGCGAACGTTCGCTAGCAGCTCACCTAGCGAGCAGGTAGCGAACGAGCCCAGAATTGAACAGATCTGAAAGTGCCAAAAGTTCCCGTTCGCTAGCTGTTCGCTAGCTTTTCGCCTAGCGAACGTGACAGAACCAAAACATGTATTTAAGTCATTTTCTTGTATTTTTAGGGGATAACTCCATTTTTGGGAGAAAACTTGAGATTGTAACATTTTGAAACATCAGAACTCATCTCTCTTCATTTCTTGAGAGAGAGAAACACAAAACCCTAAGAGGGAGGAGGTAAAATCTTCGATCTCTTGTTGGGGTTTGGATTGTAATCTTTTGATACCTTATGTATTTCATCTAATTTATATTTGTGAACTAGTTTTGATTCTCTATTGATTGATTATCTTTGGTTGCTTGTATGTGGGTCTTGACAAAACCTTTTCACATCTTTGATCTCAAATCTTCTTCTATCAATGAACAAACTTTTGACATGGTTTTGAAGTTGATATTCATTTTATCTTCTATGGTGTTGTGTTGATTAAGTAGCATGGCTAGCATGGGTAGGATCAATATGATATTGTGTGGGTATGTGATAATAGTGATGAAGAATGTTGTTCACAACCATTTGGCGGATTAGATGAATACATGTAAAAAGGGTTAAGCGTGTGTACGTATTCTGATCATTGTATTTTATATGCAAAACAATTGTTTATCTGATATGGGTTTCATTCTTGTTTACCTGTTAATCTTTGATTTGAATCGTGATAGAGATATACTTTTTGGATCTGGAACTAGGATGATTACCTGTTAGGTCCTAATTGCTAGAGATAGTTTTAGACTTAGCATTTGTGTTAGTATCGATTCTTAATGCTCTGTGTTGTCGAGTTGTATGAGAGATCAACAATGAGACGATACGGTTATTTTCTCGATGTTGCGTTAGAGATAAGCTCTGTCGTGAGTGATACGTGAGGATATTAGACGAATGATTGCGCAGTGTTTAATTTGATCAGAAGAATGCACATGTTATCAATTGATGAAATTCAATCCCAACAAGGCTCCGTTAATATTTCAGTCTTTATTTTATATTTTCTGTTTTTATTTATGGTTCTTTGAACCTCTTTAACCAAACCTTTTGAACAAGAAGCTTGGAAATATGGAAACCATTGAACGGCGTTCAAGTCGCACTAATCCCTGTGGAGACGACAAAACTGGGTTACTTAATATTTTTTGCTTGCTGCTTTACCGCATCAACACCAGGTAAACGGATGACTAAATGTGTCACAACAGATTTTTGACTATTGTAAGAAATTACAACTCGCTTCGGGATGTTGAAATGTTGAACTTTGACATTCACCTCATTCTCAACTTTATTTCTATTTGCAGTAACCTGAATCAAATTCGGGTCAATCATCTTTTGCAAATCCCTCTTTACAAACATACTCCCACAGGGGTTTACATAACAAATATAACAAGCGCATAATCATGCTCAATATCATGGTATTCTCTCAAAGTAGTGTGCATCTCAACAAGCGACCTCCGAATCCAACGAATATAAAAAATATGGTATGTACCAGGACACCGATATACCATATTGACAGTCGCGTTACCATGCTTAGGCAACGAATTTGATTGCACATTGGGATTGGTATCTTCAAAAGATAGAATACTATTTTTTACAAGCTTTGCCACTTCATATTTCAGAGGATAGCAATTTTCAATATCATGCTCAGGGGCGCCTTGATGAAATGCACAATGAGCCTCTGACTTATACCACCATGGAATATATGTAGGAACATCCGGCTGATCACGAGTCTGAACCAAATTCTTCTTTATCAAAGCCGGAAATAATTTAGTATACGACATTGGAATGGGATCAAATTGCACTTTTTTCTGCACACGAACTTGCTGATGTGTTTTCTGTTGGAACTGTGGTTGATAATTAGATGCAGCTTGAGTGGCAGAAGCGGCTGTTTCCCTTGAAAATCGGAAAACAACCGCTGATCTTCCAAATCTAACTTTGGTGACTCACAGGATCGATCAGATTGATCCTAGGACATGTGCTAAAAGATTTATTTTTAGTTTTAAGAATTTACTCAAGTTCCACACTCGAACAATATTGGGATAAAAGAATCCTAAAGGAACATCTATTCGACTACGGGTTAAATTAGAGGTAAAGTGAGGCTTCTAAAAAGAGAAGAAAGTTTGTTGGTAAAGGTGAAGTTAGATTGAGGACGAAGAGAAAAGAATTGCATAGGAAGAAAAGAAATAAGGTAAGGAGGAAAAAAGGATAAAGACAATAAAGATAATAAAAGGCTTTGTAAAACTTAAAGTAAAAAAGTAAATTGCATTAAGTTAAAAGATGGTGTGTTTACATCACGTACATTCTCTTACAATACTCGCTTTCTCTACACTCGGATACTTGGAGTAGTTTCAAGAGTAATTTGTACAATAGTAAATTACAACACACTTTGAACATGCCTAAGACACCCTATTTATAGTAACAAAAAAATAACCTCTCATAACCTCCACCATAATCTCCTTCCGCCACTTGTCTCAAATGCATGGATCTATTACTCATAAGGTGACACGTGTCTCCCTCAATTTTCCACAAGCAAAACCGTTCCCTCAAATATTCAAATTTCAAATGCTTCAACAAACCATTCGTCTCAGCAGACGGTCGAACTCTTGGCTTCTGGGTGAGTTCTTCGACTTAGCTATTTTGCTTCTTTCGACCATTCTTTTGGTCTTAACCTATCTTTTACCCTTTTTGTCTTAAATGGCTTCTTTCTAACTGAGGCGTCGAATTTAGGAGCTAACATCGGCATTGATGGCGAGCGTAACAGAAGCTACTTGTTGATGACGATGATTACTGTAACACCCATTTTAATTTTCTCGTTTTTCCAGTGTTATTCCATTTTTTAGCGTGCGTTGTATGAAAAGTTGTTGAGGAAATAAGGAGCATAATATTAATATTATATAATCAATAATGATAATAATTAATAATTAATATTAATGTCGATATTATTATTATTATTATTATTAATATTAATATTATGAGGTTTTAATATTAATTTGGAATTAAGAAAATGAGGAAATATTATTAATGTTTTGGAAATTAAAAAGAAAAGGAGGATTTATATTAATTGGAGTTATTTTGGGGTATTAAGGGCAATAATGGCATTTGGAAGAATTAGAGAAAGGAGAAACACGATCGTGAGAGGAAGAGGAAGAAGAACACGGTCTAGCAAGTGAAGAGCAAGCTTGAGAGACGATCAAGAGGAAGGAGAAGGTCTAAGCTACCAGATTTGGGAAGTTCTACTTCGATCAAAGCTGTGTATTTGAGGTAAGGGGGGGGGGGGGGGGGGGGAAGAATCGGTTAAATTTCGGTAATGCATGAATAATTGGTAGAAGGGGATTTCCCTAACCCCATAGGTTTTTGATGAATCGAATTGATATGTTGTTGTGATTTTGATTTTTGTTGAGATGATTCATCCATTGCACGTAGATGTTGGGTTGATTTGGGGTTCCGGTAGTTTACTGTTTTAAGCCGGAAGTTGATTAATTGAGTAGAGCTGAAGTTTTATCGGATGGAGTGGAGAATAGATTTTGGGGTTTAGTCTTAGAATGTTGGTTAGTTGTGTTAGAAGCTGATTTTGGTAAAATCGGGCGAGTTCGGAGAGAATGGCTGATTCTGATCAGTGAGATTTTTCTGAAATCGCAGACGTTCGCCAGCTGCTTCGCTGGGCGAGTGAGTAGCGAATCTTCGCTAGGGATTCGCTGGGCGAACTGGGTAGCGAGTGCTTCCAGTAGCCACTGTTTGGCTTTGCTAGGGTGTTCGTTGAGCGAGCAAGTAGCGAGCATTCGCTGATGCTTCGCCTAGCGAGTGAGCCAGCGAGCATGATAGTGTTTTGTATTTCTGTGCTGTGCTGTTCTGTTCTCTTGTGTTGTTGGACCCTTGTTGGTCGTGATTGATTATGAGATTAATGTTGAATTAGGGAGAGTGTATGTGTGGTGTTGTACTGTAATTTTCGTGTTAATCGTTTGAATTGGATATTTCGATTGATGTATGATATGATACATGTATGTGGTGATGTGTGGAATATATGCATACAAATATAAGTATATGTGATAAATGATGAAATGGATCTGTAGGATCGTGTGCACCGTGGGTGCTTGTATTTGATGTGTGCATTGGTGTCTAGCATAGCATGTGGACGGGTTGAATCATGTCTCGGATGGAGCGTAAGTCATTCCCCCGTGCTTCAAATGGGGAGCGTAGTAGGGATAGATCGTGTCTCGGATGGAGCGTAAGCGATCTATCCTGAAATTGATTATATGGGCTCAGGAGGAGCGTGGTAGGGATAGATCATATCTCGGATGGAGCGTAAGTGATCTATCCTGAGTTTGAGTCAGTACCGCATATCATTGTGTCGAGTTGCATGCGTTGCATTGTTATGTGTGTTGTGTTGGCGTGGGACAGTAGGTCCGGATTTGATGTATGTGAAATGATGTTTATATGTTTCTGCCTTTATTCATGTGCATTATTACCGTTATATTTTTGATCGTGATTTCTCACCCCTTGTTGTTGTTGTGGTATGTGCTTCTTTGGAAATACAGACAATCCAGGTGCGTAGCTAGCTTGGATTGTGGCGAGTCGAGTCGTAGGGATGCTCTGATACGTAACACGGGTTTTTGGGAGTTATTTATCTGTTTGATGATTTTGCTTATACTCTGTGTCATATCACGTTTTGATGGATTCATTGGTGATGTTTTGCTTATTTTGGGCAGATGGCCGAATATGTTGTATGAGATGATGTACATATATGTATATATGTTGTGACAAATTTCTTTTCCGCTGCTTATTTTGAAAATATTTTAATGAGATGTTTTGTGGAAATTTTTTTGTGAAAAGTAATATCCCACTTTTGGAAGAGAAACTCTGATATTTTAATTGATTTATGCGCATTTTATTTAAGATGGGAAGTGGAGTGTTACAAGTTGGTATCAGAGCAGGTCGGTCCGTCCGGCCAGTGTAGTGTTTTGAGTCTGTCCTTAGGATAGAGGTTGTGTGTCTTTTGACCCCGTGTTGTTTTGGTTGAGCAGTATGGCAGGGAGGAATGATGCTGCTTTGGTTGCAGCTATGAAAGCGATGGCGCAGGTGGTTGCCAATCAGAATCTGGCTGTGGGTGCGCAATTCAGAGATTTGACGCAGTTTCAGAATAATAAGCCACCGAAGTTTGAAGAAGGAATTCTGGATCCGGAAGCTGCACAGAAGTGGCTGAAAGCGATTGAGAAGATTTTCAGGACCATGGAGTGTAATGATGAGCAAAAGGTGATGTTTGGTACTCACATGTTGGAGGGTGAAGCTGAAGCTTGGTGGGACAACTGTCGCCAGAGATTGGAGGCTGCGGGAACTGCCATTACCTGGAAGGTGGTTTAGACGATTTTTCTGGAGAAGTATTTTCCGGAAGACATCAGAAGTGCTAAGGAGATTGAATTTCTAGAGCTGTAGCAGGGTAACCTGTCTGTAGCAGAGTATACTACTAGATTTGAAGAGTTGGCTCAGTATTGTCCCCATTATAATACTGATGAGGCAATGCCTTATAAGTGTTTGAAGTTTGAAAACGGATTGCGTCCAGAGATCAAGATGGGAATAGCTTGTCAGAAGATCAGGAGTTATCTGGAGTTGGTAAGTAGAAGCCGAGTTTATGATAATGACAACCGAGCAAGGATTGCACACTATAAGGCGGTGAATGATCGTAAGGGTAAGCAGAGGTTTGGTGGTACTCCCTACAATGTTCCGGCTGGTAAGGGAAAGCACAAGGCTGTTGCTGATATGAAGTTCAGAGAGTGGAGGGCATCTGTGGATTTGAGTTGTTTTCGGTGCGGTGTCGCAGGGCATCGTGCTAATGAGTGTCCTAATGAGGTGAAGAAGTGCTTCAAGTGTGGGAAGCCGGGCCATGTGATGGTGTCGCACCTCGAAAAATCATGGAGACATTTCGGAGAAACGACCCTCGCGCGAAAGGCGCGGAAATGCGGTTCGACAGAGTCGCCACCAAACTTTATTTTTCCCGAATAAATGGGAGAGGAAAATATCGAGAAAACCTATTAAAGCGAAAGGGTAAGAACAGGGTTGTCGCAACCATGTTCCGAGTTCGGGAGTCGGTTATGCGAGGGGAAGGTATTAGCACCCCTCACGTCCGTTGTACTCAACGGGAACCTCTTAAGGTATTTTGTGGAGAGTGTTGTCTAGGTTTACTTGTTTTTCTTCTCGTTGATAAGGAGAATTAGTAGGTTAACAGGATAAAGACACTAGTGGGAAATGGGTGGTTGAAGGATAGGGTGCTCGCCAAGGATTGGGGCCCTTGTGCCTACGTATACTCATTCGGACAAGAATGAGAAATCAGAGCGTCGTAGTTCGACTACGGGAAAGGATGGGGGGAAACGGAAGATGGATAGAAGTGTGCTCGCCAAGATCATCACAATCTTGTGCCTACGTATCTTATATTCAAAAATGAATAAAGAATCAGAGCATTCGTAGTTCGTGGTAACAACCACGAAATGGATACGGGGAAATGGGAGGATGGATAGAAGGTAGCTCGCCAAGATCATCGCAATCTTGTGCCTACGTATCTTATATTCGGACGAGAATGAAGAATCAGAGCAGTCGTAGTTCGTGGTAACAACCACGAAAAGATGAGGTTGAATGGGTTGGAAGTTTGAGAAAGAGGCGAAAGAGTGACTGACAAGCAACCCAAAAGCGCGCCTCAAAAGCTAGTCACTCAAGAATTCAAGGAATGCGAGATTCCAAGAACTCATTTCTTTCGGGAATTGACTGAATAAGTTGAAGATAAAAAGTTGGATGTTTTGAAATTGAAAGAATGAACTAATAACAACTCAAGGGCGCGCCTCGAGAGTTACTCATTCGAATATTCAAAGAATGCTAGATTCTAAGAATATTCCTCTTTCGTAAGTTTAAAAAATATTTGTGAAAAGATTGAATCGAAAATGGAATGCGAGGCAAAGAGGAAGTTGTTTTGAAGTAGCTCGACGACGTGTCGAGGATTTGTTTGAAAATGGAACCGACTTGACGACGTGTCAAGGGTTAGATTGTGAGAAACGATATTAGTCCCTAAGGGTGCCCCTAATATCGAAGTCATGATGAGTTGTGAAGTGTGTGTGAAATATCGATGGTTGCGAATGCGTACGAGCACTCGACTTAGGAGAACATTGGAAGATGTTTGAACTTGAAAAAGTCAAAAAGTTGAGTGAATAACAACTCAAGAGTGTGCCTCGAGAATTATTCACTCGAAGATTCAAGGAATGCTAGATCCCAAGAACCTCCTTCTTTCGAGGTTTGAATCGAAAAAGGTATTTTGAAAAAAAGTCGAAAGATTGAGTGAATAATAACTCAAGAGCATGCCTCGAGAACTATTCACTCGAAAGTTCAAAGAATGCTAGATCCAAAGAACCTCCTTCTTTCTAGGTTTGAATCGAAAAAGGTATTTTGAAAAAAGTCGAAAGATTGAGTGAATAATAACTCAAGAGCGTGCCTCGAGAACTATTCACTCGAAAGTTCAAGGAATGCTAGATTCCAACAACCTCCTTCTTTCGGAGTTTGAATTGAGAAAAATGTTGAGAAAATGATTTGAATCGAATCGAGGGTATGAAAAGGGTTTGTGGTATGAGAAGTGAGAATACGAGATTGAATTTGAGAAGTATAGGAGAATAACGATTATTTGGTAAGTGAGACGTCAGTCTCACAACTAATTAATCGGGGTATTATCGTGATGCGAGATCTCGACAACATCTTTTTCATTCGAAAAAACTCGGATGAAAATATCACACAGAATTGCTAGATTCTTATGATATTTCTTTGTCCAAATAAGAGAATATAAAAACAAAAAGTTGAACAATATATTATTTAAGGTGTATACCTTAATAATATCCATTCGAAAACTCGAGAAGTGCTAGACTTCAAGAGTTTAATTTTTACCATTTGATTTAATTTATGAAATATTGTTTGAATAAACAGCGAGAGTATCATGTGGAATGCTAGACTCCAATGACATTTCCTTGTCTAAATAACTAAAGGGCGTATTTTGAAACGAAAATGTCGAATGTAACTACCCGAGGCGTACGTCCCAATAGTGATTATTCAAGAACTCAAAAGATGCTAGACCTTAAAAGTTCTTTTTTCGTGATTTATTTTTAAAGAAATAATTTTAATGTCAAAAATAAATTGAATCTAACAAAAATAATTACTCAAATTTTGAAAATACAATCTAAAATAGTATAAGATTTTTTTAGAAAATATTTTGCAATTGCCTTTAATGAATTAGTATGTTGAATAAAATCTCCTAATTTGGAGAAGGTGTATTACTTAAAATAAATTGTCAATTAACTAATGAAACAACAAAAATATTTAAGAAACATTTGCATTGAAACATAAAAAAAATGCTGAACTTTCTCAACCAACCCATATTGGCCTTAAACATGGCTTGTATCAGCTAATTGAGAGAAACAAATGCCGCTGGCCCTTAATCACGTCTGCAAATACCTGTGACTTTTCTCCTTAAAACACAGAAAGATTAGGCAACATAATATTCTATCATAGCCAAAATAATGACGGAAAACCTAAAGCAACATAACACCAACCGACTTAAAACGTGGCAGCAACGGCATGGTTGAATCGTACAAAACGAAATAAACATTATATATGTATTTACACTTTTTAACAGGTCATGACAGTATAACTATGAAGTAAAGAAACTGCTCTCTTTTAACAGATCCAAAGTATGAAATAATAACTTTATTTACAGGCACCATTGTTCATCACAGACAGAATTATTCTAAAACAAGTTTGAATCAAAAACCCAGAACTAAGGAATACTATCACCGAACAAATCTTAACTCCAGAAAACGAATTCAGCCAAATGCTCACAGAAGCAAATACAAATGTACAACTCAATGAATCAAAGAAAACATGAGATTTTAAACACATAACCAACATTAATTCCATCAGTTCGACCATGACTAAATATATACCATCCAGATTTGCAACAGAATTTAAACAAAATGCTCACCGCTCTGTTATACGACTGATATTTAAATCTAACAGCAGGACAACATCAAATTGTGAATTGATCCAGAGTATTACCGATGTCGGGCTTATGGTCGAAAGGATGTAGTAACGTGGCCGCACGCTTGCATTCAACATCGATAACAATGGTTTCTTGAAGGTGAGGAATCAACGGCCACATCTTCAACAAGAAAGTGCCATGACGAAAGCCAACTTGAGTCTGAATCTTGGATTAAAGCTCACCTGCATACATAACCAATCACAGACAATAACACAATCTTTTGCGAACTCGAAATGGAAGACGAGCTGGGTCATCATAAATTGTTGATGTAGTGGCATCGTGATCTGAAGTTGCTGTGTTAAGTTAAACTGGGTAGGATTTTAAAGTCACAGCTGCTGCATTTGATGCACTCGAGTCGGATTCGCAACTGCTATTACTCGACTTGCTACTATTGCAGAGTTTAAATGCTGCTGGGATCAACTGCTGCTATGCCATTCAGTTTTATTATCGCACAATTTGAAACTCGGTAATACTGTAACCTGCATACAAACCAGTCACAGAAAACCACATAATTTTATAAAAACAGAATGACTTAGGACCTATTATTAAGCTAATACCAAGGCAGATAACAATTAAAAAAAAATGACATAACTGAAACCTCATGCCGAGGCTACTGCCATGATTTGTGCAAAAAAACAATCATCTCATGCTACCGAGATACTTCAATGGCATTAGTTGCAACTGAGTCAATGCTGCCAGCCTCGCTTCCAAGTCGAGTAACGTTTAGAGTGGTTGTTATCAAACTGCAGTGCGACCAATATTTTGGTCATTGAAGTTCGATCGACGAAGGCTTTAAACCCTTTCAATTCTTCCACAATGATAACTCTAGATCTCTGTTATTGAATCCATGGATTTGTTGCTGCTGTCGAAATTCGAAGTCGCAACCTCTCCGATACGAAACTGCAACAATCACCAAACTTGAGTCTGAACCTCAGATTCAACCTCAAACCTGCAAATTGAACCAGTCATAAACAATAACACGAGCTCTAAAAAAAATAGAGTTGAATCGAAAACACGGAACGATATCACCATCTTGCTGCTGCTATCTACTCATCAACCTTTAAACCGCACCAGTTGAAGAAATAATGAAATCAATGACATAACTAAACATGTTGCCTGTTGAACAGCTTACGAACATGTCTCCACAACCACTAACTTTCTGTTGCATATTTAAGTTGTGATTTTTGAGTTATGGAGAGCCGTCGTGAGTTTGTTCATGACGTCGTTTCCTGACTCCAACCAAACAAAACTTTGACTTCTGAGTTGCCATTCACACGAGGGTTGTCGCAAATCTTCGTCAATGTCAAAATTGTTGCAACTCAATAGCACTAATTGATGGAGATGGCGGCTTGGTCCCAACCGATTCGATGAAGATTTGTGCGGTGGTTGGCGAGAGGCAGACTTAAGAAGGTTGTGGTAATGGATTTCGTTGGGGGAAAAGATGAAGGGGAAAGGTTCGGAGACAAGGAGAGTGAGGAGGTTTCATGGAACGGACCGACGACGGAGATTTTAGGGAAGAAGAAGAGGAAAGGTTGGCGATGAAGAAGATTGAAGAAGGTGGAGGGCCAAAATGGCGGCAGATTAGGGTTAGGGTTGTTTCTCAGTTGGGATTGGGGGCCGTTTAGGGTTTTTTAGGGGATAGTGAACAGTGAACCGAAAATTAGGGTTTTTTTGATGGCTGATGAACAGTTCTCCCTCCCTTTTCTTATTCTGAATGTCCTCTTTTTAAATGTAACCAAAAAGAAAACCTAACGGGCTCCCCCACAAATGGGCCTGCCCAATTCTAATTCCCTCTCTTTTTTACAATTTTGATCACTTTCTTTTTTCTTTTCATATTCAAATTAATTAATCATTAGCAAAATAATAAACAACTAATATGGATATACCTAAATAATATTAACAGTAATTACTAAATGGATATTAACAATTATAAAAAATTAAAAAACAAATATTAATAAATACTAATTAAATAAATATTAACAAATATAATACAAAATATTATTATTATTATTAGAAATATTTTAAAAGGAAAAGAGAAGTTAAGACACTGAAACAAATTTTTTTTAAAAAAAAACTAAGGCCACGTGTCACATTTTATTTGGCGAAAATGGATAAAATTTGGAAAACGCCCAATGGCAAACGGACACGTGTCTAAATAATCCGAAATTAAACGGGCAATGAACAAGTGAAAATAGAATCGAAAAAAATGAAAATATTTATATATATATAAAAAAAAAGGTAGGACAAATTTAGGGTATGACAGATGGCGGAGTGCAGGACTAATGTGCCTACTTGCTATAACTGTGGTGAGAAAGGTCATATTAGCACTCATTGTGAGAAGCCGAAGAAGGTTCAGACGTCTCAGGTCAGCGGTAAAGTGTTTGCTGTGGTGGGAACTCAATCAGCAGATGAGGAGCGTGTTATCAAAGGTACTTGTTTTTATCAATAATGTTCCTTTGATTGCTATGATTGATACGGGTGCAACCCACTCGTTCATTTCTATCGATTGTGTGAAGAGGCTAGGTTTGGTGTCGTCTACTCTCGAGCCGCGGATGACTATTGAGACTCCCTCTATTGGTTCAGTGACTACTTCTTTGGTATGTTTGAAGTGTCCACTGACTATTTTCAGTAGAGATTTTGGGGTGGATCTGATTTGTCTACCACTTGGTGGTTTGGATGTTATTCTGGGTATGAACTGGTTGGAGTTCAAGCGAGTTTGCATCGATTGTTTTCGGAAGGTGTTGTTGTTTCTGACTCCGGAAGAGGAAGCGTTGGCAGATTCTTTGTCTAATAAGGAATTGAGGGTCTTGTTGGAAGATGAAGCTAAGGTGTTTGCTTTATTTGCATCGTTATCTATTGACAGCAAGATGTTATTGGGTGAGTTGGCGGTGGTGAATGAATTTACGGAAGTGTTCCCTGATGATATTACAGAGTTGCCTCCGAGGAGAGAAGTTGAGTTTAGCATTGATCTTATTCCTGGTACAAGGCCTATTTCTATGGCGCCGTACATGATGTCGGTAGTGGAATTGGCCGAGTTGAAGTCTCAGATTGGAGAGTTGTTGGATAGAAAGTTTATCAGACCGAGTGTGTCGTCATGGGGAGATCTAGTGTTGTTGGTAAAGAATAAGGATGGTAGTATGTGTCTGTGCATCGATTACCGTCAGCTGAACAGAGTGACCATCAAGAACAAGTATCCTCTTCCAAGGATTGATGATTTGATGGATCAGTTAGTAGGAGCTCGTGTGTTCAGTAAGATTGATTTGAGGTCGGGTTATCATTAGATCAAAGTGAAGGATGGTGATATTCAGAAGACGGCGTTTAGAACTCGTTATGGACACTATGAGTATACTGTGATGCCTTTCGGAGTGTCTAATGCGCCGAGAGTGTTCATGGAGTATATGAATCGGATCTTCCATTCTTATTTGGATCAGTTTATTGTTGTGTTCATTGATGATATACTGATTTATTCTAAGTCGGAAGAAGAGCATGCAGAGCATTTGAGAATTGCTTTACGAGTGTTAAAGGACAACAAGCTGTTTGCCAAGCTATCAAAGTGTGAGTTCTTGATGAAGACTATGAGTTTCTTGGGGCATGTGATTTCTAGTGATAGTGTAGTGGTGGACCCGTCAAAAGTGAGTGCAGTATTACAGTGGAAACCACCAAAGACGGTAACGGAAGTTAGAAGCTTTCTGGGTTTGGCAGGGTATTACTGGAGGTTTATTGAAGGGTTTTCTAGATTGGCGTTGCCATTGACTCAGTTAACAAGAAAGGATCAAGCTTTTGTGTGGGATGCTTCCTGTGAGGAAAGTTTTGAGGAGCTGAAAAAGAGGTTGACTTCAGCGCCAGTGTTGGTATTGCCGACTCCGAGTGAGCCTTTTGTGGTGTATTGTGATGCGTCTAAGTTGGGATTAGGCGGAGTTCTTATGCAGAATGGTAAAGTGGTGGCTTATGCTTCACGACAATTATGGGTGCATGAAAGGAATTATCCTACTCATGACCTTGAGTTGGCCGCGGTGGTTTTTGTGTTGAAGATTTGGACACATTATTTGTTTGGTTCGAGGTTTGAGGTGTTCAGTTATCATAAGAGCTTGAAGTATTTGTTTAATCAGAAAGAGCTGAATATGCGAAAGAGAAGATGGTTAGAATTCTTAAAGGATTATGATTTCAGCTTGAGTTATCATCCCGGAAAGGCGAATGTTGTTGCAGATGCTTTGAGCAGGAAGACAATTCATATGTCGGCTTTGATGGTGAAAGAGATGGAGCTAATTGAGCAGTCCCGAGATTTAAGCATAGTTTGTGAATTTACAGCAGATGGTGTGATGTTGGGCAAGTTGCAAGTGAGGAATGATTTCTTGGATATGATTAGAGAAAATCAAAAGTTGGATGTGAAGTTTGTGGATTTGATGCGAGAAGCAAGAAGTGACTCCGGTAGTGATTTCAAATTGGATAGTGCAGGTGTGTTGAGGTTCAGAGGCAGAATTTGTGTGCCGGATAACAACGAGCTGAAGAAGTCAATTTTGGATGAAGGACATCGTAGTATCCTGAGTATCCATCCGGGAGCTACGAAGATGTATCAGGATTTGAAAAAGTTGTTTTGGTGGTCAGGCATGAAAAGAGATATCGCTCGTTTTGTTTATGCCTGTTTGACGTGTCAGAAATCAAAAGTGGAACATCAGAAACCGTCTGGTTTGATGCAACCGTTGGAAATTCCGGTTTGGAAGTGGGATTGTATAGCCATGGATTTCGTTACGAGATTGGCGAACACGGCAAGAGGATTTGATGCCATTTGGGTGATTGTGGATCGGCTTACGAAGTCTACACATTTTGTGCCGATTAGTATCAGTTTTTCGTTGGAGAAGCTGGCAGAGATTTATGTTTGGGTGATTGTGAAGTTGCATGGCGTGCCGTCGAGTATTGTGTCGGATAGAGATCCGAGGTTCACTTCAGAATTTTGGAAGAGTTTGCAGGAAGATTTGGGTACTGAGTTGAAGCTGAGTTCAGCATATCATCCTCAAACCGATGGACAGTCAGAGAGGACTATTCAGTCGTTGGAGGACTTGTTAAGAGCTTGTGTATTGGAAAAAGGTGGTGTGTGAGATACTCATTTGCCGTTGGTAGAGTTCACGTACAACAACAGTTACCATTCTAGTATCGGAATGGCACCGTTTGAGGCTCTTTATGGTAGAAGGTGCAGAACTCCTCTGTGTTGGTATGAGACAGGTGAGAATGTAGTTTTGGGACCAAAAATTGTGCAAAAGACTACTGAGACCATTCAGATGATTCGTGAGAAGATGAAAGCGTCTCAAAGCAGGAAGAAGAGTTATTATGATAACCGAAGAAAAAAGTTGGAATTCAGTGAAGGTGATCACGTGTTTTTGAGAGTTAACCCAGTGACTGGCGTAGGTCGTGCATTGAAGTCCAAGAAGTTGGATCCGAAGTTTATTGGGCCGTATCAGATTTTGTAAAGGGTTGGTGCTGTGGCATATAGGGTGGCGTTGCCGCCGGAGCTTTCGAACTTGCATGATGTGTTTCATGTGTCGCAACTTCGGAAGTATGTACCGGATCCGTCTCATGTGATTCAGAGAGATGAAGTTGAAGTTAGAGAGCATCTAACTGTTGAGACAATGCCGTTGAGGATCGAGGATTGCAAGATGAAGCGACTTAGAGGGAAAGAAATACCTTTGGTGAGAGTGGCTTAGGGAGGTGCTGCAGGAGGCAGTGTGACCTGGGAACTGGAAAGCAGGATGTGGGAAGCATATCCAGAATTGTTTCCATAAGGTATTTTCGAGGAAGAAAATAATTAAAGCGGGGGAGAGTTGTAACGCCCATTTTAATTATCTCGTTTTTTCAGTGTTATTCCATTTTTCAGCGTGCGTTGTATGGAAAGTTGTTGAGGAAATAAGGAGCATAGTATTAATATTATATAATCGATAATGATAATAATTAATAATTAATATTAATGTTGATATTATTATTATTAATATTAATATTATGAGGTTTTAATATTAATTTGGAATTAAGAAAATGAGGAAATATTATAAATATTTTGGAAATTAAAAAGAAAAGGAGGATTTATATTAATTGGAGTTATTTTGGGGTATTAAGGGCAATAGTGGCATTTGGAAGAATTAGAGAAAGGAGAAACACGATCGTGAGAGGAAGAGGAAGAAGAACACGGTCTAGCAAGTGAAGAGCAAGCTTGAGAGACGATCAAGAGGAAGGAGAAGGTCTAAGCTACCAGATTTTGGAAGTTCTACTTCGATCAAAGCTGCGTATTTGAGGTAAGGGGGGGGGGGGGGGGGAGAATCGGTTAAATTTCGTTAATGCATGAATAATTGGTAGAAGGGGATTTACCTAACCCCATAGGTTTTTGATGAATCGAATTGATATGTTGTTATGATTTTGATTGCTGTTGAGATGATTCATCCATTGCATGTAGATGTTGGGTTGATTTGGGGTTCCGGTAGTTTACCGTTTTAAGCCGGAAGTTGATTAATTGAGTAGAGCTGAAGTTTTATCGGATGGAATGGAGAATAGATTTTGGGGTTTAGTCTTAGAATGTTGGTTAGCTGTGTTAGAAGCTGATTTTGGTAAAATCGGGCGAGTTCGGAGAGAATGGCCGATTCTGATCAGTGAGATTTTTCTGAAATCGCAGACGTTCGCCAGCTGCTTCGCTGGGCGAGTGAGTAGAGAATCTTCGCTAGGGATTCGCTGGGCGAACTGGGTAGCGAGTGCTTCCAGTAGCCACTGTCTGGCTTCGCTAGGGTGTTCGTTGAGCGAGCAAGTAGCGAGCATTCGCTGATGCTTCGCCTAGCGAGTGAGCCAGCGAGCATGACAGTGTTTTGTATTTCTGTGTTGTGTTGTTCTGTTCTCTTGTGCTGTTGGACCTTTGTTGGTCGTGATTGATTATGAGATTGATGTTGAATTAGGGAGAGTATATGTGTGGTGTTGGACTGTAATTTCCGTGTTAATCGTTTGAATTGGATATTTCGATTGATGTATGATATGATACATGTATGTGGTGATGTGTGGAATATATGCATACAAATATAAGTATATGTGATAAATGATGAAATGGATCTGTAGGATCGTGTGCACCTTGGGTGCTTGTATTTGATGTGTGCATTGGTGTCTTGCATAGCATGTGGACGGGTTGAATCATGTCTCGGATGAAGCGTAAGTGATTCCCCCGTGCTCCAAATGGGGAGCGTAGTAGGGATAGATTGTGTCTCGGATGGAGCGTAAGCGATCTATCCTAAAATTGATTATATGGGCTCAGGAGGAGCGTGGTAGGGATAAATCATGTCTCGTATGGATCGTAAGTGATCTATCCTGAGTTTGAGTCGGTACTGCATATCATTGTGTCGAGTTGCATGCGTTGCATTGTTATGTGTGTTGTGTTGGCATGGGACAGTAGGTCCGAAGTTGATGTATGTGAAATGATGTTTATATGTTTCTGTCTTTATTCATGTGCATTATTACCGTTATATTTTTTATCGTGATTTCTCACCCCTTGTTGTTGTTGTGGTCTGTGCTTCTTCGGAAGTACAGAAAATCCAGGTGCGTAACTAGCTTGGATTGTGGCGAGTCGAGTCGTAGGGATGCTCTGATACATAACACGGGGGTTTTTGGGAGTTATTTATCTGTTTGATGATTTTGCTTATAATCCATGTCGTATCACGTTTTGATGGATTCATTGGTGATGTTTTGCATATTTTGGGCAGATGGCCGAATATGTTGTATGAGATGATGTACATATATGTATATATGTTGTGACAAATTTCTTTTCCGCTGCTTATTTTGAAAATCTTTTAATGAGATGTTTTGTGGAAATTTTTTTGTGAAAAGTAATATCCCACTTTTGGAAGAGAAACTCTGATATTTTAATTGATTTATGCGCATTTTATTTAAGATGGGAAGTGGGGTGTTACAATTACCACTATTGTTTATGGCCCTGAGTTTTCTAGACCTATCTTGAGAGATGGCATTGGTTTCTCCGTCCTTTTTCTTAGCACCAAACTTCTTCGCACTTCCAGAACTACCTTCTTTTGTCAGACGTCCCTCACAGACATCTTCCTCCAATCTCATTCCCATATTAACCATCTTCGTAAAATCACTAGGAGCACGCAACCACCTTTTCATAGTAAAATGGACCCCAAAGACTTTAGGAAGATTTTGGTCATCTCTTTCTCTTCAAGCAGAGGGCTTATCTGAGATGCAATATGTAACACCCCGTTTCCCAAAACAAAATAAAACACTTAAAAGTAAGTACATAACAGAGTTTCTCCCACTTACGGGACGTCACAATTCACCACAAAATTCCACATATCATTTTTCAAAAGCATTTTCAGTAACATTGCAACGGAAAATAAGAATTAGTCTGTCATACACCACATAACATGCATATATATATATATATATATATATATATATATATATATATATATATATATATATATATATATATATATATATATATATATATATATATATATATATATATATATATATATATATATATATATATATATATATATATATATATATATATATATATATATATATATATATATATATATATATATATATATATATATATATATATATATATATATATATATATATATATATATATATATATATATATATATATATATATATATATATATATATATATATATATATATATATATATATATATATATATATATATATATATATATATATATATATATATATATATATATATATATACAAAAGTCGGCCAATTGCCCAAAAACATGTATATCCATCATGTATCATCACATATTCACAAAAGAAAGATACGCCACAGGGGCACACATAAACAATAAGTGACAACAAACTCCCAAAAGCCCCGGTGTTACGTATCAGAGAATGTCCTACAACGACGCCACAATCCGAGCTAGCTAAACACCTGGATTGTCTGCACTTCCGAAGAAGCACAGACCACAACAAGAACAACAAAGGGGTGAGAATCTCGATCAAATAATAACGGTATAAACATACATGAAATAAAAGGTAGAAAATAATAAATCAATTATTTTATATACCACATATCCGAACCTACTGTCCCATCATTAACAATCACAACACATACACAACTCAGTATGCAACACATGCAACTCGACACATGAAATGCGGTACCGACTCACGGTTCATCATCGAACCCGGATAGATCACTCGAGCCACCCTAGGCAACGATCTATCCCACTGAGTATATCTCATATGCCCCACCGAGCAATATGATCAACCCCTGCATACACTCTTTTTCGGAGCCTGAGTTTATTTAATACGCCTCACCGAGCAGTATGATCAACCCCTTCACATTCCCTTACGGAATCCTGAGTCTATCTCACATGCCCCACCGAGCAATATGATCAACCCCTGCATACACTCCTTTTCGGAGCCTGAGTTTATTTCATACGCCCCACAGTTGTACCCCAAATTTTGACCCCTTAGATTCTCATTATTATTTTTAGAAGCATGATCATGCGTTATCTAACCCTAAATCAGTGCAAGTTTATTATTGTCAAGTTACAGATGAATCAGGGTTTTCGCACCGACAAATTCAAAGAAACCAAGGAATGATTAGCCAATGATTTGGGCCAATTCAATCATTGAATAAAATCAAAGATAATATCAAAGTCAAATGAGAAGTCAATTTGAAGAAATCATTTCAGAATCAAGAACAGTGCAGTCAGGAGGCCCCGATTAGGGTTTTTAACTAGTGAAAAGTCAACTGTGGTTTGACTTTGATGTTGGAAGAGGTTTTAATGGTGGGAGTGAGGTCCATGAAGTTAATATAGGCTATTAAAGACTATTCAAGAAGTGTCAAAGTCCCAGGATGTCCAGAATATCAACAGGCGACTCGATCGGCACCGATCGATCGTACGGTTGACCAAAAAGTCAACTCCTCGAATTTTGAGAATTGGAATCCAAGTTGTGAATCAAAGTTGTTCCTTATGTAATAATAGACTTGCATATCAATTTTCATGATCATTGGATCAAAGATGAGAGAGTAATCGAGAAATCGGGAAATTAGGGTTTTGAAAAGGGCTAAACCGTATCTCCTTAACCGCACATCCAATTGAGTTGGTTCTAGTCTCATTTGAAATCTCTTGACAAGTCCTACAAAAGTCCCATACTAGTCCACAACCAGAAAATGCATACTTTTTGAGATAGAAGCAAAAACATTCCTAGAAGGGGAAATAACTTAGAAAATTTCTAAGTTATTTTCACTTTAAAAGCTAAAATCAGCCAACTTCAAGGGGCTTTTTCACCTAGTTTCAAATAGAATCAAGGTTTATGGCCAACATGAAAGTTTTAGTACTATGTGAGGGCTTTCTAAATTATACAAGAACATCTCAAGGTGAGTTATGAGCTGAGAGATACATGTGTTCAAAGTTGGTAATTTGTCATACTAGTCCCACATTGACCAATTTTGCAAAAGCACCTCTATCACTCAAGTGGGCCAATTCTAACTTGTCAAACTCATACTATCTGATATATTGAACATCTCAAGCAAGTTGAAGCAAAGAAATTGCATGGAGATAGCATAGAATTAAAGATTGGAAGTTCATTGCCTAAGTTGTCATTTTTGACTTTTCCAAGCATGAGGTGGAAAGTGATTCTGCTCCAGCCACTCTACCAAGCACCTAGGCTGCAATTTATCAGTAGAAACATCATTTAAACTTGCCCATTGGGTTAAGGAGACAGCCAAAGATCAGAAAAAGCAAGGCAAGTTGGCAAAGTGGTTGAAAATATCAAGTTTGCTTCATGGTTAAGCAAGACTTCATAGCAAGCACCTCAATCATTTTCTCTATAAAAGGAGGGCTACCTCACCTCATTTAAGACAGATCTTTTCTGATAGAAACCACAAATAACCTCTGTCATCACAATTCCATCATCTTGCTTCAATTTCTCAAAAATCACAAAGTTCACCAAAACAGTCAAAAATGGCCTTGAAGTGAAATCTCTACCACATCAAGTTCTACATGTTCCAGCACCCAAAATATCATCCATACACTTTATAAATAACATATATAAGGTGTACAAACCATTGAACCACCAAAAATCACAAGAAATCAAAAAGTCAACCTTTCACTTGGCTTACTTTGACCAAAGTCCATAAAAAACACCAAACTGAGTTTCAAGCTTTTTCTTGAGGTTGTGACCACTTGAACACCTCATAAATAACATACCTCAACTGTCCAAGCCCTCATCCATCCTTAGAAACTCATACTTTTCATTTTGGCATCATAAGTGCTTGTTACTTGAAGTTGAAACAAGGTGTTAAAGCAGAGACTTGGATTCATCATCTCTGGTTTTCTCAACAGCTTTTGCTTGCTTAACAGGTCCTTCAACAGGTATGTAACTAAGTCTCATCACCTCTTGCCCCATTTTTTATGTATTGGCATTATTGAGCATTTTGGTACATTTTGAGGTCATGAGTAAGTATTGATTTTTCATGATATTTGGTATGTGATCAATGTGTGATTTATTGCAAGTAATAACATAAGATTTGTTCATGTTGAAATCTGATTATGATGAGTTGGAATTAGTTAGCATATTGTCAAGACAATATTAAACCATTGCTAAATTTGCTGTTATGTTAGTTAGATTCAAAACTGTTTTGTTTGGATACTTCATGCTTTAACTCTTTGAATTTGATGGATTGATCATGATTGCTTGATGTGCCTGTTTTATCATACCCTGTTCATTATGCATGATCAGAGAATTGCAATTGTTGTTTGAAGAAGTGTTGGCTACATAAAGTTCTGTTTTGGATTTATTCATAGCAGTAGGAAAATCATGTTGGCATAGGCTGCAGATTTTGGTTGTTAAGCTCTAAAATATGTTTGTACAAGTATGTGGGAGTTGCTTAGGTCCTTGCTCTGCTGATTTTACACCCAACACACCTTTTCACATTCTGATTTGAACAACAAAGCCACACAAACCACTCACCACAGTAGGTATTATGTGTGTTTGAATTCTGCTAGGTATGATCACTTGCACACCATCAATATTGGATGCCTAGTTTCTGCTCATACACTGTATAATGTTGTTGCTAAAACTGTTATGTAATGTCTATATCTCTTGCTGCATAGAAAAGAACCAAACACTGCATTCATGTTCTGGTGGTTTCTAATTATTTTTCTCAAATGCATTCACATTATGATCATACAATAAGCATACTACTTGAACTTGTAACTTGCTGTCAAAGAACTTGAAAAGCAGTTTGAAAACCATTTTCTACATGAGCATTGAAAATCATCTTGTCATGGTTGGAACATGTTTAGATACATATTCAGAAGTTGTCTATGTATTCACTTTTGCTAAATTGTACATAATACTCACTTCCACCTTTTGGCATGAACATTTAAAATCACTCAAATACACACAATGCTACTTTCTGCATCAATTTTGTTTTCACCAAAACAGCATCATGTACACATCATAATAAGCATTTATGACATGCTGGTATGACCATCTTGCATTAAAAATCACTGCATCAAAATTCACCTCTTCAAATGCATTCCTTTAAAAACACATAATCCACAACATCCTCATTCTTAGCATAACACATGATATGTTTGATTTTCTCATTTCCACATGTGTGTTTGATCATTCTAAGCATGCCTATGTGTTTGGTTTACTGTTTTGCTGTCTTGCAACAAAAATCACCTATTGACACCAAGTTTCAAATGCACCAAGACTCAAAATGTGGTTTTTTGCCTCTACTTACTTTTTACCAAAACAAACTCCACACACACTTCACACTACCCATATGCAACCTGTTGAAACATTGATATGATGTGCACAAGCCTTACACCACAAAGTCAACACACAAAATGACTTTTGCTATCACATGCTTGCACACACCATACCAATTTGAGAATGAATGGTTTTATTTGAAATCTTTTCATTGCAACAGCTTTGTTTGACCATATGTGACATGTTTAAATGAGCCAAACCATTGAAAATGACTTGGATACCAGCCTGCATCATTTCATGCACATAACACATACAAAAATGCATTTTGAAAACCAAATATTCACATGATAGTTCCAGTTTGAATTTTATCACACACACACATTTAATATCATGTATTAAAGGTGTTTGGAATGTTGCCTTGACTCAATTTGAGCTAAAACTCAAAAACCATACTGTCATGCATCTATGCTTATGTTTATTTGCAAGTTGAATATGACATTCCAATATCTACATGTCCTGGTCTTAAACTTGTTTCCTTCTGTATATATATCATATATTGGATGTGTATGTGAATTTACTTGGCATTAAACATGTTGGAATCAAGCTGTGCATAGCATTTTGCAAATCATGAACCATAACACACACCAGCTATCGTTTTTTTACTAGACAAATAATTTCAGAAAACTAACACCACCATCCTCTTCCTCTCATTTTCTACCCAATTTTCATATAAAATTTGCCTCGATCCGATGAGCGGTTAGTGAGATACGGTATAAAACGTATTTGGTTTCGATTATGTATCCATGTCATTATGCATTCAAAAGCACACAAACACACCAGCTATCGTTTTTTTCACTAGGTAAACAATCTCAAAAAACCAACACCACCATCCTCTTCCTCTCATTTTTCTACCCAATTTTCATATAAAATTTGCCTCGATCCGATGAGCGGTTAGTGAGATACGGTATAAAACGTATTTGGTTTCGATTATGTATTTGTCCAGCCATGGAACCAAACAAGGCATGTATATTTATGGTTTCCATTTGATTAATGGATGTAACAGCCGCCCCAGCGGTAGAGACTAGCGCGTGTATCAGTCTTGGCATGGGTTCGATCCCTTGTGATAACCCTTGTTGCCACTTTTTTTTTCATTTTGTACATAAATTTCAAAAATCCGTAACTCT
Source organism: Lathyrus sativus (assembly GCA_963859935.3). NCBI lineage: Eukaryota > Viridiplantae > Streptophyta > Magnoliopsida > Fabales > Fabaceae > Lathyrus > Lathyrus sativus. Next base: position 414,071,037 of record OZ012738.1, on the reverse strand, counting down.
CTCATTTTTTATCGTTTTTCGCCCGTTTTTTTTTCATTGTGCTTGTTTTTATATGTACTTTCATACCATGTAATTATTTCCCATGTTTGATTATTTTTTCACCACGTTTGATTACGCGCGATCCACGCGTCAACGGTACTAACCCTAATCAGTTGCAGATGAAAGTTAAAAGGGTTCTCATCATTTTCTTTGTGGAAATTTGATTGTTATCATATCCATACGTGTTTGTCAACATGTTAAAATTTTTACCTTAAATTATTATCATGTTTATCTCATCTGTTTGTTAAATGTATTCCAGGTGCGATCTGTAGTCACAGTTTTCGTATTAATCATCTGCTTTGATTATTATCACTGCTCTTCATCTTTAATATTTTTTGGTTGTCACCATGATTGTGTTTGTGTAAAGTTTGTATTTTATTTTATCCCCAAGCGATGAAGCTCGTTAGCTTTCGTCCAGTTGCCAATAATACTGTCCCTCCAAAGGAAGGTCTGTCCACTTGACTGTCAATGTCTTGAACCAAATCTCCAACATACCCTTGACTTTGTTAAGTCGCTTTAACCCTAATTTAGGAGCCTTTAGACTTTGCTTGAAGTCTAAGAAACCCACCCATACTAGGAGTGTTCTTCAACTAGAACCCTAGGAAAGAGTTCGTCAACTCTGTGTAAGAATCATCGTCATGACTTCTTACTTCCCCTTCAACTTAGCTTAAGGAGTTTTGTCAAAATCCACACAAACATGGTCATGTTTGTTCCCCCTTGAACCTTGATCATCATCAAGAGTTCTTTCCCCTCGTGAGGTGAACTACGATTGCTCTGATTCTATCCTAGTCAGGATACGTAGGCAGAAGATGCGATGTCTTTGCGAGCAAACTTAGAAAACCACTTAGGCCTTTATTTTACTTTTATTCCCAACTTAAACCATAGTGCACAATCCACAAACTTAGAAATTAATTAAACAAAAGGTTCCTGTAGAGTACTACAGATATTTAGGGTGCTAATACCTTCCCTAGATATAATCAACCCCCGATCCCCGAATCTCTTAAAGCGTTGTTGTCACATCGCGCAAAAGGTTCTTTCTTTCTTTAGACCTATCCTTTGGATAAATTAAAGACCGGTTGTAAAAAGAAATATGGTTCAAGTTAATTAATAGCTTGATATCAAATTTTCACCGCAACAGAAATGGCGACTTCACTGGGGATACTTTGCTTTTGCTTTTATTTTGAGGGTTCAACCTATTTTGTTTAACTAATTGCTATCTGTGAATACTTGTATATATTTGTGCTCTGATGGTTTGGGAAACTTGAAATGGTGAGACGACACTACACCCGTGCTCAAGCGTACTTATGATAGGAAGGTGGTATATTCAAGAAGGCTTATAGGGAGTTGATTCCCGACCAAGCTGACTTGAGAAAATCACCACTCAGTAGAGGCCCTTTTTGAGAGTTAGTATTGTTGATCGAGTATTCGTGAAAACAATGCTACTTTCTACATAGGTGCCCATGACACTGAGGACCTTTAGATACCTTTTCCCCCACTATGGCTTTATTAGGATGTAGTGCGATGACTATAAGGAAGTAATTCCAAAGTAGTTGATACGCGATACTACACTTGGACGAGACTCTCTTGAGAATATTATCGACCACCAAGTATTTGGGAAATTGATAATATCCGAGAGATGGGTCGAGGACTCCAGGAACTCTTTTAGAACCTTGTTCTGCAGTTGTGGGAACCTTAGTACATACCTTTAGGGTGGGTAGACCTTGACTCCTTGCTCATATTTCCCAAACCAAAAACCTTGTCTGTTTACTTGAGTAAAATCTGTGAATATGTGATTACCTGTGTTTGTGCATTCATACATCCATAAACATCATGTCATAAAAGTTTTATGGAACTCAGAGTCTTTTATTTATAAAATATCAGGAACATCATGGACAATGGAAAAAAGAAAACTATAAAGTATACTTACAAAAGCCCTAATATAGATGAGATTGAAAGGTTAAGCACTCTGATCACAGATGTAGAAGGATTCAAAAGCAGGTACGGGAATTTGTTGTCTCTACTGAAAATAAGGAAGAAAATGGATTTGGGACTCCTTTCCACATTACTCCAGTTCTATGATCCACTTTATCACTGCTTCACATTTCCGGATTATCAGTTAGTGCCGACACTTGAAGAGTATTCCTGTCTAATTGGGTTACCCATCCTTGATGCATCTCCTTTTCCCGTCATGGAGAAGGACCCTAAAGAGGAAGAAATTGCTAAAGCCACACGTATCGGGTTGGTAGACATTCAGAAGAACATGGTTACTAAAGGAGGGATCTTTGGGCTGACTGCAAAATTCTTGATTGGGAAGGCTCAGTATTATGTTGATCACTTGAGTATGGATGCTTTTGAGGCTATTCTAGCCTTGCTTATTTATGGGATCTTTCTTTTTCCGAGCTTTGACAACTTTGTGGATCTCAATGCCATCAAAATATTCTTGAAAAAGAATCCAGTACCTACTCTACTAGCTGATGCTTACCACTCTGTTCATCAAAGAAATCTTCACAAAGGAGGAATGATCGTCTGTTGTGTTCCGTTGTTGTATAAATGGTTCGTTTCTCACCTACCCAAAGCCCATACTTTTTGGAGCAAAGGATGGTGGTCTGAAAAGATTATGGCTCTTACTCACTCCGATATTGACTGGTACAGCCGTAGTTATGATGGGATCAAAATCATTGATAGTTGTGGAAGCTTCGGGAATGTACCTCTCCTTGGTACAAATGGGGGAATCAGCTATAACCCTGTGCTTGCTCGTCGACAATTTGGTTATCCGCTGAAAGACAAACCCTGCAGCGCTCACGTAGAAGGTATTTTCTTCACAGGAGTTTCAGAATTAAAAGATGAAATTCTCAAGGCATGGGGGCATATACACCGAAAAGGAAAAGAGGACTTGGGAAGACCTAACTGCATCTCTTTTGAACCTTATCTCCAATGGGCACGAAAGAGGGCCATTCAGTTGAAAATGCCTTATCCTCCACAAAAGCCTATGGTATTAATAGAAGAACAACCATTGATTTTCATGTCTGAGGAAGAAAAGCTGAAGATCGCTCTGAGGAAGTCACAGCAGACTGAGGTATCCTGGAAGTACAAATATCAGGTGGCTATGGAAGAAAACGAGGAACTCCGCAAACAACTTCAGTCAAAAGAAGAGGAAGCAGTTGCAAGCCAGAAGAGGAGGGCACAGGAAGATGCATTTTATTCCAACCATCAATCAACTCCTTGGAAGGCTATGGTAGACAAACTCATCCTTGAGAAAGCACAGGTGGAAGAAGAGCTCAGAAGAATCAAGAAGAGAGAGGATTTTTAGAGCATATTGAGTTGTAATATTAGGGCTTTTTGTAAGATGTACTGAAATCTTTTTGTAATACCCTTTTTGAAAAATCAATGAAATGAAAGGATATTTTGGTAAAATTAAGTTCCATAAAACTTTTACATTTAGGGTTGCATTCTTGTTATTTTAAACATTCAAGGAACTAAAAGATTATTTTGCAGATATTATAGGATGGATTCTGGAAAGAGAGAAGAGGTTGTGTTCCGAAGACCGAGACTAGAGAACCTGAAGAAACTGGTAAGTTTGGTAGAAGACCCCGAGGCGTTCAGAGGAAGACATGGGAATATGCTGTCATTACTGAAAGTTCAAGTGTACGAAGAAATGTTATCCGCACTCGTGAAATTCTATGATTCAACCTATCATTGCTTCACGTTTCCAGATTATCAGTTGCTACCAACTTTGGAGGAGTATTCCTCCCTAATGGGGGTAGGCGTTACCCCCGGTCCCTTTTCTGGAAGGGAGGGGACTCCTAATGAAAGAGCAGTTGCAGAGGCCGCGTATTTGGAATTGGACGAAGTACGATCTCATATGGGTGCTAAGGGAGGGTTGTACGGAATTTCAGCTATGTTCCTATATGAAAAAGCTCAGAGCTATGCCTTGTCACAAAATACTGAAGCATTTGAAGCCATCCTGGTGTTGCTTATTTACGGACTATTCCTGTTCCCAACTGCTAGTGATTTTGTGGACGCAGATGCGATCAATCTTTTCTTGATCAAAAATCCTGTACCCACCTTGCTGGCCGACACTTATTTTACCCTCCACCGAAGGAACCGCTATGGGGTTGGACGAATTGAATGTTGCACCGTTCTCCTGCACAAATGGTTTATTTCACACTTGTCAGAAATTCCAGCCATTTGGGATAAGCAAAATGGACTCTCATGGACGGAAAAGCTGCTGTTGCTCAAACACTCAGACATTAAATGGTTTGATCCTATGTATGGAGGAATTTCCATGATCCAAAGCTGTGGAGATTTCCCGAATGTACCGCTCATCAGCGTCAATGGGTGCATCAACTATAATCCTATTCTGGCCCGTCGACAGTTGGGGCACCCCATGGAAGATGAACCAGATCCGGACTATTTGAGGAAATTTTACTTGGAGGAAAGGAAGAATCCTGCTTATAGGGCTCGAATCGCGTACGCTTGGCGTTATGTCCACACAAGAGGAGTAACTGCCTTATGCCCCCACAATGCTACTGTTTCAGAATCTTACCTATCATGGGTAAGAGAAGCGGCAATGAAGATGTTCTATACCCGCTTTGAGCCTGACTCGCCCGAGCCTACCCTCGTAGAAGAGTTGAAAGCCGCCTTGGCAAAAGCTGAGAAAGAAAGGAAAATGTGGAGAGAAAAGTATTTCAAGGCTATGCAAGAGAAAGAAGAACTTCAAGAATTGTTACGTCAAGGTGGAAGAAAGAGTCAGTCTGAAGATGAAGGACCATCCAGCAGAAGAATCTAGAATCTATTGTTGTTGTTTTTCGTGTTTTGTAGAAGCTTGTATTTTCATTTCCCATTTGATGTTGTAAACTCTCCAGATATTATCAATGAAGATTTGGCTGTTTTTCCTATTTATTGTTATAATATTCGCAAATAACGCTTTTAGTCCCTTGAATGTTTAAAATCTGCATTTTGCATGTCTGCATTTCATAAACATTGCATATACATGTTCCTGAGTCGAGTCTCATCCCTCTGTCTTGTCAACAGAATCACACTGAGACCACGCCATCAGTACAACACACGAGCCCAAGCTTGCTTAAGGATGGAAGAGCAGAACTTGGATGTAAACAGAATCGACAATGAACTCGGAGAGCTCCGAGGAGGCATGGGACAGATCAAAGAAGCCTTGCAAGTCATCCGGGCAATGTTGGACACTCAAGCCACCGTTGTCTCTGAAATCACTGCAGAACCAATCCTGACAGCTGTTACTATTGCCAATGTGCCAACCTATGGGTTACCTCCAGGCTTTGTGCCACCGCCGAGAGTCACTCAACAGACAATTCCCTTGGGAGGTGAGATTCCACAAGTTATTCCCACCTACACTCCAGCTACAGTTCAGGTTCAAGCACGCCCCATCTTTCATAATCCACCACCGGTATACGAAGGACCTGAAGGGTATGAAGAGGAAAATGAATCACATGAGAGGTTGAGGGAGAGTGTTGAAACGATAGGGAGAAAGATCCGAGCGATGGAAGGAAACGATACCTTTGGCACTGATGCCAGAGAAATGTGCTTGGTATCTGGACTAGTAATACCACCAAAGTTCAAAATCCCAAATTTCGATCAGTACTCAGGAGCTACTTGTCCACGAACTCACTTAATCATGTACTATAGAAGAATGGCAGCACACGTCGAAGACGACAAGTTAATGATCCATTGCTTCGAAGACAGTCTGAAAGGAGCTCCAGCAAAATGGTATCTAAGTCTAGATCAGTCCAGAATCCACAGTTTCCAAGATTTGGCTGATGCATTCATGAAACATTACAAATATAATATGGATATGGTGCCTGACCGAAGGCAGTTGTTGAACATGTCCCAGAAAAGCACAGAGTCATTCAAAGAATACGCCCAGCGGTGGAGAGAAACAACATCCCAGGTAGAGCCACCCCTAAGTGAGAAGGAACTGACAGACTGGTTTGTTGACACAGTGAGACCAGAATTCTATGAGAAAATGATCAGCAGTGTGTCTGCAAGTTTTTCAGACATTGTAGCCGTGGGAGTAAGGGTAGAATTGGGGATGAAAAGTGGAAAGGTAGCCAGCAGCTCCGGCAGTTCTAACAACAACAGTATTAAGAAGGTCAGTAGTGGGTTTCACAAGAAGAAAGAAGGTGAGACAAATGCCATAATGGGGAGAAGAATCCGTACCATGAGACCTCCATATCAGCAATATCAACCGCCTCAACAAAGTTTCTTCCAGCCAATCCAGCCTAACTATGTTCAACCGTTTCATCAACAAAGACCCATGTACCCGGTACAGTATGCCCCTCAGCAATATGTGGCAGCTGTGACCCCAGCATTCAACCATTCCACTTCAAACTATCAACCAGGGCGACCAGCGCCCATGTATCAGCAAAACCAGCAAGGGCATCAACGAGCGCCCAACGCTCCGCCCTTTCAACAAAATCAGCAGCAGAGGGTACCACAGCCCAGGCAACAATACCAGAACCGGAGGCCAACAACAAAACCTCCACTTCCACAAATACCAATGACGTACACTGAGTTATATCCATCTTTGGTCCAACAGGGGTTGATCACGACAAGACCACTTAATCCAGATACCACATCTCCACATTATAACCCAAATGCTCATTGTGCTTTCCATGAAGGTGCTGCCGGCCATGACTTAGAAGGTTGCTTTGCCTTAAAACATCTGGTAAGAGAGTTGATGGAGAAGAAAATCTTGTCCTTTGATGATGTACCACCTAACGTCAAAAGTAACCCACTGCCAAACCATGGAGGGGTCAATGCCATTGAAAAGTCAGATGAAGAGATAATTAATGATGTGTCAAAAATCAGAACGCCATTGAAGACATTGCATGATAAGCTGACCAAAGCAGGGTTGTTGGGAGATGTTCATAACCAATGTGAAAAACGTACCGTTAGTTCCAGTGGATGTAACGGGATACGGGAAGATATACAAAGATTAATAAATGAGGGGATGTTACAAGTATGTGGTAAGGAAAGGAAAGAAGAGGTTTCTGTAATAGAGCCAGTTTTTGACCTATCCAGGAAAAGAGAGAAAGTTCCAGTGTTTAACAGGGGTGCAAGGCCAGTTTTCAACAGAGCTGCTATAGGTCAACCACGACCAATCATAGTTCAGAAACCAAGACCGTTCGATTATGACAATACAAAAGCTGTTCCGTGGAAATACGATGTGACCGTGGTAGACCAAGAAACGGGAAAGATTGTTCAGACAGATAATCAGAAAGATGTGACCAATATTGCCGGCACTAGCAAGATGACCCGCAGCGGTCGGATCTATCAGCCAAAAGAATCAGTAGCTATTCCAAAGGAAGTCATTCCTGCTGTGGTAATCAAAGAAAAAGAAGCTCCGAGCACAGAAGAAGAAAATGATGAATTTTTGAGGATTATCCGAAGAAGTGATTACAAGGTAATAGATCAGCTTCATCAGACGCCATCAAAAATATCAATCTTGTCACTCTTGATAAATTCTCCAGCTCACAGGGAAGCATTACAGAAAGTATTGAGACAAGCACATGTAACCAAAGATATTTCACTTGGGCAGTTTGATTCAGTAGTGGCTAACATCACGGCATGCAATACTTTGAGTTTCAGCGATGCCGAGTTACCAAAGGAAAAACATGATCACAATCATGCACTACACATATCCATTAAATGCCAGGAAGATACTTTGGCACGAGTACTGGTCGACACAGGATCCTCGTTAAACGTACTACCCGCAAGATCACTGTCCAGACTAGCCTATGCCGGGGCAGAGATGAAACCAACCTCATTAATTGTAAAAGCCTTTGATGGTTCGAGGAGAACAGTCATCGGAGAAGTAGAATTACCAATCTTGGTGGGACCCCATGAGTTTAACATTGTATTTCAGGTGATGGACATAAATCCGACTTATAGCTGCTTACTGGGACGTCCCTGGATCCATGAAGCAGGGGCAGTAACTTCTACCCTACACCAAAGAATGAAGTTTGTGGTAAATGATAAGCTGGTGATTGTTCATGGTGAAGAAGAATTAATGGTCAGTAATCTTTCATCATTCCGATACATTGAAGCAGAAGAGAATGCACTAGAGACATCATTCCAAGCACTAGAAATAGCAAACGCAGTGATGATAGAGGAGACGGTGGCAAAAAGTAGTCCAACTTTCGCATCTGCTCAAGGCGCCAAAGCTACGCTGGAAGAAGGCACTCCCGCAGGATGGGGAGAGGTCATTAAGGTAAAGCCGAAGACGAACCGCCAGGGGTTGGGTTACAAACCAACTCAAAGTGAAGAACCGAGGCATGACAACAGCCGGCCAAAGGCTATTCAAGAAATATTTATCAGTGGCGATTTTCAAATTAACGCCGTGGAAGGAAATCTTGAAAGTGAAGACATAGAAGCACTAGTGTATCATGACGAAGCTACTCTGAACAACTGGGAGACTATCGAAGTTCCTGTAGTTTTTCCCAAGTTAAAGTAATTTGTTATTTCTCTTTGTTATTTTTAAAATCTCCATAGCCGTGCCCAAGGCTATAGGAACGTTTTGTAAGGGCCCCATGCTTTCAAAGAAATATCAATGAGAATGGACTATTTTGTTAAAAATCCTCGTGTTTGTTTCTTTACCGTCTTTTGCTTTTACTTTGAAAGAAAAATGGCAATACAAAAAACCAAAACAAAAACAATTTTCTCTTTCTCTGTGTGTGTGGCATTCGTTGATTGTGTGTTTTAATAAAGTAAACCCTTCAAACATGCAGTGATGACCATAACCCCATTAAATCCTGTGACCATGCATCTCCTCCTGACCTTGATTCACCAATTTACCAAGCTGAAGACGAGGATGAGGACTGTGAAATTCCTGATGAACTGGTAAGATTGGCCCAAAAAGAGGATGCAGAGCTTCAACCCCATAAGGAACAGGTAGAAGTTATCAACCTTGGTACCGAAGAAGATAAAAAAGAAGTCAAAATTGGGGCAGCCCTAGGGGCATAGGTAAAAAAACAGTTAAAGGAACTCTTAAGAGAATATGTAGATGTGTTTGCTTGGTCTTATCAGGATATGCCTGGTTTGGATACAGACATAGTGGTTCACAAGTTACCACTCCGACCTGAATGCCCACCGGTTAAACAGAAACTCAGAAGAACCAGACCCGACATGGCTCTCAAAATCAGAGATGAGGTAAAAAAGCAGATTGATGCAGGCTTCCTTGAAGTGGCCAAGTATCCAGAATGGGTAGCCAACATTGTTCCTGTACCAAAGAAAGATGGAAAGGTAAGGATGTGTGTGGATTATCGAGATTTAAACAAAGCCAGTCCAAAGGACGACTTCCCTCTACCACATATTGATACTTTGGTAGATAATACAGCTCGGTTTGCAGTGTTTTCCTTTATGGACGGGTTCTCTGGTTACAATCAAATCAAAATGGATCCTGACGACATGGAAAAGACAACCTTCATCACTCCATGGGGCACCTATTGTTATAAGGTTATGCCATTCGGTTTGAGAAACGCAGGCGCAACTTATGAAAGAGCTATGGTGGCTTTGTTCCACGACATGATGCACAAAGAAATAGAAGTATATGTGGATGACATGATCGCCAAGTCTCAAAATGAAGAAGACCATCTAGAACATTTGTTGAAGTTATTCAAAAGACTTCGGAAATATCAGTTGAGGTTGAATCCCTCAAAGTGCACTTTCGGAGTCAGATCAGGAAAATTACTCGGTTTTATTGTCAGCCACAAGGGGATTGAAGTGGATCCAGACAAAGTCCGTGCCATCCAAGACATGCCAGCTCCGCGGACCGAAAATCAGGTTAGAAGCTTCCTTGGAAGGTTGAATTACATATCCAGGTTCATTTCCAATATGACCCCCACCTGTGAACCAATCTTCAAGTTGTTACGAAAGGATCAAACGGTTGTATGGAATTCTGATTGTCAAACAACGTTCGATAAAATCAAAGGTTATCTCCAAGAACCTCCAATTTTGATACCACCCGTTCCGGGAAAGCCTCTCTTTATGTATTTGACAGTGCTTGAAAACTCAATGGGTTGCGTTCTGGGTCAACAAGACAAATCTGGACGGAAAGAACATGCCATTTATTATCTGAGCAAGAAATTTACTGATTGTGAAAGCAGATACTCACTCCTAGAAAAGACTTGTTGTGCTTTAGCATGGGCCGCTAAGCGTTTGAGGCAGTATATGATTTGTCACACCACTTTATTGATCTCGAAAATGGATCCAATAAAGTACATCTTTGAGAAGCCGACACAAACCGGAAGACTCGCCCGGTGGCATATGTTACTATCAGAATATGATATTCAATATGTGACTCAGAAATCTATCAAAGGCAGTGTGTTATCAGAATATCTCGCAGATCAACCTGTCGAAGATTATGAACCTCTGAAGTTTGATTTTCCGGATGAAGATATCATGTTAGTAAAAGATTGTGAAGAAACAAGTTCTGACAAAGGTCAACAGACGGAGAATTGGTGGAAAATGATGTTTGACGGTTCCTCCAATTATAGCGGACACGGCGTAGGTGCAGTCTTAATGAATCCTGAAGGTGGTTACACCCCGTTTACAGCCAGATTAGACTTTGATTGTACAAACAACATTGCTGAATACAAAGCATGTATCCTTGGTCTCGAAGCAGCCATTGATCTCCAAATCAAAAATCTCGAAGTCAGTGGAGACTCAGCTTTAGTTATCTACCAAGTCACGGGCGAATGGGAGACAAGGCATGAAAACCTGATCCCTTACAGAGCTTATATCGTTGAAACGATCAAGTATTTTGATGAAATCACCTTTAAACATGTTCCAAGAGCAGAGAATCACATCGCCGACGCCTTAGCCATGTTGGCTTCGATGTGGAAAACTAGAGATGTCAATGATGGCACACTTATCAAAATTGAACGCAAGACAGAGCCTGCTTACTGTCAAATGATCGAGGAAGAAACCGATGGCAAACCCTGGTATCATGATATAAAGAATTATCTGTTGAAGCAAGAATATCCCACAGATGCTACGGCACTTGACAAGAAAACACTAAGGCGATTAGCATCCAAATTCTTCCTCGGCAATGGTGTACTTTACAGAAGAAATCATGATATGGTCTTACTCAGATGTGTTGACAAAAGAGAAGCGGACTTGTTAATGAAATATGTTCATGAAGGAATGTTTGGTACTCACGCCAACGGATACGCCATGTCCAGAAAGATCTTGAGAGCTGGTTACTACTGGTTGACCTTGGAAACTGACTGTATTCAATACGCCAGAAAGTGTCACAAATGTCAGATCTACGCAGACAAAATGCATGTGCCTCCAACACTGTTGAATGTACTATCGTCGCCATGGCCTTTCTCTATGTGGGGCATCGACATGATTGGGGCAATTGAACCGAAAGCTTCAAATGGACACCGTTTCATTCTGGTTGCCATCGACTATTTCACAAAATGGGTTGAAGCTGTATCTTACACCAATGTTACACGTCAAGTGGTGGCTCGTTTCATTAAAAAGGAGATCATCTGTCGCTACGGGATCCCAAGCAGAATTATAACAGACAACGGAACCAATCTGAATAACAAAGTTATGAAAGAATTATGTGATGACTTCAAAATCGAACACCACAACTCTTCCCCTTACCGTCCAAAGATGAATGGAGTTATGGAAGCTGCAAATAAAAACATCAAGAAGATCTTGCAGAAAATGGTTAAAACCTACAAAGATTGGCATGAAATGCTGCCGTTTGCCCTGCACGGATACAGAACCTCCGTCCGCACCTCCACAGGGGCAACCCCCTTTTCTCTGGTATATGGAATGGACGCAGTTCTTCCCATCGAGGTCGAGATACCATCCCTCAGAGTCATCATGGAAACCAAGTTAGAAGAGGCAGAATGGATTAAAGAAAGATTTGATCAGCTGAATCTCATCGATGAAAAGCGCATGTCTGCGATGTGTCACGGCCAGTTGTATCAAAAAAGAATCAAGAGGGCGTTCGATAAAAAGGTCCGTATCAGAGAATTCCGCGAAGGAGAACTTGTGCTCAAGAAGATCTTACCAGTTCACAAAGACGCAAGAGGGAAGTGGATGCCTAATTATGATGGCCCCTTTATTGTGAAGACAGTATTCTCTGGAGGTTCACTGATCCTTACTACCATGGACGGAGAACAACTTACACACCCGATAAACTCTGACGCAGTTCGGAAATATTACGCCTAAAAAGTACCCGATAAACCGGAAAATCCAAAAGAACGGTTTATGCAAAAGTTAGGGTAGAAAAGAAAAAGAGAAGGAAAGGAAAAAGAGAAAAGAAATCAAAAAGCTCGCTAAGTTGAAAACCCGAAAGGGCGACTTAGGCAAAAATGAGCGTCCCGGTGGATTGAAAACCCGAAAGGGCGATCCAGGCAAAAATTAGGGACAAAGGCGTTTCGCTGCATCAGACAAAGCCATCAACACTGCAGATTCAACAAAGATTCATCTCAACAGCTCTCGTCAGAAGCAAGGATCTTGGAGAATTCTAGTCTTTAGGGATAGTTAGGTCACAGGATTCAATGTAACCTTATCCACTTTTGCCATTTTACTTGTAAAAAGTTCCATGGAATATTGTCATTGGCAAGATTTCATCCTTTAAATAAAATAAGCCTTTTGAGCCTCTCTTTCTTGTGCAAATTATCAGTTCCTTATTTTCTTTGTTATGCAAAATACCGTTCATTAAGCAACGATTATTTTTGAAAGCATTAAAATCCAGATTTTTGAAAAATAATAACTTGGAAATATTTTACAAAATGTTTTAACTTGTGGAAAAACTCGAGGAAAATCATACATTCCCCGAAACTTCAGGGTAGCAGGAGTCTTGAGGCACAGAATTTACATTCCCCAATGAAATGCTAGCAAGTCGGGCGACGAAGAGTCCTTTGGCCATGCATGATTACCAAAATTGAAGATTATCCCTCAGGATTTCTTATGATGATATGAAGGTTCTTCCCCCAGCAAAGTATTTCTGGACATCTGTTTGAATTCACCTCAGCAAAATCTACCTACAGGCTCTATTCCCCAGTAGGTCTTCGGGTTTATTTCCCAAGTCTACATACACCCCTCATCATGGGATCAGTGTGATTCGTTTGTTCCCCGAGTCAGTGACATCTATTAATCCCCGCGAAGTCTAAGTTATTACTCACTTCGTTTCCAAGTATATGTCCAGTCGTCACTGGCACTAAATAAAAGTCCAATTGTCATTTGGTGCCTCTTGGTTTGGTTGTTACCAACCTTTCCCCGGTAAATCCAGTCGTCACTGGTATTGTTCCAATTATTATTGGTATCTTGTTAGTTGTCACTAACTTTCCCCATGAAGTCCAGTCGTCACTGGCACTGCCTAAATCCAATCGTCATTGGTATCTTGAGGTTTTTACCAATTTTTCCTTCGAAACCCAGTTCGTAACTGGTATCATCGTCTAGAGTCCAATTGTTACTTGGAGTCTATTTCAGTTTGGTTGTCACCAATTTCCAGCTATAAGATCTAGTAATCCCTAGCATTTTTGTATAACCAATTGTCATTGGTATTCCCCAGTATGGTCGTCACCATCTTCATTGAAAAATCCAGTCGTAACTGGCATTGTTTAAAACCAATCGTTATTGGTACCCTGATTTGGTCGTCACCAATCACCATTAAAAGACCAGTCGTCACTGGCATCGCTTGGAATTCTGGTCGTTACCAATTCCCCAGGAAGTCTATTAATTACCAGCATTGTGTGAACTATTTACAGAAACTGAGGATGTATCCCCAATGATCCATGTTCCTAGTCAAGTCTCGGAGATCTAGTCGTCACTAGTATCCTCCATGTGTGATTAGTCTTGTTTCTAGTCCATTCCTGAAGATCCCATTTGAACTCTTCGCTATAGGAAGTTCTTCATCTGATCATCCCCAGTAAGGTTGTATCCAGTCTTTCGCTTCCCCGGTGAAGTCTGCTTCTCTTTTCCCGACGGAATTAATTTTCCATTTCCCCAGTAAAAGTATATCCTTTTCCCCAGTAGAAGCCTATTCTTCTCCCCGGTGGAATACCTCTGTTCCAAAAAGATTGTCATCTTTATTGGATTTGCCTATTCCCCATGTGAAGTTTTCCTTCTTACGCTATCAGTCATGTCTGAACTGTTAATTTAGTTTTTCAGTACGAGTCCCCAGTGTCGAGTCCTTGTATTTGTCATTATTTGTTTTACTGTTTCTTTTATTATTATCGTTGCGTCTATGATGTTTGCATTCAAGCATCATAAAGCATCATTTAGAGTGCATGGCATATCATAACTTGTCCTTTAGCATGACATCGGATCTAAGGGACAAAATTTTCGGTTATCTATATTTAAATACCTTTCACTGCGATTTAACGAAGATTGTCATCTCTCGTTCCCCATCTAGTGAAGATATTTAAATAGGGGCAGCTGTTGTACCCCAAATTTTGACCCCTTAGATTCTCATTATTATTTTTAGAAGCATGATCATGCGTTATCTAACCCTAAATCAGTGCAAGTTTATTATTGTCAAGTTACAGATGAATCAGGGTTTTCGCACCGACAAATTCAAAGAAACCAAGGAATGATTAGCCAATGATTTGGTCCAATTCAATCATTGAATAAAATCAAAGATAATATCAAAGTAAAATGAGAAGTCAATTTGAAGAAATCATTTCAGAATCAAGAACAGTGCAGTCAGGAGGCCCCGATTAGGGTTTTTAACTAGTGAAAAGTCAACTGTGGTTTGACTTTGATGTTGGAAGAGGTTTTAATGGTGGGAGTGAGGTCCATGAAGTTAATATAGGCTATTAAAGACTATTCAAGAAGTGTCAAAGTCCCAGGATGTCCAGAATATCAACAGGCGACTCGATCGGCACCGATCGATCGTACGGTTGACCGAAAAGTCAACTCCTCGAATTTTGAGAATTGGAATCCAAGTTGTGAATCAAAGTTGTTCCTTATGTCATAATAGACTTGCATATCAATTTTCATGATCATTGGATCAAAGATGAGAGAGTAATCGAGAAATCGGGAAATTAGGGTTTTGAAAAGGGCTAAACCGTATCTCCTTAACCGCACATCCAATTGAGTTGGTTCTAGTCTCATTTGAAAGCTCTTGACAAGTCCTACAAAAGTCCCATACTAGTCCACAACCAGAAAATGCATACTTTTTGAGATAGAAGCAAAAACATTCCTAGAAGGGGAAATAACTTAGAAAATTTCTAAGTTATTTTCACTTTAAAAGCTAAAATCAGCCAACTTCAAGGGGATTTTTCACCTAGTTTCAAATAGAATCAAGATTTCTGGCCAACATGAAAGTTTTAGTACTATGTGAGGGATTTCTAAATTGTACAAGAACATCTCAAGGTGAGTTATGAGCTGAGAGATACATGTGTTCAAAGTTGGTAATTTGTCATACTAGTCCCACATTGACCAATTTTGCAAAAGCACCTCTATCACTCAAGTGGGCCAATTCTAACTTGTCAAACTCATACTATCTGATATATTGAACATCTCAAGCAAGTTGAAGTAAAGAAATTGCATGGAGATAGCATAGAATTAAAGATTGGAAGTTCATTGCCTAAGTTGTCATTTTTGACTTTTCCAAGCATGAGGTGGAAAGTGATTCTGCTCCAACCACTCTACCAAGCACCTAGGATGCAATTTATCAGTAGAAACATCATTTAAACTTGCCCATTGGGTTAAGGAGACAGCCAAAGATCAGAAAAAGCAAGGCAAGTTGGCAAAGTGGTTGAAAATATCAAGTTTGCTTCATGGTTAAGCAAGACTTCATAGCAAGCACCTCAATCATTTTCTCTATAAAAGGAGGGCTACCTCACCTCATTTAAGACAGATCTTTTCTGATAGAAACCACAAATAACCCCTGTCATCACAATTCCATCATCTTGCTTCAATTTCTCAAAAATCACAAAGTTCACCAAAACACTCAAAAATGGCCTTGAAGTGAAATATCTACCACATCAAGTTCTACATGTTCCAGCACCCAAACTATCATCCATACACTTTATAAATAACATATATAAGGTGTACAAACCATTGAACCACCAAAAATCACAAGAAATCAAAAAGTCAACCTTTCACTTGGCTTACTTTGACCAAAGTCCATAAAAAACACCAAACTGAGTTTCAAGCTTTTTCTTGAGGTTGTGACCACTTGAACACCTCATAAATAACATACCTCAACTGTCCAAGCCCTCATCCATCCTTAGAAACTCATACTTTTCATTTTGGCATCATAAGTGCTTGTTACTTGAAGTTGAAGCAAGGTGTTAAAGCAGAGACTTGGATTCATCATCTCTGGTTTTCTCAACAGCTTTTACTTGCTTAACAGGTCCTTCAACAGGTATGTAACTAATTCTCATCACCTCTTGCCCCATTTTTTATGTATTGGCATTATTGAGCATTTTGGTACATTTTGAGGTCATGAGTAAGTATTGATTTTTCATGATATTTGGTATGTGATCAATGTGTGATTTATTGCAAGTAATAACATAAGATTTGTTCATGTTGAAATCTGATTATGATGAGTTGGAATTAGTTAGCATATTGTCAAGACAATATTAAACCATTGCTAAATTTGCTGTTATGTTAGTTAGATTCAAAACTGTTTTGTTTGGATACTTCATGCTTTAACTCTTTGAATTTGATGGATTGATCATGATTGCTTGATGTGCCTGTTTTATCATACCCTGTTCATTATGCATGATCAGAGAATTGCAATTGTTGTTTGAAGAAGTGTTGGCTACATAAAGTTCTGTTTTGGATTTATTCATAGCAGTAGGAAAATCATGTTGGCATAGGCTGCAGATTTTGGTTGTTAAGCTCTAAAATATGTTTGTACAAGTATGTGGGAGTTGCTTAGGTCCTTGCTCTGCTGATTTTACACCCAACACACCTTTTCACATTCTGATTTGAACAACAAAGCCACACAAACCACTCACCACAGTAGGCATTATGTGTGTTTGAATTCTGCTAGGTATGATCACTTGCACACCATCAATATTGGATGCCTAGTTTCTGCTCATACACTGTATAATGTTGTTGCTAAAACTGTTATGTAATGTCTATATCTCTTGCTGCATAGAAAAGAACCAAACACTGCATTCATGTTCTGGTGGTTTCTAATTATTTTTCTCAAATGCATTCACATTATGATCATACAATAAGCATACTACTTGAACTTGTAACTTGCTGTCAAAGAACTTGAAAAGCAGTTTGAAAACCATTTTCTACATGAGCATTGAAAATCATCTTGTCATGGTTGGAACATGTTTAGATACATATTCAGAAGTTGTCTATGTATTCACTTTTGCTAAATTGTACATAATACTCACTTCCACCTTTTGGCATGAACATTTAAAATCACTCAAATACACACAATGCTACTTTCTGCATCAATTTTGTTTTCACCAAAACAGCATCATGTACACATCATAATAAGCATTTATGACATGCTGGTATGACCATCTTGCATTAAAAATCACTGCATCAAAATTCACCTCTTCAAATGCATTCCTTTAAAAACACATAATCCACAACATCCTCATTCTTAGCATAACACATGATATGTTTGATTTTCTCATTTCCACATGTGTGTTTGATCATTCTAAGCATGCCTATGTGTTTGGTTTACTGTTTTGCTGTCTTGCAACAAAAATCACCTATTGACACCAAGTTTCAAATGCACCAAGACTCAAAATGTGGTTTTTTGCCTCTACTTGCTTTTTACCAAAACAAACTCCACACACACTTCACACTACCCATATGCAACCTGTTGAAACATTGATATGATGTGCACAAGCCTTACACCACAAAGTCAACACACAAAATGACTTTTGCTATCACATGCTTGCACACACCATACCAATTTGAGAATGAATGGTTTTATTTGAAATCTTTTCATTGCAACAGCTTTGTTTGACCATATGTGACATGTTTAAATGAGCCAAACCATTGAAAATGACTTGGATACCAGCCTGCATCATTTCATGCACATAACACATACAAAAATGCATTTTGAAAACCAAATATTCACATGATAGTTCCAGTTTGAATTTTATCACACACACACATTTAATATCATGTATTAAAGGTGTTTGGAATGTTGCCTTGACTCAATTTGAGCTAAAACTCAAAAACCATACTGTCATGCATCTATGCTTATGTTTATTTGCAAGTTGAATATGACATTCCAATATCTACATGTCCTGGTCTTAAACTTGTTTCCTTCTGTATATATATCATATATTGGATGTGTATGTGAATTTACTTGGCATTAAACATGTTGGAATCAAGCTGTGCATAGCATTTTGCAAATCATGAACCATAACACACACCAGCTATCGTTTTTTTTTACTAGACAAATAATTTCAGAAAACTAACACCACCATCCTCTTCCTCTCATTTTTCTACCCAATTTTCATATAAAATTTGCCTCGATCCGATGAGCGGTTAGTGAGATACGGTATAAAACGTATTTGGTTTCGATTATGTATCCATGTCATTATGCATTCAAAAGCACACAAACACACCAGCTATCGTTTTTTTCACTAGGTAAACAATCTCAAAAAACCAACACCACCATCCTCTTCCTCTCATTTTTCTACCCAATTTTCATATAAAATTTGCCTCGATCCGATGAGCGGTTAGTGAGATACGGTATAAAACGTATTTGGTTTCGATTATGTATTTGTCCAGCCATGGAACCAAACAAGGCATGTATATTTATGGTTTCCATTTGATTAATGGATGTAACAGCCGCCCCAGCGGTAGAGACTAGCGCGTGTATCAGTCTTGGCATGGGTTCGATCCCTTGTGATAACCCTTGTTGCCACTTTTTTTTTCATTTTGTACATAAATTTCAAAAATCCGTAACTCTCTCATTTTTTATCGTTTTTCGCCCGTTTTTTTTCATTGTGCTTGTTTTTATATGTACTTTCATACCATGTAATTATTTCCCATGTTTGATTATTTTTTCACCACGTTTGATTACGCGCGATCCACGCGTCAACGGTACTAACCCTAATCAGTTGCAGATGAAAGTTAAAAGGGTTCTCATCATTTTCTTTGTGGAAATTTGATTGTTATCATATCCATACGTGTTTGTCAACATGTTAAAATTTTTACCTTAAATTATTATCATGTTTATCTCATCTGTTTGTTAAATGTATTCCAGGTGCGATCTGTAGTCACAGTTTTCGTATTAATCATCTGCTTTGATTATTATCACTGCTCTTCATCTTTAATATTTTTTGGTTGTCACCATGATTGTGTTTGTGTAAAGTTTGTATTTTATTTTATCCCCAAGCGATGAAGCTCGTTAGCTTTCGTCCAGTTGCCAATAATACTGTCCCTCCAAAGGAAGGTCTGTCCACTTGACTGTCAATGTCTTGAACCAAATCTCCAACATACCCTTGACTTTGTTAAGTCGCTTTAACCCTAATTTAGGAGCCTTTAGACTTTGCTTGAAGTCTAAGAAACCCACCCATACTAGGAGTGTTCTTCAACTAGAACCCTAGGAAAGAGTTCGTCAACTCTGTGTAAGAATCATCGTCATGACTTCTTACTTCCCCTTCAACTTAGCTTAAGGAGTTTTGTCAAACTCCACACAAACATGGTCATGTTTGTTCCCCCTTGAACCTTGATCATCATCAAGAGTTCTTTCCCCTCGTGAGGTGAACTACGATTGCTCTGATTCTATCCTAGTCAGGATACGTAGGCAGAAGATGCGATGTCTTTGCGAGCAAACTTAGAAAACCACTTAGGCCTTTATTTTACTTTTATTCCCAACTTAAACCATAGTGCACAATCCACAAACTTAGCAATTAATTAAACAAAAGGTTCCTGTAGAGTACTACAGATATTTAGGGTGCTAATACCTTCCCTAGATATAATCAACCCCCGATCCCCGAATCTCTTAAAGCGTTGTTGTCACATCGCGCAAAAGGTTCTTTCTTTCTTTAGACCTATCCTTTGGATAAATTAAAGACCGGTTGTAAAAAGAAATATGGTTCAAGTTAATTAATAGCTTGATATCAAATTTTCACCGCAACACCCACCGAGCAGTATGATCATTCCCTTCACATGCCATGCATAATACAATGCACCACAACAAATAATAGCACACACGCTGCACGTAATCCACAAATCACATCTATCACATATCTCAGGTATCACATGCCACATTTCAAGGATCCCACACCATATCACCAGCACACATAATAACTATCATACACTCAATCAATTATACAAATACTACTAGGAATCACGTTCCCGTGTTCACACATACACACAACAGTTCCCTGTTAACTCTCAGAGTCACCCACGACCAACAGAGGTCTAACGATACAAGAACGGAACAACACAGCACAAAATCACAAAATGCTGTCATGTTCGCCGCCATTCGCCTGGCGAAGCCCTGCAGCAAACACTCGATGGGACTCGCCCGGCGAAACCCCTAGCGAAGCCAAACAGAAGCAAAAAGGAAACATTCGCTACCCAGTTCGCCTGGCGAAGCCTGGCGAAGGCTCGCCCCCATTCGCCCAGCGAATGCACGCGAATTCAATAGAAAACAGCTCTCAGCTCAGAGTCGGCAACGCACTCCGAGCTCAGCCGATTCTATTCCCAAGCCAACCCCAACATACCAGAAAGCCATTCCACTACCCGACTATAATATCTAACTCGGTTCCACTCGGTAATGCTTACATCTATGCAATTACCAACTTCCGGTATAACTTCGAATTCATCCGGAAACCCCAACCGCTCTCAAACGACTCTCACAGCCACATGCAATGAAATTAACACAATCCAACACGATAATTACAGCAACATGCAAGTTCGATCAACATCAAACAATCGTTATCTATGGGGATTAGGGATTTTCCCCTTTTTCTACCAATTTCATGCATAAACCGATTTGATCGATTAATCCCCCCTCCCTTACCTCGAAATGCAGATTGATGATGATGAAGCTTCACGATTTCACCGCCTTGATGATTTCCTCAAGCTTGCTGAACTGTGTTCCTCTCCTTGTTCGTTCTCCTCCTTCTTCCGTGTTCTTCCAAGCATGCTTCTTCCCTCTTCCAATTCTATTTTCACAAAAATACCAAGTTTGCCCTTAATCTCAAATAAATCCTCATTTTCTTTTATTCCAATAATATTATAATAATAATATCATTTTTCTTATTTTCTTAAGTCCATAAATTTAATTTCCACTAATATTTTAAATATGATAATAATAACGATAATATAAATAATAATAGTATCAACACTATTAATTATCATACCATTATTATTATTAGTCATATTTTCTAATATTATGGAACTCAAATCCTCGAGCCAATCCCCACACTTAATCCACCGAAAACAAAGCAATACGGGAAGACTAAATAATTAAAAATGGGCGTTACAACTCTCCCCCACTTTAATTATTTTCGTCCTCAAAAATACCTGATGGAAACAGCTCTGGATACGCTTCCTGCATCCTGCTCTCCAGTTCCCATGTCACACTGCCTCCCGTAGCACCTCCTCAAGCCACTCTCACCAACGGTATCTCTTTCCCTCTGAGTCGCTTCATCTTGCGATCCTCGATCCTCAATGGTAACGTCTCCACAATTAGATTCTCTCTAACTTGGACTTCATCCCTCTGAATCACATGAGACGGATCGGGTACATACTTCCAAAGTTGCGACACGTGAAACACGTCGTGTAAGTTCGAAAGCTCCGGCGGCAACGCCATCCTATAAGCCACAACACCAATCCTCTGCAATATCTGATACGGCCCGATAAACTTCGGATCCAACTTCTTGGACTTCAATGCACGTCCAACACCCGACACTGGGTTAACCCTCAAAAATACATGGTCACCCTCACTGAATTCTAACTCTTTCCTGCGGTTATCATAATAACTCTTCTGCCGATCCTGAGATGCTTTCATCTTCTCACGAATCATCTGCACTGTCTTAGTAGTCTGCTGCACCAACTCTGGTCCCAACACAACACGCTCACCCGACTCATACCAACATAAAGGAGTCCTGCACCTTCTACCATAAAGAGCTTCAAACGGTGCCTTCCCGATACTGGAATGGTAACTGTTGTTGTACGTGAATTCGATCAATGGAAAATGAGTATCCCACGTACCACCAATCTCTAACACACAAGCCCGCAACAAGTCCTATAGAGTCTGAATAGTCCTCTCCGACTGCCCATCCGTCTGCGGATGATAAGCTGAACTCAGCTTCAACTCAGTACCCAATGCCTCTTGCAAACTCTTCCAAAATACAGAGGTGAACCTCGGATCTCTATCCGATACAATGCTCAACGGCACACCGTGTAATTTTACAATCACTCAAACATAGATCTCTACTAGCTTCTCCAACGGAAAGCTAATAATAATCAGCACAAAGCGTGCAGACTTCGTAAGCCGATCCACAATCACCCAAATGGCATCAAAGCCTCTCGCCATATTCGGCAAACCCATGACAAAATCCATAGCGATACAATCCAACTTCCAAACCGGAATCTCTAACGGTTGCATCATCCCAGAAGGTCTCTGATGCTCCACCTTCGGTTTCTGACATACCAAACAAGCATACACATAACGAGCAATGTCCTTTTTCATGCCCGACCACCAAAACAACTTTTTTAAATCCTGATACATCTTCGTAGCTCCTGGATGAACACTCAGGCTACTACGGTGTCCTTCGTCCAAAATTGACTTCCTCAGCTCATCATTATCCGGCACACAAATTCTGCCCCGAAATCTCAGCACACCCGCATTATCCAACTTGAAATCACTACCGGAGTCACTTCCGGCCTCACGCATCAAATCTACCAATTTCATATCTAACTTCTGATGTTCTCTTATCATATCCAAGAAATCATTGTGCACTTGCAACTTACCCAACATCACACAATCCGTTGAAATCTCGCAAACCATGCTCAAATCTCTGAACTGCTCAATAAGCTCCATCTCTTTTACCATCAAAGCCGACATATGAATTGCCTTCCTGCTCAACGCGTTCGCAACCACATTCGCTTTCCCGGGGTGATAACTCAAATTGAAATCATAATCTTTCAAGAATTCCAACCATCTTCTCTGCCTCATATTCAACTCTTTCTGATCAAACAGATACTTCAAACTCTTGTGGTCGCTGAACACCTCAAATCTTGAACCATACAAATAGTGTCTCCAAATTTTCAACACGAAAACAACTGCAGCCAACTCAAGATCATGAGTAGGATAATTCCGCTCATGCACCCTCAATTGTCGCGACGCATAAGCTACCACTTTTCCCTTCTGCATAAGAACTCCGCCCAAGCCCAACTTGGACGCATCGCAATACACCACAAAAGGTTCACATGGATTCGGTAACACCAAAACCGGCGTTGAAGTCAATCTCTTTTTCAGCTCCTCAAAACTCTCTTCACAAGCAGCATCCCATACAAACACCTGATCTTTCCTCGTCAACTGAGTCAACGACAAAGCCAATCCGGAAAAGCCCTCAATAAATCTTCGGTAATAACCAGCTAAACCCAAGAAGCTTCTAACTTCAGTTACCGTCTTCGGTGGTTCCCATTGTAACATCGCACTAACTTTCGAAGGGTCTACTGAAACACCATCACCCGAAATAACATGCCCCAGAAAACTCACAGTCTTCAACCAGAACTCACACTTTGATAACTTAGCAAACAACTTGTTATCCTTCAACACTTGCAAGGCAATCCTCAAATGCTCTGCATGCTCTTCCTCAGACTTAGAATAAATCAGTATGTCATCAATGAACACGACAATAAACTGATCCAAATAAGAATGGAAGATACGATTCATATATTCCATAAACACACCCGGCGCATTAGACACTCCGAAAGGCATTACCGCATACTCGTAATGTCCATATCAAGTTCTAAACGCCGTCTTCTGAATATCACTTTCCTTAACTCTTATCTGATGATAGCCCGACCTCAAGTCGATCTTATTGAACACACGAGCTCCCACTAACTGATCCATTAAATCATCGATCCTTGGGAGAGGATACTTATTCTTGATGGTCACTTTGTTCAACTGACGGTAATCAATGCAAAACCGCATGCTACCGTCCTTCTTCTTCACTAACATCACTAGAGCTCCCCACGGAGACACACTTGGTCTGATAAACTTCCTATCCAGAAACTCTCCAATCTGAGTCTTCAACTCGGCCAACTCCACTGCCGACATCCTGTACGGCGCCATAGAAATAGGCCTCGTACCAGGTACCAGATCAATGCTAAACTCAACTTCTCTCTTCGGAGGCAACTCGGTAATATCATCCGGGAACACCTCCGGAAACTCATTCACCACAATTAACTCATCTAACAATGCCTTGTTGTCAACAGACAGTGATGCAAATAAAGCAAACACCTGCGCTTCATCTTCCAATAAGGTTCTCAATTCCTTGCCAGGCAAAGAATCTGCCAATGCTTCTTCCTCTGGAGTCAAAAACAATAACACTTTCCGGAAACAGTCGATGTAAACTTGGTTGAACTCCAACCAGTTCCTACCAAGTATAACATCCAAACTACCAAATGGCAAACAAATCAAATCCACGCCAAAATCTCGGCTAAAGATAGTCAGTGGACACTTTAAACACACAAGCAAAGTAGTCACTGAACCAATCGAGGGAGTCTCAATAGTCATCCGCCGCTCAAGAGTAGCCGACACCAAACCTAACCTCTTCACACAATCAACAGAGATAAACGAGTGGGACGCACCCGTATCAATCATAGCGGTCAAAGGAACATTATTGATGAAACAAGTACCTCGTATAGAACGATCATCACCAGTAGCTTGAGTTCCTACTACTGCAAACACTTTGCCGCTGGTCTGTGGCAACTGAGTCGACTTCGGTTTCCCACAATGAGTACTGATGTGGCCTTTCTCACCACATTTGTAGCATGTAGGCATGGCGACTCGACAATTAGCTATCACGTGGCCTGACTTGCCACACTTGAAACACTTTTTCTCGTCAAGAGGACAATCAACGGCACGATGACCCAAGTCACCACACCGAAAACACTTCCCTCCAGCAACCGCTCTCCCTTCTCTTGGCTTCTTATCATTAGCACCTTTGAACTTTCCCTTACCAGTAGGAACACTGTAAGGAGTCCCACCGAACCTTTGCTTACCCTTACGGTCATTAGCAGCTTTGTAATGCACAATCCTTGCTCGGTTATCATTGTCATAAATCCAGCTCAGGATACGTAGGCACGAGATGCGATGTCTTGGCGAGCATACTTATAAATAAACCCCTAGGTCTTTCAACCCTTTAGCAGATAACAGATAACAAATAACACAAGATAAAACAAGAGGTTCAAACAAGATAAAACAAATAACACATGACCTTCTGAACAAATAACAGATAACAAATAACACAAGATAAAACAAGAGGATAATCCCTGATCTTCTGACAAGCTATTCCCATATTCACTTCTGGACGTAATCCACTTTCGAACTTCAAACATTTGGAGGTCATCGCTCCATCAGTATTGTAGTGGGGACAATACTGTACCAATTCCTCAAACTTAGCGGCATACTCCGCCACCGTCATATTTCCCTGCTTCAGTTCTTAAAACTCAATCTCCTTGGCACTTCTGATATCTTCATGGAAGTACTTCTCCAGAAATCCAGTGGGAACAACATCCCAGGTAATCGGAGTCCCAGCAGTCTCCAACCTTTGGCGGCTGTTGTCCCACTAAGCTTCAGCTTCGCCCTCTAACATGTGAGTACCGAACCTCACCTTCTGCTCATCGTTGTAACCCATCATTCTGAAAATCTTCTCTATCGCCTTCAACCACTTATGAGCAGCTTCCGGATCCAAAATTCCTCCTTGGAACGTCGGCGACTTGTTGCTCTGAAACTGCGCCAAGTCTCTGAACTGCGCACCTGCATAGCCGCAGCCAACGCTGCGTCATTCCTCCCAGCCATAATTCTTAACAACAACAATCCAGGTTAACAGAAAACAACCAACTCTATCCTACAGACAGACTCAAAATACTACACTGGCCGGACGGACCGACCTGCTCTGATACCAACTTGTAACACCCCGTTTCCCAAAACAAAATAAAACACTTAAAAGTAAGTACATAACAGAGTTTCTCCCACTTACGGGATGTCACAATTCACCACAAAATTCCACATATCATTTTTCAAAAGCATTTTCAGTAACATTGCAACGGAAAATAAGAATTAGTCTATCATATATATATATATATATATATATATATATATATATATATATATATATATATATATATATATATATATATATATATATATATATATATATATATATATATATATATATATATATATATATATATATATATATATATATATATATATATATATATATATATATATATATATATATATATATATATATATATATATATATATATATATATATATATATATATATATATATATATATATATATATATATATATATATATATATATATATATATATATATATATATATATATATATATATATATATATATATATATATATATATATATATATATATATATATATATATATATATATATATATATATATCGTCATATATATACAAAAGTCAGCCAATTGCCCAAAAACATGTATATCCATCATGTATCATCACATATTCACAAAAGAAAGATACGCCACAGGGGCACACATAAACAATAAGTGACAACAAACTCCCAAAAGCCCCGGTGTTACGTATCAGAGCATGTCCTACAACGACGCCACAATCCGAGCTAGCTAAACACCTGGATTGTCCGCACTTCTGAAGAAGCACAGACCACAACAACAACAACAAAGGGGTGAGAATCTCGATCAAATAATAACGGTATAAACATACATGAAATAAAAGGCAGAAAAAAATAAATCAATTATTTTATATACCACATATCCGGACCTACTGTCCCATCATTAACAATCACAACACATACACAACTCACTATGCAACACATGCAACTCGACACATGAAATGCGGTACCGACTCGCGGTTCATCATCGAACCCGGATAGATCACTCGAGCCACCCTAGGCAACGATCTATCCCACTGAGTATATCTCATATGCCCCACCGAGCAATATGATCAACCCTGCATACACTCCTTTTCGGAGCCTGAGTTTATTTCATACCCCCACCGAGCAGTATGATCAACCCCTTCACATTCCCTTACGGAATCCCGAGTCTATCTCACATGCCCCACCGAGCAATATGATCAACCCCTGCATACACTCCTTTTCGGAGCCTGAGTTTATTTCATACGCCCCACCGAGCAGTATGATCAACCCCTTCACATGCCATGCATAACACAATGCACCACAACAAATAATAGCACACACGCTGCACGTAATCCACAGATCACATCTATCACATATCTCAGGTATCACATGCCACATTTCAAGGATCCCACACCATATCACCAGCACACATAATAACTATCATACACTTAATCAATTATACGAATACTACTAGGAATCACGTTCCCGTGTTCACACATACACACAGCAGTGCCCTGTTAACTCTCAGAGTCACCCATGACCAACAGAGGTCTAACGATATAAGAACGGAACAACACATCACAAAATCACAAAATACTGTCATGTTCTCCGCCATTCGCCTGGCGAAGCCCCGCAGCGAACACTCGCTGGGACTCGCCCGGCGAAACCCCTAGCGAAGCCAAACAGAAGCAAAAAGGAAACATTCGCTACCCAGTTCGCCTGGTGAAGCCTGGCGAAGGCTCGCCCCCATTCTCCCAGCAAATGCACGCGAATTCTGCAGAAAACAGCTCTCAGCTCAGAGTCGGCAACGCACTCCGAGCTCAGCCGATTCTATTCCCAAGCCAATCCCAACATACCAGAAAGCCATTCCACTACCCGACTATAATATCTAACTCGGTTCCGCTCGGTAATGCTTACATCTACGCAATTACCAACTTCCGGTATAACTTCGAATTCACCCGGAAACCCCAACCGCTCTCAAACGACTCTCACAACCACATGCAATGAAATTAACACAATCCAACACGATAATTACAGCAACATGCAAGTTCGATCAACATCAAACAATCGTTATCTATGGGGATTAGGGATTTTCCCCTTTTTCTATCAATTTCATGCATAAACCGATTTGATCGATTAATCCCCCCTTACCTCGAAATGCAGATTGATGATGATGAAGCTTCACGATTTCACCGCCTTGATGATTTCCTCAAGCTTGCTGAACCGTGTTCCTCTCCTTGTTTGTTCTCCTCCTTCTTCTGTGTTCTTCCAAGCGTGCTTCTTCCCTCTTCCAATTCTATTTTCACAAAAATACCAAGTTTGCCCTTAATCCCAAATAAATCCTCATTTTCTTTTATTCCAATAATATTATAATAATAATATCATTTTTCTTATTTTCTTTAGTCCATAAATTTAATTTCCACTAATATTTTAAATATGATAATAATAACGATAATATAAATAATAATAGTATCAACACTATTAATTATCATACCATTATTATTATTAGTCATATTTTCTAATATTATGGAACTCAAATCCTCGAGCCAATCCCCACGCTTAATCCACCGAAAACAAAGCAATACGGGAAGAATAAATAATTAAAAATGGGTGTTACACAATCTCGCGCCATATCCAAACTGTACTTATACTGATGGACAAAAGCTTCTCCAAGGTCATTGAATGTCTTGATTTGGGAACTATTAAGTCCCATGTACCACTTCAGTGCAGCACCAGTAAGACTATCTTGGAAATAATAAATCAGTAACTGATGGTTGTCAATATGGGTCTTTCTGGCATACATGACCAAATGGCTTTGTGGACAAGTGTTCCCTTTATATTTCCCAAAATCTGGAACCTTGAACTTGGCAGGAATATTCATATTTTGGACAACACAAAGCTCGTGAGCATTCTTTCCAAATAACTATTTTTCTCTTAAAGCCCTAATTTCTTTCTGCATCTCAACAAACTAATCTTGAAAATCATCCATACGATCATCCAAACCTTTGCTCGGAGCAGTGTGGAAAATTTTCTCTTCAGCATAAGTCGTAGTGTAAACTACGAGTGGTGGCAAAGGTACAACAGTAGGAACGACTGGAATCTCAACATTAGAAACAATATTAACCACATGAGGTGGTACATTCATAAGATTCCTACTCATGGGTTTCTCAAAAGGATAAGGAATTTTGAGCTCCTTAACTCTCTTCTTCACCCAAAGCGTATAAGATTCCAAGGCAATGCAAAATTATCTTCCAAGATCTCCTTTACCCATCCTATGAATCTTAGTCCAAGCATGATCCATTCTTCTCCTTAAACCAAGAGAGTCATTCCCTCCTTGAAAAAACAAACCCTCTAATAGAATATTTTTAGGCTTATCCTTCAACATATAACCAAGCTGACGACAAGCTAAACTCGGGTTGTAGTTAATTCCACCTTGTGTTCCAAGAAGAGGAACATTGGAGAAATCCCCACAACAATCAATAATCTGGATATTCTCACAAACAAAAGAAGACCAAGTAATGTCAGCATGAGTAAGGGACATGATCCTCTGTGACCACCTTAAATAATTCTTGTTCTCCCTAAAAATAGATAATTGTGGCAAGTGCAAAATAAACCAATTGTACAACAGAGGTGTGCAACAAACGATGGTACCATTCCCCTTAGAAGTCCTACTATGGATGGAGAAATATGTGTCACCAAGTAAATTCGGAACAGGGTTACCAATCAAGAAAATCCTAATAGCGTTAACATCCACAAAGTTGTCAACATTAGGTAATAAATCTAGTCTGTAGAGAAGCAAAGAAAATATAGCCTCAAACACCAATGTGCTACCAGCATTAGCAAACAAAGTGGCTTTCCCAATCAAGAACTTAGAAGTCAAACCCTTGATTCTTCCCTTAAACATCAGATTAGCATTTATATCAAATTTCGTCAAATGGGTGACTGCAACAATATCTTGGGGCTTAAGAACTTCCTTCAAACCAGTATAAGGAACCTTATCAGAAACTAGTATACCCAACAGATAAGCATACTCCTCCAAGGTTAGCATGAGTTGATAATCAGGAAAAGTAAAGCATCGATAAATAGGATCATAGAACTGCACAAGGGTGTTCAGAATTCTGTCTTCAACGTTGGTAGAAAGAACCAATTGAAGTCTCTCATAACAAGATCTGAAGCCTACATGATCAACTACCAAGGACACTAGCTTTCTCAAATCTGTAAGATCGGGAGCTCGGAAGCCGTACTTCTGAGTGTTTCTCCTTCCAATGTCCATAATCACAATATCTGCGATTTACAAAGGAAAATCTTTGAGATCCTTAATAACTTACTGAAACAAAATGTCCATGAATGCATGAGTGCAAGATGCAACACCCACAAACAAGATCACACAATGCATACAGGTTCAAAGGTTCGATGCGAGCATGGAGCCAAGGGTAAGAACCAACCCACAGTGGTATATACTAAGGTTATATCAACACCTATAAAACAAGGTCCTAAAAAGTTCCCAGAGTCATAATTTCATCTTTTGGATATTATTGGCTTAAACGACTACTCATCGGCCAACAATATTCTCAAGAGAAACTCGTTTGAATGTGGTATCGCGTAATAACTAATTCAAGTCTACACCTAAGTAGCCACCTCACCACATCCTAATAAAGCCAAGATGGGTTGAAGGGTTCTAAGGTCCTCAGCTTCTCAGGCTCCCAGGTCAAAAAAAGGAATGCAAAATATGACTATTTATAAGACATCAGTAATCTAAAAAGGGCCTCCACTGAGCGGGGGATCTCAAGTCAGCTTAGTAAGGACTACTCCATGTAAGCCAACAAGACTATACCACCCTCCTATCATAAGTGCACTCAAGTACGGGTTTAGGACTTATCTCACCACAAAGATCACCAGGCACCCAAACAGAATAAGTAATAACAAACAAATCAAACAAAAAAAATGATAAATAAATCAAAGTAGGCTAAACCCACTAGGAACCAGAGATTCCCCAACAGAGTCGCCACTTTTCTGTAGCGGGAAAATTTGTGAGTCTAATTTATTGATTAACTTAACTCAAAATGCAAGAGTTGCCACCGCACTTTTATTTTATCAAAAAGGAAAGGAGAAAAATCAAACAAAATCTAAACAAGTTCTAAAACAAGAACAAACAAAAAAGAGACTGGGTAAGGGGGTTGGTTACGCAATGGGAAGGTGTTAGCACCCAAAATGTTTATATTACTCTATAGGAGCCCTTTGAAATATCTACTCTTTTTGGTTTGAAAATGGTTTTCTTGAAATGAGATTGGGGAGATGAGAAGAGAATTATTTTTTAAGATTTTTGTATTTGGAGCGACTTATTGCCTCATGCCTACATACCCACAAAGTGCAATATAGGATCAAAACCACGTAGTTTGTGGTATAAGTAACAAAAATTTATCGGTTATGATTCATTTTTAAATGTAAAGACAAGTCGTCATTTTAAGGAGAAAACTACGACTAGTCACCCACAAGTATAAGACAACGACATTTGCATCATCTTAAGATGGTGGGTTTTGCTTAAATTAAAATCAACAAACCTATCACTCAATATCTAAGTGGAAAATGTCAACATCTTAAATACTATAGGGAATAGGAGAATTATATCTCAACTATGGAAATTACTCATGTCTAAACTTTATGAAAAGTTTTAAAATGAAAAGTGCACAAAGGCACAAAAAGTTTGAATGAGGTGAAGTATTTTTTATACCTTTTTTTGAAATTGGTCAAAGTATGATTAATATTCATTGACATTTATTAAATAAAAAAAAGTTTGAAAATCACTTGACAAAAGTTAAGGTTTTATTATGAAAGCGGTTTTAAGTTTGAAAGCAAGAAGGTTTTTAAAAAAGGGAGAAGGTTTTGAAATTTTAAGAAGGGAAGCAACTGCGAAAAACACCCGGCGAAAAAATAGAAGAGTTGCCATCGAACGTTATTTATCCCAAAGAGAGGGAAAGGAAACGATCGAAGGAAACCTGAAGAACGGGAAAGACGAGGTCATCGCAACCAAATCTTGGGTTTGGGAGTCGGTTACGCAAGGGGAAGGTATTAGCACCCCTCACGTCCGTTGTACTCAACGGGATTCATGCTTGTTGTCTAATCAAAGGGTGTGTTATCTATAAGCTACTGTTAAACGGAAACAAGAACAAAAGAAAAAGAAAAAGACTCGATACGACATCGCCGCCCTATGCCTACGTATTCCCTTGTGCAATGGGAAAGTCAGAGTCAACGTAGTTCGGGAAACTACGGGTGATAGGGGGAAGGTTGCTCGCCAAGACATTGTCGTCTTGTGCCTACGTATCCTCATCTGGTATAAGAAATCAGAGCAAACGTAGTTTGGGTAACTACGGTTAAAAAAGAAAAAGAGGGTGCTCGCCAAGACTTCACCGTCTTGTGCCTACGTATTCTCATCTCGTATGAGAAATTATAGCAAACGTAGTTCGAGCAAACGAAACCACAGGTTGGTTAAGTGTTTTTTATGAGTGACGCTAAGTTCCCATTTTAGCAGTTAAGGGCAATGCCTGTTTACGGTAGAATGGAAAAGTAACATACTCTTTTCTGAAAAATGATTTTAAAACACGAATCCCGAAGGATAAAAGGTTTTATTTTTGTTTGTGATTTTTAGTGAAGTGAATTAGCTTGCTTTGTGATTCACGTTGCACTAAAGACTATGACATAGGAGCGAATGCATCGTATATCGCCCAAAGGGCATACACTAAACACTCTAAGAGTTAGGATAAACAACCAGAGGATACCAACCAAGAGTAGGGATAAACAGCCACCAGATACCAACCAAACGTTTGGATAACGCAAAAGGTACCAACCAAAAGTTGGGATGATTAAAGGATGCCAACCAAGAGTTAGGATAACTGTCGCGGTGAAATTTTGATACCAAGCTATTGATGAGCTTGAATCTTAGTTCATTTGCAACTGAACTTTAATTTGTCCAAAAGAAGGGAAAAAGATCGAATTACCCACAATGCAATGCAAATGCAAAAGCTAGAGAGTTTAGGTTCGGGGGTTGGTTAAACTTAGAGAAGGTGCTAGCATCCTAAGTTTCTATAGTACTCTACAGGAACCTCTTGTTTTATGTTGTTTATTGCTAAGGTTTATCTGCTTAAAGGTGAAAGACCTAGTGGTTTATTTCTAAGTATACTCGACAAGATATCGCATCTTGTGCCTACATATCCTGACAGCAATGGAATCAGAGTATATGTAGTTCCCCTAAAGGGTTTGAGGAGATCTTTGACTGTGGTCAAAGTTCCTACAGGGTAAGGGTAGTTGATTGATTGGGTTTAAGAGAAAAAACGAGTTGTCATCTCGAAGGAGAAGACTTGACTTAGCCACCACAACTTGTAGGAAAATTTGATTGTATTGTTATGAGGCAAGAGATTTATATCTCGACTGTCAAGATGACTCATGTCTTATTCTCTATTGTGTTTGAATATTTTTGATTGAGTTGAATTGTTTTTGTCTAAGTTGTAAAGATAAAAGGTTCTCCTTATGGGGTAGGATCTAAACTTAGAAGATCGACTTGAATGAGATCAAGGATCAATGGGAAGTATGATGCAAATGAGATGCATACGCACAATTGTTTAAATTATGCGCTGGTTCTTCCTTTGGACGGGATGCAATGCGATAAAATAAATTGCGGAAAAGTAAAGGCAAATAAATAAATCCATACACAGACGCATGAAAGCGCTAAGGTGTGTGAATTGTGAGTGTGCGAATGAATCGGAGACGGAAGCGTGCACGATTAAATTTTATGCGGCGTTGATTAATTTTAGGCGAGATTAGCAATCTTAGTTGAATTATACTTATGAGAAAGTGATACTTTTTGGTGAGGTTGATTTTAAGAAAAGGGTTTAATTGATTTTAAGAAAAAAGTTGTATTATTTTGTTTTAGGGAAAAAGTTGAATTAGATTATATGGATCGATTTTATGAGAAAGTTGTTTTGATTATTTTAGTGAGATTTACATTTTTAGGAAAAGTTGAATTAAATTATAAAAATGATTTTTTGTGAAATCGGATTGCTTAAGTTGGATAGAGATAGTTTCTAATAGATAAATTATTTGTTAAGTAAATTAGTTATTAAAAAGAAGTTCTATTATTTTAATAAAAGATTGTATTAAAATTAAATGAAACAAGTTTTTATTATTATATTATAAAAGGTTTATTAAATTAATTAAATAAAAGAGTGAATAAATTGGAAAAAAGGTTGTTTAACAAAAATAAGTTAAATATAAAAGAGGGGGAATTTAGATAAAATAGGTTTTATTAATTTGTTTAATAAAAAACTGATTAGATTTAAATAGGAGAGATTAAGAGTTTAAAAAAATGGATTAATTAGCAAATTAAGGGAGTTAATGGTGATTAATTAAGGGGCGGTGGATCAGACGTGGCGCGGGTGCAATGTTATCGTGGATATGCAGCGCGAGGGTCGCTTGATCGGGTGATTAGGTGAGATGGACGGTGATGATATGCAGTGCATAGTGATTGTGGTGCGTGTGCATGCGCTGGATCATATTACAACAACAAAAATAAACAAAAACAAATCAAAACCCTAGCCCCCCAAATCACTCTCCAATTCGCCGCTGATCTTCTTCTTCATTCCACATCTCTCTCCCTCTGATCGGCTTCTTCGTTTGTCATTTTTTTTACTCCCCCGTTCTTCTCTTCATCATTTCTCCGTTCTTCGTCTTTGATTTCCTGTAAAATAAAACAAACATGCACAGTGATTAAAGAACAAGCTTTTACCCACGAACGAGAGTCGACGGTGACTTGTTGACGACGACGGCGAGACAATGATGACTCCTGAGGAGGATTCGAGCTTTGCGGTGATGACAAGTCTCCTTTGGTCTGAGCTTTGAGTGCATCGGTTTTTTCTGCAATGAGGGATTTTTCTGTTGTCTCTTTTGTGGATGTGCTTCGCTGCTTTTATAGAGGGAGAAGATGGGCCTCCATGAAAATCCACTTAAAAAACCTTCCTATTTGGGCGATGGCTGTCTGATTCGCTTGATTGATTTGGGAGAGGAGCGTTTAATTCTTTCATGTTTCGTCTGGGCCTGTCGATGACATGCTGGCTATACTTAGGGAAGTTGGAATATTTCTTCCTCCGTGTTATTTTGAGATGTTTTGGATTCACATCTTTGACGTATCCGCTGGCTTTGTTGACTTTCGTATTAACACTTCTTTTTCTCTTCTTTTCATAGGGAAATACTACGCTTAAGTTCAGAAGCTGCCTTATCTTGAGCTTGCTGAGGAAGGCTTCGAACCGGCAATGATGACGCTTAGTCTGAGCTGGGCGAAACTACGGTTGTCGTTGCTTTGATTTTCCTTTGTTACTTGAGGTTCCCCTGTTACCTGCATCACCTGAGTTGCTCGAATTATCTCTGTTGTTCGAATTGTATGAGGCTTGAATTTTCTAATGTTATGGTGGCCCTGAAACTCTATTGTCTTCGATGTTCGGTGGGGAGCTGGTAACAATTCCGGTTGTTTCCCTCTCGGCCGCTCGAGTCTTACACCCGATGACGAATTGGACTGAGGGCTGAACTCGTCTTGATTCCCAACTCTTGGACTTCGAATTCTCTCTACAATGGTTAATAGTTGTATTGTATTGACAGTTCGTTGATGCGTGAAAGATGTTGGATTCATGAGGGCAGCTTTGTTTGATGTTACGTTGTGGTTGCGAATGCTTGCAGCTGCTTGCAAATACTTGTTGTTGTTGCTCTGCACTGCTGTAGCGTTACTTGTTGCGGTTGCTTGCAAATGATGTTTGTGACTGATATGGAAATATTTATTGCACTGATATTTCTCTTCTTCTTTCAGGATGCCGCTAGCGGTTCAGAAGCTTCCGGTCTTAGTCTTGGTGCTGAGAAAGGTTGTAAATTCGGTTATGATGACTTAATGAGTCTGAATCGTGTTGGCTTGTTACTGTTGCCTTGTCCGAAATTCTGTTTTCAATGCTTGGTAGGAAGCTGGTAACGATTTCCGTTGCCCTTCCGGCCGCTCGAATCTACGCCCAATGATGGATGGAGCTGAGGGCTGAGAATAAAACCCCTTCTTATCCTTAACCTTAGACCTCAAGTTGTCTTTGGTGGTTAACATTTGTTGTTGTTGTCACAGATGGTGAACTGAGATTGTTGATGTTGTTATACTGTTAATTGTTGGATTTCAAATGGTAGGCCTTTCACTTGTTTTAGCTTCAACCTTCTCAGCTGGTTTTGTTCTGGTTTAATACATGGACTGTCATGGTCTATGAGGAGCATTATCAAGGCACGAACGCATACGGTACGGATTTTTCTTCTTGTCTTTTCAAGTATGCCTTACCGTCTTATTGCTATCCCGTGATGAGTCTTGACTGAATTACCTTTGCAGGATACTTGATGTTAGTTTGGAGCTTGAGGGGTCTTTGGATTGAGTTCTTTCCCGCAACGATTGTCGACATTTCGTAAGGTATAATTCTCAAATTTTTATGAAGTTAAACTGATTGGATGAGCATTGTTTTAACATTCTGAGTGTTCTCTATGTTTCGATTGCTCTTGACTAGTGAACTCAACCTTTTCTGCTGCTAACTCGGTTTTGGTTTGTGCAGCTGGCTTTTTGAAGATGGACGACACTCTTGTAGATGCGGCAAGCTGACATCAATCATATTTCCCTTGTGGTCAGGTTTCGTTGTGTGTGTTTCCAATTCTGCTTCCTCGTGTTTGGGATATGTTGGTTTGGTTGTGATTCTGTTCTTAGTCATACTTTTCTTCTTTTGCAGTCAAAACAAGATTGTCATTACTACAATGACTCAATAAACTTGAGATCAACGATACCGTAACAGTCGACAAATCAAGCTTGTCCGGAGAATATTTATTTCCTAGTTAAACACAGCAGCCTTAAGTTTGAAAAAATCGTGGGCAATGCTCTTTGGTTTTATCTGGTCAGTGGATGATGTTCTGAGTCTTCTTAATTTCACTTCACCAGGTTATTGACTCTGTTAATGTCGAATGTAGGTTCAATCTCTCACTGTCAGTTCCGTCGCACAGCACATTGCGATAGAAGGTCGACAACAACTTATGAGGCCGAGTGAACAAACTTTATTCCAAGTACTTATCATGGCCGCGTGGATTGGGAATAACGAGACTTGTTCCTCCTCGTTTTAGCGCCTATGTAGGACTCACCTGTAGTTTTTTTTATGAAATTGCTCTTCTTGTATTAGTGTATTGTAACAACTTTGACCATTTGGAAACGAACTTGTACTTATGATGTTAAAAGATCTTGTGAATGAATGTATGATGCTTTTTGAATTGGCTTCAAATGACGGCAGCTTGGTCGTAGTGATATATTCTAATGAAAACCCCACATCCAAACATTGATACTCTATCTTAGAAATGGCGAATGGGAGTAATAGTTTAACCCACTGACAAGAGAGCCCAGTAAACATCAATCTATACAAACCACCTCATCTTAATGAAAAGAGATGAAAGGATTAGAATGATAGTGTTTCAAAAAATCCACTTATAGTTCTAGGATCCTCGTGCTACTTGTCAAATGTTCCAATTTCAAATTCCACTGATGAGGCTCCCTCAGAAAATATGACAGAGAAACTCTTTAAAACCACACTTCTCACAATCCTAAGATCAACACGTACTAATCCAAGCCCATGGATGGAGACACAAACATTCGAATTAAGCTCGGCCCTCGTCATTATTAAGGATTTACGATGGGGAATTTGGCACCGAAACTAAAAGGATGCAACTTGCAATGCTTGCCATGAAGCTTCAACTGGTTTCCACATGTTCAAACCCAAACCTAATGGATAGAAAAAAAAGATACTCTTGGGAACCTTCTGAGAATCCTTGAAGATTAATTGTCATCAGGCCTCGAATCTTTTGCAGCAAACGTGACTCAAAACAAAGCAAACAGACCGGTTAGAAAAGTTAGCCAGGTATGGATGATAATCCTAGATGATATGCAAGAAAATGCACGGGGAGGTGGGATCTTAAGGTCAAAAATTAGGGTGTGACAGATGTCCCTATTTAAGTTTCACCTATCCGGAGGTATGGAGATTGAAATCTTCGTCTCGACGAGATATGCGGGGCTTAAATACAAACATTGCATAAATTTTTGGCCCTAAGAAGCCACCGAATGCAAATGACATGCAATGATATGAACATCCAAGACGGGAAGATCCCGCGAGGACAAGATGCCGCAGGGAAAAAACAGACAGAGCACGTGAGAAACAGGAGCAGCGAAAGAGGACAGGCTCAACAAAGCGAGACTCCACGAGGAAAGAAAACAGGCAGCAGTGGGGAATCTCCAAAGAATAAAGATATAGTAATACCAATAAGAGTACAATATCTCGAACAAAGGGCGAGGAACTTGAAAGTGGAGGACAACTTACTACCAAAGCATGGCAGCCTAAGCAACGGTAATAACCAAAATGAACTTTTTTGAATCAATAATCCAGTTTTTTCGAGTAATCCAACTGAAAATAGTAAAATGTGTAAACCTCCCCAACGACTCATTGTTTGTTTGCCATGAACGGGTCTCAATTTCTTGAAATAAACCTCCCCAATGACTCATGGTGTGTTTGCCATGAACGGGTCTCAGTTTTTTGAAATAAACCTCCCCAACGACTCATGGTGTGTTTGCCATGAACGGGTCTCAGTTTCTTGAAATAAACCTCCCCAATGACTCATGGTGTGTTTGCCATGAACGGGTCTCAATTTCTTGAAATAAACCTCCCCAATGACTCATGGTGTGTTTGCCATGAACGGGTCTCGGTTTCTACCCAAAATGATGAAAACTCGTGAGAGCATCTTCATAGGGGATTAAAATGTCATTGAAGATCGTAGAACTTCAGCAGTAACCCATAATGTATTGGAGATTGTAAAAGTTCACCGGGGATCTTCGAAAGAGATGTTAATTGATGTAATTAATCTTGTGTGATAGACTCCTGGGGAAATATGTTCCTGAGGAGTGTTTTTTTGTTGCAGCTATAAAAGTATATATCATTGTAGTGTAAATTCTCAAATAAAGAGAAATATTTGTAATGTCTTCGACGCATTTCTCTGACAGATCTCCGGAGGAATTCCATTTGATGAGTTGATAGTCTTGATAAACCCACTGGGGATGGACAAATTATCCTGAAGAGACTGCCATTTGTCGTTTTGACTAAGATCTTGATCAAAACGAGTTGCTCAAATAAAGAGGGTGCTTGCAGTCCAGATATAAATTATTGAGAATGTTGAGAACATTGATGGAGAAATATCTGTCTTCAATAGTTGTCCTCAGAAAGAACCTCTTGGGTAGTAAAGTGTAAAATAAATGCATGCTTAATCCATATTCAAGCGTTGGAGATATCCACAATGTGATTGCCAAGGACCGAAGTTCCCTTCAGGAAATAACCGAAGAGAAACTGTCAAGTAAGACTCAACCATTGAGGTATGAACTCAAATGGGATTTAAATAAAACAACCATCTTCCACGAGGATCGAACTCCGTGGGGAAATAGAAATATGGCGCTCTTTCTGCCTAGGGCTGGCAACTCTATTTGGAAGGATAAGACAAACCCAACCACTCGGGGATAACCACGGCCAAAGTGACAAAACAAGCAAACACAAAGATGCAAAATGCACATGCCATGCTATCTATCTATATGCTATGCGTATGCTTACAAAACCAACGGGGTCGAAAACAAAAGTCCCAACTCGAGCCAAATCTCCACAAATCGGTCACCGCTTGAGGAAAATCTTCACCTGCCTTGTATGGGGGAAAGATGAGTTTCCGCCTCCGTGGATGAAATAAACGTCCACAGACATCCTTTTGTTATTCATATATCAAATAAAACACAAGGTACTTAAAAAAAGTTTTTATTATTCGGGATTTTGCCATCATAATAAAATATTTAACACGCCACAACTGGAACACCTCATTTATTAAATGACAGTCGGTAGAACAGCACGACTCAAATATTACAATGTTGGAAAGTAATAAGAGTGATTACATCGATGGGATAATGATTTTGTCCCTAAGTCAACTGGAACTTCCTAAGTTCTAAGCAAAATACTTCTTGACAACATCTACGTTCACTGGGCGGGTGATTTCTTCTCCGTCCATTGTCGCTAACATCAAGGCGCCTCCTGAGAATACCTTCTTTACCACATACGGCCCATCATAGTTCGGAGCCCATTTTCCTCTGGCATCAGTGAGGAAATACTAAATCTTCTTGAGCACAAGGTCGCCTTCCTTGAATTCTCGGGGTCGAACTTTCTTGTCAAATGCCTTCTTCATCCTCTGCTGGTACAATTGCCCATGTCACAAGGCCACCATCCTCTTCTCTTCAATTAGGTTCAACTGATCATATCTGCTCTGGCACCATTCGGCTTCTGACAGCTTTGTCTCCATCAACATCCTCATGGAGGGAATCTCGACCTCTATCGGGAGTATAACTTTCATACCGTAGACAAGTGAAAAAGGAGTTGCTCCAGTTGATGTGCGTACCGAAGTATGATATCCATGTAGAGCGAACGGGAGCATTTCATGCAAATCTTTGTATGTGACAACCATCTTCTGAATTATCTTCTTAATATTCTTGTTGGCGGCTTCAACAACCCCATTCATTTTCGGTCTGTAGGGTGAAGAATTATGATGCTCAATCTTGAATTCTTCGCACAGTTCTTTCATCATGCTATTATTCAAGTTGGACCCATTATCTGTGATAATCCTGCTCGGCACACCGTATCTGCAGATGAGCTGATTCTTGATAAATTTGACAACCACATGCCGAGTTATGTTAGTGTAAGACGCTGCTTCAACCCACTTAGTGAAGTAGTCAATTGCCATTAAGATGAATCGGTGTCCATTAGATGCCTTTGGTTCTATCATCCCAATCATATCAATTCCCCATATGGAGAATGGCCAAGGAGACGAGATAACATTCAATAAAGTTGGAGGCACATGAATCTTATCAGCGTAGATCTGACACTTGTGACATTTCCTAGCAAACTTGTAGCAGTCGGATTCCATCGTGATCCAATAATAACCAGCTCTTAAGAGCTTCTTGGCCATAGCATGTCCATTTGTATGAGTACCAAAGGACCCTTCATGAATTTCCATCATTAATATGTCTGCTTCCCGCTTGTCCACACATCTCAGCAAGACCATGTTAAAGTTTCGCTTGTATAACACATTATTACTCAGGAGAAAATTACCGACCAACCTTCTGAGTGTCTTCCTATCCTTGTTGGAGGCTCCCGAAGGATACTCTTGTGTTCTGAGAAACACTTCAATATCATGGCACCAGGGTTTACCATCTTCAGTATCTTCAATGGCGAAGACAAAGGCGGGTCTGTGAAGACGTCTTACTTTGATCCGAGGGCACGCATTCCAAGAGTTCACCACAATCATGGAGGCCAAAGTTGCCAATGCATCCGCCATCCTATTCTCATCGCGAGGGATATGGTGAAAATCGATCCTGTCAAAGAAAGGTAACAGTTTTCTTGCATAATCTCTATGTGGGACCAAATTATCCTGTCGAGTTACCCACTCTCCTATAATTTGATAAATGACTACAACAGAATCACCGAACACATCCAAATTCTTAATTCTTAAGTCCACTACCTCCTCGAGGCCCATAATACATGCTTCATACTCGACTTCATTATTGGTACACTGGAATGTTAGCCTAGAGGTAAATGGAATATGAGACCCATGAGGAGTCACGATAACTGCGCCTATTCCTCTCCCATGAGCGTTGACAACTCCATCAAAGATCAGACCCCATTGAGAATCGGGTTCGGGTTCTTCGTCTGGCAGAGGTTCTTCACAATCCTTCATCTTCAAATACATAACCTCTTCATCGTTCAAAGGTTGATGATCCAAAATAGGCTGATGCGCCAAATGGTCATCCAAAATACTTCCTCTAACAGCCTTCTGAGTACGGTATTCGATGTCATATTCTGATAACAGCATCCGCCACCTCGCAATTCTTCCCGTCAATGCAGGTTTCTCAAAAATATATTTGATGGGGTCCATCTTCGAAACTAACCAAGTAGTATGACTCAACATGTACTGTCGCAGACGCTTAGCAGCCCATGCCAAAGCACAACAAGTCTTCTCAAGCATAGTGTATATGGACTCACAGTCGGTAAACTTCTTACTCAAATAATAGGTGACGTGATCTTATTTTCCTGTTTCATCTTGCTGACCGAGCACACAACCCATCGAGTCTTCTAATACCGTCAAATACATGATCAAAGGTCTCCCTTCCACCGGAGGTATCAGAATAGGCGGTTCAAGCAAATATTCTTTGATACTATCGAAAGCCTTTTGACAATCTTCAGTCCAAACATACCCTTGTTCTTTCCTCAAAAGCTTGAAAATAGGTTTACACTTAGCAGTCATATTAGATATAAACTGGGAGATGTAGTTCAAACGTCCCAAAAATCCTCTGACTTGTTTCTCTGTAGATGGAGCTGGCATTTCCTGAATAGCCTTCACCTTATCGGGATCCACTTCGATACCTGTCGCTACTGCGAAGATCGGCGCCGGCATGACAGAAGAGTCGCCACCTTTCGTTATTTATCCCTCAGAGTGGGAAACAAAACGATCGGAAAAACCTGACGAAAAAAGGTAAGACAAGGTCATCGCAACCATTGTCTGGGATTGGGAGTCGGTTACGCAAGGGGAAGGTATTAACACCCCTCACGTCCGTCGTACTCGACGGGATCCACGCTTGGTGTTTATAAGGAAAAGGGTGTGTTTATCTATCTACGCTAGTGGTCAGTCTGAAAAGAAAAGAAAAGGACAGGACTCGACAGAACATACGCTGTTCTGGGCCTACGTACTCCCTCGTGCAATGGGAAAGTCAGAGTCAACGTAGTTCGACTACCTACGTCTAGACGGGGGGAAGGTTGCTCGCCAGGACGTCGCGTCCTGTGCCTACGTACTTCCACACGGCATGGAAGATCAGAGCAAACGTAGTTCGGGCTACGCACGACACAAGCTGTTCAAGTGTTTTTTATGGGAAAATGCACCTTAACCAAGGGTTTTCACAGTCCAGGAGGAGAAAAGGTTTTGATGTTTGTTCAAATCTTTTGACGGAAGAAATGAATTCACTTTTGTTTTATCCCTTATTAAGTGTTTTTCTGTTGTTTTGAGAAAGGAAAGAGACACCCTAAAACTATGTTTGAAAAGGGGAATCTACCTAATGTTATCATGCCTGGTTAACCAACCTAATGTCTATCATAACTCCTCCACAGCAGAGAAGTTAGAGCTCCTAAGGGATCATGGCAAAAGCACTAAACAGCAAACAGGAAACACTGCAAAGTAAAGAAATACTGGAAATGTGCATGAATGCAACAACCAAACAAGCAAGGCACAAAGGCCACAAACCACAGAGGTAAGGGAGCTCAGCTCTACCAAATACCAACAAGCAAAGCCACTCAATAACAATCAAGCAGAAAGAGGACCACCTCAACTTCTCATGCACACAAGCAGGCTTATTTCTAAGATGCACCTATCTCAGAAATATCTATATGAACCCCTAAGTCTAATGCAGCACAACACCACACAAGTCAATCAACACAAAGAGAAGGCTAACCATCCTGGCAAACTCTTATCCAAAAGCAAGAAACTAACCCTGAGCAGGACCCTAAACAACCCTAAAACAAAACCCTAATTTGCCCTAAGCAAAACCCTAAGCAAAACCCTAAAGGGAGAAATCAATCCCATTCTTCAAGCTTCAAGACAAGGTTACCAAAGAAGGGGAGCTAAGTAGACAGACCCATAATGCCTTCCTCAGGAAAGTACTAGGAGGCTTCCACTTAGGAATCATATCCCATGTGGCTCAACAACTGTGAACGGTTTACATTCCTCCTCAGGAGAAACTAAACTCACATGAAGGCTCCAACATCATTGGATATTCAAGAAATCCTACATGAACTAAGGGAACTAAGTGAACAGACCCATAGTGCCTTCCTCTGGAAAATACTAGGGGGCTTCCACTTAGGAATCATATCCCATGTGGCTCAACAACTGTGAACGGTTTACACTCCTCCTCAGGAGAAACTAAACTCACATGAACTCTCCAACATCATTGGATACTTAAGAAAGCCTAGATGAACTACAGGAACTAAGTGAACAGACCCATAGTGCCTTCCTCTGGAAAATACTAGGGGGCTTCCACTTAGGAATCATATCCCATGTGGCTCAACAACTGTGAACGGTTTACATTCCTCCTCAGGAGAAACTAAACTCACATGAAGGCTCCAACATCATTGGATATTCAAGAAATCCTACATGAACTAAGGGAACTAAGTGAACAGACCCATAGTGCCTTCCTCTGGAAAATACTAGGGGGCTTCCACTTAGGAATCATATCCCATGTGGCTCAACAACTGTGAACGGTTTACATTCCTCCTCAGGAGAAACTAAACTCACATGAAGGCTCCAACATCATTGGATACTTGAGAAAGAGATGAGAAGAAAGAATGAAAGACATCCATAGTGCCTTCCTCAGGAAAGTACCATGAATTTCCCTCAAACTT
This sequence comes from Lathyrus sativus, assembly GCA_963859935.3. Classification (NCBI taxonomy): domain Eukaryota; kingdom Viridiplantae; phylum Streptophyta; class Magnoliopsida; order Fabales; family Fabaceae; genus Lathyrus; species Lathyrus sativus. Next base: position 414,026,375 of record OZ012738.1, on the reverse strand, counting down.
CAGGATCTCGAACCTCACAGAAAGAGAGCAAACTCCTAGACTAGGTCTTCAATCCATGCATCCTTGCAAGCTCCATCAAGTCTTCATCCAGCCTTCATCTTCCAGAAGAAACCACAGACCCTCAAACCAAAAGAAACTATCTCTAAAGTTCAACCACAGTTGAACTTCAAAGTCAGAAGCCCTCAAGACTTCTCCTATTCTCAAGCTCAAGCAAAAATAGCAAAACAACTTCTAAAAATCCACCAAAAATCTAGGGGAAACCTACATGTCTCTATGATCCCAAGATCAAATCTCAAAGCCTAAGTCAACTTCTAAGGCTACTAAACAATCCCTAACAGGTGAATGGTCAAGGGTTAACCAGCAAGTTATGAGGTCTCTACTCTCTAACCCTAAAACAACATCAATCAATTTCTAAAAAATCCACGAAAATCCTATGGGGAGCATGCATCAGTCTAGTACAACATACTAAAAATTAAAAGCAAGATTCAGTACCAAGTGAGAGAAATAAAATCAGCAAGGCAAACACATCACAAATCAATATTCAATACCAATTAAAATGCAAAAAATGCAATAAAAATGAAAATGCATGATCAAATTAATATTTTTGCACCATAAATTCCTAAATTGAACTATGAACCTATAGAAAAAATAAGGGAATTAATTGGATAATCCTACTATTTTTTATGAATTATTTTCTATCATGGATAAAACAAAGAAATTAAAAAAAGAAAATAGAACCCACGCGTGGCAAATAGCAATAATTTTCAGTTCAGTTCAGCTTTGGGCCTATCCTGGGGGTGCAGATATCAAATGTTCACTAAGCCCATTCCCAAAATCAATCAGTTTCCAAAGCCCAGGGGGGGCAACGAGTAAACAAGGGGTGGTTCGTAGTAATCCTATCATTGGGCCTAAACTAACTCCAACCCTAACCCAAAACCAACAAACAAAACCACCCTCTCCCAGCAAAAATTCGTCTACTGTTCACTAAACCAAACCCTAGCGCCGTCCTCTCCCTAACCTCTCTCCCAGACTCTCAAAGAACCTCTCTGAAACACTCTCATTCTCCTCTCAAACTTTCTCAAACAAATCCTCAAACAACAAAACAATCTCTGCACCACACTTAATCCACGCATCAAACACTTTCTAAACCCTAATAACTCTAAATCCCACTGAGACAACACCATCTGAAGCCATTCAATCAAGCAGAAAAACGAGCAACAAGTTCAAAGAAGGCGCACCTGGAGATGAAGCAAGAACGAGCATAGATCTTGAAGCTCGCTGGAGAAATTGAAGACCTCAGAGCTTGAAGTTCTGGGAAAAAAAACGAAGAACAAACTGTTGAAGGTCGTTGCAAGAAGATGAAGATCTTGCTCCGTTGGTTGAAGATTTCTTAAGAAGACGAAGAACAAGATGATGTTCTTGAAAGCGAGTTGATCTCGAAGCCGCTAATGAATCTGGAGATCTTAACCATGAACGAATATGGTCCTTGATGAAGTTCTGGAAAGAAAATTGAAGAAGACGATGCTCTTGAGGATTCTGGGAATTTTGGACGAACAAACTCAAGCTGATGAAGATTCAACAAGCTTGATGAACATTGATGAGCGAAGACGAAAATCTGGATGGATGAAGCTTCTGACGAATTGATGTTGTCCGGCGAGGAGCGAACGGAGGAGATCGGAGGGGAAAACGATGAAGTTCTTGAATCCCTGCAAATTTTGCAGATTCTGGCGAGATGAGCGGCGGCCGGAGGTCGTTAGGGTGGCCGGAGACTGCTAGTCAAGGCAGTTGCATGGCCGGCGGCGGACTCTCCGGCGAGGTGGAGGGGGTGACAAGTGGCCTGAGGGTGCTATTGCATGTACCACACGTGGCGAGGGAGAGTGAGTGCGGGGACGCGTGGAAGGTTTCTGGTGAGTGGAGTGTGAGTGGAATTATGATGTGGCTTCCTCTGGCTTGAACACGTGTGATCTGGCTTTATAGTGACACATGGCGATTCTGGACAAAAACAGACTGAAAGAATGGGCCTCCAAAAAAACTCTGGGCCCACGAATTTGGATTATTGGACTGAAGACTAATGACCCTAATTATCACTAACTCAGACTAATAAACATTAAAATTGCCTACTTAATACTGAATTAACACTTAAAACTACAATTAAGACTTAAAACGAAAATTAAAACTGCAATAAAATGCTAACTGAAAATTAGACTAATCTAAACCCTAATTAAATCTGATAAATCCTAACTAACACCTAAACAAATGATTAAGACCTAATTAATCTAACTAATCCTAATTTAATCTAAAAAAGAGAATTAACCTAAAAAACTCTATTAATTCCAATTAATTTCTAAACTAATAAAAGTAGAAAAAACTCTAATAAATCTATTAATCCTATTTAATGAAAACCTTATTAATTTCTATACTAACAAACTATATTAATTTCTATTTAATTTCTAATGAAGCCTATATTAAGCTATATTAATTTCTACTTAACGAATCCTAATAAAAGAAATATTCTATTAAACTATTATCTAAAAATGACTTAATATCTAAAAAAGAGTTTTATTCTAAAATCTACTTAAAACAATTTATAAACTCTAAAAAAGATTTAAAACTATTAAAAATATTAAAAAAATCTATTTAAATTCTAGAAAATCTATAAAACCTATTTAAAATCTACAAAAGGCTATTAAATCCTAAAAAAGGTAAACAAAGGCAAATAACCAACATAAAAAAACGCGAGACCAGATCGAAGTAAACAGTAAACCCGGACACCAAGAATCTCTAAAATCACTGCGTAAGCCGAAAACACCCAGGAAGCGCGTGACTTCCCAAAATAACCTCCGATTACCTGAACCGGTCTGAGACGTCTTATAGGTGAAAACCAGGCTGTAATTCTGACACCATCTGTATGATTAAAAATGTAATGCATGTGGTATGCAAATGCGAATGCAAAAATGAGCCGAAACGTAAATCAGGAGCGGGAACCGGTTGGTCAAATTTTAGGGTGCAACAGCTGCCCCTATTCAAACGGCTTGGACCCGACTGGATGCAGAGCGAACAGCCTTCAGATAATCGAGGTACGAGACGGTTGAATACCAATAAACCCGAAAATTTGCCAACCGCAAAAATAAATTGCGCACACCACTGCTTGGGGAGAATTAACCAGGGAACTGATTTCTGTTGCCACAACGACAACTAAACACCTATCCATCAACCTGTTTATGAAATAATCTGATATTGTCCATAGACCATCCCATTCTGAAGAAGTGAGCATACACTAACCAGTGAGCAAAATTGTTGATTTCACCTACCAACCTTCCGTTCGTACTTGAACGAGCAAACGCTAAACAGCGAGAAAATGTTGATTTCACTTACCAACCTTCCGTTCGTACCTGAACGAGCAAACGCTAAACAGCAAGAAAATGTTGATTTCACTTACCAACCTTCCGTTCGTACCTGAACGAGCAAACGCTAAACAGCGAGAAAATGTTGATTTCACTTACCAACCTTCCGTTCGTACCTGAACGAGCAAACGCTAAACAGCGAGAAAATGTTGATTTCACTTACCAACCTTCTGTTCGTACCTGAACAAGCAAACGCTAAACAGCGAGAAAATGTTGATTTCACTTACCAACCTTCCGTTCGTACCTGAACGAGCAAACGCTAAACAGCGAGAATATGTTGATTTCACTTACCAACCTTCCGTTTGTACTTGAACGAGCAGCCCTGCGGGGACACGAGAAACTTAACCAAGCAACTCTGAGAGGACAATTCTGACGACGACCGTCAAATACCTATTCTGGCAATAGGTATCCTGAAAACACTCCGCTGGGGAAATTGAGAACTTAACCAAGCCACTTGACGAGAATAACTTTGTTGGAAAATACGAGGAACTTAACCATGCAACTCGTTGAAGTAACACCCTGCTGGGGAATATAACTCTGCTGGGGAAACTACGGGTAACCACCCAAAAATCTGCATTACCATCTTCCGATGCTGACACCACAGCATCCTGAGAAAGACTCAGCTGGGGGGAAAAAGGTGCTTGACCAAGCAAACTCTGCTAGGGGAATATGACATGACGAACACGACTACTGCGTGTCTGGCCCCCCATATAATCCCCATAACATAACGATGACCATGATCACTGCGTGCCCTGCGCCACAACCCTCTTGACAGGAGGAAACACGATCACTGCGCGCTTTACACCACAATCCTCTTAACAGGAGGAAACACGATCACTACGCGTCTTGTGCCATAAACAAAACATACAGGATGAATATGATCACTGCGTACTTTACACCACAATCCTCTTGACAGGAGGAAACACGATCACTGCGCGTCTTGTGCCACATACAAAACATACAGGATGAATACGATCACTGCGTACTCTACACCACAATCCTCTTGACAGGAGGAAACACGATCACTGCGCGTCTTGTGCCACAAACAAAACATACAAGATGAATACGATCACTGCGTACTCTACCACAAATCCCCACAACATAACGATGACCATGATCACTGCGTGCCCTACGCCACAACCCTCTTGACAGGAGGAAACACGATCACTGCGCGTCTTGCGTCGCAAACCAAACATATGCACATCTCTGTGAACCACGATCTCACTTATCGACAGAGAAAATATACCTGAAGCTGGACGGGTAATCAATCCTGCTTACGTTTCCCAATGCACATGTTTGATAATGCCGTAATGCTTCCATACTGCATGGAAATGCTACGTATTCGTGTAAAATGCAAGTGCTTATGATGCATGCTTATGCAAAGAGTTACTTCAGCAAAATAAATGCTGAAGACAAACTGGATCCGCTGGTGATAACCGGAATACTACCGATACGTTTCCAACAAAATAAATGCTGGAGAGATGAACTAACTCCGTTGGGGATAACCATCCTGCTGGGAAAGTAGCTCACAAACTCATAACTTCAAACTCTGCTGAAAAATGATCGTCCTGACGAGGAAGGATCAACCTGTTGGGGAAAGAGAGAAGCAATCCTGGAAACTGCTTTCAAAAGTGTCAATGCTCTGTGGGGATAATTCATCCTGCTATCACTGAGCTGGGAACTGAACGGTGCGCTCTGATTTGCACTATACAAGAACTCTCTAGGGAGTTAATCCTATCCGCCTCGACCCTTGATGGGGAGGACTCTGCTCTGCTTGATAAGCCAATTCTGAACTACTGAAGATACATTGATCTTTTCCTTTGACGCAATCTCCACTCTCCTGGGGAGACAACATTCAATTTTGCCTGGGGCGACTTCACTGGGGAAAGACACAACATTCATCCCCTGGAGAGGGTACTAGCCTGCCATGGACTCTGGCGGGGAACTTTGCGAGCTTTTGAATACCTGCAAAAGTCAACAAGCAAACACAAGACAATCTATGCAAAAAGAAACATCTTGGTAATCACCCATGACAACCATTCAGGTAATTTCCGGTTTTAACAATCATCGGCCGAGGCCCGCCTGTTTACACATATGTAAGTTTATCAAAAACATTGACATTTTCTACAAACAAACTGTAAAAGTTAAAACCAAAGTCACACACTACACTGAATAACACACTTTATTGATAACGGCCTGAAAATAGGCAAGATTTGTACCTCAGATGCAACTCCTAAAAAGAGGTAGTCACACATAAACAAAATGCGGAAATGTACAAAGATACAGAATAAAATTTGTACACATGTCGGCAACGTGTTACAGACGAACACCATGAGTTGATCCTCCTATGACTCGCCGGACTCTGACGCTTTCCTGATCTCTGTCTTCGGAAGAGATTACTTTGGATAGTCGACCCCCGGATGCTCCCAAACCACTAGATAATCTAACTTGGACCACAGTCATTTGCTTCTCAAATCCCTAACTTTTGCGTGAATCGCCCTTTGCGGGTTTTCAATTCACCGGGATACCCCTTTTTGTCGAAGCCTCCCAGTGTAGGTTTTCGACTTTGCGGGTGTACATTTTTTCCATTTTATCCCTAACTTTTGCCCGAACCGTTTATTCTGTTTTTGGTTCGCCAGGATGCCCCATTTTTGCCTGGACTCTCTTTTTACTGTCCAGCGGGTCAATTTTTAAGCAAAGTATTTTTTGACTGCGTCCGAGTTCACAGGGGACGAAAAGTCTTCACCATCCATGGTGGACAATATCAAGGCTCCTCCGGAGAAGACCTTTCTCACGACGTATGGACCTTCATAATTGGGAGTCCATTTGCTCCTGTGATCCGATTGCGGTGGGAGAATCTTCTTCAGCACAAGATCACCCGTCTGAAAGCTTCGAGGTCGAATCTTCTTGTCAAACGCTTTCTTCATCCGGCTCTGATCTAGCCTACCATGTGCAATTGATGCCAGTCTCTTCTCATCTATCAAGCTCAGCTGATTCAATCTATTTCTCACCCATTCTGCCTCATCAAGCTGAACATCAAGCAAAACCCTCAAAGATGGTATCTCAACCTCCAATGGCAGGACTGCCTCCATGCCATACACCAGTGAGAATGGAGTTGCCCCGGTTGATGTACGCACCGTCGTGCGATAACCGTGCAAAGCAAACGGCAACATCTCATGCCAATCCTTATACGTTACCACCATCTTCTGAACAATCTTCTTTATGTTCTTGTTGGCCGCTTCAACAGCGCCATTCATCTTGGGTCTGTACGGAGATGAATTATGATGCTCGATCTTAAACTCCCGACAAAGATCCTTCATCATCTTATTGTTCAGGTTCGAACCATTATCAGTAATGATCCGTTCAGGAATACCGTATCTGCAAATTATATCCCTCTTGATAAATCTGGCCACCACCTGTTTCGTCACATTGGCGTAATATGCTGCTTCCACCCACTTGGTGAAGTAATCGATCGCGACTAGGATGAAGCGATGCCCATTAGAAGCAGTAGGCTCAATCTTGCCAATCATATCAATCCCCCACATGGAGAAAGGCCATGGAGAAGCCATAACATTCAGTGGACTGGGTGGCACATGGATCTTATCAGCATAGATCTGGCACTTGTGACACCGCTTGGCGAACTTGAAACAGTCCGTTTCCATCGTTAACCAGTAATACCCCGCCCGCAACAACTTTCGGGTCATAGCGTGCCCACCAGCATGTGTACCAAAAGTTCCTTCATGGACCTCTTCCATGAGTAAATTGGCTTCCTTCTCGTCTACACACCAGAGGAGTACCAAATCGTGGTTCCTTCTATACAGAACGCCGTCGGGATTCAGATAGAAGTTGCCTGCTAATCTCCTTAGAGTCTTCTGATCACGACTGGATGCCCCAGCCGGATATTCCTTGTTCTTCAGGAAATTCTGTATGTCGAAATACCAAGGTTTACCGTCAGATGCTTCATCAATTGCAAACACAAAGGCCGGCCTATCAAGGCGAGATATGACAATCCTGGGAGCCTCATTCCAGTAGTTGACCTTATACATCGAGGATAATGTTGCAAGGGCGTCTGCCATTTGATTCTCCGCCCGAGGTACATGATGAAACTCCACTTTATCAAAGAAAGGTAACAACCTTCTCGCATAATTCATGTACGGTACCAGATTAGGTTGGCGTGTCTCCCACTCTCCCTTAATCTGGTTCACAACCAATGCTGAATCCCCATATAAGTCCAGATTCTTGATCCTCAGATCGATAGCCTCCTCTAACCCCATAATACAAGCTTCGTACTCGGCTTCATTATTCGTCACTGGAAAAGTCAATCTGACCGTAAACGGGATGTGCGACCCGTGGGGAGTTGTAATGATTGCCCCAATCCCACTACCGTACGAATTGACAGCCCCATTGAAAATCAATTGCCACTGGGAACTCCGCTCAGGACCCTCACCAGGCAACGGCTCCTCACAATCTTTAGCCTTCAAGTACATTATGTCCTCATCAGGAAACTCAAACTTCATAGGCTGATAATCCTCAATCGGCTGTTCGGCAAGATATTCAGACAGAATACTTCCCTTAATGGCCTTCTGGGAAACATACTGGATATCGTATTCTGTCAATACCATTTGCCATCTAGCAATCCTTCCAGAGAGCGCTTGCTTTTCAAACACATACTTGATCGGATCCATCTTCGATATCAGCATGGTTGTATGGTTCAGCATGTACTGTCTTAGGCGTTTGGCAGCCCACGCCAATGCACAACACGTCTTTTCGAGCATAGAGTATCGAGATTCACAATCCGTGAACTTTTTACTCAAGTAGTAAATTGCATGCTCTTTCCTTCCTGTCTCGTCATGTTGACCGAGAACACAACCCATGTTGTTCTCAAGAACCGTCAGATACATAATCAGCGGTCGTCCCGCTACTGGGGGTATCAACACCGGAGGTTCCTACAAGTATTCTTTTATCTTTTCAAATGCCCTTTGGCAATTGTCGTTCCAGACCACCGCTTGATCTTTCTTTAACAGTTTGAACAAAGGTTCACACGTGGTCGTTAGGTGAGAGATGAACCTGGCAATGTAGTTTAATCTCCCTAAGAATCCACGGACTTCTTTTTCTGTTCTCGGTGCTGGCATCTCTTGTATTGCTTTTATTTTTTTCGGATCAACCTCGATTCCTTTCTTGCTCACAATGAACCCCAGTAGCTTCCCGGATCTCACTCCGAAGGTACACTTGTTAGGGTTCAGCCTCAGCCTGAACTTCCTCAGCCTCTTGAACAACTTCAGCAGATTAACCAGATGTTCTTCCTCCGTTTGAGACTTGGCAATCATGTCATCGACATACACCTCAATCTCTTTGTGCATCATGTCGTGAAAGAGCGTTGTCATAGCCCGCTGGTACGTTGCCCCAGCATTTTTCAAACCAAAGGGCATCACCTTATAACAAAAGGTTCCCCACGGGGTGATAAAGGTCGTTTTTTCCATATCTTCCGGAGCCATTTTGATCTGGTTGTACCCTAAAAATCCATCCATGAAAGAGAATACCGAAAACTGAGCTGTGTTGTCAACTAACACATCAATATGCAGCAGCGGGAAATCATCTTTCGGGCTCGCTTTGTTTAGATCCCTATAATCAACACACATTCGAACCTTGCCATCTTTCTTTGGCACAGACACGATATTAGCGACCCAAGTGGGATAAGTGGTGACAGCCAGGAACCCAGCATCCCATTGCTTCTGCACTTCTTCCTTTATCTTTACAGCCATGCCAGGACGAGTCCTTCTGAGCTTCTGTTTCACAGGCGGGCAATCTTCCCTCAACGGCAGACGATGAACAACCATATCGGTATCCAAACCCGGCATGTCCTCGTAGGACCAAGCAAATATATCGATGTATTCGCGCAGCATCTCAATAAGCTCTTGCTTGATGTCAACCTGCAACGCAGCCCCTATACGAATATTCCTGACGCATTCTTCAGACCCTAAATTGACAATATCAATCTCTTCATGGTGAGGTAGAATGACTCTCTCCTCTTGCTTCAACAACCGACTCAGCTCTTCTGATAAGTCACTATCCTCAACAATCTCCTCCTCAGCTTGGAAGATCGGATGCTCGAAGTCTAAACGAGTCATAGGAAGTCTTTGGTCGATGTCATCTGAAAATTCATGAATCCTGCGAGGGAAACGGTTAAGTGCTTCAAAATGATATACAAGCAAAATACATAACCACGCTGCCATTTTATTGAAAAATAAAAAACAGGAAGAAAAGGATCACAACATTTGAATGTAAAAAACGTCGTCATTTATTGATCATGCAAACATACAGGTAAACAGTTAGGCCCTAAGACGAGGTCAACGATGCCCCGGGCAAGGCATGTGATCATACAATGATTGAAAAAAACAACGCATTACTGTTTGGTGACTTGGATGACGTCCTGGATGGACCAGTTGCATAGGCTTTGCCCTGGCATGCTGGGTCGAATCCATGCGTCCATGTCGCAGTCGCTATCCACTTCCTCCGTATCAGACACGACATTAATCCTTTCAAAGCTAACCCCTCCGGGCGTGAACACCACAGGTCCCTTGTACTTAGGCGCACTCTGTGAGGGAGATGGGCGGTACCCCAAGCCATACCTATCTTGCTTCACTGGTATGTCCAGAACCTGCCCCCACTTCTGAGTCTCTCCTGCTTGCACCAACGCCTTGGCTTCTTTATATGAGGAGACGGCCACCTCTTGCCCTTCACTCTTCACCGGAGCTTCTTCTTTAACCTTCACCCCTTCGAACGCCTGATACAGTGTTTCATGAATCTCTCCATCTACCTCCACGTATTTGAAGGAAGACAAATGACTGACTAGAATATCCTCTTCGCCACACACCGTCACAATACTCCCCTCAACCATATACTTCAGCTTCTGATGGAGCGTAGAAGTTACTGCCCCAGCGACATGAATCCAAGGTCTCCCGATCAAACAGCTATATGCAGGCTGGATGTCCATGATGTAAAACACTGTATCAAACACCTCCGGACCTACCTGGATGGGTAACGTTACGGACCCGAATACCGACCTCCTTGTTTCGTCAAAGGCCCTCACCACCAAACCACTAGGTGTGCACAACAACCCACGGGTATCCAATTTCAACAGGGCTTTCTTTGGTAACACATTCAACGAGGACCCAGTGTCTACCAGCACATGGGATAAAATAGTGCCCCGGCATTCGATAGAGATGTGCAAGGCATTATTGTGATCACGCCCTCTAGGCGTTAGGTCAAAATCCGTGAATCCCAAACCATGCCCAGCATTAACATGTGCCATAACTCCCTCCAGCTGATTGACTGAAATCTCTTGCGGCACGAAGGATGTCTCAAGTATCTTCAACAGGGCATTTCTATGCGCCTCAGAACACAACAACAGCGATAATATGGAGATCTTTGACGGGGTCTGCTGCAGGTGATCTACGATCTTGTAGTCACTTTTGCGAATCAATCTCATGAATTCTTCCACATCTTTGGTTATCGGTTCTTTCTCCTTACTCCCCGAAGGTTCCCCCTCAACCACTTTGTTCTTACCCCTGGCGAGCCTCTCTGCCTCGACCTCAGGTGAAGTGAAAATTCTCCCGCTCCGGGTTATACCACCCGCTCCCACTATGTTATCTACGGATCCCGCTGGCGGATCATTCAAGTCAATCTTTTCCCCATTGCAATACACCTCAGCACCGTAGCTCCACGGGACTGCCTTTGTGCTCTCATAAGGGATTGGTTTAGCCTTGGTAATAGTAATGGTCGGCCTTTTCGATGATGCCGAAATCGTCACTGATTTGAACGGAATGGTGATCGTAGCAACCTCACTGCGCTCTTTTTCAGATTCTGTCTCAACAGACTTCTCTCGCCCCACAGACCTGTCAAACTGCAGGATTCCTTCATCAATCAAACCTTGAACTCCCCTTTTCAACTTCTCACAACCCCCAAGTTGAACCAAACAGTCGGCACACTCTTCACTGCATCCGGGATAGACACCTCCCTTCAATAAGCGCTGCTTTACGTAACTCAAAGGGGTTTTCAGCTTGCTCACTTCCGAAACCAAGTCCAACTCATCATCTGTCAGGATTGCATTGGCCCCAGCCCCACCATGCTTGGGCATTGGCTGTTGCATGATATTGGGATCGTCCTTCCCGAAGTTAATAGCCGTACTATCAAGAAAATCCTGTACTTTATGCTTGAAAGCTAGGCAATTTTCAATATTGTGCCCTGGTGCACCCGAATGGAAGTCACAATGCTCATTAATATCATACCCGACTGGTGGCTGGCCGGTTGGTGGTGCTAAGGTCCTCTTCTCGACTAGCTGCAATTTCAACAAAGCTTGAAGAAGTTCTGCATATGATACCGGCGGTACCTCGAATACTCTCCTCGGTCGCGGGTTCTGAAATCTGCGCTGATTATTATTTGGCTGCTGCTGAGCCTGCTGCTGTGGTTGTTGTCCCTGCTGTTGAGAAGGCCCTGGAATGGTTACACTTGCAACCTGCGACTGCTGATGCCAGTTCTGTCCTCTATTTCTCCGTCGAGCATTGTATACAGCGTTGGTATCACCCTGCCTTTTGCCACCAAACGTCTTCTTATTACCTCCTGCGGAACTGGACTCACCCGTTTGAATTTTACCAATCTTCACTCTGTTTTCAATGCGCTCCCCCATCAAGCTCAACTCAGAGAAGGTACTCATCGAAAAATTAAGCAACCGGTCATAGTACATTCCAGAGAAAGTTCCTATAAACATGTCCATCATTTCGCGCTCCACCATCGGAGGGTGTACCCTAGCAGCCAGATCTCGCCACCTTTGGGTGTATTCCTTAAAGCTCTCGCTAGACTTTTGAGACATGCTCTGTAGCTGGACTCGGTTAGGGGCGAGATCACTATTATATTGATAATGTCGAACAAAAGCCTCTGCCAGCTCTTTCCAACTCCTGATCTGAGTAGGTTCCAAGCTCATGTACCACTCCAGCGATGGCCCTGACAGGCTATCCTGGAAGAAGTGCATCAGCATCTTTTCATCCTCAGAATACGCGGACATACGCTTGTAAAACGCGCGCACATGCACCCTAGGGCACGTATCCCCTTTGTACTTATCAAATGACGGCGCTTTGAATTTCAGCGGGACCCTCAGCCCTGGGACCAGCCCCATATTTGACATATCCAGCCCAAGAGCATTCTGGCTGGCTAATCCGTTCACTTTCTCTTCTAGCAATCTCATCCCATGGTTGTCATCCCTAGCTCTTTCATAACCCTCATTCTGACCAGAGAACACATCCTCCTGACGATCCTCCCAGCGAGGTACTGCATCGTATCCAACATAATCTGCATCACGGCCCGGACCCGTTTGGAAGTACCTGGGGTCGTACCTCAGATTGCCCATCTCTTGAGCGTTGTAAGCACCAGTTCCATATCCAAGATTACCATAACCATAGTCACCAAACCCAGCCTTGGTGCCAGCAATGTTGCCATACCCCATGTTCACACCATTGAAGCCCTGGTTACCATTATTACCATTCATTCCGACATTCTCAGCGCCCCCATTGAAACCCTGGTTGACATTACCCACAAATACCCCAGCAGTATCTGCATTGGCATTCATATTACCGGCGTTCCCACCTCCGCCTGCAGGACCAGTTTCTCCAGCATTCAAACCGGTTACGGGAATAGCATCAGCACTTTGACGATTCTCAATTCGGGGAGAAGCAGCAATATTTTCACCATGCGGTGTCCCGTTGTTTTCAGCCCGTGCGACCAACGGTTGAACCAGAGTCTGCAGCTGCTCTTGTCCTTTGGCGATGGTCTCTATGGTTTGCATGAGCATGGCCATCCTATCACGCATTTCTTGCATTTCACTCTGCACGTTGTCCATGATCTTCTTGTGATTAGTTCTGGTAGAGTAACGGTGGACCCGCTTTTCTGCAATCCTAAAAATACCTGGATATATGATGACAAAAGATAAGGAACATGGATCACAACCCTGTAACGCAATATGATTCATGCAAACAAAATGCAAAAAATGCTAACGTGCATGTGTGCATTGGGGATAATTTCCCCTCCAATTCCAGTGTCAGGGTAGCAAGACAAGAGAAACCATAAAGACAATATTTAGAAAAACCCTCATATATTTATTGGAATAACAGTCTCGTCAAGGCGTTACACAACTATGTTCCATACAACTGATATGATAAAGGAGGATCCCAACCAACATGTCTGGCGGTGATCTCAACACATAGAATACAAGAAAGAAGTCAAGTGCGGGTATGATCGCGGAAATCCTCGAACAGCTTCTTCGTCTCTGGGTGATCCGGTCGATAAATCAAGCCTTCTATCAACTGATCCCTTTTCTTGACCGTTCCTTGGATATCTCTGACAAAATCTTCCCAAGCTTTATCCTGGGCACCATCCTCAGGTTTGGGCCTCTTGGTGTCTGCTCTGCGCTGACAATCTTCCAGATTCTTCATGGCATCAATCAGTTTGCGTTCGGCCTCGTATCGACGGAATGCTTCTTCTTCAAGCTCTTCAGTCTTCACTTTAACCTGTTCTCCTAACTGATCAACCTGCATCTTTAGCTCTTCTTCCCGTTCTTTGCGTTTGGCCATAGTGAGGTCCCAATGCTCTCTGAACTTAGCTAACTTCGTGTAGGCCCTTTCCAGCTCTTGTTTCTTAGTAGCCAATACACTGCTAACTGAGTCTACATCTAACTCCAAACGCTTCTTGGTTTCAGTCAACTCCAATAAAGCAGTCTTCAGATGTTTCAAAGTTTCAGCCTGTTGCTTGGAAGAATATCCTGTTTCAATCTTTTCATGACGAAGCTGGGCATTCTCTTTCTCTAAAGCTTCTTTAGCCTTTGCTAACTCTTCTTTCTATGCCAACAGCTGCCTGTATACATGTATGTCTATAGTGGTGGGCTCCTCCACCGGAGAAGGATACAATGGCTGAACTGCAGGATAAGGCATAAGGAATTTCGTAGCTCGTTCACGAATCCACTCCACATACGGACCAAGAACTCGAGTACCCCCTTTGCTAAATGAAGACTTTCCTCTCTTATGCAGGTTCTTCCATGCTTTCTCAAGCTTGATCAACATCTTTTCCTCTATTTCCCCAATAAGATACAGAGATTCCTGTATCTCCTCGGGCTTTGGCGCTTCCTGAGGTGCATATCCAAACTGCCTGATTAATAAGGAAGGGTTGTAATTGACACATCCCCTCCTTCCTATCAAAGGAACATTAGGGAATCCTTCGCATTTGTATATGACCTCAACTCCTAACACCTCCTCATTAACCCACACTACATTCTCAGAAGTCAACCCCATCAAGCGCTCAGGCCATCCTAAAGAATCAATAGAAGTGACGAAAGGCCCTGACTTCGGCATATGACTAGTAAACCACCTGCACAGCAGAGGTACACAGCAAGAGACATTTTTTCCTCGCTGTTTTTCATTTTTGTAGTGAGTGGAATGGTGAATATCTCCCAGCAAGGTAGGAACTGGGTTCTTTGCAGCCAAAATATAGAAAGCATCTGCATCAACAAAATCAGGTTGGTTTGGAAACAATACAATGCCATAAACACACACAACAAGGATGGCATCAAAAACAACCCAACCACCCTTCTTAGCATACTCCCGAGCCTTCTATACCAAAATACCCAATGGAACTCCCCATACATCTCCTTTCCTAATCATCTTCCCTGTCAGCTCAAACTCTCCTAAGTACAGAATAGCAGACAGCTCAGCCAGATTAGGCTTAGCGTCCGTGTGATAGAAAGGCATCTGCTCGCGAATCGGTATATCCAAGAGTGCAGAATACTCCTCCAGGGTAGGAGCCAAGACAAAGTCAGGAAATACGAAACACCTGAGCTCAGCATCATAAAACTGCAATAGGGTGTAAACACCGCTGATCTCATAAGCCGAGGGCTGGTAAACATAAGTCAGGATCCTCCCATATGTCTTCCTGAAATCTCCCATCACTTTCTTCCCAGCAATGGTAATTAACTCTGACAACAGACTGATATCTGGAGACGGGAATCTGTAGGGTAACACTCTCTTCATGGCTTCCATGTCTGCTAGGAAACAACCACCGGAACTGGGAGGGAAAATATGTACCTGCAATACACACACGTTAGTTGGATGCAAATGGGAATGCAATATGATAAATGATGCAATCAGGGGACAAAAAGGTTATGCTGTAGCCTGAAGAGGAACATCTCTGTGATATCAAGAACAGAAAACCACCACGGTCACCAGAACCTCATGACACTGACTATTATCCGACACCCAAAATACCAATACCCTGGTAAGAAATCCATCTGAACCTCTGTCTCTGACGAGAAAACCATCTGATAATAGCATCAACATCAGACAAGAAATCCATCTGATCCAAATAACACACCTGTTAACGAGCCAAGAAAACCATCTGATAAATACTGAATCAAGGTTTCTGAAGGCCAGTTTTCCTGCAATAACCCAATCCCTCTCACAGGTATGGACCTAATCCACGGACAAAGGTACGGCCTCCTATGCGGTCATCAGCGTCACAGGCTTTCATGAGTGACGATACGATTCCCAGAAGGAGTGGCATCATCAAGTCATGAAGAGGCCTCACTTAGCCGACTTCCAATTGATCGGTCCCCAGAGTCGACAATCCTCACGTCTGGACTCCCCTCAGATCCTCAGGATCGGAAAGGAGCACCTCGGAGAGAACCTCGTCTGAGCGCAGATTTCGTAGGGAACTGTGTCTGCTCAGCAAATAGGTTCGTCTACTACTCTCCACAACTATGTCTAGGTGCATACTCAAGCCCAGGTCCGGCTTCTCGCTCACAGTAACCTCCCTCTCCCACAGCAATAATCACAATAATATAGTGCTGAAAATAAATGCGGAAAGGTAAAGGTGCGGAAAAGTAAAGCACATATGTACAACACCCAACAGATAAACACCGAAGCGCTAGGATTGACTCGCGTAGGGGATGGGAAACGGTCCCAGCATAAGGGATGGGAAAAGTCCCTAGATGCTACATATTCCCCAGCAGAGTCGCCAGCTGTCGCTACTGCGAAGATCGGCGCCGGCATGACAGAAGAGTCGCCACCTTTCGTTATTTATCCCTCAGAGCGGGAAAGGAAACGATCGGAAAAACCTGACGAAAAAAGGTAAGACAAGGTCATCGCAACCATTGTCTGGGTTCGGGAGTCGGTTACGCAAGGGGAAGGTATTAGCACCCCTCATGTCCGTCGTACTCGACGGGATCCACGCTTGGTGTTTATAAGGAAAAGGGTGTGTTTATCTATCTACGCTAGTGGTCAGTCTGAAAAGAAAAGAAAAGGACAGGACTCGACAGAACATACGCTGTTCTGGGCCTACGTACTCCCTCGTGCAATGGGAAAGTCAGAGTCAACGTAGTTCGACTACCTACGTCTAGACGGGGGGAAGGTTGCTCGCCAGGACGTCGCGTCATGTGCCTACGTACTTCCACACGACATGGAAGATCAGAGCAAACGTAGTTCGGGCTACGCACGACACAAGCTGTTCAAGTGTTTTTTATGGGAAAATGCACCTTAACCAAGGGTTTTCACAGTCCAGGAGGACAAAAAGTTTTGATGTTTGTTCAAATCTTTTGACGGAAGAAATGAATTCACTTTTGTTTTATCCCTTATTAAGTGTTTTTCTGTTGTTTTGAGAAAGGAAAGAGACACCCTAAAACTATGGTTGAAAAGGGGAATCTACCTAATGTTATCATGCCTGGTTAACCAACCTAATGACTATCATAACTCCTCCACAGTAGAGAAGTTAGAGCTCCTAAGGGATCATGGCAAAAGCACTAAACAGCAAACAGGAAACACTGCAAAGTAAAGAAATACTGGAAATGTGCATGAATGCAACAACCAAACAAGCAAGGCACAAAGGCCACAAACCACAGAGGTAAGGGAGCTCAGCTCTACCAAATACCAACAAGAAAAGCCACTCAATAACAATCAAGCAGAAGGAGGACCACCTCAACTTCTCATGCACACAAGCAGGATTATTTCTAAGATGCACCTATCTCAGAAATATCTATATGAACCCCTAAGTCTAATGCAGCACAGCACCACACAAGTCAATCAACACAAAGAGAAGGCTAACCAGCCTGGCAAACTCTTATCCAAAAGCAATAAACTAACCCTGAGCAGGACCCTAAACAACCCTAAAACAAAACCCTAATCTGCCCTAAGCAAAACCCTAAGCAAAACCCTAAAGGGAGAAATCAATCCCATTCTTCAAGCTTCAAGACAAGGTTACCAAAGAAGGAGAGCTAAGTAGACAGACCCATAGTGCCTTCCTCAGGAAAGTACTAGGAGGCTTCCACTTAGGAATCATATCCCATGTGGCTCAACAACTGTGAACGGTTTACATTCCTCTTCAGGAGAAACTAAACTCACATGAAGGCTCCAACATCATTGGATATTCAATAAATCCTACATGAACTAAGGGAACTAAGTGAACAGACCCATAGTGCTTTCCTCTGGAAAATACTAGGGGGCTTCCACTTAGGAATCATATCCCATGTGGCTCAAACCAAAAGAAACTATCTCTAAAGTTCAACCACAGTTGAACTTCAAAGTCAGAAGCCCTCAAGACTTCTCCTATTCTCAAGCTCAAGCAAAAATAGCAAAACAACTTCTAAAAATCCACCAAAAATCTAGGGGAAACCTACATGTCTCTATGATCCCAAGATCAAATCTCAAAGCCTAAGTCAACTTCTAAGGCTACTAAACAATCCCTAACAGGTGAATGGTCAAGGGTTAACCAGCAAGTTATGAGGTCTTTACTCTCTAACCCTAAAACAACATCAATCAATTTCTAAAAAATCCACGAAAATCCTATGGGGAGCATGCATCAGTCTAGTACAACATACTAAAAAAGAAAAGCAAGATTCAGTACCAAGTGAGAGAAATAAAATCAGCAAGGCAGACACATCACAAATCAATATTCAATACCAATTAAAATGCAAAAAATGCAATAAAAATGAAAATGCATGATCAAATTAATATTTTTGCACCATAAAATCATAAATTGCACTATGAACCTATAGAAAAAATAAGGGAATTAATTGGATAATCCTACTATTTTTTATGAATTATTTTCTATCATGGATAAAACAAAGAAATTAAAAAAAGAAAATAGAACCCACACGTGGCAAATAGAAATAATTTTCAGTTCAGTTCAGCTTTAGGCCTATCCTGGGGGTGCAGATATCAAATGTTCACTAAGCCCATTCCCAAAATCAATCAGTTTCCAAAGCCCAGGGAGGGGGGGGGCAACGAGTAAACAAGGGGTGGTTCGTAGTAATCCTATCATTGGGCCTAAACTAACTCCAACCCTAACCCAAAACCAACAAACAAAACCACCCTCTCCCAGCAAAAATTCGTCTACTGTTCACTAAACCAAACCCTAGCGCCGTCCTCTCCCTAACCTCTCTCCCAGACTCTCAAAGAACCTCTCTGAAACACTCTCATTCTCCTCTCAAACTTTCTCAAACAAATCCTCAAACAACAAAACAATCTTTGCACCACACTTAATCCATGCATCAAACACTTTCTAAACCCTAACAACTCTAAATCCCACTGAGACAACACCATCTGAAG
Organism: Lathyrus sativus; assembly: GCA_963859935.3. NCBI lineage: Eukaryota > Viridiplantae > Streptophyta > Magnoliopsida > Fabales > Fabaceae > Lathyrus > Lathyrus sativus. Next base: position 414,007,333 of record OZ012738.1, on the reverse strand, counting down.
TCATTCAATCAAGCAGAAAAACGAGCAACAAGTTCAAAGAAGGCGCACCTGGAGATGAAGCAAGAACGAGCGTAGATCTTGAAGCTCGCTGGAGAAATTGAAGACCTCAGAGCTTGAAGTTCTGGGAAAAAAACGAAGAACAAACTGTTGAAGGTCGTTGCAAGAAGATGAAGATCTTGCTCCGTTGGTTGAAGATTTCTTAAGAAGACGAAGAACAAGATGATGTTCTTGAAAGCGAGTTGATCTCGAAGCCGCTAATGAATCTGGAGATCTTAACCACGAACGAATATGGTCCTTGATGAAGTTCTGGAAAGAAAATTGAAGAAGACGATGCTCTTGAGGATTCTGGGAATTTTGGACGAACAAACTCAAGCTGATGAAGATTCAACAAGCTTGATGAACATTGATGAGCGAAGACGAAAATCTGGATGGATGAAGCTTCTGACGAATTGATGTTGTCCGGCGAGGAGCGAACGGAGGAGATCGGAGGGGAAAACGATGAAGTTCTTGAATCCCTGCAAATTTTGCAGATTCCGGCGAGATGAGCGGCGGCCGGAGGTCGTTAGGGTGGCCGGAGACTGCTAGTCAAGGCAGTTGCATGGCCGGCGGCGGACTCTCCGGCGAGGTGGAGGGGGTGACAAGTGGCCTGAGGGTGCTATTGCATGTACCACACGTGGCGAGGGAGAGTGAGTGCGGGGACGCGTGGAAGGTTTCTGGTGAGTGGAGTGTGAGTGGAATTATGATGTGGCTTCCTCTGGCTTGAACACGTGTGATCTGGCTTTATAGTGACACATGGCGATTCTGGACAAAAACAGACTGAAAGAATGGGCCTCCAAAAAAACTCTGGGCCCACGAATTTGGATTATTGGACTGAAGACTAATGACCCTAATTATCACTAACTCAGACTAATAAACATTAAAATTGCCTACTTAATACTGAATTAACACTTAAAACTACAATTAAGACTTAAAACGAAAATTAAAACTGCAATAAAATGCTAACTGAAAATTAGACTAATCTAAACCCTAATTAAATCTGATAAATCCTAACTAACACCTAAACAAATGATTAAGACCTAATTAATCTAACTAATCCTAATTTAATCTAAAAAAGAGAATTAACCTAAAAAACTCTATTAATTCCAATTAATTTCTAAACTAATAAAAGTAGAAAAAACTCTAATAAATCTATTAATCCTATTTAATGAAAACCTTATTAATTTCTATACTAACAAACTATATTAATTTCTATTTAATTTCTAATGAAGCCTATATTAAGCTATATTAATTTCTACTTAACGAATCCTAATAAAAGAAATATTCTATTAAACTATTATCTAAAAATGACTTAATATCTAAAAAAGAGTTTTATTCTAAAATCTACTTAAAACAATTTATAAACTCTAAAAAAGATTTAAAACTATTAAAAATATTAAAAAAATCTATTTAAATTCTAGAAAATCTATAAAACCTATTTAAAATCTACAAAAGGCTATTAAATCCTAAAAAAGGTAAACAAAGGCAAATAACCAACATAAAAAAACGCGAGACCAGATCGAAGTAAACAGTAAACCCGGACACCAAGAATCTCAAAAATCACTGCGTAAGCCGAAAACACCCAGGAAGCGCGTGACTTTCCAAAATAACCTCTGATTACCCGAACCGGTCTGAGACGTCTTATAGGTGAAAACCAGGCTGTAATTCTGACATCATCTGTATGATTAAAAATGTAATGCATGTGGTATGCAAATGCGAATGCAAAAATGAGCCGAAACGTAAATCAGGAGCGGGAACCGGTTGGTCAAATTTTAGGGTGCAACAATACCCCTCTGGCTGATAACGAAACCCAATAATTTCCCTGATCGTACTCCAAACGTGCACTTGTTGGGATTCAGACGGAGCTTGTATTCTCTCAATCGACCAAACATTTTCAATAAATGATTGACATGATCATCTTCAGTCTTTGACTTAGCTATCATATCGTCCACATAAACTTCGATCTCCTTGTGCATCATATCATGGAACAAAGTAGTCATAGCCCTTTGGTATGTTGCCCCGGCGTTCTTTAATCCAAACGACATAACTCTATAACAAAAGGTGCCCCAAGGGGTGATGAACGATGTCTTCTCTCGGTCTTCGGGAGCCATTCTGATCTGATTGTATCCTGAAAATCCATCCATAAAAGAGAAGATTTCATACCTCGCAGTACTGCCAACCAAAATGTCGATGTGAGGTAATAGAAAATCGTCCTTTGGACTGGCCTGATTCAGATCCCTGTAATCCACACACATACGCACTTTTCCATCCTTGTTCGGAACGGGCACAATGTTGGCTAACCAGAGCGGATACTCAGCAGTGACAAGAAAACCTGCATCAATCTGTTTCTGTACCTCTGTCGCTTGCGCGAAAATAAGGTGCCGGCATGACAGAAGAGTCGCCACCTTTCGTTATTTATCCCTCAGAGCGGGAAAGGAAACGATCGGAAAAACCTGACGAAAAAAGGTAAGACAAGGTCATCGCAACCATTGTCTGGGTTCGGGAGTCGGTTACGCAAGGGGAAGGTATTAGCACCCCTCACGTCCGTTGTACTCGATGGGATCCTCGCTTGTTTGTTTACTTGGACGGGTTGGTTATAATCTATCTACCTATCAAGGCTGGCTGAAAAAGAAAAGAAAAATGACTCGGCAAAGCGTCGCACTTTATGCCTACGTATTCTCATCAGAGAATGAGAAATCAGAGTCAACGTAGTTCGGCCTACGAAGGGTTACGGGGGAAAGGTTGAAGGTTGCTCGCTAGGATATCGCATCCTATGCCTACGTACTTCCACACTGTATGGAAGATCAAAGCAAACGTAGTTCGGGAAACTACGGCTTATCTCCTGAAAGAAGTGTTTTTTATTGTGTTTGCGATTTCAACCGCACTAGAGACTGTGACCTGAGAGTGAATGCGTCGCATGTCACCCAAAGGGTACCATACTAAACATCCAGACTGTGGAAAAGAAACTCTCCCACAATCCTTTCTCAGATAGCTTAAGGCTCGTAACGTACGAAAGAAATCATTCATGATTACTGTATCTTAAACTGCTTTGAGATGAGAAGAGAACAGGCCCAACTAGGAGGGAGACTATCAAGTCCTACTGTTATCATGCCATGGATTCATCCTATGGTTGAGGTTTGAACAGGGAACTCCTAGAAGTTGTCATGCATAGGTTTCAACCTAAAAGTCTATCATCAAATCCTTATCAAAGGAAATGAGAGTCCTAAGGGATCATGTCAATGATACACCAAAACAGACAAAGCATCAGCTTTAACAGTAAAATGCATGCAATGCAAGTGAGGGAGGAAATGTGTGTGGGGCTTCAGCCTCCACAAGCTCATCTCAACCTCAAGCCAGTCATGAAATAACAGTAATCATACTGCAATATAAACAACATGCTATCAAGCAATAAACAGTAAACTGCAATCATACGGATAAAAGAAATGAAATGCCATCAGGCAAACAAACCACATGGGCAAGGGAGCTGGGCTCTACCGAATACCCGCAAGCAAAGCCACTCAATAACAATACAAGCAGAGGGAGCAACCCAAATGCTCCAACAAACAGGATTTAATCCACAAGATGAGGTGAGGATGTTAAAGTGCTCACTGACTTCCGAAGGATGCCATTAAGGACTTAACATCAAAAGGAAAGGCTCTCTCAAAGTTCTACCTCATAGGGCAAGGTCACTAATCCCTCCAAAGGAGAGAGGTGAATACCCTTAAGGGACTTTATATCATAGAGAAGGAAGGAGGTGAACAAGACACTCCTTGTTTATTGAATGGAATTATTCTATCTAAAGCTCTACCTATGTACCTATGATCCTATAAACAGAACAAACAAAAGCTAAAACTAAGCTCCTCTGCAAGGTCTTCAAAGCTTCAATGATGATCCACAAGGCCTTCAACTCAATCTTCAAGGCTCACACACTCAAAGGAGAAGAAAAGCAAGCACAACAATACAAACTATGCCCTTAAGCAACACACATACTAACCATACATCCAAAAATCAATTAAAAATACTAAAATACTATATAATACTATAGCAAAATTCTAGGGGATTCTACACATACTTACCCTTAACCCATATATTCCCCATACACTAATTTGGCCTATAAAACCCAAAACAAAATTGTTCAAATCTACTTATGCAACCTAAAACCCTAATTTGAGTACACTAATGCTAGCCTAAACAAACTAATCAAATTTTAATCTACAAATCATGAATTAAATCCTATGGGAAACTATGATTCAATACCTAACTATGCCAAAAAGAATGGCTCAAAAATCCTAAGGGAAAGTCCTAAAACAAATTCTACAAAATTGAGTAACAACTAAAATCAATTAAAAAGACTATTTACAAGAATAATATGCTAAAAATATTAACAGAAAAATAAGATGGAATTTTATTTATGGATATTTTTCTAGGCATGATTATGAATATGTGAAAAAAACAAGCATTAAAAAATACTAATTTTTCAATTTTCTATGAATTTTTTAATATGCAAGAAATATAAAGGAAAATAAAAGAAATTGATTTAAAGGGGGGGGGGGTGAGAACAGAAGAAACGCCCAGTTCATTTTAATATTGGGCTGAGAACCTGGGGTGCGCGTAGCAATTGGTTAGGCCCAGGCGTTATTCAGAAAAAACAATTAAATAAATTCGAAGAAAAAAAAAAGGAAACGGTGCGAATAGCAGTGGAACTTAGTTCAAATCCTTGTGGGCCTCGTAACAGGGGTACGGATAGAAAGAAATTCATTAAGCCCAGATGCTGCGTTTAATGAAACGCAGCGTTCTAGTGCTCAGCTTTCCCTCTCAATTTCTTTTAAATCACAGCCGTCGGATGGATGTCCTAGTCAAACATTTCCTTCTAATCTAACGATCATGCCATCGTCTTCTACCTTATGAAGCTAGGGTTTGCTGGGAATTACATGAACATGAAGCTTAATGCACAGAACTCGTCCTCCTCGTTCTCTCTCACGACTCCACCAAATCCCAAACTGTAAAGAGCAATTTTGCTCAGTTTCTCGAGAAGAATACAACCATGTTGATAGTTTCCATTAAATCTCATCCAAGCATCAAACCCGATACCCCCAACTCCATGAATACTCCAACCTCAAGCTTAATATCTTTCCAGTTTCTTGATACTATCATACTCAGCACATGGCCCTGATGATTCTAAGCTATTAATCTTGGATTAATATTCACTGCAACCCGAGTTCTTGTTCAACAAAGAATTGATGTTCAATGTCCAACCTTCATAGAATGCGCTCTAAGTCTCTAGATTTGTTCTCCTAATGGTCACTAATCACTTTACACTAACCACCTAATCTAATGATGAGTAAATAAAGAGATTCGATTGAAATTGCATACCTATCACTTGATGATGGCAATGGTGGTTATCCTTCAATCCAGCTCTTGTCACTTACTTCAAAGGATCTCCAATGGATGTTGAGCCTTCTGTATGCACTAATTCTTGATAACACCCTTTGAATCACTCTAGCCACTTATTCATGCAACTTGGAGGGAAGACTTGGATCATACGAAACAACCACTAATTCCACTAGTTCTTGCTGGCTTCTTACTCCATGATGATGGTAGAAGATGATTGTAACAAGAAATTTGGTAGTTGATGAAGTTTAGATGAAGTTTGAAATCAAAATGAAATTTGGAGTGATGTAATCAAACTATGGTATGCCAGCATTTATAGAGAAGGATGGAAGTGTGTAGAAGCTTGTAGAAGATTCCAAGAAGTTTCTAGAATGTATCATGCAATGAGATTTTGATTTTTCCATATTTAGTAATTCTCATGCAAACTCATGATAAGCCATGCATTTCCACTTAATATCTCCTTAAATGAGTAATTGGTATGAGAACAAGGCATTTCAAACCCTTATGTAGCATTTTCTCACTTTCTCTTTTGGTGCCTTAAAATGCAAGAAACAAATTTACAAAGCAACTCCAATTTTTAAGCCTAAACTCAAAAATGTGGACAAACCATTGTTTTTAAAATGATGTTTGGATTCAAAATGACATATTGGATGACCTATTTTGGATTTGTACATCTCCCAAACCAAAATTCCATTTCAACTTTTTTAACTTATAAGCCATTTACAAGCCATTTGCACCACTTTTAAAAATCCATGCTCTAAGCTTTTCCAAAATTTCACACCCTCTTTTCTAGCCTTAAAATCCCATTTTGAACAACTTTGATGTTTTGAGTTTTTCCATTTGAGGCTTGGAAATAGGAGATATGGCCTTTGCTTAAAATGACCTATAACTCCCAAATGACCAAAATACCCCTGTCTTGTTCAAACCATAAGTTGAGTTCTAAAAATCCTATCAAGGACTTCTAGTACTCTCTAGAAAGCTAAGAATATGCTCTTCAACATTCATGTTGACCAAGAAATCATGGGAATCATCCTACTAGGGAAAAAGTTGTCTGCAAGTTGGGTGACTTTCAAGGACCCAGATTCACACACCTCAGATGACCTGTAATTTGTCAAAACCATAACTTGAGCTCTGCAACTCCTATCAAGGACTTCTACCACTCAAATTAAAGCTAATAACAAGCTCTACAACATTCATGTTGTGGGGAAGATGAGATATCAATCACATCTTGAGCTAAAACTGCCTGGAAGATAGGGATCAAATTAGGGTTTTTCCACTGACAATCCTTAGAAACCCTAACTCAAAACTTCTCAAACTCCTCACTCATGATGAGTTGGTCTAGGAATCATCTTTATAACATCTCCATACATCATTCCATGATCTCATGGCCCTTGGATTAGGTCTCAACCTCCTCCAAATCTTAGTTGATCTAGGATTGACCCAGTCAAAACCCTAATTCTACCATTCATGGTTGAATCTTCTGAATTCTTGCACAATGACCTCTCTGGGCTTCATGATGGCTTTCAAGACATCTCATTGGCTTTCTCAAAGCTTCAAGTTCATTCTCAAAGTCTCAGAATCATCTGAGGAGCTCCCACAGCTCTCTAGCTAGGAGGCACACAACTCTGGTTTCAACCAATTCCTCTGGGGATCTCCTGAACTTTCTGATGAAGGTATTAACTTTCAAACACTTAATGGGTAAATAATTGTTGGTCAAATTTTGGGGTGCAACAGCTGCCCCTATTCAAACGGCTTGAACCTGACTGGGTGAGAAGCGAACGACTCTCAGCCAATCAAGGTGCGAGACGATTGAATACCGGTAAAACCGAAAATTTGCCAACTGCACAAGCACACGATACTTTGTGGGGAACAAACCTTCGAATACTGCAATACTAGCTGCTCAACAACTAGCTGGATAAATATCGATCTGACATTGTCGCCAGTTATCCACATTAAATTCTTCTGACATTGCCTTCAGACAACCACAACACCCAACATCACCGCTGGAAGACTAAACCTGATATCGCCGTCGAACAATCAAAATACCCCGCATCGCTGCTGGAGAAAATACAACACTGAAAAACTCTGACTTGGGGTTCACCCCTGGTAAATAGAACAAAAGGTACACTTGCGTATTTGGAGCTACCCTGCTGGGGATGAGAGACTCAACCAAGCACACTCTGATCTGGGGTTCACCCTCAGAACCATAACGAACATCCAAATACTACTGCATACTGAGAAACCGTAGAACTCCAACATTAAAGATATATGAAACCCTGGCCCCTGGCCACTTCCAGCTTCAGCTAGAAAAGATCTTCAAGTACTCCTGAAGATGGAATCCTTGGCCTTCAAGGATAGATGAAACCCTGGCCCCTGGCCACTTCCAGCTTCAGCTGGACAATCTTCAAGTTCTTCTGAAGATAGATGAAACCCTGGCCCCTGGCCACTCCAGATCCGCTGGAGAATCTTCAAGTTCTTCTGAAGATAGACATCCTTGGCCTTCAAGGATATAAACCTTGCCCGTCGGCGATTCCAGCTTCAGCTAGAAAAGATCTTCAAGTACTTCTGAAGATAAGCATCCTTGGCCTTCAAGGATGTATGCTTTGCCCGTCGGCAACTCTGCAGGAGGTATCTCCGACTTCAGTCTGAAGAAATGGTCCTTGGCCTTCAAGGATACATGGATATGCCTTCAGGCAACTCCACCTCTGCTATAGAGCATCCGTGACTTCAGTCAGGGATATACTTCGGCCTTTAGTTCGAAAAATGAATCCTAGGTCATTCATGACCTTGGGGGATAACCTTGCCTTCAGGCACCTTCGCTTCAGTTTGGGAAATCTGTGACTTCAGTCAGAGAAATGGTATCCTGAGCCATTCATGACTCTAAGGGGATTCAAACACTTTGCCTTCAGGCAAACTCCGCTTCAGCTGGAGAAACATCTTCGACTTCAGTCAGAAGAAACACTATTCACTTGATCGCAATCAATCATCACCTCAGGACAACTGACTTGGTCTTCAGGCCAACACGGATCACCTTGTTATATCTACAAACTTTGGAACCTTGTCTTCAGCCACACGTTGATTCATCAACAAGGAAATCTGAATCCACAGGAACATTCTGATATCGCCTTCAGGCGTTTACGGAGTCAATCTTCAGATTAGACATCACTGTTGGAGCAAACATATAACGCTGCTATCCTCTTGACATCCTGTCAAGTCGTTGCTAAATAAAAGCAAACCTGCCGGGTCACCGGACATAATCTCCAGGTTAACAACTCTGTTGAGGAGAGAGGAATGAGGGTTCACCCAAACAATCCTGACGACTCACTGGGGAAAGGGAAGAAGGGTTCACCCAAACAACCTTGTAGACTTTGCTGCAGAAAGACGAGAGAGTTCACCCAAACGACTTCAACAACTGCTGGAGAATAACGAAAGAGCTCACTCAGACGATTCCTACCAACTTTACTGTGGAGCAAGTACTTCTGCTCGAGAGCACGGTAACCACCTGGTTCATGTTTCATATGCAAATGCTGGAAAAATGGGCGTAATGCTCCGCGCGAAACGGAATGCTACGCTTTTGAGTAAATGTTATGCGATCATGCAAGGAAATGCCCCAGCAAAATAAATGCTGGAAAGAGGAATCATCCTCTCGGGGAGAGTAATCAATCTACTGAGGGAGAGCTACCCTTCAAGGGGACTGCATTTTCTGTCGATCTCGACTGGACTTACACTTGAGGATGACGGACTCCTCCGGAGAACACAACACATCAGGCTGATCAACACACTATCCTCTGCTATACTCTGCACGGGGAAAGCGATAAATGCTCTGAACGGCTCTCTGGGAAACGACCCTTCTGGGGAACATAGCCTTCAGGCTACAAGACACTCATGTCATTAAGTCCTCAAACTCACGGGGATAAACAAACTTCTGCTTGCTGGACAATCCTTCGGGATCTGCTTGGGGAAACATCTCATCTACCACTCATGGTTGTGCTCGGCTGGGGATATCAATCTACCTGCCTGCTGCTGGGGAAGTGCCAACCACCTGCTGGGGAAAAGACCTCCACTCCGTTGGGGATTCCGGAAATCATCCTGGGCAACTCTTGTTAGGGACAAACCAATCGCGGCTTGAGCAACTTCCAAGGGCTCGGCTCTCTTGGAGTTTCAGGCATTGTCCTGGGCGGTCTTCGCCGGGGGCGCTACTGGGGAGCTCAAGAATCATCTTAAGCAAACAACTCGGGAAACTGCGCTGGGGATCCCACAAATCATCTTGAGCAACTACCTTGCTGTGGATTTCAAGAATCATCTTGAACTGAAGACTTCGTCGGGGTTCTCAAAAATCATCTTGAGTAAACGACTTCGTTGGGGGAGAATGTCAGGAGTCATCCCGAGCAACTGATCCTTCAGCTGAACACCTGTAAAACAAGAATGATAATAACCTAGATCATGTTTATGATGCATATGCTTCGGCGCCATGCCCCACACGGTGGAAATGCTATGCGTTTATGCTAAATGCTATGCAATCATGCACAATGATGCGATCCCGTCAGCAAAAATAAATGCCGAGGAGAAGTTCTCCTGTCAAGGAGAAAAGAACTACTCCGATAGAGGAATCATCCTGCTGAGGAGAACGTGGACACGCCAATATCAATCGGACTTTGTCTGGGGAATTGATCTCCCATTGACTGCTGCATGGAAAACAACTTCAGTTGATCTGCTGCAGGGGAACGAAGCTCTACGAGAACTTGAACTGCTGATATCAATCACGAGAATAAACTGCGTGGCCGTCTCGGCTACTCTTCTGGGGATAACCACTCTGTGGGGAAACAACTTCAGCTTCTCAACACTCCACTGGGGAAAAACCAATCATGATCTGATCATCTTCCAGGGATTCGGCTCTCTTGGACATCTGCAAACTCGGCTGAGGAAGGAGAAGTCATTCTGCTTCGCTGGAGAGAGTGCGACTCTGGGGAAATACCGCATCGGCTGTTCAATACTCTGCTAGGGAACATCCACTCAAGGTCCCAACTGTTTCGTAGGATTTGACTCTCTTGGGGGTTTGCGGACTCAGCCGGGGGGAGAGAAATCGTTCTACTTCGCTGGAGAGTACGACTCTGATGAGGAATTTCAATTCCGCTGGGGGAAGAAGGAATCATCCGACTTCGGGGGAGAGCACAACTCTGCAGGGGAATACGACATCAGTTGTTCCAACACTCTACTGGGGAAGAGGGAATCATCCAACTTCGGGAGAGAATACGACTCTGGTGGGGAATCTCAATTCCGCTGGAAACTTCAGTCTGGCACCATCAGTTACTGCATACTTCTGCGTAAGAACAGCTTCCTGCGAAACCTGCACTTGTGACCCGGTGCTGGGGGGGAAACACCTGCTTTGGCGACTTTACTGGAGAAAACACGAGCTTCAGTACCCGAACATTTCTACGAAATCTGCACTTGTGACCCGGTGCTGGGGGAGAATACGAGCTGCTGTGCGCGACTCAGCTGAGAAAATGACGTTCCTTCAGGATGCGTCTGCTTGGGGAAGAGAATCATCTCTGCCTGGGGAGACATATCAATGCTCACGATCTTGCGTTCAGATTCTGCGGAGGAGAGACTACTGAACTCTGCTGGAGAAGGAGGACTCGCCCTGCTTCGGGGATATCAATCCTGGTCTGCTGAGGGTAATCTTGACCCTAATCTGATGAGGGATAAACGCCATCTCAATTTGCTGTAGTCTCAAACTGTACAGGGGGAACAACCTCAAACCGTACATCTCTGCTGAGAAACGATCCTGGTTCAACAACGTCAACACAGGGAATACAGACTACCAGTCATGGAGCCGAGCAACAAGTTAGGCTGTAGGATAACAATCCAATGACAGCAAGGCTTCTTCAGAAGTCTCAGGTTTTGGCAGGGTAATGACACGATTCCCCGACACTCGATCCTTGCTAGGGTGAACAAACTCATTTGAACAACTTGCCCCAGCGCCGTTCAACTTGCCTCAATCCGACTTTTGGGAATAATTCATTCTGAACCGAAAACAACTGGCAACAAGACAATCTTCAGAGGGCTTGCCCCAACACCTGCACAACGGAAGGATTCATCCTCCACTAATCAACTCTCAGCATGGTCGGCTTCAATACCTCTGAAGTAGTTTGCCCCTGAACGAGCGATGAGCGACTCAACATGCTCTGATCGAACACTGGAGGGATCTGCCCTTAAATCGCAAGAATTCTGGATAACTGCCCCTGATTGGGTCTCGAGAAGATTCATTTCTGACCAACCGCTTCTTGCATAAACTGCCCCATAATCAACTGATACTCCGGGACTTGTCCTCAGACAAACTGATTCCAAACTCACAGGAAGTCAATGCCCCAGATTCACAGGGCTTCGCAGCACACCATTTTGATCCAGACCTCTGATGATTCAGTCCTGATTGACTATTCCCTATTGAAGTTCCTTCGTATCAGCTACCAACCTGCAATTAAAATTGTTTATTCACGAATGGTAATTTTAATGCAGTGTTCATGCAAATTTCGAAAAAATGTTGTATTGTCACTCATTTACGTGTCATGCTAGTGAGTGACGAATGAACCAAAGAGTTCAAACGTAGTGCTGATGTGACCAGTGAAAAATACAATAAGGATATGATTAGCAAATCATGCAGGAGTCAGGTTACTCAACCTTATCGTAATGCGCTTTCAGAATAAACCCTGCCTCAATTAGGTCTTTTAAGGGTTGTATCGTGGTCGGGTTCACGGTTAGTGAAACAAAGGATATTTGGCTCAAATTATGATTTGTACCCACCCCTTCTACGTGATGATCTCCGATCCTAAAGTCCAGTTAACTTAGCTCGAGCGCTCGCCTCTTCGAGAGGTATGTCGAACATTGGGAACAACTGGTTAAAGAATTCACAAGGTGTTTCGGAGTGACAGTTACTCCTTTTTCGTTTTTGGTGTTTGTATCTACACGACTTTGTCCTTGTTCGAGGATTTCTCTTTTTTATATCCTTCCTTTTTCATTCTTTTGATTCCCTAATTTTTGCCTGGACTGACTCCTTTTGAGTTCTTTTCGATTTTTTCTTTTGAAGTCCAGCGGGATGCCCTGATTTTTTGCCTAAGTATTTGCTTTCTAGCTTTTTTTTACTTAGCGGGCTTTCTTATTCCTTTTTCCTTCTTTTTTTTTGGAACGAGTCGTGCGACACTAGTTGTCTTGATTTCTTCGAAAGGCTTGTAACTGTCTCACTCCTGATTGGTGAGGTTTAACCATTGTGGTTGATGAGGTACGACCTCTGGAGAGGAATACGATGTGATTGGTCCTCGAAGGACAACACTCCTCTATAAGACTTGAACGCTCGATCAAGCTAACTGACAACTACCCTGCCCCAGTTTAAGATGTGAGGGTTAAAAAGTCCGAAAGAAACTCCTACTTCTCGGCTCGAAGTGGTTAACAAGGGATTCTCTTCCTTATCTCTCCGGTGTTTAGGGGATTTGAAACAATGCCTTATACGTCATCGACAAGGTTTTATCTGAAAGCAATACGATCATTGGTTATGAGTATTCAGTTTCATCATCCTCCCTCCACTCATTGCTAATCATAGTAATAAAGTAGAGTGAATAAAATGCAAGTGTCAGTGCAATGCAGTAAATGAGTGACAACGACATAACTAATTCAGAAAAAATGCATAGTCACTTTATTAATATTACCATTCGAAACATACAATGTTTAACAGCAAGTAGTAACTAACAGAAAAGAAACTACAAATGCAAATGGTAAAAAGTCCGAGGACTGCCAATGCTGAGGACGTCTGCCTGTCTGGATCACTGGCTTCTGGAAATAACCCTCTGAATCTGCGAGTTCAGACAGCTGAGAGGTTGTCACGTACAACCAAAACTCCGTCTGGAAAGGAAATACACCCTTTGTCGATCAATTGTTGCACTTTCGCCTGGAAAGCCTTGCAATCTTCAGTTGAATGCCCCGGAGATCCACCATGGTAACCACACTGAGCATGAGGATTGTACCCCGGAGGGTAAGGCTCTGGCACGGGCTTGAGAGCTTTTGGTTCCACCAAAGAATTCTGAATCAACTGTGGAAGAATCTGGCTATACGGCACAGGCACTGGATGGGAAGAAGCATTCCTTCGTTCTAAGTGGTTGCGAGGCCTCTTTTGATCCTGGTGTTGGTATTCTTTCCGCCAAGGAGTAAGAGGTCGTCGTTTCTGAGTGGAAATGGTCCCTTGTTTAGGCGCTTGCGTCATCGAACTTGATCCAGGTAGAAACTGCGAGCGAGGCGATGCAGTCACCAAAGGCCGCGGGGCATATTCAAGATCTTTCTCAGCTTCAGGCAAAGGAGTGGAATCATTCACCTCTTCTGCAGGGTACGGGATGAACTTTCCCGATGCTCTCATGCCGCCCGGCACAAGCCTAATTGTCCTTGAGTCAATAAGGTCTTGAATCTTATTCTTGAGAGCCTTACATGTTTCAACATGGTGCCCCGGTGCTCCTGAGTGGAAATCACAATGTATGCTGAGATCAACGTCTGGTGACACATCATCTGGTGGATCTGAGGTCCGAAGCTTGAGAACACGGTTCTGAACCAACAGTGGCAACAGCTGGGCATAACTCACAGGTATCGGATCCACAGCTCTATCAAGTAGCTTCTTCTTTTGATTATAACCTTCAGGGTTATTCTGAGATGCCCGGCGCGGCTGCTGACGAGACAAGTCTCGAGCTTCATGCTGTGTAGAGGATCTATGAGGTCCATTTGGCTTCAGCACAGGTGGCACTGACGGCAATGGGGGAAGCACTTTGGTCTCCTCCTTGGGTGCTTGACCACTCTCCTTTTTTAGCATACTTCTCACCACCCCCATGAGAAAGCTCAACTGATTCTGCAGCTGCTGATTCTCCTCTCTGAGTACTTGCTGGTCCAGGCGCACTGCCTGTATGTCATTCATGACCTGCCCCAACTGGCTTTGGATTTTCCCCAACTCAGCTTGTACCTGCTCCATTAGTTTGAGTTGCTCGATTCTGAGTCAAACATGCAAACACAAGGGTTAGAAGACAAGCCCCGACTTCCGTCATGCAAGATGAATTATGCTAATGCCATGGGTGTCTGTACGTTTAGGAGATCACCCCTAATTCTGGTGTCAACGTGCCAACATAGTGTCAATGCAGTGATAAGACTGGATCCATTCATGGAAGAAAATATCTCATATTGCTCGGGACACCAGAATCAGGGTACGAAATATGCCTGCAGCACAAACACATGCTAATGGAATGCAAACATGAATATGCAAACTAATGCAAAATGCAGTCATGCAATAATATATCCGGGTAACTGCTGTGGAGGTTCTGCATCAACAATCACTGACGAGAAGAAAACCCCGGTGTAAGACCACTAATCTGATCTGCTGAGAATAACCATCTGATAGGACCGAGATCAGAATTCCGCTCTGTCAAGAATAAGTGCCTGATAATAAGGACCCCGGGTGTAAGATCAAGGAACATCTGCTGATGAAGTCTTCAGACCCCAAGTCAAAAATCTTCCCTATCAAGAACAAACATACAGCTGCTGATGAGATCTTCAGACCCCACTCAAAATCTGCCCTATCAAGAACAAATAACATCTGCTGATGAGATCTTCAGACCCCACTCAAAATCTGCCCTTTCAAGAACAAACAACATCTGCTGATGAGATCTTCAGACCCCACTCAAAATATGCCCTTTCAAGAACAAACAACATCTGCTGATGAGATCTTCAGACCCCACTCAAAATCTGCCCTATCAAGAACAAACAACATCTGCTGATGAGATCTTCAGACCCCACTCAAAATCTGCTCCATCCAGAACAAACAACATCTGCTGATGAGATCTTCAGACCCCACTCAAAATCTGCTCCATCCAGAACAAACAACATCTGCTGATGAGATCTTCAGACCCCACTCAAAATCTGCCCTATCAAGAACAAACAACATCTGCTGATGAGATCTTCAGACCCCACTCAAAATCTGCCCTATCAAGAACAAACAACATCTGCTGATGAGATCTTCAGACCCCACTCAAAATCTGCCCTATCAAGAACAAACCACTGATGACGATACTCTGATCAAAACCTGCTCTATCAAGAACAGACAAACACCCGATGATAAGATCCTCTGATCAAACCCTGCTCTGTCAAGAACAAACAAATCTGCAACGGAGAACCCTGGCACCAACATAACTGATTCACTGTCAAGAAAACCAGGTAGTCTGAAGGTCAAAGTTTCCTGCAATAAACCCAGTCCCACTCACAGATATGGACCTAAACTGACTCAAGGTACGGCATCCTATGCGTTCATCAGCGTCACAGACTTTCAAAACTGACGATACGATTCCCAAAAGGAGTGGCATCATCAAGTCTTGAAGAGGCCTCACTTAGCTGAATCACAAATGATCGGTCCCCAGAGTCGACAATCCACCAAACCAGCAACCGTCTCAACCCAAAGGGTTGAAAGTGAAGCCAACCGGATGAACCTCGTCTGAGCGTGGATTTCATGAGACACTAGTGCCTGCAAAGCAAGCACGCGCCCACTAATTTCCACTCTAATTCTATGGTGCACTCAAGCCTGGGTCTGGCTTCTCACTTATCAGAACTCCCATCCCACAACAGCACAGATAATCATATCAAACTGGAAATAAAATGCGGGAAATAAAGTGCGAGAAGTAAAATGCGATAAATAAACGCAACCCAACAAGCAAACACACAAACGGTAGGATTGACTCTCTTAAGGGACGTTGGATCCCAAATGCATAGGGAGGAAGTCCCCAGCAGAGTTGCCAGATGTCGCTTGCGCGAAAATAAGGTGCCGGCATGACAGAAGAGTCGCCACCTTTCGTTATTTATCCCTCAGAGCGGGAAAGGAAACGATCGGAAAAACCTGACGAAAAAAGGTAAGACAAGGTCATCGCAACCATTGTCTGGGTTCGGGAGTCGGTTACGCAAGGGGAAGGTATTAGCACCCCTCACGTCCGTCGTACTCGACAGGATCCTCGCTTGTTTGTTTACTTGGACGAGTTGGTTATAATCTATCTACCTATCAAGGCTGGCTGAAAAAGAAAAGAAAAGTGACTCGGCAAAGCGTCGCACTTTATGCCTACGTATTCTCATCAGAGAATGAGAAATCAGAGTCAACGTAGTTCGGCCTACGAAGGGTTACGGGGGAAAGGTTGAAGGTTGCTCGCTAGGATATCGCATCCTATGCCTACGTACTTCCACACTGTATGGAAGATCAGAGCAAACATAGTTCGGGAAACTACGGCTTATCTCCTGAAAGAAGTGTTTTTTATTGTGTTTGCGATTTCAACCGCACTAGAGATTGTGACCTGAGAGTGAATGCGTCGCATGTCACCCAAAGGGTACCATACTAAACATCCAGACTGTGGAAAAGAAACTCTCCCACAATCCTTTCTCAGATAGCTTAAGGCTCGTAACGTACGAAAGAAATCATTCATGATTACTGTATCTTAAACTGCTTTGAGATGAGAAGAGAACAAGCCCAACTAGGAGGGAGACTATCAAGTCCTACTGTTATCATGCCATGGATTCATCCTATGGTTGAGGTTTGAACAGGGAACTCCTAGAAGTTGTCATGCATAGGTTTCAACCTAAAAGTCTATCATCAAATCCTTATCAAAGGAAATGAGAGTCCTAAGGGATCATGTCAATGATACACCAAAATAGACAAAGCATCAGCTTTAACATTAAAATGCATGCAATGCAAGTGAGGGAGGAAATGTGTGTGGGGCTTCAGCCTCCACAAGCTCGTCTCAACCTCAAGCCAGTCATGAAATAACAGTAATCATACTGCAATATAAACAACATGCTATCAAGCAATAAACAGTAAACTGCAATCATACGGATAAAAGAAATGAAATGCCATCAGGCAAACAAACCACATGGGCAAGGGAGCTGGGCTCTACCGAATACCCGCAAGCAAAGCCACTCAATAACAATACAAGCAGAGGGAGCAACTCAACCTCTAATGCAATCATGCTCCTAGACTGAACTTAGATGGACTTAATCTAATGCAACCGACAAATCAGACAAAACACACAATACAGAAAAGAAAACAGAAGAAAGCCTCAGCTCCTCCAGCAGCTACTCAGTCTTCAGACTTCAGAGATCACCTGCTTTCCAGGTATCAACCTTACAACATGAGTATCAACTCAACTTCTCCCTTAAGCTTCAGCTTCTTTGATCAGCTCCACCTTCAGGCTTCACTATCTTCAGGGATCTTCAAGTATCAACTTGATCTTCACAAAGTCTTCAGACTTCAACAATCTCCAAGGAATCATCCTCTTCAAAGCTTCAGCTTCTATCTTCAATGGCTTTCAGATCTTCAATCAAGTCTTCAATACTCTCCATTGCTATCCTCAATAACCCAAATGCTCCAACAAACAGGATTTAATCCACAAGATGAGGTGAGGATGTTAAAGTGCTCACTGACTTCCAAAGGATGCCATTAAGGACTTAACATCAAAAGGAAAGGCTCTCTCAAAGTTCTACCTCATAGGGCAAGGTCACTAATCCCTCCAAAGGAGAGAGGTGAATACCCTTAAGGGACTTTATATCATAGAGAAGGAAGGAGGTGAACAAGACACTCCTTGTTTATTGAATGGAATTATTCTATCTAAAGCTCTACCTATGTACCTATGATCCTATAAACAGAACAAACAAAAGCTAAAAGTAAGCTCCTCTGCAAGGTCTTCAAAGCTTCAATGATGATCCACAAGGCCTTCAACTCAATCTTCAAGGCTCACACACTCAAAGGAGAAGAAAAGCAAGCACAACAATACAAACTATGCCCTTAAGCAACACACATACTAACCATACATCCAAAAATCAATTAAAAATACTAAAATACTATATAATACTATAGCAAAATTCTAGGGGATTCTACACATACTTACCCTTAACCCATATATTCCCCATACACTAATTTGGCCTATAAAACCCAAAACAAAATTGTTCAAATCTACTTATGCAACTTAAAACCCTAATTTGAGTACACTAATGCTAGCCTAAACAAACTAATCAAATTTTAATCTACAAATCATGAATTAAATCCTATGGGAAACTATGATTCAATACCTAACTATGCCAAAAAGAATGGCTCAAAAATCCTAAGGGAAAGTCCTAAAACAAATTCTACAAAATTGAGTAACAACTAAAATCAATTAAAAAGACTATTTACAAGAATAATATGCTAAGAATATTAACAGAAAAATAAGATGGAATTTTATTTATGGATATTTTTCTAGGCATGATTATGAATATGTGAAAAAAAACAAGCATTAAAAAAATACTAATTTTTCAATTTTCTATGAATTTTTTAATATGCAAGAAATATAAAGGAAAATAAAAGAAATTGATTTAAAGGGGGGGGGGGGGTGAGAACAGAAGAAACGCCCAGTTCATTTTAATATTGGGCTGAGAACCTGGGGTGCGCGTAGCAATTGGTTAGGCCCAGGCGTTATTCAGAAAAAACAATTAAATAAATTCGAAGAAAAAAAAAGGAAACGGTGCGAATAGCAGTGGAACTTAGTTCAAATCCTTGTGGGCCTCGTAACGGGGGTACGGATAGAAAGAAATTCATTAAGCCCAGATGCTGCGTTTAATGAAACGCAGCATTCTAGTGCTCAACTTTCCCTCTCAATTTCTTTTAAATCACAATCGTCGGATGGATGTCCTAGTCAAACATTTCCTTCTAATCTAACGATCATGCCATCGTCTTCTACCTTATGAAGCTAGGGTTTGCTGGGAATTACATGAACATGAAGCTTAATGCACAGAACTCGTCCTCCTCGTTCTCTCTCACGACTCCACCAAATCCCAAACTGTAAAGAGCAATTTTGCTCAGTTTCTCGAGAAGAATACAACCATGTTGATAGTTTCCATTAAATCTCATCCAAGCATCAAACCCGATACCCCCAACTCCATGAATACTCCAACCTCAAGCTTAATATCTTTCCAGTTTCTTGATACTATCATACTCAGCATATGGCCCTGATGATTCTAAGCTATTAATCTTGGATTAATATTCACTGCAACCCGAGTTCTTGTTCAACAAAGAATTGATGTTCAATGTCCAACCTTCATAGAATGCGCTCTAAGTCTCTAGATTTGTTCTCCTAATGGTCACTGTTGCACCCTAAAATTTGCCCAACCTTATTCACTTGGTTTATGTTTTAATATCATTAGCATTTGCATATAGAGTCATGTACATAGACTAATCATCTGCATAGCATAAGCATAGCAAGTCATTCAACAGGGGACCAATCATTATTCTCATCTCTAGCAGCCTATCAAGAGGTTATTATCCCAATTCAATCTCATTCAAGTCATCAGGAAAGAATTTGAAAGCAAAGAGTTCAGCAGATCAAGCCTTGAGTCCATCTCCTAGCTGAGGGTATCTGAGGGTCAGCAAGAGGGTTGTGAGCTGTGAACTGAAGGCATGGAGAGTATCTAGACATTATGAGAGACTTAGAAAGTCATTTAAAGAAGGAGACAAGTCATTGATGAGAGCACAAGAGCTATAGCTGAAGGCAGTCAACTAGGGTTTCATCTGGGTCAACCCTAGGTCAACCCTAGGTCAATTGACTGACTTAAGGGGCATTCAAGTCTAGTGGAGAGATGTGGGGTTCATCATTGGACATATAAAGAAGGATATGGAGATATGCCAAGGAGAATTCAAGAGAAATCAAGGAGAAGAGGAGTTTCTAAATTAGGGTTTTTGTGTAAAATCCCCTAGTTTAGGTCAAATTTCCAAGCAAGATAAGTCAAAATGCTAGCTTCAAATGGCTCCTTGGCCAACATGAAACTTGTAGAGGATCTCAAGACCTTTAATTTGAGTGGTGGAAGACATCAAGGAGATTTATAGAACTCAAGTTATGGTCCTTGCAAGTTACAGGTCATCTGAGGTATCTGAAATTTTGTCTGTGAAAGTGACTTGACTTCCAAGCAATTTTTACCCCTCAAGGAGATTTCAAATGAATTCTTGGTCAACATAAGAATTGTTCCTCATTGTCTTAGCTTTCTAGAATGGTATAGCATGCCCTCATATGATGTGTGGAACTCAACTTATGGTCTTGGCAAGCAAAGGGTATTTTGGGCATTTGTGAATTACAGGTCATTTTAACCTATGTCCAAAACTCATACAAGGAGGCCTCAAATGGAAAAACTTACAACATCAAACTTGCTCCAAATGGGATTTTAAGTCTAGAAAGAAGGTCACAAATTGTTGGAAAAGCTCATAACATGAAGTTGCATGATTGGTCCAAATTTGAACTAAAATGGCTTATAATTTGAATAAAGTCAAAAAGAAAAATGGTTTGGGAGATTTATAAGTCCAAATGGAGACTTCCAATATATGATTTTGAATGGAAAAGACATTCTAAAGACAATGGTTCAAACACTTTTTTGAGTTTAGTGGAAGATTTCAAAGTTATCCTTGGTTACTTGCATTTTAAGAAACATAGCCAAAATGACTCAAAGTTGGAAGGCAAGGGAATGTGTAAGAGGGATCTAGAAGTTACCATTGAACACTATATATTCATGAAATGAAGATTGATCAAGGGTTGGCTTCATTTTTCACCAAGAATTTCCCAAATTCTCTCATTCTTCCTCATTGTGTTTTCACTTCAATTCCTCAAATTCTTCACCAATCACCATCAAAATCAACTTCATCATACTGATTCATCATCATAGATCAGAATTCAACCAAGAACAAGGTGTGATCAATCCATTTTCGAGCACTTCCTTCATCAACATCAAAATTGCAATTTCAAGTTGATAGCACAATTCAAGCCAAGTTTCATTCAAGTGTTGCAAACAGAAGCAAGTAGAGCAATTGTAGATCAGGATCCAAGCCTCACAAGTCTCAGATCCACGAATTTCATCATCATCCACAAGCTTTCACACCAGGTGCATTTTCTCTGCCACAGCTTGATTCAATTAGGTTAGCATGATTTTATTAGTTTAGATATAATGTAGGATGTTAGTAGAGCAATTAGGTTGAGTTTGGAGTGGTTTGGTGATGATTGTTAGCAGGTGCACCAAACTGTTAGGGCTTGGAACTTGTAGTAGAATGCATCATAATCTTAGTTTGATAGATCAGAATGATAACCATTAGTCATGGAAGAGATTAGTCTAGGTTTGATGGAGAATTGTGTTGATGAGTTGCAGAGTATATTCATGGTAACCAGAACTTGTCTCGATCGGGTTTGTTGATTTGTTGAGTTTCAGAGCAATCAAAGACCATAGGTGTATAGAGGGAGGAATTTAGAGTGATTTTCATGTTTATAGCGTGGCGTTTCATGCACTGTAGAGTGAGAACAGATGAGTTGAAATTGGCTCGTGCATGGCTGCCATGGAGAGGAAACTCTAGCTCTCATTTGAACTGATGAGGAAGACGAAATCGTGTGCGTCCAATTCGTGCAAGACTTTTGACTCAGAGAGCGATCCTAGGGCTCTCATTTAATTCTGATTTTGGAGGGAGATGTGTTGGTGCCAAACGCACCGTTTCATTAATTGAAACGGGCGGGCCTGAGTGAATGTTGATATTCCCACCCCCCAGTTACCAAGCCCAATCCATTTGAACGTGATTCTATTCCTATTTTCACCCCCTGCGCTGTTTTTATTTTTCATTGTTGCTGAGTGACTTTGGGCTTAAGCCAAATATGCTACGTGCACCCCCTGTCTGCCTGGCCCATCCAATTATCAACTGAGCGCGTTGCTTATTGAACCCCCTGGCTATTTCTCTATTCTTTTTTATTATTTTCTTTTCATGTTTTTTCATTCATTTTAAAAATTCATAATAAATACATAAAAAATCATTTTTAATCCATTCTTTTTACATCATTTTCATTAGAATGTGTAGAAAATTTTCATTAAATAAAATTGCATTTTTATTTTTATTTGATATTTTTGCCATATTTTCTAAATAAATGTCATTTTAAATAGCTTCATTTCATGCATGATTTTAGTAATTTTTGTTCTATTAGATGCTTTCATATTTTTTGTTCATTCTTTTTAGGTTGCTTAGATGAGATATTGAACTTGTAGAAACAATTTAGTTCCCATTTTTAGAAATTAATTTTAGGTGATTAATGTAGGCTTGAACATCATGAACAAATTAGGGTTTTTAGGTGATGACTTAGGAAGTTTGATTCTTTCCCTTAGGACTTAGGGTTTGACTAGTTTAGTTATGGGACTATAGGGGCTATGGGTAGTTATTAGATCCCCTTAGAAAAAGTCAGGATTCCCCTACTGCTATTAATACTGTCTGTATGTCTGATTGACTGGTGTGGTGTGCCCTCTGGGGATTATTGCTTGCTTGCTTGGGTATTGGGATTGTCTGGGGACTTAGGAGAGCTGAAGACTTGAGAAGATGAAGGCCACTGGAGATCCAGATGTTGAAGATCCACTTCCAGAGTTGAAGAGAAGATTCTTGCTAGCAGATGCTGAGGAACTAGGGTTTAGGAGCTAGGCAAAGCTCTAGGTTAGAAAGTTTGTTTCTCAAACATGGATTGCCTTGTCTGCATCCATTCTTCTCTGTGATTCAGAGTCTCTCTAAGACACTCACCCCCTTCCTTTGGAAGGCTTGGTGATAGTGTCTATGAGATAGAACTCTTGAGAGAAAATGTCTCTTGTGTTAGAAGCAGTCTGTTCACCACCCTTGGTAGTCAACTGATTGCTTAACACCCAATTCACTCTTGTGACTGATTCCTCATCCTGGAGGTTTGAGCTTGAAGAAAAGCCATTGCAGATGGAAGACTGATGATCAAAGCCCTTGCCTGAAGGCCATGTAAATGGAGATTGATGCTTGTTGAAGCCTGTAGCTGATTGGAGGTTACTTGAAGCCAGATGTTGATTCAGAGCTGCTGATGCTGTTTCTTTTGCTGTTGTATTTCATTGCTGATGTATTGATTGGTTTTCTGGGTTGTATTGTTTGCTGTTTACCCTGCTGGGTTGAAAGTGAAGCCTGTTCACTTTCGCCTATTGTTTTCTAGGTTCGAGGTTGAGTGGGACTCCCTTGCCTCGCTTGTGCTGTTGCATCCATGCATTTTACTGCTTTATTATATCTGGTATTGTTTCTGTTTCTGCCTATCCCGTAGGATCTCTGTTTCTCTCTGTGCAAGAGAGGAGCATGATAGACACTAGGTCTTAACCCATGCATGATAACATTAGGGTAGTTTGTTTCCCTTCGCAACCGTAGGTTAGAGTTCTGTCTCTTTCTTTCTCAAAACAAACAGAAAAACACATAAAGATTTCAAACACAATAAAAGACACTTCTTCCGTAAAAGAATGTGAACTCATCAAAGCGTCATTTTTGTCCGCTGGGACTGTTGATCAGAAAACCTTTTTTCAGAAGGAATAAAATCAACCAAGACAAGCTTGTGTCGTACGTGGCCCGAACTACGTTTGCTCTGATCTTTCATGCTGTATGAAAGTACGTAGGCATAGGATGCGATATCCTAGCGAGCAACCTTCCCCTCCTTTCCTGTAGGTAGGCGAACTAAGTTGACTCTGATTTCTCGTTCCAGGCGGGAATACGTAGGCATAAAGTGCGATACTTTGTCGAGTCATTTTTATTTTCATTTTATTTTCTTTTTAACCCTTGACCTATAGTTTAGATAGAATAACAATCCATACCCGAAAACAAGCGTGGATCCCGTCGAGTACGACGGACGTGAGGGGTGCTAATACCTTCCCCTTGCGTAACCGACTCCCGAACCCAGGTTTTGGTTGCGACGACCATACCTTTCCCGTGTTGTGCGAGGTTTACTCTGAGCGTTTCCTTTCCCTCCCGTGGGATAAATAACGCACGGTGGCGACTCTCCTGTTCAGCCGGCGCCGATTTTCGCAGTAGCGACAGCTGGCGACTCTGCTGGGGATCCAACGTCCCCTGGCTGCTAAGGACTGCGATGGTTCTTATGCATTTGGGATCCAACGTCCCTTGAGAGAGTCAATCCTAACGCTTGTTTTCCCGTCGAAGATTTTGTATGGAGTTATTTTTATATTTCTAACCTTGTATTTTCAGCTTTGTATATTGATTATTATTGCTGTATTTGGGGTGTGACGGGTGTTCTGATATTGAGAGAGAAGCCGGACCTGGGCTTGAGTGCACCTAGAATTAGAGTAGAAATTAGTGGGCGCCCGCTTGCTTTGCTTGCTTTGGTGTCCCATGAAATCTACACTCAGACGAGGTTCCTCTGGTTGGCCTCCTGCCCCTTCCTTTGGTTGGCGTGGGTTGCTGGTTAGTTGGACTGTCGACTCTGGGGACCGATCATTTGGAAGTTGGCTAAGTGAGGCCTCTTCAGGAATTGATGATGCCACTCCTTCTGGGAATCGTATCATCAACCCTGAAAGTCTGTGACGCCGACGACCGCATAGGATGCCGTACCTTGTGCCAGTTATAGGGCCACCCACCTGTGAGGGGATTTGGGGTTATGCAGGTAACCAGACCTTCAGATACCGGTTATTTCTTGATCAGAGATCCTGGTTATTTATGGAGAGTTGTGAGGTCTGTCAGAGACCATTTGGAGATGTGTTTTGAGGTCTGTCAGAGACCAGTTGGAGATGCGTTCTGAGGTCTGTCAGAGACCAATTAGAGATGTGATTTGAGGTCTACCAGAGACCAGTTAGAGTTATGGTTTGAGGTCTGTCAGAGACCAGTATTGGAGCTTTGTGTTAGGTCTATCTGAGACCAGGGCTTGAGGACTTCTGGATGGTCTATCTGAGACCTTTCTTGATTGGGTTCAGGCTATTCAGCTACAGCTTTGGTCCCTGTTGCATGTTACTTGCATTGCATCCCTGCATATCCATTACCATTTGCATTTCACTAACGTGTGTCTGTGCTGCAGGTGCATTTGCATTTCCCTAGTTCTAGTGCCCAGACCTCTGAGTTTTGATCATGACTAGCTTAAGGAGAACAGTTGCTTACAAATTGCCTACGCCTGATATTGTTCCTCTACTTGGGTTGATCTCTCTTGCTGATGAGGGTGTTCGTAGGAGCTTCCGGATGAGCTATGGTAGACTACTGAGATTAGTGTGCAAACCTACAGAGGTAGAGTTAGATGGGCTGTATGCTTTGATGCAATTCTACGACCCTGCTTTGAGGTGCTTTACATTCTCTAACTTTATTATGGGACCAACCCTGGAGGAATACGCTGAGTATGTTGAGCTGCCCGTGCAGAACCAGGTTCCATTCATTCATTATGACGCCAAGCCCAAGCCGGAGGATTTGGCAAAAGCCTTGCATATTGATGCTTCTGAACTTGTGACTACTGTTTCCCGTGGAGTTCCAGGCTTCTCACTCCAATTCTTAGTTGGTAAAGCCCAAGAGTATGCCAAGAGCGGGTGCTGGGTTGCTTTCAATGCTGTGTTGGCCTTGTGCATTTATGGCATAGTACTGTTCCCCAATATACCGGATTTTGTGGACTTTGACGCTTTCTACCTGTTGGCCGCTGGTAATCCTGTACCTACTTTACTCGGAGATCTCTACCACTCACTGCATTATAAGAATGAGAAGGGGAGAGGAAAGAATGTTCATCTGTGTGTACCCTTGTTGAGTATGTGGTTTGAGAGTCACCTTCCTAAGAGAAGATCTGCTGCAGAGACTACAGTCCCAGTTGGTTGGCCGGAGCGCCTGATGAGGCTATCGTCGGAAGATATGGAGTGGTTTGATCGAGACCTGTTGGGATCCGAGCTTATCTTCAGCTGTTCTGGGTACCCTAATGTCCCACTGATTGGAAGAAAAGGGTGTATCAATTACAACCCTTCTCTATTCATTCGCCAGTTCGGATATGCACTGAAGAATCCACCTCAGGAGGAAGAAGTACAGGAATCTCTGTACTTCACCGGTGACGTGAAAGGGGAGTTATTAGCCAAGTTGCAGCATGCCTGGACGCGTATTAACCGTAGAGGGAAGTCGTTGTTAGGAAAGAATGACTGTCAGGCCTATGCACCTTATAGAGTTTGGATTCAGGAGAGGGCTAGTCAGTTGAGGATGCCGTTTCCAGATGCACCAATTCTTGTTCCCATTCCAGCAGCAGAGCCAACTACTGTTTCTAGGGAAGTCTATGAGAAAATTGTGAGAGAAAAAGAAGCTTTGATGAAGATTAACGAAGGGTTAGAGCAAGAGTTAGCCCAGGCACGCAGCGAGAAAAACAAGGCTGTATATGCTTTCCAACAACAGATCGAGCTAGTAAACAGGCTAGGGGCTGAGTTGACTGAAGAAAAGAAAAAGCGTGAACGTCTGGGGCAAGAGTTCAGAAGCTCCCATGACATGCTGGAAGCCAAAAAGAAAGCGCTCGACGCAGCACACCGAGAAATTTCCTCTTGCAATAAGACTTGGAACGCTACACTCACCAACAATAAGAAGAGGGAAGATAAGCTGAAGCAGCAAATTTCCGACCTCGAAGAGAAATTGAAGTCTAGCATCAAGAAGTGTGAGGAGGAAGTGATGACCCGGTATAGTGTCCAGCATGCACTGAACAAGGCAATCAAGTCCAGAGATGAAGCAGTATCTCAGAAGCGAAAGTTAGAAGATTGCTTCGGAGAAGCAACATGGGAAGAAACTGCTGAAGACATACGCCGTGTCCTTAAGAGGAGAAACCAGCTTGTTGAAGGGCTGCTTGATCGACCAAGCCATCCGGAGACCAAGAAGTTGATAGAGGAGTACCAGACTTTTGGGAGGATTTGATCACTTCATATAGTAACTTGTATGCTTTATTTGCATAGTGCTGACCATCACCAGGATTGTTGGTTGAGGTCATGCCTTCTTTGTATTCTCAGTGATATTGTACCCTGGGCTTATTGATTTTCCCTGCAATATATGAGGCTTTCTATGATTCAGCTCCGATATTCCTATTGTCAACACTGTCACTGCACCGGCACCTTCGCACTAGAACTGGGGGGAATGAACTTCCCTAAGGCACAGACACATTGCATTGCATTCATATTCATATTGCATTACAGGTAATCTTTGAATGGTGTCTTATTCCTTGCTCTGTATCAGGTACTTAACAGGATTGCAGATCAGCATCCGCACCGCTATTCTACACGCTCCAACTGTCGGAAAATCATGGACCAAATGCAGAACGAGATGCAAGATGTGCGCGAGAAGCTCGCCCTCTTCATGCAGACCATGGAAGCTATAGCAAAAGGGCAGGAGAACTTGCAGGCCATGGTCCAGCCTCTGTTGGCTCGCAACGCTGGTCATGGTAACGAAGATCATCAGTCTGTCCGGGTTGATACTGCTCATGGAGACGGCACTCCCACGCCAGTGGCTCCGCCTGTGGTCAATATACCTGCTGCTAATGTCAACAACGCTACCGCTGCTGTGAATGGTAACGTTGGAGTGGGGAATGAAACTGCTGTCCATAATGCTGGGCTGGGTGATGTCAATTTGGGAGATAATCTAGGAGGCAATGGCTTTGTCAATACTGGGTTCGGATTCAACGATCAGGGATTCGATAACACTGGGAAGTATGGTTTTAATGCTCAAGGCTTTGGGCAAGATGGTTATGGTATGGTCAATCAGGGTTACGGAGGCTTTGGAAACGGAAATGGTACTGGATTTATGGCTTTTGGTCCTGCTGGAGGTGTTCAAGGGTACGGCAACAGAGGCCGAGGTCCGGGGATGAATCAGATCAGAGCTGGGCGTAATAATGCATATGATGGGTACGGGGCTGGAAATGGTATGTGGCAAGAAGATCAGCAGGAGGACGCCTTCTCCGGAGGAGGTTTTGAAGGGCCGATGGATGATTCCCAAAAGATTAGAATGCTGGAAGAGCAGATGAAGGGAGTCTTAAATCAAAGTGCTGTGGGATTGGACATGGCAACCATGGGCTTGGTACCTGGCTTGAGGGTGCCAATTAAATTCAAAGCTCCTGCGTTCGACAAGTACAAAGGAGACACATGTCCGAAAGTGCATGTACGAGCTTATTACAGAAAGATGTCTGCATACTCAACTGATGAAAGAATGCTAATGCATTTCTTTCAGGATAGTCTATCGGGCCCTTCCCTAGAGTGGTACATGGGGTTGGAGCCAACTGATATCAAGACATGGAAGCAATTGGCGGAGGCATTCGTAGCCCATTACAAGTATAACAGCGACCTGGCACCCAATCGGGTCCAGTTGGCCGGGCTTTCGCAGAAGAAGGGGGAGAGTTTTAAAGAGTACGCGCAAAGGTGACGCGATATGGCTGCCAGGGTCCGTCCTCCGGTGGAAGATAAGGAAATGAATGACATGTTTGTCGGCACATTCACAGGGCTGTTTCATGATATGCTGTTTCATACGTCTCTGGCCAGTTTTTCAGACCTGATTCTGATGGGGGAAAAGATTGAACGTAATATTAAGCAAGGAAAGTTCCAAGTCGAGGAATCAGCTGCATCTGGCAGTAATAGGAAAGCTTATGGTGGGCGCCGTCAGGGCGAAGCTAGCGCTGTATTTGGAGGCCGAGGCCGAGGCCGAGGCAGGGGAAGAGGTCAATATCGTCAGCCGCAGCAGGTGTCGAGTGTTACTATCCCATATCAACAACAACCACTCCAGCAACAACAACCGGTTCAGCAGCAGCCAATGCCACAGCAGCAGCAGCCTCAGCAGGGGGCACAGCAAGCTCAGCGAAGATTCCAGGGTAGTAAGCCGAGAAGAGTGTTTGAGAAACCTCCCTCAACCTATGCTGATTTATTGCAGACATTGTTGGGATTGAATCTGGTAGAGAAAAGAACTTTGGCGCCGATAACGGGAGCTCCCCCGTTTGGTTATGATGCAAACAGGCACTGTGAGTTTCATTCTGGGGCCCCGGGCCACGATATAGAAGGTTGCCATGCTTTTAAGCACGTTGTGCAGGATCTTTTAGACAACAAGACTATCAATTTCGGAACGGCAGGTCCGAATATAGTCCAGAAGCCCATGCCTAATCATGGGGCAAACGCTGTTCTGACTGAGGAAGGTCTGAATCTTATTATGAATGTTGAAGATTTAAAGACGCCGCTGAGCGAGATAAAGAGCCGACTGTTACAAGGAGGTGTCTACCCAGGTTGTAACGAGTATTGCTTAGATTGTTGGACCCTAGCTGGGGGGTGTGAGGATTTGAAGAAAGGCATTCAGGCCTTAATTGATGAAGGTATATTGCAGTTTGATCGAGCGGCAACTGACGAGCCTGCAGGGGCAGTGGTGGATAATCGGAGTGATGTGGCCACGGTAACAATTCCTCGGAAGACGATCACTATTGCAGCACCAGCTCAGCGACCACCGATTACCATAACTAAGGCCGGGCCAATCCCGTATGAGAACACGAAAGCAGTCCCATGGTCATATGGGTTAGAGGTGTATTGTGACGGGATAAAGATTGATGTTAACAAGCAGCCAGTGGAGATTGTGGATAATGTTGTTGGTTCAGGAGGCATGACGAGGAGTGGCAGGATCTTTATATCTCCTGAAGTGGAGGCTGAAAGACTAGCGAAAGGAAAAGGGAAAGCGGTTGAAAATGTTCCGGTACAAGCAAGTGAAAAAGAAGCAGCATCGAAGGATGTAGAAGAATTCATGCGCGTAATTCGAAAAAGTGATTATAAGATTGTGGAGCATCTGCAGCAGACACCGTCCAAAATATCTATCCTATCATTGCTGTTGTGTTCGGAAGCTCACAGAAACGCTTTGCTGAAAGTCCTGGACACTTCTTTTGTACCCCAGGACGTCTCCGTGAATCAGCTAGAAGGAGTGCTGGCACATGTGAATGCAGGCCACAGTCTGGGCTTTACTGATTTTGACTTGACTCCGAAAGGGAGAGATCATAATATGGCATTACACGTATCTGTTGAGTGTAGAGGATCGGTAATGTCGCACGTATTGGTTGACACTGGATCGTCTTTGAATGTGTTACCCAAGAAGGCGATGATGAAGCTGGATGTTCGAGGGATTTTGTGTACACCCAGTGATTTGGTAGTCAGAGCATTTGACGGCACGCGGAGAGCAGTCTTCGGATCGATTACGTTGCCTCTGCAAGTGGGGCCGGAAGTGTTTGCAACGGAGTTTTATATCATGGATATACAGCCTGCGTACAGCTGCTTGCTTGGAAGACCTTGGATTCATGGAGCAGGGGCAGTCACGTCTACCCTGCATCAGAAGTTAAAGTATATGGTCGGAGACAGCGTAGTCACCGTGTGCGGAGAAGAAGACATCCTGGTCAGCCATCTATCTTCGTTTAAATATGTGGAAGTCGACGGGGAGATCCACGAGACACCATGCCAGGCATTCGAAGGTTTGCGCATCAAGGACAAAGGTCCCGGGCCGAGCAAAGTGCCGGAGATAGCTGTCTCATCGTATAAGGAAGCTCAAGCTCTAGTGGAAGCAGGAGAAGCCAAGGGCTGGGGCAAAGTGCTGGACATTCCTGTGAAGATGGACCGGTTCGGGCTGGGGTACCAACCGTCGTCATCAACTCCTTCCGTGGGGGCCCCCCATTTCAGAAAGTCAATCACCATCTCTGCCAGTGGAGTATGTCATGAAACTGTCAATGCTGCTTCAGAGTCTGATGAAGGAGACAGCGACTGTGATATGGATGCCTGGATTCAGCCAAGCACGCCAGGACAAGGACTGTGCAACTGGTCTATTCAGGAGCTTGTTCCTGTGACTTTTAAACAGTAATGCTTTGCTTTATTAATTGTTGAATAATCTGATGTCTTGCCCGGGGCATCAGGATTTGCTTAGGGCTGTGTTGTTATAAACATTGCGTGTTAATCATTAAATAAATGGCGTTTTTCATGTGCAAATACCGTAATCCCTGTCTTTCCTGTTTTGTATTTTTCAATAAAATGGCAATGTGGTTATTCGCTTTTATACGCATTTTGAAGCACTTAACCATTCCTTTTGCAGGATAACATTTTCAGATGACATCCTTGAACCACCTATGACTCGTCCCGACTTTGAGCACCCGGTATTCCAGACCGAAGAAGAGGTTGTCGAAGATAGCGACGTTCCTGAAGAACTGTCTTGGTTGGTGAAGCAAGAGGAAAGAGCCATTCTGCCTCACGACGAGGTTATCGAAATTATCAACTTAGGGTCGGAAGGGGTTGAGAAGAATATTCGTATCGGAGCCGCACTGCAGAGTGATATCAAGCGAAAACTGGTTGAAATGCTCCAAGAGTATAATGATGTATTCGCTTGGTCATATGAAGATATGCCAGGGCTCGATACAGATATGGTTGTGCATCGCCTGCCACTGAAAGAAGATTGCCCGCCGGTCAAACAAAAGCTTCGCAGAACTCGACCAGATATGGCAATGAAGATCAAAGAGGAGGTTCAGAAACAGTGGGACGCTGGTTTCCTGGCTGTGACGAAGTATCCCTCGTGGGTTGCTAACATCGTACCAGTGCCAAAGAAAGATGGCAAGGTTCGGATGTGCGTGGATTATAGAGATTTGAATAAAGCAAGCCCAAAAGACGATTTTCCACTTCCTCATATTGACGTGCTAGTTGATAATACCGCTCAGTACTCCGTATTCTCCTTCATGGATGGCTTTTCAGGCTATAATCAAATTAAAATGGCGCCAGAGGATATGGAGAAGACTACTTTCATAACGCCTTGGGGAACATTTTGCTACAAAGTGATGCCCTTTGGTTTGAAAAATGCTGGGGCAACATATCAGCGTGCGATGACGACTCTTTTCCATGACATGATGCATAAAGAGATCGAAGTTTATGTTGATGATATGATTGCCAAGTCCCATACGGAGGAAGAGCATCTGGTGAATCTGTTGAAGTTGTTTAAAAGACTTAGGAAGTTCAGGCTGAGGCTGAACCCTAATAAATGCACCTTCGGGGTGAGATCGGGTAAACTGCTGGGGTTTATCGTAAGCGAAAGAGGAATAGAGGTCGATCCTGCTAAAATAAAAGCAATTCAAGAAATGCCGACGCCTAAAACAGAGAAAGAGGTGCGCGGGTTTTTAGGGAGATTGAACTACATCGCTCGGTTCATATCTCACTTAACAGCCACGTGTGAACCATTATTCAAGTTGCTAAAGAAAGACCAAGCTGTAACGTGGAACGAAAATTGTCAAAAGGCG
This sequence comes from Lathyrus sativus, assembly GCA_963859935.3. Taxonomy (NCBI): domain Eukaryota; kingdom Viridiplantae; phylum Streptophyta; class Magnoliopsida; order Fabales; family Fabaceae; genus Lathyrus; species Lathyrus sativus. The sequence goes on along the minus strand of OZ012738.1, from coordinate 413,974,808 downwards.
TTCGATAAAATAAAGAAGTATCTGCAGGAGCCTCCTATTTTGATACCCCCGGTGGCAGGGAGACCCTTGATCATGTATTTGACGGTTCTTGAGGGAAGCATGGGTTGTGTTCTCGGTCAACACGACGAGACAGGGAGAAAAGAGCATGCGATATATTACTTGAGTAAGAAATTTACAGACTGTGAATCTCGATACTCAATGCTGGAGAAAACGTGTTGCGCGCTAGCCTGGGCCGCCAAGCGTTTGAGGCAGTACATGCTGAATCATACAACCATGCTCATCTCGAAGATGGATCCTATCAAATATGTATTCGAAAAGCAGGCGTTGTTAGGTAGAATTGCCCGTTGGCAGATGGTCTTGACTGAATATGACATTCAATACGTCTCGCAAAAGGCTATAAAGGGGAGTGTGTTGTCGGAGTATCTGGCGGAGCAGCCTATTGAAGAGTACCAATCGATGAGATTTGATTTTCCTGACGAGGATATCATGTACTTAAAGATGAAGGATTGTGAAGAACCATTGCCAGACGAGGGACCAGAGTTGGGCTCCAAATGGAAGATGATATTTGACGGAGCTGTGAATGCTTACGGTAACGGAATAGGGGCAATCATCACCACGCCACACGGGTCGCACATCCCGTTTACTGCCCGATTGACCTTTGCCGTTACCAACAATGAGGCCGAATACGAAGCTTGTATAATGGGGCTTGAAGAAGCCATTGATTTGCGAATCAAACATCTAGACGTATACGGAGACTCAGCTCTGGTGGTGAATCAGATCAAAGGGGAATGGGAGACACGGCAGCCTAATTTGATACATTACATGAATTATGCAAGGAGATTGTTGCCTTTCTTCGACAAAGTTGAATTGCATCACGTACCGCGGGCAGAAAATCAAATGGCTGACGCCCTTGCCACTTTGTCCTCCATGTACAAGGTCAACTTCTGGAACGAAGCTCCCCAAATCACTATCTCTCGGTTGGACAGGCCAGCTTATGTATTTGCTATTGATGAAGAATCTGATGACAAACCGTGGTATTTCGATATCCTTAATTTCCTGAAGAATAAAGAGTATCCGGCTGGGGCATCCAGTCAAGATCAGAAGACTCTCAGGAGATTAGCGGGTAATTTCTACTTGAATCCGGATGGCGTCTTATACAGAAGGAACCACGATTTGGTGTTGTTGCGTTGTGTAGACGAGAAAGAGGCAAAGCTTCTCATGGAGGAAATTCACGAAGGTGCCTTTGGCACGCATGCTGGTGGGCATGCTATGACGAGAAAGCTGCTGAGGGCAGGTTACTTTTGGCTGACGATGGAAACTGATTGTTTCAAGTTCGCGAGGAAGTGCCACAAGTGCCAAATATATGCTGACAAGATACACGTGCCTCCGAGTCCTCTAAATGTGATGTCATCTCCATGGCCATTCTCGATGTGGGGAATCGATATGATTGGAAAGATCGAGCCGACAGCTTCTAATGGGCATCGGTTCATCCTAGTAGCAATCGATTATTTCACCAAGTGGGTGGAAGCGGCGTCTTACGCGAATGTAACGAAGCAAGTGGTGGCCAGATTCATCAAGAGAGATATCATTTGCCGATATGGGATTCCCGAGCGGATAATCACGGATAATGGTTCAAATCTGAACAACAAAATGATGAAGGAGCTCTGTCAGAATTTCAAGATCGAACATCACAACTCCTCCCCTTACCGACCCAAGATGAATGGCGCTGTTGAGGCGGCCAATAAGAATATCAAGAAAATCGTCCAGAAAATGGTGGTGACCTATAAGGATTGGCATGAAATGCTACCTTTCGCTTTGCACGGTTATCGTACGACGGTACGCACATCAACCGGGGCAACCCCGTTCTCGTTGGTATACGGAATGGAAGCGGTATTACCATTAGAGGTTGAGATCCCTTCTCTGAGGGTATTGCGAGACGTTCAGCTGGACGAGGCAGAATGGGTAACGAATAGATTGAATCAATTGAGTTTGATGGATGAGAAGAGGCTAGCTTCTCTAGCATACGGTCGTTTGTACCAGAGACGAATGAAGAAAGCGTACGACAAGAAGATACTTCCGCGAAGCTTTCAGACGGGCGACCTTGTGCTGAAAAGGATTCTCCCGCCGCAAGCAGATCACAGGGGCAAGTGGACCCCCAACTACGAAGGGCCATATGTTGTCAGAAAGGTCTTTTCAGGAGGAGCGTTGTTGTTGTCCACCATGGACGGAGAAGACTTTGCGTCGCCTGTGAATTCGGACGCAGTTAAAAAATACTTTGCTTAAAATAGACCCGCTGGACAGAAAAAAGAGAGTCCAGGCAAAAATGGGGCATCCTGGCGAACCAAAAACAGAATGAAAGGTTCGGGCAAAAGTTAGGGATAAAATTGAAAAAAATGTACACCCGCGAAGTTGAAAACCTACACTGGGCGGCTTCGGCAAAAAAGGGTATCCCGGTGAACTGAAAACCCGTAAAGGGCGGTTCACGCAAAAGTTAGGGATTCGAAAAGCAAATGACTGCGGTCCGAATTCAATGAGCATCAATGCGGGAGAATACATTTGAGGAGCCAGTTATCGGGTACAATCTCTTCAGAAGTGGGGATACCGGGAAAGCATTAGAGTCGGGCGAGTCATGGGAGGATCAGTTCGTGGTGTTCATCTGCATCCCGTTGCCGACATGTGTACAAAATTTAATTTGTCAAAATATTCATGCTTCTTGTGCATACTTATGTATTTGCTTTGTGTAGCTTCCTCTTTTCAGGAGTTACATCCCGTGTACAAAAACTCCGCCCATTCAGGGGCCCGATCAATGAAAATACGTTATTCAGTACTTGATGCCTGTTCTTTACTGTTTTGTGCATGATAAAACGCCTAAGTTTGATGAAACTAGCATGGGTATAACATCACTGGCCCTTGCCAACAATTGTTAAAGCTTTGAATTAACTGAGTGTAACGTCACTAACCTGAATTGATTTGATTGCATAGACTTGTCTTGTCTTGTTTGTGTTGTTGCAGGTTTCATAACCATACGAGGAAGAGGATTGAAAGATTGCGATAACGAAAGACTCAGTCCCCACGCAGGTCATGCATGTTCTTCCTGAAAAAGGATAGAATTCCCCAGCGAGCCGTAGCTTATCCAAAGGACGTGCTCCAGAAAAGTTATTCGCCCTCAATAGAGTTTGGTGATTCCAAGATCGTAAGGCTGTATTTAGACAGGTTCATCTTTCCCCGCAGGGTCATGCACTCTCCCCCAGCGGAGTCAGTGGATTTTCCCCAAGAGAATCATCCCATCCCCAGCGGAATTCTCTTTGCAAGTGTTTTCATTCCTTCCAGTGGAACTCGAAGATCAAGACTCTCCAAAGCGGAGCCGGTTGTGGGTCCTATCATTTATTTTGTCAGAGATACTGGTAGTATCAGTTCACGTTCCAGTAGAAAGTCCGATCATACTATGCACATCTGCTATTCCCCAGCAGAGTTATATTCCCCAGCAGGGGGTTACCTCAACAAGGCGTTTGGTTTGAGTTCCTAATTTCCCAGCTGAGTCGACTTCACCCTTCCAGCATTTATTTTGCTGGAATAATTCTGTAGCATTTGGCTACCCCCGGCGGAGTTGGCATTATCCTTCCAGCATTTATTTTGCTGAAGCAGTTCCTGTATTTTAGCAGTTCAGGTGGAGAGAACTCTTGCTCAAATGAATTACCAAACATTCAAGATCTCGGCATGAGACATCCAATGATAATGTCAGTTTCGGCAGTATTCCCCGCCAGAGTTGCCAGGATAAGTTTCTCTTTGTTCCCAGGCAGAATTAGTTGTCATCAAAGGTTTCATGAACCAGAATTTCAGAGGCCACCGCCGGTTATCAGAGCAGGCGTCCGATAGTTGGTTTCCAGACATCCCCAGTAGAGTCCGTCTCAAAGTCGCTGTCACGTCGGTGCTGAGGAGTTGGTGGGTGTGGGTCATTGGAGAACTAAGTCCTGACGCGGACAATTTACTCCTTGATTGACGGGATTTCTTCAGAAGTGGGCGTCCTAACGTGGACAGGTTTATTTCCCTGGATTGGTGAGGTGTGTTAGTCCTATCGTGGGCAGATTCGGGTTCTCGAAATTAGTGGAATGGGAGGTCATGACGTTGACAAAAGTGATTACTCTTTGTGTTGGTGCCCTGACGTGGACAGATCAGACGAGGGTGTGAGTCCTTACGTGGACAAGTCTTATTTCCTCAGCGGGTCGAAGACGCCTGAGTCCTAACGTGGACAAATCAAGACGATATCGGTATCCTGACATGGACAAATCAAAGAAATTATTATTCCTAACGTGGAGAAATGGGTCCTAACGTGGACGATGTAGTCCTTACGCGGACATATCAAGTTGGATTCCTTACGTGGAAAAAGATAGTTTCCTTACGCGGAAATGACAGTATTCCTAACGTGGAAAGAAAGCGTGTTCCTTACGTGGAAGAGAAAGAGAAGTTTCAGTTCCTGACGTGGAAAGATTGAGATTCCTTACGTGGAAAGAGAAAATGATTCCTTACGTGGAAAAGAGACGGAGATTCCTTACGTGGAAAGATTAGAGTCCTAACGCGGACATATCAAGATTGATTCCTGACGTGGAAAGAAATGGGTTATTCCTGACGTGGAAGAGTTTAGTCCTGACGCGGACAGATGCAAGGAAAGTTGAGTCCTGACGTGGACAGGTTCAGAACCAAAGTTGTATTCCTTACGTGGAAAGATTGGAGTCCTGACGCGGACATGTCACGTGGTATTGAAGTCCTTACATGGACAGATTGATATAGTTCTCCTTATGTGGAAAGAAGATTGCTTCCTGACGTGGAAAGATGAAAGGGTTAGTCCTGACGTGGACAGGTACAGAAGAGATGATTCCTAACGTGGACAGGTGTTACTCCTAACGTGGAAGAGTTTTATTCCTAACGCGGACGATTCAGTTTATGGAAATGCAGACGAATTATCCCCAGCGGAGTTGCCGAGATTTTTCTGGGTTAACAGCAAGTGGAGTCCTAACGTGGACAGGTTCTAGTTGAGAGTTCTTCGTATTGATGACGGACAGAGTCCTAACGTGGACAAGCAAGCAATCTGTTATGACAGAATCCTCTTCAGAACGATGAAGACAGTCCCCAGCACAGTCGTACGAGATCAGTGGGTTGCTGTAACAGTCAGATTCAGCTGATGAGTGTCGTTCCCCAAGCAGGAGCGCAATTTAGTTTCATGGTTGGCAAATTTCTGGTTTCACTAGTATTCAACCGTCTCGTACCGCGAATGTCTGAAGGCTCCGGGCTCTTCACCCAATCGGGTCCAAGTCGCTTGAATAGGGGCAGCTGTTGCACCCTAAAATTTGCCCAACCTTATTCACTTGGTTTATGTTTTAATATCATTAGCATTTGCATATAGAGTCATGTACATAGACTAATCATCTGCATAGCATAAGCATAGCAAGTCATTCAACAGGGGACCAATCATTATTCTCATCTCTAGCAGCCTATCAAGAGGTTATTATCCCAATTCAATCTCATTCAAGTCATCAGGAAAGAATTTGAAAGCAAAGAGTTCAGCAGATCAAGCCTTGAGTCCATCTCCTAGCTGAGGGTATCTGAGGGTCAGCAAGAGGGTTGTGAGCTGTGAACTGAAGGCATGGAGAGTATCTAGACATTATGAGAGACTTAGAAAGTCATTTAAAGAAGGAGACAAGTCATTGATGAGAGCACAAGAGCTATAGCTGAAGGCAGTCAACTAGGGTTTCATCTGGGTCAACCCTAGGTCAACCCTAGGTCAATTGACTGACTTAAGGGGCATTCAAGTCTAGTGGAGAGATGTGGGGTTCATCATTGGACATATAAAGAAGGATATGGAGATATGCCAAGGAGAATTCAAGAGAAATCAAGGAGAAGAGGAGTTTCTAAATTAGGGTTTCTGTGTAAAATCCCCTAGTTTAGGTCAAATTTCCAAGCAAGATAAGTCAAAATGATAGCTTCAAATGGCTCCTTGGCCAACATGAAACTTGTAGAGGATCTCAAGACCTTTAATTTGAGTGGTGGAAGACATCAAGTAGATTTATAGAACTCAAGTTATGGTCCTTGCAAGTTACAGGTCATCTGAGGTATCTGAAATTTTGTCTGTGAAAGTGACTTGACTTCCAAGCAATTTTTACCCCTCAAGGAGATTTCAAATGAATTCTTGGTCAACATAAGAATTGTTCCTCATTGTCTTAGCTTTCTAGAATGGTATAGCATTCCCTCATATGATGTGTGGAACTCAACTTATGGTCTTGGCAAGCAAAGGGTATTTTGGGCATTTGTGAATTACAGGTCATTTTAACCTATGTCCAAAACTCATACAAGGAGGCCTCAAATGGAAACACTTACAACATCAAACTTGCTCCAAATGGGATTTTAAGTCTAGAAAGAAGGTCACAAATTGTTGGAAAAGCTCATAACATGAAGTTGCATGATTGGTCCAAATTTGAACTAAAATGGCTTATAATTTGAATAAAGTCAAAAAGAAAAATGGTTTGGGAGATTTATAAGTCCAAATGGAGACTTCCAATATATGATTTTGAATGGAAAAGACATTCTAAAGACAATGGTTCAAACACTTTTTTGAGTTTAGTGGAAGATTTCAAAGTTATCCTTGGTTACTTGCATTTTAAGAAACATAGCCAAAATGACTCAAAGTTGGAAGGCAAGGGAATGTGTAAGAGGGATCTAGAAGTTACCATTGAACACTATATATTCATGAAATGAAGATTGATCAAGGGTTGGCTTCATTTTTCACCAAGAATTTCCCAAATTCTCTCATTCTTCCTCATTGTGTTTTCACTTCAATTCCTCAAATTCTTCACCAATCACCATCAAAATCAACTTCATCATACTGATTCATCATCATAGATCAGAATTCAACCAAGAACAAGGTGTGATCAATCCATTTTCGAGCACTTCCTTCATCAACATCAAAATTGCAATTTCAAGTTGATAGCACAATTCAAGCCAAGTTTCATTCAAGTGTTGCAAACAGAAGCAAGTAGAGCAATTGTAGATCAGGATCCAAGCCTCACAAGTCTCAGATCCACGAATTTCATCATCATCCACAAGCTTTCACACCAGGTGCATTTTCTCTGCCACAACTTGATTCAATTAGGTTAGCATGATTTTATTAGTTTAGATATAATGTAGGATGTTAGTAGAGCAATTAGGTTGAGTTTGGAGTGGTTTGGTGATGATTGTTAGCAGGTGCACCAAACTGTTAGGGCTTGGAACTTGTAGTAGAATGCATCATAATCTTAGTTTGATAGATCAGAATGATAACCATTAGTCATGGAAGAGATTAGTCTAGGTTTGATGGAGAATTGTGTTGATGAGTTGCAGAGTATATTCATGGTAACCAGAACTTGTCTCGATCGGGTTTGTTGATTTGTTGAGTTTCAGAGCAATCAAAGACCATAGGTGTATAGAGGGAGGAATTTAGAGTGATTTTCATGTTTATAGCGTGGCGTTTCATGCACTGTAGAGTGAGAACAGATGAGTTGAAATTGGCTCGTGCATGGCTGCCATGGAGAGGAAACTCTAGCTCTCATTTGAACTGATGAGGAAGACGAAATCGTGTGCGTCCAATTCGTGCAAGACTTTTGACTCAGAGAGCGATCCTAGGGCTCTCATTTAATTATGATTTTGGAGGGAGATGTGTTGGTGCCAAACACACCGTTTCATTAATTGAAACGGGCGGGCCTGAGTGAATGTTGATATTCCCACCCCCCAGTTACCAAGCCCAATCCATTTGAACGTGATTCTATTCCTATTTTCACCCCCTGCGCTGTTTTTATTTTTCATTGTTGCTGAGTGACTTTGGGCTTAAGCCAAATATGCTACGTGCACCCCCTGTCTGCCTGGCCCATCCAATTATCAACTGAGCGCGTTGCTTATTGAACCCCCCTGGCTATTTCTCTATTCTTTTTTATTATTTTCTTTTCATGTTTTTTCATTCATTTTAAAAATTCATAATAAATACATAAAAAATCATTTTTAATCCATTCTTTTTACATCATTTTCATTAGAATGTGTAGAAAATTTTCATTAAATAAAATTGCATTTTTATTTTTATTTGATATTTTTGCCATATTTTCTAAATAAATGTCATTTTAAATAGCTTCATTTCATGCATGATTTTAGTAATTTTTGTTCTATTAGATGCTTTCATATTTTTTGTTCATTCTTTTTAGGTTGCTTAGATGAGATATTGAACTTGTAGAAACAATTTAGTTCCCATTTTTAGAAATTAATTTTAGGTGATTAATGTAGGCTTGAACATCATGAACAAATTAGGGTTTTTAGGTGATGACTTAGGAAGTTTGATTCTTTCCCTTAGGACTTAGGGTTTGACTAGTTTAGTTATGGGACTATAGGGGCTATGGGTAGTTATTAGATCCCCTTAGAAAAAGTCAGGATTCCCCTACTGCTATTAATACTGTCTGTATGTCTGATTGACTGGTGTGGTGTGCCCTCTGGGGATTATTGCTTGCTTGCTTGGGTATTGGGATTGTCTGGGGACTTAGGAGAGCTGAAGACTTGAGAAGATGAAGGCCACTGGAGATCCAGATGTTGAAGATCCACTTCCAGAGTTGAAGAGAAGATTCTTGCTAGCAGATGCTGAGGAACTAGGGTTTAGGAGCTAGGCAAAGCTCTAGGTTAGAAAGTTTGTTTCTCAAACATGGATTGCCTTGTCTGCATCCATTCTTCTCTGTGATTCAGAGTCTCTCTAAGACACTCACCCCCTTCCTTTGGAAGGCTTGGTGATAGTGTCTATGAGATAGAACTCTTGAGAGAAAATGTCTCTTGTGTTAGAAGCAGTCTGTTCACCACCCTTGGTAGTCAACTGATTGCTTAACACCCAATTCACTCTTGTGACTGATTCCTCATCCTGGAGGTTTGAGCTTGAAGAAAAGCCATTGCAGATGGAAGACTGATGATCAAAGCCCTTGCCTGAAGGCCATGTAAATGGAGATTGATGCTTGTTGAAGCCTGTAGCTGATTGGAGGTTACTTGAAGCCAGATGTTGATTCAGAGCTGCTGATGCTGTTTCTTTTGCTGTTGTATTTCATTGCTGATGTATTGATTGGTTTTCTGGGTTGTATTGTTTGCTGTTTACCCTGCTGGGTTGAAAGTGAAGCCTGTTCACTTTCGCCTATTGTTTTCTAGGTTCGAGGTTGAGTGGGACTCCCTTGCCTCGCTTGTGCTGTTGCATCCATGCATTTTACTGCTTTATTATATCTGGTATTGTTTCTGTTTCTGCCTATCCCATAGGATCTCTGTTTCTCTCTGTGCAAGAGAGGAGCATGATAGACACTAGGTCTTAACCCATGCATGATAACATTAGGGTAGTTTGTTTCCCTTCGCAACCGTAGGTTAGAGTTCTGTCTCTTTCTTTCTCAAAACAAACAGAAAAACACATAAAGATTTCAAACACAATAAAAGACACTTCTTCCGTAAAAGAATGTGAACTCATCAAAGCGTCATTTTTGTCCGCTGGGACTGTTGATCAGAAAACCTTTTTTCAGAAGGAATAAAATCAACCAAGACAAGCTTGTGTCGTACGTGGCCCGAACTACGTTTGCTCTGATCTTTCATGCTGTATGAAAGTACGTAGGCATAGGATGCGATATCCTAGCGAGCAACCTTCCCCTCCTTTCCTGTAGGTAGGCGAACTACGTTGACTCTGATTTCTCGTTCCAGGCGGGAATACGTAGGCATAAAGTGCGATACTTTGTCGATTCATTTTTATTTTCATTTTATTTTCTTTTTAACCCTTGACCTATAGTTTAGATAGAATAACAATCCATACCCGAAAACAAGCGTGGATCCCGTCGAGTACGACGGACGTGAGGGGTGCTAATACCTTCCCCTTGCGTAACCGACTCCCGAACCCAGGTTTTGGTTGCGACGACCATACCTTTCCCGTGTTGTGCGAGGTTTACTCTGAGCGTTTCCTTTCCCTCCCGTGGGATAAATAACGCACGGTGGCGACTCTTCTGTTCAGCCGGCGCCGATTTTCGCAGTAGCGACAGTCACTAATCACTTTACACTAACCACCTAATCTAATGATGAGTAAATAAAAAGATTCGATTGAAATTGCATACCTATCACTTGATGATGGCAATGGTGGTTATCCTTCAATCCAGCTCTTGTCACTTACTTCAAAGGATCTCCAATGGATGTTGAGCCTTCTGTATGCACTAATTCTTGATAACACCCTTTGAATCACTCTAGCCACTTCTTCATGCAACTTGGAGGGAAGACTTGGATCATACGAAACAGCCACTAATTCCACTAGTTCTTGCTGGCTTCTTACTCCATGATGATGGTAGAAGATGATTGTAACAAGAAATTTGGTAGTTGATGAAGTTTAGATGAAGTTTGAAATCAAAATGCAATTTGGAGTGATGTAATCAAACTATGGTATGCCAGCACTATGAATCACCAACCCTGCCATGGATCAACTCTAGGGCATTTATAGAGAAGGATGGAAGTGTGTAGAAGCTTGTAGAAGATTCCAAGAAGTTTCTAGAATGTATCATGCAATGAGACTTTGATTTTTCCATATTTAGTAATTCTCATGCAAACTCATGATAAGCCATGCATTTCCACTTAATATCTCCTTAAATGAGTAATTGGTATGAGAACAAGGCATTTCAAACCCTTATGTAGCATTTTCTCACTTTCTCTTTTGGTGCCTTAAAATGCAAGAAACAAATTTACAAAGCAACTCCAATTTTTAAGCCTAAACTCAAAAATGTGGATAAACCATTGTTTTTAAAATGATGTTTGGATTCAAAATGACATATTGGATGACCTATTTTGGATTTGTACATCTCCCAAACCAAAATTCCATTTCAACTTTTTTAACTTATAAGCCATTTACAAGCCATTTGCACCACTTTTAAAAATCCATGCTCTAAGCTTTTCCAAACTTTCACACCCTCTTTTCTAGCCTTAAAATCCCATTTTGAACAACTTTTATGTTTTGAGTTTTTCCATTTGAGGCTTGGAAATAGGAGATATGGCCTTTGCTTAAAATGACCTATAACTCCCAAATGACCAAAATACCCCTGTCTTGTTCAAACCATAAGTTGAGTTCTACAAATCCTATCAAGGACTTATAGTACTCTCTAGAAAGCTAAGAAGATGCTCTTCAACATTCATGTTGACCAAGAAATCATAGGAATCATACTACTAGGGCAAAATTTGTCTGCAAGTTGGGTGACTTTCAAGGACCCAGATTCACACACCTCAGATGACCTGTAATTTGTCAAAACCATAACTTGAGCTCTGCAACTCCTATCAAGGACTTCTACCACTCAAATTAAATCTAAGAACAAGCTCTACAACATTCATGTTGTGGGGAAGATGAGATATCAATCACATCTTGAGCTAAAACTGCCTGGAAGATAGGGATCAAATTAGGGTTTTTCCACTGACAATCCTTAGAAACCCTAACTCAAAACTTCTCAAACTCCTCACTCATGATGAGTTGGTCTAGGAATCATCTTTATAACATCTCCATACATCATTCCATGATCTCATGGCCCTTGGATTAGGTCTCAACCTCCTCCAAATCTTAGCTGATCTAGGATTGACCCAGTCAAAACCCTAATTCTACCATTCATGGTTGAATCTTCTGAATTCTTGCACAATGACCTCTCTGGGCTTCATGATGGCTTTCAAGACATTTCATTGGCTTTCTCAAAGCTTCAAGTTCATTCTCAAAGTCTCAGAATCATCTGAGGAGCTCCCACAACTCTCAAGCTAGGAGGCACACAACTCTGGTTTCAACCAATTCCTCTGGGGATCTCCTGAACTTTCTGATGAAGGTATTAACTTTCAAACACTTAATGGGTAAATAATTGTTGGTCAAATTTTGGGGTGCAACAACCTCTTCTTTGATTTTCAGGGCAATATCGGGCCGAGTTCTTCTGAGTTTCTGCTTAACCAGTGGACAATCTGGTTTCAACGGCAGGCGATGTTCAACTATGGCGGTGTCCAATCCAGGCATGTCTTGATAGGACCAGGCGAACACGTCGACAAACTCTTTGAGCAACTCAATCAACTGATCCTTCACATCTGGCTTGAGTAGAGCTCCAATTTTCACTTCCCTACGAATTTCTTCTGTTCCCAAATTGATTACTTCCACTTGCTCTTGATGAGGTTGGATAGCCTTTTCTTCCTTCTCAAGCAGTCTAGAGATCTCTTCTGGAATATCATCTTCTTCGTCTTCAGCCTCAAACACAGGAAATTCGAAGTTTGGCGAAGGAAGTGGGTCATTATTCCCGGGATGTAATGTGTGTAGCAATCTGCGCATGTGATGTTACTTTGTTCAGTTTTATAAAGTGGAAAGTGTGTGTATGGGAGATGCTACTTATTATTATTTTCCAACATAGTAATAATAAATAAAGGAAGATAAACTATCACACAAATGGAAACAAATATTTATTGATGATAGCAAAATTCGAAAAAAAATGCCCAACAAGGTCACCTTTGCCTTGGGCAGAGCAAAGGGAATTATTAAAAGTAAGCCCACACAACATATTTTCGCCTTGGGCAGAGCGAAAACTTAAAAACAAATGCTTACTTTGATATATGAATTACAGCAGGGGCTTCAACCACACTCCAATTCTTAACCAAAACTCCCGGAGTCACAAAATTTGGAACATCTTCATCAGAAACTTCTTTAGTAACAGCATAGACTCTAAAACTATAATCAAAGTCATCTGAGACATAACCCGAATCTTCCATATAGGGCTCAATCTTCAAAAGGGATGGAGAGACTCATTGAACCATCTGATATGTAGCCTTCAGACTCGTCTTCGGACACGACGTTGATATGAGGAGGATGAACGACCCCTCCGCTGCGGAACACTTCGTTGATCGGTGGGAACTCTTATTCTCTGGCAAAGACAACATTTTTCCCCAACCTGTCTGAGGACCACTGCTCACAACCTGCTGCGCATCCTTGAATGATGACATGGGTATTCTGGGTTTTTGAACGCCATCGCCTATAATAGATAAAGCCTGAAATTGCGTACCAACCTCTTCTTCAGCTTCAACATACGAAAATGATGACAAATGACTCACCACTAAAGCTCTTTCTCAATAAACTGTAACCGTTTTGCCTTCAAAAGCATACTTCAGTTTCTGATGCAGGGTGGAGGTAAATGCCCTAGCCTCATCTATCCACGGCCTTCCTAACAAACAGCTATAGGCGGCACGAATTTCCATGACTTGGAACGTGATCATGAAAGTCTGCAAACCGATGGTCATTGGCAGATCTACTTCACCAATTACCGCTTTTCTAGATCCATCAAAAGCTTTGGCGATGACATGACTGGGCCTCATCGGCGGTCCCTGATAAGATAATTTGGATAAAGTGGTTCTAGGCATCACATTCAGAGAGGATCCAGTATCAACCAACACACTGGACAAAGAATCGTTCCCACAATTCACAGAAATATGCAAGGCCATATTATGCTTCTTTCCTTCCTCTGGGAGGTCTTCCTCATTAAAACCGAGATTGTCGTATGCAGTAATATTACCGATGATTTTATCAAATTTCTCCATTGTCACATCCTGTTCCACATATGCTTGCTCCAATATCTTTTGGAGCGCTTCCCTATGTGCCTCAGAACTCATTAGCAACTGCAGAACAGAGATCTTAGATGGGGTTTGCAAAAGTTGATCCGCAACTTTGTATTCACTTCTCTTGATTACTTTCAGTACTTCGTCCGGCTTGGACAAGTTGGATCCACCAGATTGATCCACAATTGGGTCCTTTGAACTCGGTTGCTCTACTGAGATCCCTTTGTCTTTCGAAGGCACTAAAGGGTAAACTCGACCGCTTCTTGTTACTCTACTGACGTCCGCGATGTTAACAACCAAAGGCAAGGTAGGTAACAGTACCTCTTTTCCATTTTCCAGCATCGTAGCGTTATATCGGTATGGGATAGCCTTACTAGAAGTGTAAGGGACAGGTCCTGGCACATTGATTATTAGGGGAGTAACGGTCGACTTTCTACTATCATACGTGATTTCAATACGCTCCACTTCCTTGAAGTGAGGCACCATAACGCATACTTCTTCAATCTTCTTATCTGAAATTTCCTGACCACTTCCTTCTGGGTAACTCTGAATCATGTTTACGGAGGGTGAACCATGTGGAGGCAGTGGTTGTCCTTCACATTAGGATTAGAATCCTTAAAGGATAAGATTCCGCACTTAATGAGCCTCTGGACGTCTGCTTTCATACCAAAACAACTCTCAATGTCGTGGCCTGGAGCTCCCTGATGGTAAGGGCAAAATCTGTCAACTTTATAGTAAGGAGGGGGATTCTTGGGAACCTCAGGTGGAGCTTTTGTCTGGATGTGACCTTTTTGGATCAAGGCTGGGAACAAATCAGCATACTTCATAGGGATGGGATCAAAGTTTATTTTCCTGTATACGCGGCCTTGATTGTTGAATGGCCGATTCTGTTGAGGAGATTGTGGACTTTGTTGCGGTTGTGGATGATAGGTTGGAGTGTTGAATACTGGTGATACCGCCGCAACCTGATAAGATGGTGAATACCTATTTCTGAGTCTTCCTTCTTGCACAACATTCACTTCCTTCTCCTTTTTCTTCACAAAACCACTCCCATACTTCTCGGCGCTGCTAGGAGCATTCTCTTCTTTGACGAGCCTTCCTTCTCGAACCCCCTCTTCCAAGCGCATTCCCATGTTTACCATTTCGGTGAAGTCACTTGGTGCACTTGCTACCATCTTCTCATAAAAGAAAGGACCAATGGTATTTAGAAAAATCTTGGTCATTTCCCTTTCCTCCAGCATTGAGCATATTCCTTGAAGTTCTCTTTGTCTCTCTGCATCATGGACCTCAACTGATCCCAGTCAGGGGCCATGTCCACATTATATTTATACTGCTTGATGAAGGCCCCGCCTAGATCGTTGAAAGTTTGAATCTTCGCACTATCCAACCCCATATACCATTTGAGCACAGCGCCTGTCAGACTATCCTGGAAGTAGTGGATGAGCAATTGATCATTGTCAGTTTGTGTAGACATCTTTCTGGCATACATGATGAGAAGACTCTGAGGGAAAGTATTTCCTTTGTACTTCTCAAAATCTGGAACCTTGAATTTTGGCGGAACCTTGACATTCGGAACCAAACATAAGTCAGAAGCACTCTTTCCAAACAGATCCTTTCCACGAAGGGCCTTTAGTTCTTTCTGAATCTCAGAAAACTGGTCCTGAAAACCATCCATCCTTTCTTCAAAACCCACAGTCTCACTCGGGGACCCATGGAAAATTGGCTCATCCAGGATATAGGGAGCCGCATTCACATGTGGCGGTGCAGTGGTCATTACGGCAGCAGTGGCAGGGACAACTTGAGCAGTGGTCATGGTAGGGACCTCAGGAACAGGTGGGTGATAGCCAGCAGAAGTGAAATGAGGAGGCATTCCCCATAAAAAACATGGCGGCATGCTGTAGGTCACTTTAGCAATAGTAAACACCACTGGGATCGGTGCTGACACCAACTCAAAGATAACAGTCCTTGGAACATCCTGATTGTTGAGCGCAGACTGGTTGGACAGAGCTTCAACTAAACCATTCAGTCTCTCCAAGCTTTCTTTAAGAATTGCAACCTCGTCACGGAACACCTTGTTCTCTTGTTCAAGTTGATCCATCTTTTGACGTTGACTGGAGCGAGTATTGTACTGGTGATTCAGCTTGTCTGTGGAGATGAAGCAAGAGTGAGACCCTGGAGTGTAAATGATGCTATGCCTATGCAAAAATGCAAATGAGTATGAAACTTCAAGAAACTCAAATTGTTTTTCGGTATTATAACGTTGGATAAAAAACTTATTTTATTATTAATATTCGAGAAGAATTACAAAGCAAGGTACTCTTTCAAGAGTTTATTACATTGAAACAAAAGCAAAAGAAAACTTAGAGATCTACTCCTTATGCTCTTTCTGCGCACAAAGCTCTTCTACCAGCTGATTGACGCGTTCCTGCAGTTTGGCCTTCTCACTGATGAGTCGATCTACATACTCCTTCCAAGCCACAATAGTTGGGGGAAGATCGTCACTAGTGATAGTTCTTGAAGAAGTGTGAGAGAAAAATAAATCCTCTTGCGCCTTCCTTTTTCTCGCAGATTCTACTTCTGACAGCTTCTGAGATTTCTCTTTCTCTACCTTAAGAGTGAAGTACTTGTTTCTCCAAGCGGTCTTCAGCTTCTGAGCCTCGTCCAAGGCAGTCTTCAACTGATCTATCTCACTCACAACAAACCAATCAGGGTCATGAAAGGTCAGCACCATAGGTTCGTGAAAAGGGAAAGGAATCTTGAGGTCGGAAGCCCTCTCTTGCACCCAATGTAGATAGTCTTCAGAGGCAGCACAATTAGGGAATCCTAGGGCAGTCGTTCCTTCCGTGTTGACGTACTTCCATGCATATATTATGGTGGCCTTCAGGTCTAGATCTTCTCCTTCCTTGAGAAAAATTCCCTCCAGTAGAGACGGGTCAGGTACTTCGTTCATCGGGTGCCCCAATTGTCGGCGAGCCAAAGCAGGGTTGTAACTGATGCATCCCTTCGTCCCAATAAGAGGTATATTGGGGAATCCTCCACGGCTGTGGATCATCTTAACACCTCCATAAGTAGGGTCATACCACACGATATCAGAGTGAGTAAGGGCCGTGACTATTTCAGACCAACAGGGTGCCTCTATCTGCTCCCAGACAGATGGATGCCAAGCTAGGCAGGCAATAAACCATGAGTATAGTAAGGCGGTACAACAGACAATATGCCCTCCTCCTTCAGCATTCCTCGAGTGGATCGAATGGTACGTGTCGGCTAACAAGGTAGGAGCTGGGTTCTTGAGGATGAACAACTTAATTGCATCCATGTCAACAAAATCATCAATCTTTGGGAACCAGAAAATCCCATAGACTAACAAGGCAAAGGAAGCTTCCATTATCGGGACCTCCTTCCTCTCAACGTGATAACGAACTTTCTCGATCAAGAAATCGGCCGGAAACCCAAGGACTCCTTCCTTGGTGGTTAAGTGAGCTTGAACATCTGCTAGACTGAGATGGGTAGCATTTGCAATCTCTTGGTCACCGGGTGTGTCCTCCAATCCAGTAAACACAGGTCGGGTAGTCACAGGTATCCTCAAGAATTCAGAATACTCTTCCAGGGTCGACATCAGCTGGTAATCTGGAAAGGTGAAACAACGGTACAACGGATCATAGAACTAGACAAGGGTCTCCAACAGGCCCTCTTTCATCTTGAGCTCGAGAAAGTAGAAAAGCCCTTCATACTCTATTGAAAAAGTGTGACGGTTCTCGATGAGTTTCTCTAGTTCTCTTAAGCTTTCAACGTTAGGACTCTGAAAAGTGTACTTCAATGCTTCTCTTTTGAAATCCATCGTTACAATACCTGTAAAATGGAATTGAGTTTCTTGAAGTGAACAAAGAAAAAGAATGCAATGTAAGATGAGTAGGACTTCATGGAATTCCAACATTTATAGACATTGTGGTAAAAAGAAAACGTTTTATTAATGTTGAAACAGATTACAAATAATTATTCTTTTAAAAGTCCTAAATAAATAGCTAAGTAAAAGCTAATGAAATCCCTAAGGAAGTTTCAAATCCCGCCGCTTGAGTCGCTCTTCCACCTGGACCATAGTTAATTTTCAAGGAGTAGACTGAGATTTGAAGGAAAATAAATCCTCCTAAACTCTTCTCTTCTTGCAAGGAGGTAGGTCTTCATTTTTCGACTGTAATTATTCTCGAAGCTCAAAATTCTATTTCCGGAGTTCGAAATTCTCTGCAACAACCACGTGATACTTGTTTTTCCATACTTCAGACTCATGTTGCGACTTCCTCAATGCGACCTCTAACTTCTCAGCTTCGGACTTAAAGACATAAACGGGTTCTTCTCTTGGAGGTATAGGATCTTGACGAGGGTAAGACATCCTCAGTTTGATTGCCCTGTTTCTGACCCATTGAAGATACGGTTCTAGAGACACACAGTTAGGCCTCCTCAAGCTGTCTCTACCCTTTTTATGTAAATTCCCCCATGCATCCACAATCTTCTCTTGAAGCTCTTTGTTATCCTTGAAGAAAATGCTCTCCACTTGAACACTCTTAGGTGGTCCCTTCAACGGATATCCCAATTGTCGACGAGCCAAAACAGGACTATAACTAATCCCTCCATCAAAGCCAAACAAGGTATGTTAGCAAAATCTCCGCAGTTGTCAATGATTAGAATCCCATCGTACTCACGGCTATACCAATCGATGTCTGAATGAGTCAAATCCATAATCTTTTCTGACCAGTGTCCGCTATTAAGGTTCCAAAAAGAGACATATTTAGGTAAGTGCGAAATAAACCACTTGTACAGTAAGGGCACACAGCAGGTAATCATCCATCCACCATGAAAGTTTCGGAGATGCACAGAATGATAGGTGTTAGCCAATAAAGTGGGAACTGGGTTTTTCTTCATGAAGATCTTGATGGCATTGAGGTCGACGAACCCTTCAAAACTTGGGAACAGAAATACTCCATAAACAAGTTGGGCAAAGATTGTTTCAAACGGAACCCTGTTCGTGTAATCATCATAATATCTGGCTTTCCCGATTAAGAAATCTGTAGTCAGACCGAAAGTCCCACCTTTAGTAACCATATTTTCTTTGATGTCAGATACTTTTAGATAGAGGGCCTTAGCAATGTCTTGCTCCTTAGGGTTTCCTTCTAAGAAAGGGAAAGAAGACTCTTCCAAGATAGGTAGACCAACCAAATAAGAGTATTCTTCTAGGGTAGGCAATAACTGATACTCTGGGAAGGTAAAACAATTATAAACCGGGTCATAGAATTGTAGCAAAGCAGAAAGTAAATTCTCGTTCACTCCACGACTCAACAAAGGTAGTAACTTCCCATACTTGCTCTTGAATCTTTCTTGGTCTTCAATCAAAGCTCCCAACTTCCTTAGGTCACCCAATTTGGGACTCTTAAAAGTATATTTCAAAGTATTTCTTCTATTGGAATCCATAGTGTCCTACAATGTTCATAAAACAAAGGTAAATCCCATGAAGTCCAATGCAGTATGATGCTAAATGGATGCAACAAACACAAGTAAGCACATAAGAGCACAAATGTAAACAAACAAAAAGGTCCTAGGTTTGCAATGAGCATGGAGCCAAAGGGTCTACCCATTCCCAAAGGATGTGGACTAAAGGTGGATTGTACCTGCAGAACAAGGTTCTAAGAAAGTTCCCAAAGTCATTAGCCCATCTTTCGGATATTATCAATTTCCCGACTGACTCGGCGGTTAATAATATTCTCAAGAGAACCTCTTTTGAGTGTAGCATCGCGTAGCAACTATTTTGGGACTACTCCCTCATAGTCCTCGCACTACGTCCTAATAAAGGCCAAAGTAGGGTTAACGGTAACTACGGTCCTCAGCATCATGGACTCCAATCGAAAATAGTAAAATTTTTCACGACTATACTCATTCAACCGAACAATTTTAGAAAGGGTCTCAACTGAGCGGTGATTCTCGAGTCAACTTGGTCGGGACTCACTCCCTATAAGTCTCGTCGAATATCTCACCATCCTATCATAATTTCACTCAAGTCCGGGTGTAGGACTTTGTCTCACCACTCAAGGATATCAACCCAAAAGTAATAGAACAAATATACAAATAAGCAATTAAGCAAATATATAACAAGCATAATAAACAAGTTAGGGAAACCCACTGAAGAGGTCCCCAGTGAAGTCGCCATTTCTGTCGCGGTGAAATTTTGATACCAAACTATTGATGAGCTTGAATCTTAATTCATTTGCAACCGAACTTTAATTTGTCCAAAGGAAGGGAAAAAGATCGAATTACCCACAATGCAATGCAAATGCAAAAGCTAGAGAGTTTAGGTTCGGGGGTTGGTTAAACTTAGGGAAGGTGCTAGCATCCTAAGTTTCTGTAGTACTCTACAGGAACCTCTTGTTTTATGTTGTTTATTTCTAAGGTTTATCTGCTTAAAGGTGAAAGACCTAATGGTTTATTTCTAAGTATACTCGACAAGATATTGCATCTTGTGCCTACATATCCTGACGGGAATGAAATCAGAGTATCTGTAGTTCCCCTAAAGGGTTTGAGGAGATCTTTGACTGTGGTCAAAGTTCCTACAGGGTAAGGGTAGTTGATTGATTGGGTTTAGGAGAAAAGACGAGTTGTCATCTCGAAGGAGAAGACTTGACTTAACCACCACAACTTGTAGGAAAATTTGATTGTATTGTTATGAGGTAGGAGATTTATATCTCGACTGTCAAGATGACTCATGTCTTATTCTCTATTGTGTTTGAATATTTTTGATTGAGTTGAATTGTTTTTGTCTAAGTTGTAAAGATAAAAGGTCGTCCTTATGGGGTAGGATCTAAACTTAGAAGATCGACTTGAATGGGATCAAGGATCAATGGGGAGTATGATGCAAATGAGATGCATACGCACAATTGTTTAAATTATGCGCAAGTTCTTCCTTTGGACGGGATGTGTAACACCCTTCTAAACCCCACGGAAAATATACAAATAATCAGAGTAAATTATCATACATTTACAATAAGGCGTCACACATAACTTTCAAAACATCAAAAACCATCTGTCATGCTCATTAACACTTATAATAAATAATCATGCTTCTCACAATTTCACTTTGCATGCAGCAGCGGATTCATTTTATAACATAATTCTCTTAACAGAATATTCAGATTCATCACATACTTCAACATTACTTATGCACCAAGGCCAACATTATAATATTCCCATGAATATAAAAACATAACATAGAATACATAATGCATCTCTAAAATATAACCCAAACAATCCCAGTGTTACATAACCAGAGCATGACTCGACCCAATATAACTGAATTACTAAACAACTACACCAATAGCGACTTCGCAACTACAAGCAGCTCTACTCTTGATACCTGCATGATGCCAGATATGACATCATTCCAGCAGAAGGGTGAGAAATATTATCATAATAACAATGCATATAATCATATATATCCATAATCTTAGAATACACATAATCAACCTTCTCACCACAAGTCTTCCATATACGTCACAATGTATATACAATATATATGGATAATCACCAAACACGTTCATCATAGTTCACTCATGTACATCGCCATATACGCATATATATAATCCAAGCATAACATCATGCACACTTCCACAATTTTAATCAATCCACATAAACATACACATTATGTTTAATTCACTACAATTCATATAAACATATACAATCATGTTTATTCATCAATTCATCAGTCAAT
Organism: Lathyrus sativus; assembly: GCA_963859935.3. NCBI lineage: Eukaryota > Viridiplantae > Streptophyta > Magnoliopsida > Fabales > Fabaceae > Lathyrus > Lathyrus sativus. Next base: position 413,953,429 of record OZ012738.1, on the reverse strand, counting down.
ATCATTCACAATTACACATTTTCACCCAATTCATCAATACACATCACAATATATGTATAAGCAAATATGGATAATCACCAAGCATATTTATCATGCATACATCCATAATTCACATCATTCCACATAAACATTTACAATTATGTTTATTCATCCAATCAAAACTCTCATTCAACAATTCATACATATGCATACTTCCATATAACAATGATATATGCCATGTGACTCAATGCAACTCAATGCCATGTGGTACCAACACTTGTTATCATTTTTCGGTTTTTACATTTAAACCGGGTCCGTCCTCTAGACTGATAACAACAAAAGCCCGTCCTCTAAGCTTTCAAACCCACCCTTCTAGGTTTGGGACAAGTCACTAATCTCCACGAAACTAGCAAGCATTGCCTCTTGACTAAATGATGCGTATGAAATCAACAACCATATGCACTTAAGACCGTTCTCACATCTTAATCCTATGCATATTCAAATAATTCATCACACAAGAATTATATCATGATTGCACACTCACACATCATATCAAAGTATTCATACTTTCAACATCATCACATTTATCAAGCAATGCACACATATTCACAATATGCTCTCATGCATTCATCTCATATTATCACATACAATCCATATGCATTCACAACAATTATACCAAACGGCAACCAAACGCTCTAATTATTTAAGCCTCACTTACTTAAAATAATTAATCTCGATTAATCGGTAAAATCGGCTAAAAGTCGGCTAAAAGTAATATTTATTTTCACCAAGTTATAGAACATATTATTAGCTTCAGTTTGATATAAAGAACGACAAAATCCGATAAACGGTGAAGAAGTTATGAATTTTCAAAGTTTTGAAAAAATAATATTTTTCTCACACTTACAGTGTTAACCGGTTAACACTTTCTGTTAACCGGTTAACACACCCAGATTTTCAAAATCCTGGCGCATTAACAATCCTTTAATCGGTTAACGGATATTGTTAACCGGTTAACGGCTCCAAAAACTCAGTTTTCCAGACCATTTTTATACCGTTAATCGGTTAACCCAAAGTATTAACCGGTTAACGCCTGAAATTTTGGAAAAACAAGGTTAAGGATTTGTGCCCAAAACCTCCAAAAACCCGACCGATCTAATTATTTTCTCCCGATTAAATACCTACTCATCATTACCAATCATATAGTAACAATTTAGGATCATAAAACGCAAATTCTACGACTTCCGATTTTCATCCAAAATCTTAACCTCCAATTGTCCAAAAATGTCAAAACTCACAAATTCAACCAAATTCAATCAAACGAAATCCAATAATCACGGCTAAACATTACTCGACTAAACTACGCAATTTATTTCGAGTTTCATCCACGAAAACATCGGTTTCTATCGATTACACTCATTTCTGCACTAAAAATGGAAAATGAGCAAAACTCTCCAACAATCCAAACAACTTCAACAAACACATATATAATCATACACATTGATAGAATAATAAGATTTCACACCCTTACCTTGATTAAATCGAAGCTAGAAGTTGTTCTTGAGCTTTCCAAGCTTTTCCTTCTTTTCCTTCTCTTTTCTCCTCTTCCTCTTTCTTTCTCTTCTCTTTCTCTTATGTTTCTATCCTTTTCTTTCCACTTTCTCTTATATATCCTTCTCTTTTATTTCTCCTTAATATATCTCATCTTATCATTAAAGGCAGATAAATAAATCCATACACAGACGCATGAAAGCGCTAAGGTGTGTGAATTGTGAGTGTGCGAACGAATCGGAGACGAAAGCGTGCACGATTAAATTTTATGCGGCGTTGATTAATTTTAGGCAAGATTAGCAATCTTAGTTGAATTATACGTATGAGAAAATGATACTTTTGGTGAGGTTGATTTTAAGAAAAGGGTTGAATTGATTTTAAGAAAAAAGTTGTATTATTTTGTTTTAGGGAAAAAGTTGAATTAGATTATATGGATCGATTTTATGAGAAATTTGTTTTGATTATTTTAGTGAGATTTACATTTTTAGGAAAAGTTGAATTAAATTATAAAAATAATTTTTTGTGAAATCGGATTGTTTAAGTTGGATAGAGATAGTTTCTAATAGATAAATTATTTGTTAAGTAAATTAGTTATTAAAAAGAAGTTCTATTATTTTAATAAAAGATTGTATTAAAATTAAATGAAACAAGTTTTTTTGATTATATTATAAAAGGTTTATTAAATTGATTAAATAAAAGAGTGAATAAATTGGGAAAAAGGTTGTTTAACAAAAATAAGTTAAATATAAAAGGGGTGTAATTTAGATAAAATAGGTTTTATTAATTTGTTTAATAAAAAACTGATTAGATTTAAATAGGAGAGATTAAGAGTTTAAAAAAATGGATTAATTAGCAAATTAAGGGAGTTAATGGTGATTAATTAAGGGGCGGTGGATCAGACATGGCGCGGGTGCATCGTTATTGTGGATATGCAGCACGAGGGTCGCTTGATCTGGTGATCAGGTGAGATAGACGGTGATGATGTGCAGTGCATAGTGATTGTGGTGCGCGTGTGTGCGTGGGATCATATTACAACAACAAAAATAAACAAAAACAAATCAAAACCCTAGCCCCCCAAATACCTCTCCAATTCGCCGCTGATCTTCTTCTTCTTTCCGCATCTCTCTCCCTCCGATCGGCTTCTTCGTTCGTCATATTTTTTTACTCCCCCGTTCTTCTCTTCATCATTTCTCTGTTCTTCGTCTTTGATTGCTTGTAAAATAAAACAAACATGTACAGTGATTAAAGGACAAGCTTTTACCCATGAACGAGAGTCGACGGCGACTTGTTGACGGCGGTGGCGAGGCGATGATGACTCCTGAGGAGAATTCGAGCTTCGCGGTGATGACAAGTCTCCTTTGGTCTGAGCTTTGAGTGCGTCGGTTTTTGCTGCGATGAGGGTTTTTTCTGTTGTCTCGTTTGTGGGTGTGCTTCATTGCTTTTATAGAGGGAGAAGATGGGCCTCCATGAAAATCCACTTAAAAAACCTTCCTATTTGGGCGATGACTGTCTGATTCGCTTGATTGATTTGGGAGAGGAGCGTTTAATTCTTTCCTGTTTCGTCTGGGCCTGTCGATGACATGCTGGCTATACTTAGGGAAGTTGGAATCTTTCTTCCTCCATGTTAATTTGAGATGTTTTTGATTCGCATATTTGACGTATCCGCTGGCTTTGTTGACTTTCGTATTAACACTTCTTTTTCTCTTCTTTTGGTAGGGAAATACTATTCTTAAGTTCAGAAGCTGCCTTATCTTGAGCTTGCTGAGGAAGGCTTCGAACCGGCAATGATGACGCTTAGTCTGAGCTGGGCGAAACTACGGTTGTTGTTGCTTTGATTTTCCTTTGTTACCTGAGGTTCCCCTGTTACCTGCATCACCTGATTTGCTCGAATTATCTCTGTTGTTCGAATTGTATGAGGCTTGATTTGTCTGAAGTTACGGTAGCCCTGAAACTCTACTGTCTTCGATGTTCGGTGGGGAGCTGGTAACAATTCTGGTTGTTGCCCTCCCGACCGCTCGAGTCTTACGCCCAATGATGAATTGGACTGAGGGCTGAACTCGTCTTGATTCCCAACTCTTGGACTTCGAATTCTCTCTGTAATGGTTAATAGTTGTATTGTATTGACAGGTCGTTGATGCGTGAAAGATGTTGGATTCATGAGGGCAGGTTTGTTTGATGTTACACTGCGGTTGCGGATGCCTGCTGCTGCTTGCAAATACTTGTTGTTGTTGCTCTGCACTGCTGTAGCGTTACTTGTTGCGGTTGCTTGTAAATAATGTTTGTGACTGATATGGAAATACTTATTGCACTGAAGTTTCTCTTCTTCTTTCAGGATGCTGCTAGCGGTTCAGAAGCTGCCGGTCTTAGTCTTGGTGCTGAGAAAGGTTGTAAATTCGGTTATGATGACTTAATGAGTCTGAACCGTGTTGGCTTGTTACTATTGCCTTGTCCGAAATTCTGTTTTCGATGCTTGGTAGGAAGCTGGTAATGGCTTCCGTTGCCCTTCCGACCGCTCGAATCTATGCCCAATGATGGATGGAGCTGAGGGCTGAGAATAAAACCCCTTCTTATCCTTAACCTTAGACCTCAAATTGTCTTTGGTGGTTAACATTTGTTGTTGTTGTCGCAAATGGTGAACTGAGATTGTTGATGTTGTTATACTGTTAATTGTTGGATTTCAAATGGTAGGCCTTTCACTTGTTTTAGCTTCAACCTTCTCAGCTGGTTTCGTTATGGTTTAATGCATGGACTGTCATGGTCTAGGAGGAGCATTATCAAGGCACGAACGCATACGGTACGGATTTTTCTTCTTGTCTTTTTGAGTATGCCTTACCATCTTATTGCTATCCCGTGATGAGTCTTGACTGAATTACCTTTGCAGGATACTTGATGTTAGTTTGGAGCTTGAGGGGTCTTTGGATTGAGTTCTTTCCCGCAACGATTGCCGACATTTCGCAAGGTATAATTCTCAAATTTTTATGAAGTTAAACTGATTGGCTGAGCGTTGTTTGAACATTCTGAGTGTTCTCTATGTTTCGATTGCTCTTAACTAGTGAACTCAACCTTTTCTGCTGCTAACTCGGTTTTGGTTTGTGCAGCTGGCTTTTCGAAGATGGACGGCACTCTTGTCGATGCGGCAAGCTGACATCAATCGTATTTCCCTTGTGGTCAAGTTTCGTTGTGTGTGTTTCCAATTCTGCTTCCTCGTGTTTGGGATATGTTGGTTTGGTTGTGATTCTGTTCTTAGTCATATTTTTCTTCTTTTGCAGTCAAAACAAGATTGTCATTACTATAATGACTCAATAATCTTGAGATCAACGATACCGTAACAGTCGGCGAATCAAGCTTGTCCGAAGAATATTTATTTCATAGTTAAACACAACAGCCTTAAGTTTGAAAAAATTGTGGGCAATGCTCTTTGGTTTTATCTGGTCAGTGGATGATGTTCTGAAACTTCTTAATTTCACCTTACCAGTTTATTGACTCTGTTAATGTCGAATGTAGGTACAATCTCTCACTGTCAGTTCCGTCGTGCAGCACATTGTGATAGAAGGTCGGCAGCAACTTATGAGGCCGAGTGAACAAACTTTCTTCCAAATACTTATCATGGCTGCGTGGATTGGGAATAACGAGACGTGTTCCTCCTCGTTTTAGCACCTATGTAGGACTCACCTGTAGTTTTTTATTTATGAAATTGCTCTTCTTGTATTAGTGCATTGTAACAACTTTGACCATTTGGAAACGAACTTGTACTTATGATGTTAAAAGATCTTGCGAATGAATGTATGATGCTTTTTGAATTGGCTTCAAATGACGGCAGCTTGGTCGTAGTGATATATTCTAATGAAAACCCCACATCCAAACATTGATACTCTATCTTAGAAATGGCGAATGGGAGTAATAATTTAACCCACTGACAAGAGAGCCCAGTAAACATCAATCTATACAAACCACCTCATCTTAATGAAAAGAGATGAAAAGATTAGAATGATAGTGTTTCAAAAAATCCACTTATAGTTCTAGGATCCTCGTGCTACTTGTCAAATGTTCCAATTTGAAATTCCACTGATGAGGCTCCCTCAGAAAATATGATAGAGAAACTCTTTAAAACCATACTTCTCACAATCCTAAGATCAACACGTACTGATCCAAGCCCATGGATGAAGACACACACATTCGAATTAAGCTCGGCCCTCGTCATTATCAAGGATTTACGATGGGGAATTTGGCATCGGAACTAAAAGGATGCAACTTTCAATGCTTGCCATGAAGCTTCAACTGGTTTCCACATGTTCAAACCCAAACCTAATGGATAGAAAAAAAGATACTCTTGGGAACCTTCTGAGAATCCTTGGAGATTAATTGTCATAAGGCCTCGAATATTTTGCAGCAAACGTGACTCAAAACAAAGCAGACAGACCGATTAGAAAAGTTAGCCAGGTATGGATGATAATCCTAGATGATATGCAAGAAAATGCACGGGGAGGTGGGATCTTAAAGTCAAAAATTAGGGTGTGACAATAAAAACCGAAGGATACCAACCAAAAGTTAGGATAAACAATCAACAGATACCAACCAAAAGTTGGAATAAACAACCAGAGGAGACCAACCAAGAGCTGGGATAAAAACCATCGGGTACCAACCAAAAGTTAGGATAACAACCAAAGCGTACCAACCAAGAGTTAGGATAAACAATCAACGGATACCAACCAAAAGTTGGGATAAACAACCAGAGGATACCAACCAAGAGTTGCAATAAACAACCATCGAATACCAACCAAAAGTTGGGATAAACCACCAGAGGATACCAACCAAGAGCTGGGATAAATGAGAATGTTGACCAAAGGTAACCTTTTAGGGACAAAACTCATATCAAGAACCTGCAAGACGTACAATCAACAGACTTACGACTTGAGGGAAAGACAACTCCACTGGGGAAAATAAAAGAGAAGCTTGATCAGTCAACTCTGTGAGGGAAAAAGCGTCTACCAGAAGATAATAATCAAAGCATACCAACGAAAAGTTGGGATAACGGTTAAAGGATACCCACCAAGCCGTACAGGAAGTAACTCAACGACTTTATGACCTGAAGATGACTCCATTAGGGAAATAGTAGATTAACCAGATAGTTCTGCACGGGACAAGCATCCACCAAACATATCAAAACAAAAAATATCATCCAAAAGATGGGATAAGGGTTACTCCCTATGGATAAAAAAATCAAACACTACCAACCAAGAGTTGGAATCTCAAAGGCTACGGACCAAAAGTAGGAATCACCACAACACCGACCAAAGGCGAAATGACGGGGCGACTTCACTGGGGAGTATACTGACCAAAAGTAAGAATGCAATAAAAGGTAATAAACACAAGCTACCAACCAAAAGTTGGGATCACCGCAATACCAAAAAAAGTTGAACGCAAGTTACCAACCAAAAGTTGAAATCACCAGATGAGACAAAATCGAACACAAGCTACCAACCAAAAGTTGGAATTACTTCCAATCCGCAAGGGATAGCCTCCATCCCAAGAGCTAAAGAACAAGGTTACTAACCAAAAGTTAGAATCACTAGAACACCGACCAAAGAGGAATCCTACGGAAGAAAAGTACCAACCCCAATAGTTGAACCAACGAAAGAAGACTACCAACCCGGAAACGACGATTACCAACCAAGAGTTGGAATAACGTCAACAAGACGACTAAACCGGGGATTACCAACCAAACGCTGAGATCAGAATCCACAAGAGAAACCAAGGACTACCAACTAAAAGTTGGGATCGCGTCAACAAAGGCTACCAACCAAAAGTTGGTATCACACCCAAAAGAGGAAATCTACCAACCAAAAGTTGGAATAACAATTCTACCAGGGAAAAAGACATTACCAATGGATTACCAACCAAAAGTCAGGATCGAGACAAAGGTTACCAACCAAAAGTTGGGATAACTCCCACAAACTGAAGATTACCAACCAAGAGTTGTAATAACATCAACAAAACCTCACCCACCAAAAGTTGGAATAAGAGATCTGACAAGTCACAAATTACCAACCAAAAGTTGGGATAACGACTCCGTCGGGGAATAGAGGAGGACTACCAACCAAAAGTTAGGATGACACCCAAAGGCTACCAACCAAGAGTTGGAATAATACCTAGGAAAGGTAGACTACCAACCAAAAGTTGGAATAACATCAACAAAGCTTTGGATCCAGCTGGGGATTACCAACCAAGAGTTGGGGTAATGTCCAACAAGCGACGGACTACCAACCAAAAGTTGGGATAACAACTCCGCCGGGGAATAGAAGAGGACTACCAACCAAAATTTGGGATAACGACTTTGTAGGGGATAATATCCAACCAAAAGTTGGGAAACAAGGCTACTAACCAAAATTTAGGACTGTCGGGGCACCAAGCAAAACTGACTCCACCAAAAAAGACTACCAACTAAAATTTGGGATGATCATCTAGAAATACCAACCAAAAGTTGGAATACAAGGCTACTAACCAAAAGTTAGGATCGCCAGAAACGCTGAATGAAGGCGAACTGACTACAATGAAGACTACCAACCAAAAGTTGGAATAACCGACTCCGCTAAGGAAAACAAGGATTACCAACCAAAAGTTGGAATAACATCCAACTGCCAATGGGTCACCAACAAAAAGTTGGAATGGAGCAAAGACTACCAACCAAGAGTTGGAATAACGACTCTACAGGGGGAACCAAAGGTTACCAACCAAGAGTTGGGATAACACACCCAAGGATTACCAACCAAAAGTTAGAATAGCGACTCTACAAGGGGAACCAAAGGCTACCAACCAAGAGTTGGGATAACACACCCAAGGATTACCAACCTAAAGTTAGAATACCAATCACAATACTTCGGAATACGCTGGGGATTACGAACTAAAAGTTGAGATGACACACCCAGAATAGGCAAGCAACAAAATCAACCGACTCACAACCTGCAAAGAACGCTTCGACAGAAAAAGAAAGGTTTAAACAAACGACTCTGCTGAGAAAAATGACGTTTAAATAAACGACTTCAGTTGAGGAAAGAGAAGTCAAACAAACAACTCTGTTGGGGAAAGAAAATGTTTAAACAAACGACTCCGCTGGGAGAACCCAATAAAATGAACAACCAAAAGATCCACTCTAACGGGGATAACACGAAAATCTCCTGAATAAAACATCAACTGCCGAATAGACAACTGGCACCAAAGGTATCAAACCTGGATTATGCTTCAGATGCATATGTTTGAAAATGGCACGATGCTCCATACGAAATGGAAATGCTACGCATTTAGGAGGATGTTATGCAAATGCAAATGCAAAGGAACACAACCCTGAGGAGTGCTGAAAAGACCAACAACCAACTCTGCTGAGGAATACGCCCTGGATGGCTCTCCTTGAAAAACTTCACCCTGCTAGGGAAAGCACCAAAACTTCACTTAGTGGGGAATCAAGAATAACGCTGAAAAATCCAACCTAGTGGGGATAACAAGCACCTACTGAAGGTTCCACTCTGCTTGGAATACAGGAATAAAAAATCCACCCTGCTGGAGACATGCAAGTAACAATCCACCCTACTGAGGATGTACAAATAACAATATGCCATGTTGGGGATGTCAAATGCTTCTGTAGAGGGTTCCATCCTGTCGAGGAGATGAAAGTAACCTCTGTTAATGATTCCCCTCCACAACGAATGCAATGAATCTCTACAGAGAACTCCACTCTACTGGGGAATAAACAAGCTCTATTTAAACATCTGCCCTGAGGGCAATGAGAATACCATCTTTTGGGAGCTCATCCCGACAACTGATCCTGAAAAATGCCAATGATCGTTGGACTTTGTTGGAGATATCAATCTGCCATTGGTATACCTGTCGAGGGAATCAACACTAATCTCTTCTCAGAGAAGAAATTCCTGAATACTGATCTTGCTGGGGAGATACCAGAGCGTTGACTCCGTTAGGGAAGGACGTCAAAGATGTTGCCTCTACTGGAGAGTAACACTAAATTGAAATCTACCCTACCACTGAGGGAATATCCTTCACCCTTACTCTGCTGAATATGCTGAGAATAAATCCACCCTATTGGGGATTAGCCTTTGTAGGGAGACAGAAGCTCTGCTCTGCTAGAGATACACTACACCTCCGCTGGTGACAACACTTCTGATTTGATAACAGGATTCTGTGGGGAAGACAAAACATCTCTTGTGGGGAAACAAAAATCTTTGTTGAACAAAATGCTTGACTGCATTCTATCTGAAATAGTCAACCTCTGAACACTCATTGGGTAGTACGAAACCACTTCGGCTGGGAAATACAACTCCGAGCTCCTACTAGGGGAGGAATAATTCACCATGCAATGCCGTTAGAACTTCGTCGCTGGGGAGAAAAGTTCTACTGGGGAGAGGATCATGTTATCCTGCAAGGAACAATAGGATGCCCCATGTGTGAAATGGCTACCTGGGTTACCATTCATGACACTTATCGTTCAAGCAAATCCATTGTTTTCATTATGCTCTGTAAAGCCTCATGTTTTCACCTGTAATGCTTATTAAAAATATCAGACATTTTTTGCAAACAAAACAGTAAAATTAAAAACAATAAATGAAAAGCTCTTTGACTGAAGTGAATACTTTATTGATGAAACGCCTGTACATAGGCGAATTACAATTCGGATGCAATTCCTGAAAAGAGGTAATTGCATAAAAAAGCAAAAAGAATATATACAAATGTCGGCAATGTGGAAACAGACAACCACCATGTGTCAATTCAGCTATGACCTGTATGTCTTTGACGTTTCTCCATGTTTCACCTTCTGAAAAGACTGATTGGACTGATTCCTTTCCTTAAGGATAACCATGTATCAGATAAGCTCATAGATCAAACACAGACCGCAGTAGTTTGCTTTCAAATCCCTAACTTTTTCCTGGATTGCCCTTTCGGGTTTTCAATCCACCGGGATACCCATTTTTGCCAAAGTCGCCTTTTCAGGTTTTCAACTTTGCGGGTTCATTATTTTTCTTTTATCCCTAATTTTTACCCGAACCTTTCCTTTTTATGGTTCGCCAGGATGCCCCATTTTTCCTGGACTTTTCTTTTTCTGTCCAGCGGGTCTCTTTTAAGTAAAGTATTTTTTTGACTACGTCTGCATTCACAGGGGACGAAAAATCCTCACCATCCATGGTTGATAGTAATAAGGCTCCACCAGAGAAAACCTTTCTTACCATATATGGACCTTCATAGTTGGGAGTCCATTTGCCCCTGTGGTCTGTCTGAGGAGGAATGATCCTTTTCAACACTAAATCACCTGTTCGGAAGCACCGAGGACGCACTTTTTGATCAAAGGCTTTCTCCATCCTACTCTGGTATAACCGGCCATGAGCAATGGCTACCAATCTCTTCTCGTCAATCAAGCTCAGCTGATTCAACCTGGTCTGCACCCATTAAGCTTCGTCAAGCTTCACATCAGACAATACCCTCAAAGAAGGAATCTCAACTTCTAATGGTATGACTGCTTCCGTACCATACATCAGTGAGAAAGGAGTTGCCCTGGTTGACGTACGCACCAAAGTACGATAATCATGAAGAGAAAAAGGCAACATCTCGTGCCAATCTCTATAGGTTACAACCATCTTCTACACAATCTTGATATTATTGTTAGCTGCCTTAACAACGTCATTCATCTTCGGACAATATGGAGAAGAGTTGTGATGCTCAATCTTGAAACTTTGGCATAGTTCCTTCATCATCTTGTTATTCAAATTTGTACCATTATCAATAATTGTTGCACCCTAATTTTTGACCGTAAGATGCCACCTCTTTTTGCGCATTTTTCTATTGTTATTTGACTTTATTTTAATATTTGTGTTTTTGCGACTATTATTACTAATATTATATTCATTTCTATCATATTTACTATTATTATGTTATCTATTTTATTACTAACGTTACTTTCACTTTTAAGCTGTTATTGGACCAATACACCGAAGACATTCTTTGGATGCGCTTCCCGGTTATATCTCGTTAAAGTCATTCTCGGATTTGTTTGAGATCAAAATACTATAGCACGTGGATTTGTGGCATTTAAGGCTACATTGATTTCCCATGCGAGATATCTTGGAGTCAGGGTTGAACTTCACTCATTTTGTGCTATAATTTTGTTTTTTTGCTAAGCTGCTAATAATGTACTTTGCTTTTTGGTTTCCTTATGGGCATCATTAACCAAGTGATGGATTTGGCATGGTTGTTATTCAATGTGTATTCAAAGTGGTACTATAATGAATTGAGGAAAGAATTATCACAACGTCCAAAGGCAAGTGAATGGAGCCTCAAAGAATGTTGTAGCTTCATTCAAACCATGATTTACAACCGTTTAAGGCTGAGTTGATTCTAGGCTAGGCCTCAAATTGCATTTTAAAGCATATTTCAAGAGTGACTGGGTTATGTTCTTAGCCTGTTTCAAGCCTATATCAGGAAAATCACTACTCAAGACTAATTCAAATATGTGCCATGGATATGAAAGTTTAAAAGTCAATGCGGTGAAAGCTTCATTACAATTTTTGTCTCGGAATTACAAAGCCTAAACGGTCGGAAATAATTTGGCTAATTTTCACTATCTACATAAAGCCTTATTACATTTCGTTGCTGTACATGTGGCGTATAATTTCTTCGCCGACATACATGTCTTCGTTGCCATAACTCTAACTTGTTTTGAAAGGACAATAACACACACTTGTTTGTACCAGAACCTTGCTTCAAGCTTTTTCCAGCTACATATGCCCAAGAGGGAGCGTATTAAGATGCTTTAGTCGCTAGATCACTCGCAGCAGTCATGGCAGCAGAAGGAAATGACGGTGTTTGTGCCGGCTCATGCGAAAACACCTGCACTAGGGAAGTTAAACAGTCAAGCTGATAAATCCAAAGCGGACGGTAATTGGAATTAAGAGCCACCCACAATTGGTATTCACAGACAAGTAAGGCAGAGATAGAAGTTAAGACCGGACTTAATGAAAAAACCAGGAAGCCATCACCTATAAACATCACATACTACAAGACTTGCCAAATACAAAGAGGACGGAGTCGCCACATGGTGCGAATAACATCCGTTATCATTCCTGCAACAACACAAATGACATGTTGATACAATTTGAATATGCTCAAGTCAGAATTCAACATTATCCATCAAACCTAGGTTACCCTTCACAACCTGATTTCGAATACCTGGACGAGAATGGCCGTCCTAAAAGAACAAGAACAATTTGGGCAGCAAGCTCTCATATAATAACAACTGTGTTTGGACCTGGATTACTGTCTTTGGCATGGGCTATAGCACAATTGGGTTGAATTGGTGGCCCTGCAGTCATGTTTCTTTTTAGCTTAATCCCTTTCACCTGCAATAACCAGTATAAATCAATATTCAATATAAAAATCAAGTTTTGAACACAGGTTTTGAAAGTAGAATACCAACACCGACAACCCGTCCGAACAAGGAAGTGCCTGCATCTGAGACAACTTCTGCTGAGGTAACCCCCTTTACTTCTGCAACAGATTGTTGCAATGAACTAAAATGCGAGTACCGATCAAAACTGCGGTGTTGAGGACTTGGTTCAATCTGCTGAAGGAAAAGAGGAAGGTATAAGTTCTTTCTCAAGTGACGTACTGAAGGATACTATTGGGTTTTCTTTTATCAATGCTATGATGACAATTCTGGACATGAGACTTGGAGCCAAATACCCCACTGTATCACTTCGTGACTCGGCGAAATCCCACGTGCGTTCCTCTACCAAGTGTGTGACCTGCAAAAGTGTTTAAAATTGTGAGCACACGGTCAACAGGACCAAAGATCGACGACTTCAAATCAAGTTTACATGATCAAAAACATGAAGACATGCTCAGTTTATTGATACATATCTTTACTCAGCTGATGGTACACCAAGCCTCTTGAAGAACGCAATATGTGTATTTGAACAATATGGGAATATCATGTGGCGTCACACTGAAACTGGAATTCCTAATGAATCCATAGAAGAATCTAAAACATAAGTGAACTTGTCATACCCCAAATTTTGACCCCTTAGATCCTCATTATCATTTTTAGAAGCATGATCATGCATTATCTAACCCTAAATCAGTGCAAGTTTATTATTGTCAAGTTACAGATGAATCAGGGTTCTCGCACCGACAAATTCAAAACAATCAAGGAATGATCAACCAATGATTTGGGCCAATTCAATCATGGAATGAAATCAAAGACAATATCAAAGTCAAATGGGAAGTCAATTTGAAGAAATCGTTTCAGAATCAAGAACAGTGCAGTCAGGAGGCCCCGATTAGGGTTTTTAACCAGTGGAAAGTCAACTGTGGTTTGACTTTGATGTTGGGAAAGGTTTTAATGGTGGGAGTGAGGTCCATGAAGTTAATATAGGCTATTAAAGACTATTCAAGAAGTGTCAAAGTCCCAGGATGTCCAGAATATCAACAGGCGACTCGATCGGCACCGATCGATCATACGGTTGACCGAAAAGTCAACTCCTCGAATTTTGAGAATTGGAATCCAAGTTGTGAATCAAAGTTGTTCCTTATGTCATAATGGACTTGCATATCAATTTTCATGATCATTGGATCAAAGATGAGAGAGTAATCGAGAAATCGAGAAATTAGGGTTTTGAAAAGGGCTAAACCGTATCTCCTTAACCGCACATCCAATTGAGTTGGTTCTAGTCTCATTTGAAAGCTCTTGACAAGTCCTACAAAAGTCCCATACTAGTCCACAACCAGAAAATGCATACTTTTTGAGATATAAGCAAAAACATTCCTAGAAGGGAAAATAACTTAGAAAATTTCTAAGTCATTTTCACTTTAGAAGCTAAAATCAGCCAACTTCAAGGGGGTTTTTCACCTAGTTTCAAATGGAATCAAGACTTCTGGCCAACATGAAAGTTGTATTACTATGTGAGGGCTTTCTAAAAAGTACAAGTACATCTCAAGGGGATTTATGAGCTGAGAGATACATGTGTTCAAAGTTGGCAATTTGTCACTTTTGTCCCACATTGATGAATTTTGCAAAAGCACCTCTATCACTCAAGTGGATCAATTTCAATGTGACAAACTCCTTCTATCTGATATATTAATCATCTCAAGCAGGTTGAATCAAAGAAATAGCAAGGAAAGCTCATGGAATTAAAATTGGTAGGTTCATTGCCTAAGTTGAAACTTTTGACTTTTCCAAGCATGAGGTGGAAAGTCATTTCTGCTCCAGCCACTCTACCAAGCCTCTAGGCTGTGATTTCTCTGTAAAAACATCATTCTAACTTGCCAATTGAGTGAAGAGAACAGCTAGCAATCAGAAAAGCTAAGCAAGTTGGCATTTGGAAGGAAAAATATCAAGCTTTCTTCATGGTGAAGCAAAGTAGCCAAGCAAGCTCCTCACTCATTTTTTCTATAAATAGAGACCTCTAACTCCTCATTATGGACCTCAACATCATTCTAAAAACCTGCTAGAAGCAAGCTCCTCATTACATTTCTCTCTCACACCAAATTTGCAAAATCTCCAAAGTTGTCAAAAATGCCCAAAAATCAGCATTTGCAACTTTGATGCTACTTTGAGTTCTATACATTCCAGACTTCAAACAACCATCCACACACTCTCTAAATCATATATATGAGGTGTACCAACCATTAAATCACCCAAAAAATCAAAAAATCAAAAAGTCAACATTCCATGGAACTTTCTTTGACTTAAGTCCTCAAAAACCACCAAAACTTGATCCAAGCACCTTGTTGATGTTTTGAACCCTTGTACACCTCAAATACAACATATATAAACTGTCCAAACCTCCATCCTTCATCAAGAACTCAGAAATCTCATTTTGGCGTCTCAAGTGACTTGTTTCTTAAGTTTCAAGTAAAAGCACAAATACAAAGCTTGGATTTCATCACCTCTGGTTTTCTCAACATTCTTGGCTTGCTAAATAAGATCACCAACAGGTATGTAATTTGTAAAACCTTGCTCTTTCATTATTCTCCATATCTTGCATATTTAGGTTTTTTATAAAATGAAGTATAAAGCATGAATGAGAGGTGTGTTCATGATCTTCCACACATAAACCACCAAAAGACCAACTTTGCACCAAACTGGTTTTCTCTTAAATTCACTCCACATACACTTTATAACACTCAAATATGACATGTTGGTATGCTCATCTTACACTAGAAACCAATGAATCAAAGTTTCACATCACATTATGCTTCACACACACATAAGTGCTTCAATTTGCAATTTGAATGCTATATGCTTACACATGTGTTCCAGTTGAAATGTTTTCATCTACACACACTTCATATGATATATTTAAGGTGTTAGAACAGTTGGAATCACACAAAACACTCAAGAACCAAAAATCACTTTTGTCATGCATGTTCATGTTATGTGATTTGCAACTTATGCGCAACAGTCACAATTACTCATGCTTTGGCTCAATTTGTGCTTGCTATCTGTTATATATGACATATATGATGTGTATGTGCCTTTACTTGACTTATAGCATGTGTATATCAAGGTGTCCATGTCATTTTGCAAATCAAAAGCACATAAACACACCAGCTATCGTTTTTTTCACAGGAAAATGAATCTCAGAAAACTAACACCACCATCCTCTTCCTCTCATTTTTCTACCCAATTTACATATAAAATTTGTCTCGATCCGATGAGCGGTTAGTGAGATACGGTATAAAACGTATTTGGTTTCGATTATGTTTCCATGCATTCAAAACACACACACACACCAGTCAGCGTTTTTTTCACTAGGTGAACAATTTGGAAAAACTAACATCACCATCCTCTTCCTCTCATTTTTCTACCCAAGATCCATATAAAATTTGCCTCGATCCGATGAGCGGTTAGTGAGATACGGTATAAAACGTATTTGGTGTTGATTATGTATTTTGCCCAGCCATGATTCAAAACGAGCCTTGTATACATATTGTTTCCATTTGATTAATGGATGTAACAGCCGCCCCAGCGGTAAGAGCATGCGCGCAATTATACCTTTCACCATCATGACCAGGGTTCGATCCGGGTGGAGGTTGAACCCTTTTATTATTTTTCCTATTTTTGTACATAAACTTCAAAAATTCGTAACTCTCTCATTTTTTATCGTTTTTCACCCGTTCTTTTTTCATTGTGTTTATTTTAATGTGTACTTTCATGTCATAATTTTATTTTCCATGTTTGATTATTTTTTCACCACGTTTTATGGTACGCAATCCGCGCGTCAACGGTACTAACCCTATTTGGTTGCAGATGAAATTTAGAAGGTTTCCTCTTGTGTTTTCTCAGGAAAATTGATTGTTATCATATCTATATATGTTTGTCAACATGTTAGAATTTTTACCTTGAATTATTTTTATATTTATCTCATCTGTCTGTTAACGGTATTCCAGGTGCGAACTGTCGTCACGGTTCTCGTACCAAAACAATTGCTCTGATTGTCATCATTGCTTTCCATCTTTAATCTTTGTATTTAGTTGTCACCATGAATGTTTGAATGATGTTTGTATTTTATTTTATCCCTAAGCGACGGAGCTCGTTAGCTTTCGTCCAGTTGCCGACAATGCTGTTCCTCCAAAGGAAGGTCTGTCCACTTGACTGTCAATGTCTTGGACCAAAATCTATGCTATCCCTTGACTTTGTTAAGTCACCTTAACCCTAGAATAGAAGCCTTTAGACTTTGCTTGAAGTCTAAGAAACCCACCCATACTAGGAGAGTTCTTCAAACTAGAACCCTAGGAAAGAGTTCGTCAACTCTGTGTAAGAATCATCGTCATGACTTCTTACTTCCCCTTCAACTTAGAGTAGGGAGTTTTGTCAAACTCCACACAAACATTGTCATGTTTGTTCCCCTTGAACCTTGATCATCATCAAGTGTTCTTCCCCCTTGTGAGGTGAACTACGATTGCTCTGATTCTATCCTAGTCAGGATACGTAGGCAGAAGGTGCGATACCTTTGCGAGCAAACTTAGAAAACCACTTAGGCTTTTTTATTTATTTTATCTCGATTCCCAATCCTTAAACCATTAGTGCACAATTCACAAACTTAGCAATTAATTAAACAAAAGGTTCCTGTAGAGTACTACAGATATTTAGGGTGCTAATACCTTCCCTAGATATAACCAACCCCCGAATCCCCGAATCTCTTAAAAGCGTTGTTGTCACATCGCGCAAAAGGTTCTTTCTTTCTTTAGACCTATCCTTTGGATAAATTAAAGACCGGTTGTAAAAGAAATAAGGTTCAAGTTAATTAAATAGCTTGATATCAAATTTTCACCGCAACAGAACTTGACCGTAAGAACTGTAGTGAGTGTTGGAAACTATGACAATGTTATAGATTGGGAGTTCAAAGCAAGTGGTTCCATCAAGCCCTCGATAGCTTTAACCGGTGTACCTAAAATTAAGGCAACAAGTATTAAACACAAGGATGATATTTTGCATAAAGAACAAGCGTTGAAATCCGTTAAAACCATTCTAAATTCAGGATAGCCATACAATACCACGACATCCGAATGAAAGCGGTTTTGGAGCAAGATTGTGTAAGAATTTTACCTTCAGATGGTGCTCCTAGTGCTGCAAAGTAACATGGCAGACCTACTAGTCCCGTTTTTCGGTAACGTTGCTGCTCCGCAATCTGTGTCTTGCAAATTGAACTTTGGCATCTCCCACTTCTTTATAAGCACGCCTTCCAGAATGGTGCAGCCTGCAAACCAAAAAACAGATGTGGTTATCTAATTTAGAAGAGAATTTAAAACTTGCCCATGATTTGAAAGTTGCAGAGGACGAGAGATATGCCTTTATGTCATCTATGCTCGGATTACTGGCAGAATATGGTCTGTGGCCTCGTTTTATGAATGCCTATTCAGTATCCAACTATCTAAAGCATTCACATGATCGATTACAAAGGAGGATCCGAAATTCACATGTTAGAATTGGAGAGATAACTTCTGGGCTAGAAAACCATGCAGTTAATGGTAATCTTATTGTTGAAAGTCCGTGTTCTGCTCATTTGACAAATCACATTCATAATGAATTCATCTTTCAGCATAACTTCCCCCAGCAAAATCCTATTGACAATAAACAAAATCACCAACCAATGAGCAATATGGGCAAGCCAGTTCATGTCATACCAGATTTTGCACAGTTAACACAGGCACCAATGGTTGCCGTTAAGACATTAAAAAGAGGAAATTATCAAATGGATACCTCTGTTGTTGGTCTTAAGCCTACATCACCAACTTCCCAAGTACGCACCTCATCAGCATAAAAACCTGATTATCAGATAAAACCATGAGAAGGGTGAAGGTATAGTGAAGGAGGAAACAAACATGACACATCTCGAAGGATTTAAATTACCGTAACTGCGATAGTGTAGCAGTGATAGCACGCCGAACCAGTCCTCGCCGTTCAAGACCTCGATACAATAATGGAGTAGCTTGCACTGGACTATAGACTCTGAAACAAGAATTCGCTATTGGATCACACGTTCCTTCCCTGGCCCAAAATGGATTGTTTTCTACACCTGCCAAATCACCAATCCAAATCAGCAAATCAATTAAGGAATATACTCTTTGAAAAAGATTCAGTCTAAGGCAGCTAGCAATTCATTGAATCTGGACAAGCAAAAGGCATTAAACATGTTTAATTCAAGATATCACAAATGGAAATTCTATCACCACAATCACACAATCAGGCATCGATTAAAACCTTCCGAATTAACATTGACAAAGCCATAATTTCATTCCAAAACAGGACTAGACAGGTCGATACAAAGAAGGAAGGAAACTCTATCAGATTTTCAGTAATTATTTTGCTCATACGAGTTTGGAAAGAAATTATGAAAATTCATTGACCTATTCAATCAGCAATCAAGTTTACGACTATAAGTAAGGGCAGATACACACATAGAAGAGGAGGTAGAGGATCGACCCACAGATTCCCAATTCGAAACCCTAACAGATTAAAAGAAGAGACTTATCTCAAACTCTGCCGCGAAGCCACTTCCTTCCAAATCTGCACCCTCGTCAGCCACACGAACCATCATCGAACATACTCACCAGGAAATCGCTATCTCCACCTCCAGAGGCCATTTCGCGAACGGTCATTCCTCGCGCTTCCGTCCATGAATCGCCGCCGTTCGTCCTCCTCCAGATAGGTTGTATTTTTTCCTCTTCTTCGCAGTTTCAATTTTGTCTTTCCTTGTAAATATTACATTGTTTTTTCAATGAGGTTCGTAGGTTGCTATCACGAGATCGAAGGCGCTGCAAAGGAGATGGTAGAAGATTTGAGGGGCAAAGAGAGATTGAGAAGAGGTTCAGACGGGGGAAATTGATTTGGGTTTTTCTGGGATTTAGGTTTTTTTGTTATTTCGTTTAACCTGATGTAATCTCATAATCATATACACTAACACCACGTTCACACACTAACCATCACTTAATCTCTCGCTAACCCTAATTAACTATAACATAATCATTAATTCCTTTTATTTAAATAGTTAACTAATTAATTAACCAATTTTTAATCAATTTTATGAATTAAATGTATAATCAACTTTTAATTTTAATCAACTAATAACTCTTCTAAATTAACCTCTTAATAAGTTAAGTTTTTTTAAACTAATTAACTCCTTTTATTTAAAATAGACTTAATAGAATTTCTTTAATAATCTATATCTTTACTCACTAAAGAAAACCTTTTATTTAACTAGACATTAAAATATTTTAGAAATAAAAACAATTCTTTTATTAACAAATTAATATCATCTAAGTAATCATTTCACTTAGGTTTTTTATAATAAAATTAAACTATTGTAGCATTTCATTTAAAACTTAAAATTTAATTTATATTTAGCATCACCTAAATCAATTTCATGTAAAATTAATACAACTTTTCCTGCTAAAATCAAGGCCCCTAATCAATTCAACCTTCGCCTAAACCCAACATTCCTCCCAAATCCAATCAATTTCCTTATAAAATCAACCCTATAATTAAAATCAATCAACATCGTAAAAATACAATCTAATCGTGCACACCCACTTCACGACACATTCACTCTCACACACTTCAGCGCTTTCATGCGTATGTGTATGTTTACCTATTTGCCCGTTACTTTCCGCAATTTATTTATTGCAATTTACATTGTCGTAATTTACTTTATCGCATCGCATCCGTCCAAAGGAAGAATCTGCGCATGATCTCAACAATCATGCGTATGCATCATTTGCATCATTTTCCCACTTGATCCTTGATCCCATTCAAGTCGATCTCTTAAGTTTAGGACCTACCCCATAGGAAGGACCTTTATCTTACAATATAGACAAAACAACTCAATACAACTACTCAAACACATTAGAGAAAGATGTTAATCATCTTAAGTGAGATAGAACCTCCACCCCACAACAATACAATCAACATGTAGGGACTTTGCCTTAAGAGAGATAAAGGCGTACTCGTCAAATAATCCGAGTACTTAAACCCTTTTCTTAAGACGATGCAAAGACTATTTTCCTACAACCTGTGGCAGTTACATCTCTCTTAAAATGAAGACTCGTCTCTTCTCCTAAACCCAATCAACCCGTAGGAACTTTGACCACAGTCAAAGAAATCCTCGAACCCTTTAGGGGAACTACAAATACTCTGATTCCACTCCCGTAAGGATATGTAGGTGTTGCACCCCAAAATTTGCCCAACATTTCTTTACCTTGCTTGTGTTTCATTTCATGCACATTAGCATTATCATTTGCATTTCATTGACATGTACGTAGGAGATCAAGAGGTATGATTGCCAATCAAGGGCTATACAAGACTACAAGGTTAGCTAAGAAGGTTATTCAAGTGTTCAAGGGTTGATATCCTTGTCAGAGAAGTCAAAACATCCTCAGAGAGAGTGGTTGAAACCAAGTGTGTGTGTCTCCTAACTTGAGAGTTGTGGGAAGTCCTCAGATGATTCTGAATCCATGAAGTTAGACTTGAGGTCTTGAGAGAGCTCATGAGAAGTGTTTAGGATCACTTTGAGGCCTAGACAGGTCATTGTGCAAGATTAAGAATGCTCAGCCATGAGTGGTGCAGCTAGGGTTTGACTGGGTCAACCCTAAGTCAACTGAGGATTTGAACAAGGTTGAGACCTAATTCAAGAGCCATGTGATCATGGATTGATACATTGAGATGTTATAAGGATGATTCCAAGGTCAAATCATCATGATTGAAGAGTTTGAGAAGTTTCAAGCTAGGGTTTCTAAGGCTTGACAGTGTAAAATCCCCTAGTTTGACCCCTATCTTCAAGGCAGTTTAGCTCAAGATGTGATTGTCATCTCATCTTACCCCCAACATGAATGTTTTAGAGCATGATCTTAGCTTTAATTTGAGTGCTATAAGTCCTTGATAGGATTTGTAGAACTCAAGTTATGACTTTGACAAGTTACAGGTCATCTGAGGTCTGTGGACTTGGGGGCTTGAAAGTTACCCAACTTGCATCAAACTTTTACCCTAGAAGGATGATTCCTATGAACTTTTGGTCAACATGAATGTTGTTCCTTATTCTCTTAGCTCTCTATAGAGTACTAGAAGTCCTTGATAGGATTTGTAGAACTCAAGTTATGGCTTTGACAAGTCAAGGGTATTTTGGTCATTTGGAGATTACAGGTCATTTCAATCATAAGGCCATAACTCCTATTTCCAAGCTTCAAATGGAAAAATGTTCAACATAAAACTTGTTCAAAATGATGTTTTAAGGCTAGTAAATTGGTCATGAGATGTTGGAAGTGCTTGTATCTCAAAGTTGCAAAAATGACCTAAAATAAGGGTATAAGTTAAATAAACCAAAGTTGGAAATTGATATTTTTGATCTACACATCCAAACCAAGGCATGTAATATATCATTTTGAATCTAAAAAGCATTTTAAGAACTTTGGTTTAGCCACATTTTTGATTTGAGGTGTAATTTGTGGACTTGCTTTGAAAAGTAGTTACTTACATCTTAAGTAACATTTGCAAAACACATGAGAGACCAATGCACAAGCTTCCAAGGCATTGTAACACGTCTAATATCTCATTTAGAGAGATTTTGGGATCATAACAAGCTGCTGCAACAAGTGAAACCAGAATTGGTGTGAGTATGGCATGAGATGGTATTTTGATGACATGAGAAATTCAACATCTCCTTGGATGATTCCAGAAGATTCTAGAGAGGTCCAACATCATCTATATATTGTTTAGAAGGGGTTCAAGTGCAAGGTTGGTGAGGATTGAGAGGAAAGAGAGAGAGTGAACTTTGAAACCCCCATGTGCAAATTGAAATCAGTTTCTGCATTCTACACCATTCTGATCCTTTCTTTTGATCTCAACAAATTCTATTGAGGATACTGAATGATTCCAGATCAATTCCATAGCCAAAGCCTTGAAGGATCGTGTTCTTGCATTTGAGTTTCACCTGCTGCAAGTCACCATCGGGTTTGGAGTTCCAAGCATTTGCAATCGATTCTCTTGCATACAGAAGCAAGAACTTGGTACATTGAATGATTCTAAAGCAGTAGAAGGGTTGAATTGAAGCTTTGCTACTTCTGTTATTCAAGAATTCACAGGTTTGAATCTTTCATCCCTCCCCTTAATTTAAGAAGAATTACCTCAGTTTGTTAGGTTAGATTGATAGTATGTGGTTAGGAGATCGTTTCTGGAAACTTAGAGAGGATTTGGTGATGATCAATGAGATGACACAATTTCTGTTTGGATCAAGAACATGCTGGATATTGAGAGATAATGTGAGTGTTATAGCGAGAAGTGATCAGGGTAATGTGGTGAACATTTTAGACCAAACAATTTGAAGAATAGTGATAATTGAAGTCTGAGCATAATTCTGATTCTTGATCGTGTTTTAGGTTAGAGGTTGATTCAATGAATTCTGAGGCTAGGGTTAGACTCAGGAGGAGATTTAGAGTGATTTAGTGTTTTAGATCTTGAATTTTGATGGAGATTTGAGGGAGCCCGAGTGAGGATGAGGTTGATGTTTGAACTCTGTTACAATGGATGCTTCCCTCCATTTTCATGGTTAGAGGTAGGTGATGAAGTCCTAGCCATCGGATCCACGTATGACCATTGACCAGAGCCAGATCCAAGGGCCGTGTTTTAATCTCAGGTTGTGAAGAGGGAAGAATGCTGATGCTCTAAATGCTGCGTATCATTAAACAAAAGGTTTTGGGCTTTGGTAAGAGACCACTATCCACACCCCCCAGCGAGCCCATTTGTGAATTTGAACTGATTCTCATTGCTTCCTACACCGCGCCTTTATCTTTTTCTTTACCATTTTTCAATTTATTTTTGATTGTGATATGGGCTTAGGCGTTTTTCTACTGGCACCCCCCTGATGGCCCAATCCATGAATTGAACTGATTGTGTTTACTATCTGCACCGTGTGTTTATCTTTTTCTTTTGATTTTCTTTAATTTCTTCATTTTGTACATGGTTCTTGATTAAATCATATAAAATTGAAAAATGATCCAATTAACCCCATTCTTTTTGCATTATATTCATGATTGAGTCTAGTATTTTTTAGATAAAAAATATTTTTATTTCACGCATTTTATGATTTTATGGGAATTTTCACATTTTAATTGATATTAAATAGTTATGTTTGATGCTTGATTTTGTGGAATTTTGTGTGATCATGTGATGATGATTTTGATCTTGAGTTTTTGTGAGTAGTTAGGATAGATATGCATGCTCCCCATAGATTTTTCTCACCTTTTTGTGATGAACATAGGGGGTAGTTTAGGTTGAAACCTTTAGAAGATCCATTTTTAGGGTTTGTGGTTGATACCTTTGGATTTAGGACTTAATTTTAGGACTTAATAGATGATTTAGTCCCTGGTTTTTGTATGAGGCATTCTTAATTGAATTAGGATCCCTTAGGAATTTTTGTAGGAATTTGCAATGTAGTTTACTATTTTTTATTAATTTTAGTTTAGGTGCTAGTTTTAGATGATTCTAAGGCACTAACTCAACTAGATTAACATCTTTAGTTCCCTTAGATTAGGGTTTTTCTTTGCTTGTTCTTGGATAATGATGAAGACAAGTGGAAGATGAATTGGATTGCTTGAGGAGGCTTGGATTTGAAGATCTTCCCATCTTGTGGTGTAGTCTTGATTAGGCTAAGATTAGGGTTTGTAGGCAGAGCTTCTAGATAGTTCTCTTCCTTCATAAACATGGAATATGTTGATCAATTCCATTCTTCCCTATGATGAAAGGTCCCTTTGTAAAGGCTTCATCCCTCCTTTGGTAGGATGTGTGGCTCTTTGCAAATTGGTAGAACCTTTGAGGGTCCCTTTCCCTGATGACAGGATGCTTAGTGGTGACCTTTGGTCTTCACTCTGCTACCAATCATCCCAACTTTGCTCTTGATGGATGCATCTTTCTCCCTGGCTAGAGGATGGAGTTCCTTGCTTGAAGAGATTGAGGGATAGGAGTTGATACTTCTCTGTGTTTGAAGACTGCCATGGAAGCTGAAGCTTGTAGATCAGGAAGAGCAAGTTGATACTTGTAAGGAGGAGAGAGTTGAAGCTTGAAGGTCCAGAAGAACAAGTTGACACTTGTGAAGAAGATCAAATTGAAATTGAGTGAAGAGCTGAGGCTTGAAGAAGAAAGATTGAGTTGATACTTATGTTGGTACATTGAGAGCCTGAAGGAGCCAAGTTGATACTTGATATTAGGAGTGAAGCCTGAAGGTGGAATTTACTGAAAAGCTGAGGCTTGGAGAAGAGAGAACAAGTTGATACTTGTGTTTGATGCTGAGCCTAATCTGGCTAGTCTACCTCCGTCACTTCATCTGGATGCCTCCGAGTTGGTCTTGTCTAGTTGGAACAAGGTTCCCGGGTTCTCTTTGCAGTTCTTAGTGGGAAAAGCTCAGCAGTGCGCCAAAGACGGATGTTGGGTCGTGTTCAACGCCATTCTCACTCTGTGCATATATGGCATCATTCTGTTCCCCAATATGCCCGACTTTGTGGACTTCGACGCCTTCCACATTTTTGCATCAGGGAATCCAGTCCCTACCTTGATAGGAGATGTCTACCATTCCATCCACTACAAAAACGAGAACAGAAGAGGTAAGAACGTGTCGTGCTGTGTACCCCTGCTTTATAGATGGCTTGATAGTCATCTACCCAAGAGGGGTCCCTTTGCTTCGTCTGCGGCCACAACTGAGTGGTCTGAGCGCTTGATGAGTCTATCAGCGGAGGATATTGACTGGTTTGACAGAGATAAGTTGGGTACCGAGATTATCTTCAGCTGCAGCGGATTTCCAAATGTGCCTTTGATAGGCAGGAAGGGCTATATAAACTATAATCCATCTCTGCTGGTCCGTCAGTTCGCTTATGCTTTGAGAGCTCCGCCGAAGGATGAAGAGGTGCAGGAATCTCTGTACCTCACAGGTCTTCTAGAGGGGGATATGTTATCTAAGCTTCAGCGCGCTTGGAATGGTATCAGTAAGAGGGGAAAACCATTGCTGGGGAAAAGTAATAGTCAAGCCTACACTCCATATGTGACGTGGATCAGAGCCAGAGCAGATGCTATAGGGATGCTGTTTCCTCCTGCCAAGCCAGAAAGCCCTCCAGTGATTGAAGAGCCTACCACCGTGCCTATTCAGCAGCATAATCAGGTGCTAGCTGAGCGAGATGAGCTGAAAAAGGCAAATGAAGAACTGGAGAAAGAATTGGCTCAGCTCAGAAGCGAGAGAAGCGAAGCCGTCCATTCCTTCAAGAGGCAAACAGAGCTGGTGAACCAGCTGGGGACAGATTTGACTAAGCAGATAGCTGAGCGTGAGCGCATGGGTCGAAACTTCAAAGCTGTCAACGATGTACTGGCCACTAAGAAGCAGCACTTGGATGAAGCATATCGGAGGATATCCAAGTTTAACCAACATTGGAAGGCCTCCCTAGCCAACCGGAAAGAGCGGGAGGACAAGCTAGTGCAGCAGATCTCCAAGTTGAAAGCCCAAGTGAAGGCTAGTGAGGAGAGGTTTGATGAAGAAACCGCTCGCAGATATGCCGCCGAAGGCCAGCTCAACAGGGCTCTTGCTAACCTGAAGGAGCACAAACTGACGTTTGAGTCCAAGAAGCGGAAGCTAGAAGATTGTTTCGGCGAAGGAGCATGGGAAGATTCGGTCGAAGGTCTTCAGTACACCATTGTGCAGAGGGAGTTACTCGTCGAAGGGTTGCTCACTCGACCTGGTCATCCAGAAACGAAGGGGTTGTTAGAAGAGTTTCGCGCCCGTGGCCGTGCTTGAATATTTGTATTCCTCTTGTGTTGATCATTGTTGTATGCTGACCATCACCAGGCTTGTTGGTCGAGGTCATGCTATTGATTCAGCTTGTATTCAGTGACGTTATGTACTGCCTTGATGGGCTTTCTTTATGTATGAGATGTTATTTCCACGACTGGACTCGGACTTCTTATTATCAACACTGGCACTCAGGCACTAGGATCGGGGGATACCTCCCTAACGCACAGACACACGTTTGCATTTGCATGAAGCATTTGCATAACGAGCACTTTGTCGTTTTTCCTAACCCTTTTGTGTTTCCAGGTTGTTTCAGGTTGTTCCAGGATTGATCAGAGACCTATCCACCGCTATCCGACCAGAGAAAATCAAACCAGAATCATGGAGCAAGTGCAAACTGATGTTCAAGAACTCCGCGAAAGAATGGACCGCTTCATGGAGCTCATGCAAGCGGTCGCCAATGGCCAGGATCAGCTCAGAACCTTGGTTCAGCCGCTGATTTCAAGGGTCGATAGCAATGGCGTACTCCATGGTGGGACCGTGCCTGCCCCTCCACCAGTTGAAACTCCTCAGAATGGCGTCCCCGTGACCGGAGGGAATGGCAGTGCCAACGGCAATGTGATAGCTAATATGGGACTCAATGGTAATACGACGGGCGTCGGTAATGGGAATTTTGAAGCTAACGTCAATGTTGGGCTGGGCAACGGCAATGCAGGTGTTGGGAATCTGTTCAGGCCTCAGCCGTGGTTAGAAGACCATCAAGACGATGTGTTCTCTCAGAGAGGTGCTGAAGGGGAGCTGACTGCTGAAGCACGGCTAAGGTTCAAGGCACTCGAGGACAAGATGAGGAGTATCGAGAACCAGAACACCCTGGGTGTTGATATGTCCAAGTTTGGACTGATCGCTGATTTCAAGGTGCCTCCCAAGTTCAAGGTACCTGACTTTGAAAAGTACAAGGGCACCACTTGCCCTCGCGTCCACCTGAGATCATATTATCGGAAAATGTTGGCTCATTCTGAGGACGAGAAGTTGCTGATGCACTTCTTTCAGGACAGTCTGTCCGGGCCCTCCCTCGAATGGTACATGAGTCTGGAACCTACCAGTGTGCGCACGTGGAAGGACCTTGCTGAAGCATTTGTGCATCACTACCAATATAAAAGTGACTTGGCTCCGAACCAAGTCCAATTGCAGAATCTGTCGCAAAGGAACAACGAAGGGTTCAAGGAATATGCCCAGCGATGGCGTGAGTTGGCAGCCAGGGTTCAGCCGCCGATGGTTGAACGTGAGCTTGTGCAAATGTTCGTGGCCACCATCCCAGGGGTTTATTATGAGAAATTGGTCAGCGGTATGTCCGGAACCTTCTCAGATCTCATTATCACGGGTGAGCACATTGAAAATGGGATCAAACTGGGGAAAATTCAAGGTGATTCATCCTCAGCTGGAGGAGGCAAGAGACCTTATGGTGGAAAAAAACGGGAAGGAGAAACGAGCGCCGTGACCAACGCTCGAAGGAAGGGTAAAGGCCCTCACCAACAGGTGGCCAGCATAACTATCCCGGCCGTTCAACAGCCACAGCAGCAGCAGCAGCCGAATCAACAAGGGTACATAAAGTATCAGAACAGGGCACCTCTGTCGAGCCGTCACCTCGAGACACCGCCCATGTCGTACGCTCAACTATTGCAGACTCTGCTCCAGCTACAGTTGATCCAGAAGAGAACCTTGGCTCCCTTGACAGGGGCACCTCCGCCAGGTTATGACGCAAATGCAACTTGTGAGTTTCACTCAGGGGCACCGGGCCACACGATAGAGAATTGCAAAGCCTTCAAGCACAAGGTGCAGGACATGGTGGACGCTAAGATCATCAATTTCTCAGATAATGTGCCAAACGTCACGAAGAACCCTATGCCGAATCATAGGGGAAGTGGGGTAAACGCCATTATTGAAGACGAGAGTTTGGATTTGTTGACTGATGTCAGAGATCTGAAGACACCGCTTAGCTTCGTTAAGGCTAAGCTGATGAAAAGAGGTTTCTTTCCAGGTTGTGGAGAACTGCGCATGGGCTGTGCGACAAGTCCTGATGGATGTGAACAGTTGCTAGAGGGGATCCAGAGTCTGATGACTGAGGGAATCCTGCAGTTTAGCCGGAGGGCCGAATGCGGATCGGGAGAGGTAATGCTGAAGCAAGGTGATGAGGTTGCCACCATCACCATCCCTCGTCAGACGATAACTATTTTCGCACCCAGGCCGCCCACGATTACCATCACCAAAGTTGGGTCGATACCTTTCAAAAGCACCAACGCTGTCCCGTGGCACTATGGGGCAGAGGTCTACTGCAACGGA
This sequence comes from Lathyrus sativus, assembly GCA_963859935.3. Classification (NCBI taxonomy): domain Eukaryota; kingdom Viridiplantae; phylum Streptophyta; class Magnoliopsida; order Fabales; family Fabaceae; genus Lathyrus; species Lathyrus sativus. The sequence continues at coordinate 413,924,240 of OZ012738.1, read as the reverse complement.
CAGAAGTTGGAACTAGAACCGTTTGGGTCGTCTATGGAGAACCTAGCGGGCGTTAGCGAAATTACTCGCAGCGGGAGAGTGTTTGCACCACCTGAGGTCGTAACAGATAAAGCGGACAGAGCTGATGCAACTGATAAAGGTAAAAGTAAAGTCGTTGAAGAGATCCCTTGCGGGGTAGAAAAAGACTTACTCGTTAAAGACGCCGAGGAATTTATGAGGTTGATTAAAAAGAGTGACTACAAGATCGTGGATCATCTCCATCAGACACCCTCGAAGATTTCCATCCTGAATCTGTTGCTGTGTTCTGAGGCACACCGCAACGCGCTGCTGAAGGTGTTGAACGCCGCATATGTACCGCAGGAAATATTGGTAAACCAGTTGGAAGAGGTCATAGCCCACGTGAATGCTGGAAATGGGTTAGGGTTCACTGACCTAGAGCTGACGCCGAAGGGGAGGAACCACAATAGCGCTCTGCACATCTCGATAGAGTGTAGGGGAACGATTATGTCCCACGTGTTGGTGGACACGGGGTCGTCGCTCAATGTTCTTCCGAAGAAGGCATTAATGAAGTTAGATACTCGCGGAGTGATTTGCACACCCAGTGATCTGGTTGTGAAGGCGTTCGATGGAACCAAACGCCATGTTTTCGGGGAGGTAACGTTGCCAATCCAAGTCGGGCCGGAAACATTTGATGCGGTCTTTTACATTATGGACATCATGCCTGCCTACAGCTGTCTCTTGGGCCGGCCATGGATCCATTCCGCGGGTGCCGTGACCTCCACGTTGCACCAGAAGCTCAAGTATGTTGTCGGAGGTAGCATCGTGACTGTATGTGGCGAGGAACACATAATGGTGAGCCATTTATCGTCCTTCAAATATGTTGAGATGGATGGGGAAATCCACGAAACCCTATGCCAAGCGTTCGAAGCTGTTAAAGTCAAGAACGTAGCTCTTGTAGTCACTGAGAAGCCAGAGATGACTCTCTCTTCCTTCAAGGAAGTCCGGGCCGTTGTCCAAGCCGGATCTACCCCAGGCTGGGGGCGAATTTTGGAGATACCTAACAAGCAAGACAAGTTCGGGTTGGGATATTCTCCTGCGGCTGAAGCCTCCTCTTCTAGTAGTGCGTCGCGAGGTAAAGGGCCGATCCAGTTTACCAGTGGCGGGGTGATATTTGAAAGCGTCAACGCGGTGTCTGAAGACAGCGGAGATAGCGACTATGACTTAGACTCTTGGATCCAGCCAAGCAAGCCAGGCGAGAGCCTCAACAACTGGTCCATCAAGGATATCATCCAGATGACAAGCGAAGAGTAATGATTTACTTTTTCCAATCATTGTACAACCCTATGTCCTACCCGGGGCATAGTGGTTTTATTGTCAGGGCCTCGTTTGATTATGTACATGCATTTTACCAATAAATCAAAAGGCATTTTTCTTTGTATTCAAATATTGTGATCTCTGTTATTCCTGTTTTATATTTGTTTTGAAAAACAATAAAATGGCAATGGGGTTTGTGCTAACCTGCATATCCTTGTTTTAAGCTTAACCCTTGTTATTGCAGGATCCACATAGCAGATGACATCGACTCTGGACCTTCTACGACTCACTTCGACTTCGATTGCCCGATCTATCAAGCCGAAGAAGAGATTGATGAAGACGATGACCTTCCCGAAGAGTTGGCCCGCTTGTTGAAACAAGAAGAGAAAGTTATTCTACCTCACGAGGAGAAGATTGAGATTGTGAATCTGGGTTCTGAAGAATTTTTCAGGAACGTCAGGATAGGGGCTGCATTGCAGAGTGATGTCAAGCGAAGATTGGTCGAGATGCTAAGAGAGTATAGTGACGTCTTTGCTTGGTCATACGAGGATATGCCCGGACTTGATACTGACATCGTGGTCCACTACTTGCCGTTGCAAGAAGATTGTCCTCCCGTTAAGCAGAAGCTTAGGAGGACACGACCAGATATGGCCGTTAAGATCAAAGAAGAAGTGCAGAAGCAGCTTGATGCTGGCTTCTTAGCGGTCACTACTTACCCTCCGTGGGTCGCCAACATAGTGCCTGTACCGAAGAAGGACGGTAAGGTGCGAATGTGCGTCGATTATCGGGACTTGAATAGGGCGAGCCCTAAAGATGATTTCCCGCTGCCTCATATTGATGTGTTGGTCGACAATACAGCTCAGTTCTCCGTGTTTTCGTTCATGGATGGCTTCTCCGGCTACAATCAGATCAAGATGGCACCGGAGGACATGGAGAAAACTACGTTCATCACGCCTTCGGGAACATTTTGCTACAAGGTAATGCCTTTCGGTCTGAAGAACGCATGGGCCACTTACCAAAGAGCAATGGTTACTTTGTTTCATGACATGATTCATCATGAGATTGAAGTCTATGTTGATGACATGATTGCGAAGTCCCAAACGGAGGAGGGACATCTGATCAATTTGCTGAAGCTTTTTGAGAGGCTTAGGAAGTTCAGGTTGAGGCTGAATCCTAACAAGTGTACTTTTGGAGTACGGTCGGGAAAACTACTGGGGTTTATCGTGAGTGAAAGAGGCATCGAGGTTGATCCTGCGAAGATAAAAGCGATACAAGAGATGCCAGCGCCAAAAACAGAAAAACAAGTTCGTGGTTTCCTGGGCAGAATAAACTACATTGCGAGGTTTATTTCTCAGCTCACGGCCACGTGTGAACCGATGTTCAAACTGTTAAAAAAAGATCAGGCAATTATCTGGAACGAGGATTGCCATAAGGCATTTGATAAGATAAAGCAGTATCTACAGGAACCTCCAATCTTGATACCCCCAGTGGCCGGACGACCCTTAATCATGTACTTGACAGTTCTTGAGAATAGTATGGGGTGTGTTCTCGGTCAACACGACGAGACGGGCAAGAAGGAGCATGCCATTTACTATTTGAGTAAGAAGTTCACAGACTGTGAATCTCGTTACTCGATGCTGGAGAAAACGTGTTGTGCACTAGCCTGGGCTGCCAAACGTTTACGACAGTACATGCTCAATCACACCACCATGCTAATTTCGAAGATGGATCCGATCAAGTATGTCTTCGAGAAGCAAGCGCTTTCGGGCAGGATTGCCAGATGGCAAATGGTGTTGACGGAATATGACATTCAGTACGTTTCCCAGAAAGCCATCAAGGGAAGCGTATTGTCTGAATACCTTGCCGAACAGCCGATCGAGGACTATCAGTCGATGAAATTTGAATTCCCTGATGAGGATATCATGTTTCTCAAAGTGAAAGATTGCGATGAACCGCTGCCCGACGAGGGGCCAGATAGGAAATCCCAGTGGAAATTGATATTCGACGGGGCGGTTAATTCTTACGGAAGGGGCATAGGGGCAATCATCACGACTCCCCATGGATCCCACATCCCGTTCACTGCGAGACTGACGTTTCCAGTCACCAATAACGAAGCGGAGTACGAAGCATGCATCATGGTTCTAGAAGAAGCAATTGATTTGAGAATCAAGAACCTAGACGTATATGGTGACTCAGCGCTTGTGATTAACCAGATTAAAGGGGAGTGGGAGACTCGTCAATCGAATTTGGTGCCGTACATGAACTATGCCAGAAGGCTACTTCCGTTCTTTGACCGAGTGGAACTCCATCATGTGCCCAGGGCCGAAAATCAGATGGCTGATGCCTTAGCCACGTTGGCTTCAATGTATAAAGTCAATTTTTGGAATGAAGCTCCAAGAATTGTCCTATCTCGTCTTGATAGACCTGCATTCGTCTTTGCGATCGAGGAAGCCTCCGATGGCAAGCCATGGTTCCATGACATCCAGACCTTCCTTATGACTAAGGAGTATCCTGCGGGAGCGTCAACCCAGGATAAGAAGACTCTGAGGAGGCTATCTGGAAATTTTTATCTCAATCCTGATGGAGTTTTGTATAAAAGAAACCACGATCTCGTGCTACTCAGATGTGTAGATGAGAAAGAAGCAAGTATGCTCATGGAAGAAGTCCATGAAGGCACATTTGGTACGCACGCCGGCGGGCATGCTATGACAAGAAAGATCCTGAGAGCAGGATATTACTGGATGACGATGGAATCGGATTGCTTTAAATTCGCGAAGTGATGTCATAAATGCTAGATTTATGCTGATAAAGTTCATGTGCCGCCGTGCCCGTTAAATGTCATGTCCTCCCTGTGGTCGTTCTCCATGTGGGGCATCGACATGATAGGCAAGATCGAGCCCACTGCGTCTAACGGTCATCGCTTCATTCTAGTAGCTATCGACTACTTCACCAAGTGAGTGGAGGCAGCCTCATATGCTAATGTGACCAAGCAGGTGGTGGCTAAATTCATAAAGAGGGACATCATCTGTCGTTATGGAATTCCCGAGCGGATCATTACTGATAATGGTTCGAATCTGAATAACAAGATGATGAAGGAGCTGTGCCAGAGTTTCAAGATTGAACACCACAACTCATCTCCTTACCGGCCGAAGATGAATGGCGCCGTTGAAGCGGCCAATAAGAACATCAAGAAGATTGTTCAGAAGATGGTTGTGACCAACAAGGATTGGCACGAGATGCTGTCATTTGCACTGCACGGTTATCGTACCACGGTACGTACGTCAACCGGGTCAACTCCTTTCTCCTTAGTGTACGGTATGGAAGCTGTCCTACCGTTAGAAGTGGAGATCCCTTCTTTGTGAGTTTTGGTTGATGTGAAACTCGACGAGGCAGAATGGATTAAGAATCGACTAAACCAACTCAGCCTGATGGACGAGAAGAGATTAGCATCGATTGCGTATGGTCGTTTATACCAAAGCCGAATGAAGAAAGCTTATGATAAGAAGGTGCGTCCTAGAATTTTTCAGACGGGTGATCTCATCCTGAAGAAGATTCTTCCTCCACACTCCGATCACCGGGGCAAGTGGACTCCTAATTACGAAGGTCCGTACGTCGTCAGCAAGGTCTTCTCAGGAGGAGCCTTGTTGTTATCCACGATGGATGGTGAAGATTTTGCATCCCCGGTGAACGCGGACGCAGTTAAAAAATACTTTGCTTAAAAATGACCCGCTGGAAAGAAAAGAATATCCAGGCAAAAATGGGGCATCCCGGCGAACCATAAAAAAGGAAAAAGGTTCGGGCAAAAATTAGGGATATAAAGAAAAGAATGTACACCCGCAAAGTCGAAAACTCGGAAGGGTGACTTTGGCAAAAAAGGGTATCCCGGTGAATCGAAAACCCGAAAGGGCGATTCAGGCAAAAGTTAGGGATTTGAAAAAGCAAATGACTGCGTTCCACGTGTGGACTTTCATTGTTTAGTGGTTTGGAGGACCTGAGGGCCGTTTATCTGAATCAATCTCTTCTGAAGCTGAAGCGTCAGAGAAGTATCGAAGTCGAGTGGGTCATAGAGGGATCAACTCATGGTGTTCGTCTACGCCTCATTGCCGACATTTGTGTATATACTGATGTATATTTATGTTTTATTCTTGCGCAACTTCCTCATTCCAGGGGCTTGCATCTGTTGTAAAATATTTTTACCCATTCAGGGGTTCGTTATCAATAAAATGTATACTATTCAACAATTCTGTTTGTTTGTTTAGCATTTATCTGTTTTATTTGCGAAAAAAAATGCCAATGTTTTTGATAAAATGCGCATACATAAACTTACTGGCCTAGGCCACTGATTGTTGAAACAATGAATTACTTGAACATTGTCACAAGATGATAACCTTGATAGGTCCCTTTTGAGAAGGGTATCTTGTCTGTTTGTTTGTGTTGTTGCAGGTGTAGCATATACCAGGTGGTACGCCGTATGCGTCCCCAAGCAGGATGATTCCTTCTTCTCCGGCAAAGTTCAGCAGCCTCTCCCCGCAGAGTCTGAACGTGAGATCGTACGCATTGATATGTTTTCCCCAAGTAGAGAAGATTCTCTCCCCAATCCGATGCATCCTAAAGGGTCGTCATCTCCCTAGCTGAGTCACATACTGAAGTGTGCAGCAATTGATAGTACAGACTGAAGTCTTCAGCAGAATTGAAATTCCCCGCAGAGTTGTACTCTCCCCTGTAGGCAGGATGATTCCTCCCTTCCCTCAGCCGGGTTTGCAGTTCCCCAAGAGAGCCAAGTCCTTGGAAAGAAGTTCAGGCCATGATTGGTTTTCCCCAGTAGAGTGTTGAATAGCTGATGTTGTATTTCCCCGCCAGAGTCGTTACCTCCAGGGAAGTAGTCGTGAAGGCCACGCAGTTTATTTCTGCGATTGACATCATTTTCCGGAGCAGGTTCGGGTTCTCGTAGAGCTTCGTTCTCCTGCAGCAGTCGACTGAAGTTTGTTTCCCCAGGCGGAGTCCGATTGAGATCGGTGGGACTTCTTCTCCTCTGCAGGATGAGTCCTTCCTCCACCAGAGTGGTTCTTTCTCCTTGACAGGAGAATGCTCCCTTCAACATTTATTTTGTTGATGGGGTCATAGCATTTGGCATGATTGCATAGCATCTACCCTAGACGCATAGCATTTCCACCGTGTGGAGCATTGCGCCATTGCCAAAGCATACACATATGAAGCATGAGCTAGGACGTTACCGTTCTTGTTTTGCAGGTGTTCCTCCGCAAAGCCGCTTGCTCAAGATGATTCTTCAATTCCCCTAGCGAAATTCGTTTGCCCAGGATGATGCTTGAACTCTCCAGCGAAGGCGCTCGTTTAAGATGATTCTTAAAATCCCCAGCGAAGTCGAAAAAGTTGGTTGCTCAAGTTGACGCTTAGAGTCCCCGGCAGAGTGATTGCTCAGGAGGATTCTTGAAATCTCCAGCAGAGTTATTGGTTCAGGATGATTCTTGAAGTCCCCGCGGAGTTATTTTTTCAAGATGATTCTTGGTTTCCTCAGCAGAGATGATTCACCCAGAATGATTTCTGGACCCCGAAGCAGAGTGACTTGATAGTTCTCCAGAATCCCCAGCGGAGATGTGTCATCCCCGGCAGGTTTCTGAGCAGCGAAGCTGAAACTTCCCTCGAAGACTTGATGATTGAAGTCCAACTGTATCGACGAAGCAGTTCCCTTAGCTGATGCGGAGTGCCCGATGGCAAGAGTTTAGATATCCCTGATTGGTTCATGATTGACTGAGAATTCTATTCCCGACTTAGTGATGAAGTTCAGCTGACGCCCAAAGATTTCTTTGAATGCCTGATGGCGTGGTTAACTTGATTGTTGATCTGATAAGTCCCGAGGAATTCTGATGCCTGACGGCGTGATCAACCGTGTATCGCCGGTTACCGTGTGACCAATCCCCCGGCTAGTTGCCGTGCAGCTAATATTTCAGTTTTCGAAGATTTGTTCCCATCAGAGTACCGTGTACTTGTGCAGTTGGCAAATTGTCGGGTTTGTTGGTATTCAACCATCTTTTACCTTGATTGTTTGAGAGCCGTTCGCTTCTCACTCAATCAGGTTCAAGCCATTTGAATAGGGGCAGCTGTTGCACCCCAAAATTTGCCCAACATTTCTTTACCTTGCTTGTGTTTCATTTCATGCACATTAGCATTATCATTTGCATTTCATTGACATGTACGCAGGAGATCAAGAGGTATGATTGCCAATCAAGGGCTATACAAGACTACAAGTTTAGCTAAGAAGGTTATTCTAGTGTTCAAGGGTTGATATCCTTGTCAGAGAAGTCAAAAGATCCTCAGAGAGAGAGGTTGAAACCAAGTGTGTGTGTCTCCTAACTTGAGAGTTGTGGGAAGTCCTCAGATGATTCTGAATCCATGAAGTTAGACTTGAGGTCTTGAGAGAGCTCATGAGAAGTGTTGAGGATCACTTTAAGGCCTAGACAAGTCATTGTGCAATATTAAGAAGGCTCAGCCATGAGTGGTGCAACTAGGGTTTGACTGGGTCAACCCTAAGTCAACTGAGGATTTGAACAAGGTTGAGACCTAATTCAAGAGCCATGTGATCACGGATTGATACATTGAGATGTTATAAGGATGATTCCAAGGTCAACTCATCATGATTGAAGAGTTTGAGAAGTTTCAAGCTAGGGTTTCTAAGGCTTGATAGTGTAAAATCCCCTAGTTTGACCCCTATCTTCAAGGCAGTTTAGCTCAAGATGTGATTGTCATCTCATCTTACCCCCAACATGAATGTTGTATAGCATGATCTTAGCTTTAATTTGAGTGCTAGAAGTCCTTGATAGGATTTGTAGAACTCATGTTATGACTTTGACAAGTTACAAGTCATCTGAGGTCTGTGGACTTGGGGGCTTGAAAGTTACCCAACTTGCATCAAACTTTTACCCTAGAAGGATGATTCCTATGAACTTTTGGTCAACATGAATTCTGTTCCTTATTCTCTTAGCTTTCTAGAGAGTACTAGAAGTCCTTGATAGGATTTGTAGAACTCAAGTTATGGCTTTGACAAGTCAAGGGTATTTTGGTCATTTGAAGATTACAGGTCATTTCAATCATAAGGCCATAACTCCTATTTCCAAGCTTCAAATGGGAAAATTTTCAACATCAAACTTGTTAAAAATGATGATTTAAGGCTAGTAAAGAGGTCATGAGATGTTGGAAGTGCTTGTAGCTCAAAGTTGCAAAAATGACCTAAAATAAGGGTATAAGTTAAATAAACCAAAGTTGGAAATTGATATTTTTGATCTACACATCCAAACCAAGGCATGTAATATATCATTTTGATTCTAAAAAGCATTTTAAGAACTTTGTTTTAGCCACATTTTTGAGTTGAGGTGTAATTTGTGGACTTGCTTTGAAAAGTAGTTACTTACATCTTAAGTAACATTTGCAAAACACATGAGAGACCAACGCACAAGCTTCCAAGGCATTGTAACACATCTAATATCTCATTTAGAGAGATTTTGGGATCATAACAAGCTGCTGCAACAAGTGAAACCAGAATTGGTGTGAGTATGGCATGAGATGGTATTTTGATGACATGAGAAATTCAACATCTCCTTGGATGATTCCAGAAGATTCTAGAGAGGTCCAACATCATCTATATATTGTTTATAAGGGGTTCAAGTGCAAGGTTGGTGAGGATTGAGAGGAAAAAGAGAGAGTGAACTTTGAAACCCCCATGTGCAAATTGAAATCAGTTTCTGCATTCTACACCATTCTGATCCTTTCTTTTGATCTCAACAAATTCTATTGAGGATACTGAATGATTCCATATCAATTCCATAGCCAAAGCCTTGAAGGATCGTGTTCTTGCATTTGAGTTTCACCTGCTGCAAGTCACCATCGGGTTTGGAGTTCCAAGCATTTGCAATCGATTCTCTTGCATACAGAAGCAAGAACTTGGTACATTGAATGATTCTAGAGCAGTAGAAGGGTTAAATTGAAGCTTTGCTACTTCTGTTATTCAAGAATTCACAGGTTTGAATCTTTCATCCCTCCCCTTAATTTAAGAAGAATTACCTCAGTTTGTTAGGTTAGATTGATAGTATGTGGTTAGGAGATCGTTTCTGGAAACTTAGAGAGGATTTGGTGATGATCAATGAGATGACACAATTTCTGTTTGGATCAAGAACATGCTGGATATTGAGAGATAATGTGAGTGTTATAGCGAGAAGTGATCAGGGTAATATGGTGAACATTTTAGACCAAACAATTTGAAGAATAGTGATAGTTGAAGTCTGAGCATAATTCTGATTCTTGATCGTGTTTTAGGTTAGAGGTTGATTCAATGAATTCTGAGGCTAGGGTTAGACTCAGGAGGAGATTTAGAGTGATTTAGTGTTTTAGATCTTGAATTTTGATGGAGATTTGAGGGAGCCCGAGTGAGGATGAGGTTGATGTTTGAACTCTGTTACAATGGATGCTTCCCTCCATTTTCATGGCTAGAGGTAGGTGATGAAGTCCTAGCCATCGGATCCACGTATGACCATTGACCAGAGCCAGATCCAAGGGCCGTGTTTTAATCTCAGGTTGTGAAGAGGGAAGAATGTTGATGCTCTAAATGCTGCGTATCATTAAACAAAAGGTTTTGGGCTTTGGTAAGAGACCACTATCCACACCCCCAGCGAGCCCATTTGTGAATTTGAACTGATTCTCATTGCTTCCTACACCACGCCTTTATCTTTTTCTTTACCATTTTTCAATTGATTTTTGATTGTGATATGGGCTTAGGCGTTTTTCTACTGGCACCCCCCTGATGGCCCAATCCATGAATTGAACTGATTGTGTTTACTATCTGCACCGTGTGTTTATCTTTTTCTTTTGATTTTCTTTAATTTCTTCATTTTGTACATGGTTCTTGATTAAATCATATAAAATTGAAAAATGATCCAATTAACCCCATTCTTTTTGCATTATATTCATGATTGAGTCTAGTATTTTTTAGATAAAAAATATTTTTATTTCACGCATTTTCTGATTTTATGGGAATTTTCACATTTTAATTGATATTAAATAGTTATGTTTGATGCTTGATTTTGTGGAATTTTGTGTGATCATGTGATGATGATTTTGATCTTGATTTTTTGTGAGTAGCTAGAATAGATATGCATGCTCCCCATAGATTTTTCTCACCTTTTTGTGATGAACATAGGGGGTAGTTTAGGTTGAAACCTTTAGAAGATCCATTTTTAGGGTTTGTAGTTGATACCTTTGGATTTAGGACTTAATTTTAGGACTTAATAGATGATTTAGTCCCTGGTTTTTGTATGAGACATTCTTAATTGAATTAGGATCCCTTAGGAATTTTTGTAGGAATTTTCAATGTAGTTTACTATTTTTGATTAATTTTAGTTTAGGTGCTAGTTTTAGATGATTCTAAGGCACTGACTCAACTAGATTAACATCTTTAGTTCCCTTAGATTAGGGTTTTGCTTTGCTTGTTCTTGGATAATGATGAAGACAAGTGGAAGATGCATTGGATTTCTTGAGGAGGCTTGGATTTGAAGATCTTCCCTTCTTGTGGTGTAGTCTTGATTAGGCTAAGATTAGGGTTTGTAGGCAGAGCTTCTAGATAGTTTTCTTCCTTCATAAACATGGAATATGTTGATCAATTCCATTATTCCCTATGATGAAAGGTCCCTTTGTAAAGGCTTCATCCCTCCTTTGGTAGGATGTGTGGCTCTTTGCAAATTGGTAGAACCTTTGAGGGTCCCTTTCCCTGATGACAGGATGCTTAGTGGTGACCTTTGGTCTTCACTCTGCTACCAATCATCCCAACTTTGCTCTTGATGGATGCATCTTTCTCCCTGGCTAGAGGATGGAGTTCCTTTCTTGAAGAGATTGAGGGATAGGAGTTGATACTTCTCTGTGTTTGAAGACTGCCATGGAAGCTGAAGCTTGTAGATCAGGAAGAGCAAGTTGATACTTGTAAGGAGGAGAGAGCTGAAGCTTGAAGGTCCAGAAGAACAAGTTGACACTTGTGAAGAAGATCAAATTGAAATTGAGTGAAGAGCTGAGGCTTGAAGAAGAAAGATTGAGTTGATACTTATGTTGGTACATTGAAAGCCTGAAGGAGCCAAGTTGATACTTGATATTAGGAGTGAAGCCTGAAGGTGGAATTTACTGAAAAGTTGAGGCTTGGAGAAGAGAGAACAAGTTGATACTTGTGTTTGATGTGTTAGAACCTTGGAGGAGCAAGTTGATACTTGTTATTGAGGAGGATAGCCTTGAAGGGTGATTGAAGTCTGAGGGCTGAGCTGCTGTCAGAGGACTGCTGTGCTGTGAAGCTGCTGCTCTTTTTTCTTGTCTGTTTTCTTCTCTGCATTGATGTGCCTTGTTTTACTTGCTTGATGCATTAGAATAAGTCCATATCTAGACTGATGTAAGCTAGGAGCATGATTGCACTAGAGGTTGAGTTGCTCCCTCTGCTTGTATTGTTACTATATGGCTTTGCTTGCGGGTATTCGGTAGAGCCCTGCTCCCTTGCCTATGTGGTTTGTGTTTGCTTGATAGCATGATATTTCCTCTGTATGATTACAGTCATTTATATTTTGCTTGATAGCATGTTATTTCTTTTGTATGATTGCAGTTATTCATATCTGGCTTGAGGTTGAGATGAGCTTGTGGAGGCTGATGCCCCACACACATTTCCTCTCTCACTTGCATTGCATGCATTTACAATCGGTTACTGTTTACTGTTTAAGCTGATGCTTTATCTGTTTCGGTTTATCATTGACATGATCCCCTAGGAGTCTCGCTTCCTTTGCTAAGGAAGTGATGATAGAACTTTAGGTTGAAGCCTATGCACGAAAACTTCTAGGGGTTCCCTGTGTCAAACCTCAATCATAGGATGAATCCTTGGCATGACAACATTAGGACTTGATAGTCTCCCCTTAGTTGAGTCTGTTCTCTCTTCTTATCTCAAAACAAATTAAAATACAGTAATAAAGGTTAACTGACGTCGTACGTTACGAGCCTTAAGCTATCTGAGAAAGGATTGTTGGAGAGCTTCTTTTCAACAGTCTGGATGTCTAGTATGGTACCCTTTGGGTGACATGCGACGCATTCACTCTCAGGTCATAGTCTCTAGTGCGATATTAGTTGCAAACATCCATAAAAGACAGTTCTTCCGTAAAAAAACAGAAAACAAACTTCAAACCTTTTTGCCCCGTGGGCCCATAATTCAAAGGAAGCTTTTCTGAAGAAAAGAGTGTCGTTAACTCCCAGTTCTACCGCAAACAGGCTTTGTCCCTAACTGCTGGAACTGTTGTTTAACCCTACTCGATAAAACAGATGAATCTGAATCCCCGTAATCCGTGTTATCCCGAACTACGTAAGCTCTGATCTCTCATGCATGTTGAGAGTACGTAGGCACAATACTGATGTATTGGCGAGCACCTTCCCCATAACCCGCAGTTAGTCGAACTACGTTGACTCTGATTTCTCATTCTCTGATGAGAATACGTAGGCATAAAGTGCGACGCTTTGCCGAGTCATTTTCTTTTCTGTTTAAGCCAGCCTTGATAGGTAGATAGATAAAACCAACCCGTCCAGTAAACACAAACAAGCGTGGATCCCATCGAGTACGATGGACGTGAGGGGTGCTAACACCTTCCCCTTGCGTAACCGACTCCCGAACCCAGACAACGGTTGCGATGACCTTGTCTTATACCTTTTCGTCAGGTTTTTCCGATCGTTTCCTTTCCCGCTCTGAGGGATAAATAACGAAAGGTGGCGACTCTTTTGTTTTGCCGACACCTTATTTTCGCGGAAGCGACAGTAGGCATAAGATGCGATATCTTATCGAGTATACTTAGATATAAACCCCTAGGTCTTTCAACCTTTAAGCAGATAAACACTTAGCAATAAACAAACATAAAACAAGAGGTTCCTATAGAGTACTACAGAAACTTAGGATGTTAGTACCTTCCCTAAGTTTAACCAACCCCCGAACCTATAACTCTCTAAACCTTGCATTTGCGTTGCATTGTGGGAATTTCGATCTTTACCCCTTCCTTTGGACAAATCAAAGTTCGGTTGCAAAATGAATTAAAGATTCAAACTAATCAATAGTTTGGCATCCGATTTTCACCGCGACAGAAATGGCGACTTCACTGGGGACCCTCTAGTGGGTTTTCCCTATCTTGCTTTATTTATTTGTTTATTGCTTTATATATCTGCTTGCTTGCTTAATTGATTATTTGTATATTTGCTCTTGCAGTTGTTCCTTTTGGGTTATTTTCCTTGAGTGGTGAGACAAAGTCCTACACCCGGACTTGAGAGAAATTAAGATAGGATGGTGATATATTCGAGGAGGCTTATAGGGAGTTGAGTCCCGACTAAGTTAAATCGAAAATCCCACTCAGTTGAGACCCTTTTGAAAATGGTTCGGTTGAACGAGTAATCGTGAAAACTTTTACTATGGTCGATTGGAGTCTGTGATACTGAGGACCGTAGTTACCTTAACCCAACTTTGGCCTTTATTAGGACGTAGTGCGGGACTATGAGGGAGTACTTCCGAAATAATGCTACGCGAAGCTACACTCAAAAGAAGTTCTCTTGAGAATATTATTAATCCCCGAGTTAGTTGGGAAATTGATAATATCCGAAAGAAGGGCTGATGATTTTGAGTCCCTTTAGAACCTTGTTCTGCAGGTACAATCAACCATTAGTCCACAACCTTTGGGAATGGGTATACCCTTTGGCTCCATGCTCATTGCAAACCTAGGGTCCCCCTTGTTTGTTTACCTTTGTGTCCTTATGTGCTTACTTGTGTTTGTTACATCCATATAGCATCATTTTGCATCATTTTGCATTAGGTTTCATGGGATTCTTAGTTTATTTATAAACATTATAGAAACCAATAGGGATTACAAAAGAAAAATATTTTGAAATATCCTTTTAAGAGTCCTAACTTGGATGGCCTAAGGAAGTAAGAGCTCAGATTGAAGGAAATTCCAATACAAGAAGCTCCCTTACCATGGAGGATCCTTAGAAGTTCAAGGGACTCTCATTATCATTGAAGATCCAAATAAACAAGGGATTCATTTCTTACTTCCAACAAGAACAAAAGAAGAGATGGAGGATTTATTTTCCTCTATCGAGCTAATCTTTAGAAGTTAATCATGGACAATTTATCTTCAAGAACATCCAGCTAGAAGAGTAAATCAACAAGCATGATGAAGGACTTCCTTAGGGCTGTATTAGCTTTTATTTAGCTATTACGCTAGGACTCTTACAAGAATATTTATTTGCAATCGATATCAAAAAAATAGTAAATAATTTTATCTAGGTATTCTGTAATGCTTATAAGAACTTGAGTTCCATGAAACCTTTCATTTGTGCATCAAGCATCCTTCATTTAGCATTTTGCATATGCATGTGTCTCTCCTTTTCTGTGGCTCATCCGATCTTCTGTCTTTGTCCGTCAGTTGACATCTCGACCATCTGACCAAGCTTGAAGTACTATCGAAGGATAGTAAAGAGAACGAAAGATATGGATCCCATGACTGGTTTTCAAATGAGGACTAATCCGTTATTTGATCTTCCCTCTGATAATGTTCAACAAGTGGATGTTCCTATACAACTTCAGCCTATGCAAGGAGGTTCCCAGTTTCCACATCATATACCTAATCTTCAGAATGTTCGTACTGAGATGAAGGTGGACGATCCTAGATTTATAGCAATGGAAAAGGAATTATGTGATTTTAAAGAACAATTGAAAATAGTGAAAGAAGCTAATACATATGATCTTGATGCTCGTGACTTATGTCTGGTTCCAGGTGTGATCATTCCTCCGAAGTTCAAGATGCCTGTCTTTGAAGTATACAAGGGTGTTAGTTGTCCAAGATACCATTTGACGATGTTTTGTCGAAAGATGGCTGCTTATGTAGACGACGACGAATTGATGATGCACTACTTTCAAGAAAGCTTATCTGGGGCATCCTTGATATGGTATATGAAGCTACAAAGGAACTGTATTCAGTCTTGGAGAGACTTAGCCGATGCTTTTATGAAGCAATACAATTACAATTTGGATATGTCTCCAGATAGTGATCAACTGATGATTATGAGTAAGAATGACAATGAATCTTTCAGGGAATATGCCCAACGATGGAAAGAGTTAGCATCTTAAATTCATCCACCACTTCAAGAGAAAGAATTAAGCAATATGTTTCTAAGAACGCTGTCAGAATCTTATTATGATAGGATGGTGGGCGTTGTGCCATCAGATTTCTCTAAAATTGTGGAAGTTGGAGTAAACATTGAGAATGCACTCAAAAGTAGAATAATTCAAGATAACTTGAATGGCCAAGCTAATGAAGAATTTCCAATTGATGATTCCCTAGAGGAAAGAAGCATTGATGTTAATGCAACTTGGGATTCCTCTCCAATCCTGCCAGATCCAGTACCTTATTCTCAACATCAGTATGTGGTGCCTGCTCAGTGCAGACGACAACTACCTCATAAGCGAAGAATGATATCTTCAGATCAGCATCAGAATCGACAAGTTCGAAGAAGGTTTCAGAATCAGAAGACACCTTTGAGTGTTCCGAAAGAAGAAACTCGTTGGTTTGATCTTATCCCAATGACTTACAGTCAGCTATGGTCTTGTTTTGCTAGAAACACAGTAATGACATCCAGAAAGACTAGAATCATGAAGTCTCTCCCACCGTGGTTCGACCCGAACACCAGCTGTGATTTTCATGATGGAGCGTTGGGGCATTCGATTGAAGAGTGCAAAGTTTTTCAAGAGAAAGTTCAAGAAATGATTGATGAGGAAGGGCTAACCTTCAAAGGAGAAAGACCAGTCTTGAATGGAACACCGTTATGTTGATCACCTGTTTATTGTGTTTGCTTATGTGTTCTTGTTTAAAAGCATAATTGGCATGTAAAAACATGTTATTTTGAATAAGTAGTGCAATAAGCATTTGTCTTGAAGAAATCCATTCGTTTCACTCGTAAAATGTTTTTCATAAATTATAACGCCGACTATACTCAATTCTCTCACTTTGGTGAATAATTGGAAGGAGGATGACGAAGTAAAACGTAAGTCTCCTGATGTATGCTTTTGAATAAAACCCTACTGATGATGTAAGGCATTTTTCAAACCTCCTAAATACTAGATATAGAGCGGTTAATTCCTCTTTAACCATTTTTCAACCTCATTTTTAACCTAGGCCAATTTTCAATCAGCTTGATTGAAGACTTAAAACTTTTTCAAAAAGATAGTGAACAACTCTCAAAATGGGCGGGTACATAAGCTTTGACCCTTATTTCCTTTGTTTTACCAATCGTAAACTCAGCCCAGATACATCCCTTCTAAAGTCCTAATCGAAGTAAGGTTTACTTCGAAAGCATACTCGGTGAGATAACGTTTCCTGACTCCTATTGAGTTATGCTCGATTTTCGTTGGCTTTATAAAAATTAATTTATATCCTAACTAGTGATTTCGGTCACCAGTTATCGTGATATCTCCTTTTCAAAAAAACTTCAAGACAAACATGTGTCGCATTAACAGTTTCAAAATTAACATTTCTAACTTGATAACTTTGCTTGATATCTTGGAAAAGATTATGTGACGACATCACCTATTGGAATTTGAAGACTCTGCTGAACTGGGGCAAGTTATTTCCAAATGGTTATTCTATGCAAGTTTGACTTCCTAAAGAGCTATTCTTGAAGAACCCAGCCATACTACCGTCAATCAGGGTCAGTTACGTCGAGATTCGGCAAATCTCTCCAGAGAGTTTGAAAACCATGGGACGCCAAGTTTTCTGTAAAATCCTCTTGGATTGACTTCTTCTCATATGACTTGGGGAATCTGAGAAACAAAGATTACCTTATCCATTCATAACACCTGTTGTTCAAATGGCGACTACCATTACATTTCCTCAACACTCCATATTCTTCATGTCCCGGTAAATTTTACTTTTGGTGGCCATGACGAGTCTCCGATGAAGCTTTTTGATACAGAATTCCCAGTAATTTGCTCAAACTTCCCTCCCCCAATGAAGTGGATATTATTGATAATCCTCAGTGGAATCTTCTCCAACTTCATCTTCCTAGCGAAGTGGACGTATTTTAATCCTCAGTGGAATCTTCTCCAACTTCATCTTCCTAGCGAAGTGGACGTATTTTACTCCTCAGTGGACTTTCTACAACGTCGATCTTCTCCAGCATGAGTCTCTCCAGTGAGACGGATATTTATTTTATCCATGGCTTTCTCCAGTTATGAGTTTGATCCACCCCTGGTAGATCTTTACTCTCATTTTCAACAGGACAACCCTTTAATCAAGATCGAGATGTTACATCCCCAAGTGGAATGTTCTCCATTCCCCAAGAGAAATTTTTAAAGCCCTGAAGCAGGAGTATGATCCTGTGGTTGGTTCTCCGCCTATCCCCAGTGGTACTTCTATCTTTGAAGATTGGTCGATTGTTTGCTTCGAGATGTTTATTTCATCTCTGTTTGCCTTTGTCCGTTGTTTTATCAGCATTTAAACATACCCATAGCATATAGATAGATAGCATGGCATATGCATTTTGCATCTTTGCGTTGGTTTGTTCTGTTGCTTTGGCTGTAGTTATCCCTAGGTGTCTGGGTGCGTCTTATCCCTCCAAATTTAGTTGTTATCCCTAGGCAGAAAGAGCACAATATTTCTATTTCCCCACAGAGTTCGATCCTCGTGGAAGAAAGTTGTTTTAGTCAAAATCCCATTTGAGTTCATACCTCAATGGTCAAGTCTTATTTGACAGTTTCTCTTCAGATATTTCCCAAATTGAACTTCAGTCCTTGACAATCACATTGTGGACATCCCCAACATTGGATTCAGGGTGCATTTATTTTGCACTCAGCTCCCCAAGAAGGGTTTTCTTTATGAAGATAATTATTGAAGAAGGATATTTCTTCTACAATAACATCACAGGATTTTCTCGAACATCTACCTCTTTATTTGAGCAACTCGTTTTGATCAGGATCCTAGTCAAAACGACAAATGACAGTTTTCACAAGACAAATCATTTACCCTCAGTGGGTCCCTCAACATTATTGATTCATCAAAGAAGACAGTTACAGACATTTCTCTTTATTTGAGAATTCGCACACTTTTACAACAACTAAGACATTCCTCAGAAATGACTCCCCAGTGAGTTTCATCAGACAAGTTTACTTCCGTCAGCGACATCTCCCCGAAGAAGTCGAAGAAGTTTAATCTCTCTTTATTTGAGAAGACATACAACCGGCTTACATCTCTTCCGAAGATCCCCGATGAAGCTCTACACTACAGATTACATTAACATCTACAATTTACAACTACAGTCTACAACGACATCTACAGTCTACAACGACATCTACAGTCTACAACGACAACTACAGTCTACAATGACATCTACAGTCTACAACGACATCTACAGTCTACAACGACATCTACAGTCTACAAAGACAACTACAGTCTACAATGACATCTACAGTCTACAACGACATCTACAGTCTACAACGATATCTACAGTCTACAACGATAATCATTCGAACATCTTCCAGTTCCTGGTTAATCTCGGCAGTAGATTCCCAGAAGACCTCGGCAGTAGGTAGTTCCTGGTTAAGCTCGGCAGTAGATTCCCAGAAGACCTCGGCAGTAGGTAGTTCCTGGTTAATCTCGGTAGTAGATTCCCAGAAGACCTCGGCAGTAGGTAGTTCCTGGTTAATCTCGGTAGTAGATTCCCAGAAGACCTCGGCAGTAGGTAGTTCCATTTCATTTCTTGGTTAATCTCGGCAGTAGATTCCCAGAAGACCTCGGCAGTAGGTA
Source organism: Lathyrus sativus (assembly GCA_963859935.3). Taxonomy (NCBI): domain Eukaryota; kingdom Viridiplantae; phylum Streptophyta; class Magnoliopsida; order Fabales; family Fabaceae; genus Lathyrus; species Lathyrus sativus. The sequence continues at coordinate 413,905,065 of OZ012738.1, read as the reverse complement.
GTTCCATTCCATTTCCTGGTTAATATCGGCAGTGGATTCCCAGAAGACCCCGACAGAAGTATTTCTCCAACAAACTTCAACACAGAATCTCGGCAGTAGATTCCTTACAGATTTTAACAGAAAATATTTTGGCAAAAGTATTCTCAATTACAGTTACAAGTCTCGACAATAGACTCCTCCAGCTGACATCTGGAAATCATTACATTTGACATATACAGTATATTCCTCAAATGGTTTTTCTCATGAAGTTCTACAAACACTTTGTGATTGTCAACCTTTCCCCGTGGAGTCTCGCTCTGATGAGCCCGTTCTTCCTGTGTATCGCATCTAGTTGTTCCCCTGTGACATCATTTCCTCACAGGACTCGTCTGTCTTGCATTCTCATATCATTAGATATTATTTGCATTCGGTGGTTTCTCATGGCCAAAAATTCGTGCAATGTTTGTATTTAAGTCCCTCCTATCTCGTCGAGACAGAGATTTCAATCTCCATATCTCCGAATAGGAGTAACTTAAATAGGGGCATCTGTTGCACCCTAATTTTTGACCATAAGATGCCACCTCTTTTTGCGCATTTTTTCTATTGTTATTTGACTTTATTTTAATATTTGTGTTTTTGCGACTATTATTACTAATATTATATTCATTTCTATCATATTTACTATTATTATGTTATCTATTTTATTACTAACGTTACTTTCACTCTTAAGCTGTTATTGGACCAATACGCCGAAGACATTCTTTGGATGCGCTTCCCGGTTATATCTCGTTAAAATCATTCTCAGATTTGTTTGAGATCAAAATACTATAGCACGTGGATTTGTGGCATTTAAGGCCTCATTGATTTCCCATGCGAGATATCTTGGAGTCAGGGTTGAACTTCACTCATTTTGTGCTCTAATTTCGTTTTTTTTGCTAAGCTGCTAATAGTGTACTTTGCTTTTTGGTTTCCTTAATGGCATCATTAACCAAGTGATGGATTTGGCATGGTCGCTATTCAATGTGTATTCAAAGTGGTACGATAATGAATTGAGGAAAGAATTATCACAACGTCCAAAGGCAAGTGAATGGAGCCTCAAAGAATGTTGTAGCTTCATTAAAACCATGATTTACAACCGTTTAAGGCTGAGTTGATTCTAGGGTAGGCCTCAAATTGCATTTTAAAGCATATTTCAAGAGTGACTGGGTTATGTTCTTAGCCTGTTTCAAGCTTATATCAGGAAAATCACTACTCAAGACTAATTCAAATATGTGCCATGGATATGAAAGTTTAAAAGTCAATGCGGTGAAAGCTTCATTACAATTTTTATCTCGGAATTACAAAGCCTAAACGGTCGGAAATAATTTGGATAATTTTTACTATCTACATAAAGCCTTATTACATTTCGTTGTTGTACATGTGGCGTATAATTTCTTCGCCGACATCCATGTCTTCGTTGCCATAACTCTGACTTGTTTTGAAAGGATAATAACACACACTTGTTTGTACCAGAACCTTGCTTCAAGCTTTTTCCAGCTACATATGCCCAAGAAGGAGCGTATCAAGATGCTTTAGTCGCTAGATCACCCACAGCAGTCATGGCAGCAGAAGGAAATGACGGTGTTTGTGTCGGCTCATGCGAAAACACCTGCACTAAGGAAGTTAAACAGTCAAGCTGATAAATCCAAAGCGGACGGTAATTGGAATTAAGAGCCACCCACAATTGGTATTCGCAGACAAGTAAGGCAGAGATAGAAGTTAAGACCGGGCTTAATGAAAAAACCAGGAAGCCATCACCTGTAAACATCACATACTACAAGACTTACCAAATACAAAGAGGACGAAGTCGCCACATGGTGCGAATAACATCCGTTATCATTCCTGCAACAACACAAATGACATGTTGATACAATTTGAATATGCTCAAGTCAGAATTCAACATTATCCATCAAACCTAGGTTACCCTTCACAACCTGATTTCGAATACCTGGACGAGAATGGCCGTCCTAAAAGAACAAGAACAATTTGGGCAGCAAGCTCTCATATAATAACAACTGTGTTTGGACCTGGATTACTGTCTTTGGCATGGGCTATAGCACAATTGGGTTGAATTGGTGGCCCTGCAGTCATGTTTCTTTTTAGCTTAATCCCTTTCACCTGCAATAACCAGTATAAATCAATATTCAATATAAAAATCAAGTTTTGAACACAGGTTTTGAAAGTAGAATACCAACACCGACAACCCGTCCGAACAAGGAAGTGCCTGCATCTGAGACAACTTCTGCTGAGGTAACCCCCTTTACTTCTGCAACAGATTGTTGTAATGAACTGAAATGCGAGTATCGATCAAAACTGCGGTGTTGAGGACTTGGTTCAATCTGCTGAAGGAAAAGAGGAAGGTATAAGTTCTTTCTCAAGTGATGTACTGAAGGATACTATTGGGTTTTCTTTTATCAATGCTATGATGACAATTCTGGACATGAGACTTGGAGCCAAATACCCCACTGTATCACTTTGTGACTCGGCCAAATCCCACGTGCGTTCCTCTACCAAGTGTGTGACCTGCAAAAATGTTTAAAATTGTGAGCACACGGTCAACAGGACCAAAGATCGAAGACTTCAAATCAAGTTTACATGATCAAAAACATGAAGACATGCTCAGTTTATTGATACATATCTTTACTCAGCTGATGGTACACCAAGCCTCTTGAAGAATGCAATATGTGTATTTGAACAATATGGGAATATGATGTGGCGTCACACTGAAACTGGAATTCCTAATGAATCCATAGAAGAATCTAAAACATAAGTGAACTTGACCGTAAGAACCGTAGTGAGTGTTGGAAACTATGACAATGTTATAGATTGGGAGTTCAAAGCAAGTGGTTCCATCAAGCCCTCGATAGCTTTAACTGGTGTACCTAAAATTAAGGCAACAAGTATTAAACACAAGGATGATATTTTGCATAAAGAACAAGCATGGAAATCCGTTAAAACCATTCTAAATTCAGGACAGCCATACAATACCACAACATCTGAATGAAAGCGGTTTTTGGAGCAAGATTGTGTAAGAATTTTACCTTCAGATGGTGCTCCTAGTGCTGCAAAGTAACATGGCAGACCTACTAGTCCCGTTTTTCGGTAACGTTGCTGCTCCGCAATCTGTGTCTTGCAAATTGAACTTTGGCATCTCCCACTTTGTTATAAGCACGCCTTCCAGAATGGTGCAGCCTGCAAACCAAAAAGCAGATGTGGTTATCTAATTTAGAAGAGAATTTAAAACTTGCCCATGATTTGAAAGTTGCAGAGGACGAGAGATATGCCTTTATGTCATCTATGCTCGGATTGCTGGCAGAATATGGTCTGTGGCCTCGTGTTATGAATGCCTCTTCAGTATCCAACTATGTAAAGCATTCACATGATCGATTATAAAGGAGGATCTGGAATTCACATGTTAGAATTGGAGAGATAACTTCTGGGCTAGAAAACCATGCAGTTAATGGTAATCTTATTGTTGAAAGTCCGTGTTCTGCTCATTTGACAAATCACATTCATAATGAATTCATCTTTCAGCATAACTTCCCCCAGCAAAATCCTATTGACAATGAACAAAATCACCAACCAATGAGCAATATGGGCAAGCCAGTTCATGTTATACCAGATTTTGCACAGTTAACACAGGCACCAATGGTTGCCGTTAAGACATTAAAAAGAGGAAATTATCAAATGGATACCTCTGTTGCTGGTCTTAAGCCTACATCACCAACTTCCCAAGTACGCACCTCATCAGCATAAAGACCTGATTATCGGATAAAACCATGAGAAGGGTGAAGGTATAGTGAAGGAGGAAACAAACATGACACATCTCGAAGGATTTAAATTACCATAACTGCGATAGTGTAGCAGTGATAGCACGCCGAACCAGTCCTCGCCATTCAAGACCTCGATACAATAATGGAGTAGCTTGCACTGGACTATAGACTGTGAAACAAGAATTCGCTATTGGATCACACGTTCCTTCCCTGGCCCAAAATGGATTGTTTTCTACACCTGCCAAACCACCAATCCAAATCAGCAAATCAATTAAGGAATATACTCTTTGAAAAAGATTCAGTCTAAGGCAGCTAGCAATTCATTGAATCTGGACAAGCAAAAGGCATTAAACGCGTTTAATTCAAGATATCACAAATGGAAATTCTATCACCACAATCACACAATCAGGCAGCGATTAAAACCTTCCGAATTAACATTGACAAAGCCATAATTTCATTCCAAAACAGGACTAGACAGGTCGATACAAAGAAGGAAGGAAACTCTATCAGATTTTCAGTAATTATTTTGCTCATACGAGTTTGGAAAGAAATTATGAAAATTCATTGACCTATTCAATCAACAATCAAGTTTACGACTATAAGTAAGGGCAGATACACACATAGAAGAGGAGGTAGAGGATCGACCCACAGATTCCCAATTCGAAACCTTAACAGATTAAAAGAAGAGACTTATCTCAAACTCCGCCGCGAAGCCACTTCCTTCCAAACCTGCACCCTCGTCAGCCACACGAACCATCATCGAACATACTCACCGGGAAATCGCTATCTCCACCGCCAGAGGCCATTTCGCGAACGGTCATTCCTCGTGCTTCCGTCCATGAATCTCCGCTGTTCGTCCTCCTCCAGATAGGTTGTATTTTTTCCTCTTCTTCGCAGTTTCAATTTTGTCTTTCCTTGTAAATATTACGTTGTTTTTTCAATGAGTTTCGTAGGTTGCTATCACGAGATCGAATGCGCTGCAAAGGAGATGGTAGAAGATTTGAGGGGCAAAGAGAGATCGAGAAGAGGTTCAGACGGGGGAAATCGATTTGGGGTTTTTCTGGGATTTAGGTTTTTTTGTTATTTCGTTTAACCTGATGTAATCTCATAATCATATACACTAACACCACGTTCACACACTAACCATCACTTAATCTCTCGCTAACCCTAATTAACTATAACATAATCATTAATTCCTTTTATTTAAATAGTTAACTAATTAATTAACCAATTTTTAATCAATTTTATGAATTAAATTTATAATCAACTTTTAATTTTAATCAACTAATAACTCTTATAAATTAACCTCTTAATAAGTTAAGTTTTTTTAAACTAATTAACTCCTTTTATTTAAAATAGACTTAATAGAATTTCTTTAATAATCTATATCTTTAGTCACTAAAGAAAACCTTTTATTTAACTAGACATTAAAATATTTTAGAAATAAAAACAATTCTTTTATTAACAAATTAATATCATCTAAGTAATCATTTCCCTTAGGTTTTTTAAAATAAAATTAAACTATTGTAGCATTTCATTTAAAACTTAAAATTTAATTTATATTTAGCATCACCTAAATCAATTTCATGTAAAATTAATACAACTTTTCCTGCTAAAATCAAGGCCCCTAATCAATTCAACCTTCTCCTAAACCCAACATTCCTCCCAAATCCAATCAATTTCCTTATAAAATCAACCCTACAATTAAAATCAATCAACAGCGTAAAAATACAATCTAATCATGCACACCCACTTCACGACACATTCACTCTCACACACTTCAGCGCTTTCATGCGTATGTGTATGTTTACCTATTTGCCCGTTACTTCCCGCAGTTTATTTATTGCAATTTACATTGTCGAATTTACTTTATCGCATCGCATCTGTCCAAAGGAAGAATCTGCGCATGATCTCAACAATCGTGCGTATGCGTCATTTGCATCATTTTCCCACTTGATCCTTGACCCCATTCAAGTCGATCTCTTAAGTTTAGGACCTAACCAATAGGAAGGACCTTTATCTTACAATATAGACAAAACAACTCAATACAACCTACTCAAACACATTAGAGAAAGATGTTAATCATCTTAAGTGAGATAGAACCTCCACCCCACAACAATACAATCAACATGTAGGGGCTTTGCCTTAAGAGAGATAAAGGCGTACTCGTCAAACAATCCGAGTACTTGAACCCTTTTCTTAAGATGATGCAAATACTATTTTCCTACAACCTGTGGCGGTTACATCTCTCTTAAAATGAAGACTCGTCTCTTCTCCTAAACCCAATCAACCAACTACCCTCAACCCGTAGGAACTTTGACCACAGTCAAAGAACTCCTCGAACCCTTTAGGGGAACTACAAATACTCTTATTCCACTCCCGTAAGGATATGTAGGCATAAGATGCGATATCTTATCGAGTATACTTAGATATAAACCCCTAGGTCTTTCAACCTTTAAGCAAATAAACACTTAGTAATAAACAAACATTAAACAAGAGGTTCCTGTAGAGTACTACAAAAACTTAGGATGCTAGTACCTTCCCTAAGTTTAACCAACCCCCGAACCTATAACTCTCTAAACCTTGCATTTGCATTGCATTGTGGGAATTTCGATCTTTACCCCTTCCTTTGGACAAATCAAAGTTCGGTTGCAAAATGAATTGAAGATTCAAACTAATCAATAGTTTGGTATCCGATTTTCACCGCGACAATAATGATTCTCTCTAGAATTCTATAACGACAAATGATGTCCTTCTTTATGAATCGAGCGACCACTTGTTTCGTGACATTGGCAAATGAAGCTGCTTCTACCCCTATCGTAAAGTAATCAATCACAACCAGAATGAAGCAATGACCATTAGAAGCAATCGACTCAATCTTTCCGATCATATCCATGCCCCACAAAGCAAAGGGCCAAGGAGATGTTAACATATTCAGAGGGGTCGGTGGCACATGCACCTTATCAGCATAAATCTGGATTTATGGAAATTTATGGCGTATCTGAAGCAATCGGATTCCATAGTCATCCAATAATACCCAACTCTCAACAATTTTCTAGCCATGACATGTCCACCGGCATGAGTACCAAAAGAACCCTCGTGGACTTCCTCCATCAATAGGTTTGCCTCATGTTCGTCAACACAGTGCAGTAAGACCATGTCAAAGTGTCTCCTGTTGAGCACATCATCCTTGTTCAAATAAAAATTACCGGTTAATCTCCTCAGAATCTTTCTATCTTTGTTGGATGCCCCAAATGGGTACTCTTGAGTCTTTAGAAAATGATTGATATCAAAATACCAAGGCTTTCCATTCGATATGTTCTCAATTGCAAACACAAAAGTGGGTCTATCAAGACGCATGATGGTGATAGTTGGAGCTTCCTTCCAGTAATTCACTTTGTACATCATTGATAACGTGACCAAGGCGTCTGCCATCTGATTTTCATCTCTTGGCACATGATGAAACTCAACTCTATCAAAGAATGGCAGCAGTCTCCTTGCATAATTTCTATAAGGCACCAGGTTGTCCTGACGAGTTTCCCACTCCCCTTTGATTTGATTGACGACTAGCACTGAATCATCGTATACATCTAGATTCTTGATCCTCAGATTAATGGAATCTTCTAAGCCCATAATGTACGCTTCGTACTCAACTTCATTATTGGTGCAGGCGAATGTCAATCGGGCAGTGAACGGTATGTGAGAACCGTGAGGACTTGTAATGATTGCATTGATTCCATTACCATATGAATTAATAGCTTTATCAAAAACCAGTTTCCACTAAAATCCAATCTCAGGACCCTCGTCAGGTAAAGGCTCATCATAATCCTTCATCTTCAAAAACATGACGTCATCATCTGGAAATTCAAACTTCATCGGCTGATAATCCTCAATCGGATGTTCAGCAAGATATTCTAACAGAACGCTTCCCTTAATGGCTTTCTGGGAAACATACTGAATATCATACTCTGTTAAAACCATTTGCCATCGGGAAATCCTTCCGGGGAGTGCTTGTTTTTCAAAGACATACTTGATAGGATCCATCTTTGAAATCAACAGGGTTGTGTGGGTTAACATGTAATGTCTCAAACGCTTAGCAGCCCAAGCGAGTGCACAACATGTATTTTCCAGCATTGAGTATCTCAACTCACAATCAGTGAACTTTTTACTCAGGTAGTAGATGGAGTGCTCTTTTCTACCTGACTCGTCCTTTTGACCGAGCACACATCCCATTGAATTCTCAAGAATCATGAGATACATGATCAGAGGTCTCCCTGCAATTGGAGGCATGAGTATTGGAGGTTCCTGCAGATACTCTTTAATTATTTCAAATGCATTATGGCAATTTTCATTCCAACTGGCCGTTTGATATTTTCTTAGCAATTTGAATATTGGTTCACAAGTGGCTGTAAGATGAGATATGAACCTTGCAATGTAGTTCTATCTTCCCAGGAAACCACAAACCTCTTTTTCCGTTCACGGCTCAGGCATTTCTTGTATAGCTTTTATTTTGGCAAGATCCACCTCAATACCCTTTTCACTGACAATGAACCCCAGTAGCTTTCCAGATCTCACCTCGAAGGTGCACTTGTTAGGATTCAGCCTCAGCTTGAACTTCCTTAACCCTTCCTTAACCTTTCAAACAACTTCAGAAGATTGACCAGATGTCCTTCCTCCGTTTGTGACTTCACAATCATGTCATCGACATATACCTCAATCTCATGATGAATCATATCATGAAAGTGAGTCATCATTACCCGCTGATAAGTTTCCCCAGAATTCTTCAATCCAAAGGGCATCACCTTATAGCAAAAAGTTCCCCACGGTGTAATGAAGGTAGTTTTCTCCATATCCTCTGGGGCCATTTTGATTTGGTTATACCCAGAGAAGCCATCCATAAAGGAAAACACGGAATATTGAGCGGTGTTATCAACCAATACATCAATGTGGGGGAGCGAGAAATCGTCTTTCGGGCTCACTTTATTCAGATCTCTGTAGTCAACACACATCCTGACATTTCCATCTTTCTTAGGAACAGGAACAATATTAGTGACCCACAGAGGGTAATTTGTGACAGTAAGAAAACCAGCATTCAACTGCTTTTGAACTTCTTCTTTCATCTTGACTGCCATGTCAGGCCTCGTCCGTATCAACTTCTGCTTGACTGGCGGACATTCTTCTCGGAGAGGCAACCGGTGTACCACAATATCTGTATCCAGCCCAGGCATGTCTTGTTAAGACCAAGCGAGGATATCCTTATACTCACAGAGCATTTCAACAAATATTATCTTGATATTATCTTCCAATGCAGCCCCAACTCTAACCTCTTTCTGGTCGTCTTTGGTACCCAGATTGATAACTTTAATATCCTTCTAATGAGGCACAATGACCCTTTCCTCCTGCTTGAGAAGTCTAGCTAACTCTTCGGGTAGTTCACAGTCTTCATCAGTCTCTTCTTCAGCTTGATAAATGGAATTATCAAAGTTATACAAAGCCATAGTTGTATTTGAATCGATGGTATTTGATAGAAAAGACCTGTATGATGATGTTTATGTTTATTATGCAATGCAACAAACAAAACACATTGCCATTTTTCTGTTTAATAAATGCAAAAACAAAAAACAAGAAAAATAAGGATCACAATATTTGAATGCGGAAAACGTCCTTTATTTAGGATAAAATGCAAATAACAAGAGGGCCCCACTGATTGGGTCACTACGCCTTGGGAAGAGCGTAGGACTGAACATAATCAAAACAATGAACATTACTCTGCAGTAGTAATATGAATGACTTCTTCATTAGTCCAGTTGCACAACTTCTGGATGGGAGTACATGGATGAATCTAGGCATCCATATCACAATCACTGTCACCTCCGTCATCTTCAATGGCATTAATCCTGTCAAATATCACACCGCTACTGGTGAATTGAACAGGTCCCCTGTATCTCAGAATGTCTTGAGAAGAACTGGAGGGTTTATATCCCAGGTCGAACTTGTCCTGCTTGACGGGAACATTGAGAACTTGGCCCCACTTCTGTGATGAACCAAATTCTACCATAGCACGGGCTTCCTTGAATGATGACATGGAAACCTCTGGGCTTTTGGCTTTTACAAGAGACTTCTCCTGAATCTAAACTGTTTCAAACCCCTGGAAGAGTGTTTTGTGGATCTCTCCATCCACTTCCACATACTTGAAGGATGAAAAATGGCTAACCATGATATCCTCTTCACCGCATATTATAACAACTTTCCCTTCCATCATATATTTCAACTTCTTATGCAACGTTGAAGTGACTGCTCCCGCAATGTGTATCCAAGGTCGGCCAAGTGTCGCTACTGCGAAAAAGGACCGGCGGAAGACAGAAGAGTCGCCACCGTTCGTTATTTATCCCAAAGAGAGGGAAAGGAAATGATCAGAGAAAACCTACGGAAAAGGGAAAGACAGGTCACCGCAACTAAATTTTGGGTTCGAGAGTCGGTTATTCAAGGGGAAGGTATGAGCACCCCTCATGTCCATCGTACTCGACGGGATCCATGCTTGTTGTCTATCTAAAAGGGTATAAAACTATCTAAGCTACAGGCTCACGGGGGTAACAGGAAAAAAAAGACTTGATAGAGTATCGCCACTCTATGCCTACGTATTCCCTCGTGCAATGGGAAAGTCAGAGTCAACGTAGCTCGGAAAACTTCGGGTGAAGGGGGGAAGGTTGCTCGCCATGACATAGTCGTCTTGTGCCTACGTATCCTCGTTTGGTATGAGAAATCAGAGCAAAGGTAGTTCGGGCTGACACGACCACTGGTTGGTTCAAGTGTTTTAAACCGAGTAAGGTTAAACCTTAGTTCTAGCAGTTAGGTGTATGCAGCTCGACCATTGGAGACTTAGGCGTTACCTGTTTGTGGTAGAACCAAGAGTTAACAACACTCTCTTTATGAAAATGATTTTCCATTAATCCTGAAGGATAAAAAAAGTTTGATGCTTTCGTTTTTGTGTTGTTTAAGACAAGAAGTGAATTGAGTTATGGTTTGAAACTCATGTTGCACTAAAAACTATGACTCGAGAGCGAATGTGTTGCATATCTCCCAAAGGACATACGCTAAACACTCTAGACAGTTGAGAGGAGGCCCCCAACCATTATTTCTCAAGTACTTAAGGCTCGTAGCGTGCAACACAAATTATTCTTTATTAAGTGTTTTGAATTATTTAGGAGATGAGAGAGAAAGACACAAACTAGAGGGGAAACTGGACCCTAATGTTGTCATACACAATGCTCCTAAAGTTGGGATGAAGGGTAAAGGTAAAAGATACCATATGTAACCACATCAAAAAAGAATCACTTAAAAAAGATTAAAAATGAAGGACTTATGTAAAATTGAAAATTTAATAAAAATTAAATGAACAAGTCATAAAAAAAATAATGAAATGTCTCACCCAAGGCTTGAACCCAAAACCTTAGGGTCATGGACTCAAAACTAAGCCAATCCAACCATTTCACGCGAGTGCTATATGGATGGAAAGAGAAGAAGAAAAATAAAAAAAAACATGGGAAATCCTAAAAATACAAAAAATGCTCTCGCTAAGGGTCGAACACAGGATCAAAGGCATGGCAAGGTACTTATGGCAAGGCGAGTAACCACTGGGGTGGCGATACATCCATTGTATCAAGCCACCCCATGTGCACATATACTTAAATACGCGCGCAGGCTGGGCAACTCTTGGGCCAATGCAAGTGGAAATAAGAGAAACGGTTTCAATCCAAACTTCCTCAAAACTTAACCAATTTCCAAAAAATTAAAGTCAAACATGCTTGAAATTTCAAGAGGAATAAGATGGTACAATTCATTTTTTTTGAGAAAGTGCACACAATTTAAAACACGATGGCTTATGCATAATGAAGCTTTGTAATGCATTTGAAGTTTATTGTTTAAAACAGACGAGTTTAAGAACAAGTGAGGGTCTGCACGCGATTTAAACATCCTGTTCTGGATTGGATTCAAGGAAAGGTCTCAGTTTTGCAATGAATCAGAATATGGTTGTCAAGTTGCAAATTGGTGAAATGGTGTTTGTCAAAACCAACCTTGTGTCCTAACAATGTTGAAACAATGATTCAATGTCAGCATAATGTTTCATAATCCAAACTACAACTGGTCACACACACA